>CM040743.1:26587645-27209759 GCA_022829145.1 Albula goreensis | reverse complement strand
AAAGTGTGTGTGGCAACATATAATTAAGCAATTCGCTGGATAAATGTTTAATGTGATTAATGTGAATGTTAGATATGTACATATTTCCAAATAGAATAAATACTGCAAAAGTGTTTAGGAGGATGAAAGTTAATTCAACAATGGCAGATTTAACATTAGCTACTACATTTTATTAATCAACTTTTTAACTTATTTCTTTGGTTACAGTCAATGGCAGCTAGAACTGGAGACAAATCTGCTCTGGGAAATGACACTGAGTATTGATGTGGAATGGTTCCACAGCCTTTTGGTTGAACAACTTCATAGCTGTCCGTGTATGCAAATATAACATATACCTTCCAGCCAATTATAAAGGAGAATTCAATGCAGCCATGTCATAGTGTGTGTCTGTGAAAACATTCCAGCTATTGATGTTCTTCTATACCTTTCCTAAAAGAAACAAGTGAAGTATCTTGTTTTGGTTTCATAAACATTGCACATTTTTCCTCAAAGAGACACATTTTCATGTGATTCAAAGAGAAATGTGTTATGAGTAATTATGTGATAGGAGTAATTACATTTAAATGTAATGTCATTTGACCCTCTCCATGCCTTTTTATTAAAAATGCATGGTATTGGTTCTAAGTGTTTGGTATCTGTACCAGATGCAAAAAAAATAAAAAATGATATCGGTGCACTCCTACTTCTGATCACCGAAATGTGCCCTTTCCAATCACCTGGGTCATCCATGTGGCCCATCACCCAGTTCATGGCTGCGTCAATTCCAGTGTTGCCAGTGCAGTACACTGCCTTCTTGCAGGCCTCTGGAGGAAAGCCCATCTCATACAGCTGGGATACAATTGAATCATCCAGTACAGGGGCTGAGAGAGGAAAGGAAAGGTTAATATGAACCACAAAGTGGTATTAAAGCATGAACTGTGATGCTCAGAAAGATATCCAATTCTTGTTGAGGAACTTTATGTTAAAAATAAGTGGGCAAATACCAACATGTTCTCACATTCACACACTGGATACAGCTCAGATAACTTTATGGACAAGCTCACAAATGGTAAGAAAGTGGATAATAATCTGATCAAAACGCACAGAAACAGAGGGAAAAAGGAAGAGAGAGGATGGAATTCAAGGAGCGTTGGGGTACCAATGGACAGATGGGAGACGTATGCTGGCAGTAAGAGGAAAAAGACAGACAGACTGACACAGCAGTGGGGAGTAGAGCGAGTCGTCATCCTCGTTGCCATGGGAACCCAGGATACCTTTGACCTCTACATCAGGGGTCATTAGTGGGGGCGGAGCAACCTCTGGAAGCACCTCCTCCCCTGGCTGCAGCCCTGTCCCTCGGAGTGAACTCAAGTCCAGTGTTTCAGGCACATCAATACTCACATCTGGGACCAAATAAACAAGGCTGAGTTAAATGACTTTCCAAGGTAATGCAATAATGTTTTCTCACCCACTTCACATTTCAGACTTGAATCTCCAAGTGCACTATGCTCCATCATCACATCCACGCAAGGAATGCTGAAAACTTAAGCCAGGCCACTGCTCCAAAGCATCACCTATTGAACAGTGACTACCTTTCTACACAAGCCTATAAAAGAGAGTTAGTACAGACTGGAAGAATGGCTGACTATCGATGGCAACCTGTTGGCTAAATGCTTTACGGCATGTTGTGCAACAGTAAGCTAAGGAACACAAGACAAACTGAGTCATCCCTTCTCTGACAGGACAAAGCCAACTGTGTCCTGAAACTGCAGAGTCTGAATAACAGTCAGCTACTGACATGAAATAGTAACAGCAAGTGCCTTACTGGCTGAGCCATTTGCACTTTATTTTCTTTTTGTGATGTGAAAACACTACATTAGGTAACAATTGCTTTATGTATCAGCCATACATAAAACAATTGAAAGTGAGACAGAAATGATGAGGAGCATACATTTCTTCTCAGTTACCACAAAGATCATGTTAGGAAAACTGAGAGATTTGTGGTTGTCATGGGTAAGCACTGAATTCAGGGGCACATACAAAAGGGTTCTTTATCACAAGAGACACTCTGTATATCCTTAGTTGTATAATGCAGAAAAATCAACCTTGCCATAATTAGATGGATACCAGTTGTTCACATTATATGGCATTTAACTATACAAATAGGTGCTGCATTCTTGAAAGTAATGAGGGGCAGTGTTAATGACAACCCTGAAAGCATCATGAACAATGGTAAAGCTGACAGCTGCCATGTTAATTGTAGTAATGAGGTAGGCAGTATTAATGACACTCACTGTGGTCAGTTACACCAGCCCTGCTGACTGCGGCTGAAGAATAGCTCTGATTAGGGATGTAAATAGCATTTAGAAACATTTATTTAGACCCGTGTATAAAATACCAGGTTAATCTGTACTAAATGTGCACTACATCAAACACAAACACACATATTCACAGCAGGAACATACCGTAAATTGAGAGGTAAACCTTCTTTGAGCATGTAAGTAGACACTTACTTAGTGAAGGTCACAGAAACACTTTTTGAGTAAATTTAAAATAAGTAAGTGTTTACCAAGTTTCTTAGGGACCCAATCCAGGCCAAAGGTGAACTTCTTGATCTGGATGACCAGATGATCTGGGAAGGACGCAAAGCGGGTTGTCCTAAATGAGACACAGATGAGCCACGTTAGCAAAGACATAGAGGAGCCTGTGAGGGCAGAGCACCCTGACCACTCACTGCTCAGGAGGATTATAAAGACACAAGGCACTGTTAACCTACTGAACCTCACCTAAGTCAGAAAGGCTGCTGGTGTCTCATTGTGGTTAATGCGAATTAAAGATTTGTTTTTGTGATTTTATATATTGTGTGTGTGTGTGTGTCTCTCTCTCTCTCTCTATATATATATATATATATAGGAAATAAAATACAAAGGAAATAAAAACCAGTAATTCTGTTATATACAGTAATTATCTATACCATTACATACTCTGTCACAAACTCTATGTGAGTGTTACTGTATATTTAGATAAGCTCTTCCATGCCAATAATTGCTCAGTGGGATTTGCAAACACGTGTATGTACAGTGACATGGATGTCATGAGTTGGTGTATACTATTGTGCAAACACATGAGGTTTTCATTTTTACCCACAAACGATGGCATTAAATTATGATATTATGACATCTACTACCTGCAGTCTTGTTCTGAAGCATGGTAGTTTACATTTACACTACCTTAAATAGCCCACTGATAATACAGTAATATGCGATACCAGATTGAGACGCCTATTCATAAAGCATCCAGGAGTAAGAGTGCTGGTCTAGAACCAGGTTTTTCTTAGCCATATCCTAACCTTATCCATCATGAGCTGAAATGCAAAGCTGACCCTTTATCAGCGTTTCATGAATGTGGGCCTGGGAAAGGGTTTGTCTGTCAGCCCATACTTGCTGGCAGTGGTCTTGGCCTGGACAGCGGAGCTCCAGAAGTCTGTTAATGTCTCTGGTTCACTCAGAGCCTCCAGACAGGCATCAAATGGGATGCAGGCCCTAGGCATGGGGGGTGGGAGCACACCTGCAGCCTCTGCCTCCTCATGCTGACGCTCCGCCTCCTGCAGTTCATCTAAATGGAGAAAGAGTTATAGAATTAGACCACAGGAAATTCATATAATACTGGAATTATTTAAGTTTTAAGGCTTGTCAATCACTTGCATTTGTTATTTTTGGGAGCCCTTTTAAAAAGAATTGATGTGAAAAATTATAAAATATAAAAAATATACCAACTGTCTGCACAAAACAATATACAGTACAAACTTGGAATTATGTTTTTGCCCACTGCCTTTTAGATTTTAATTCCACAAGTGGCCCTGCTTTTCAGTCGATGAAAAGTGAATTTCATGGTTATAGAATCTTTATGATTTTACGGTATGTATGACAATATATATTTTATATTGTGATATTTGTGTTTCTCCATCAGTTCTGTTGTTCATGCTTCCTGCAAATTCAGCAGGCTGGTTTTGGGACAATAAAGATTTACTGAGCTGAAAGAAAGTGATGGAAATGGCAAAACATCAATACAGCAACACAGCCAGCAAGTGTTAGTCCAGTCAGAGACGCTGTGTCATGCTGGCTTGTCTTTCCCTTAGAAAGAGAATAGCTTATCCTGAAGTAATTATCTACATACATAGAAATGTCATACTTACACAGTCATAGCTTAAAAAAGCAGTTTTGAAAATATTTAGAAATGAAAATTATCATGATATGAATAGTGCACCAGCAATAAATATAATTACAGATTGTTTAAAGTTTTCAATTTACCCTATGAATATCATATTCTTGGATATTCCATGCCTCAACTTTGAAAGATGTCTTTTTAATGAGAAGATATCAATATGTCTCCATTTTTCGGTCATAATGTTGTACTGAAGGCCTGTTTAGACATAATGATGTAAAAACAGAGGCTGCTGTGCTCCATAGTTCACCTGCATTGGTGGCCTGATCCATTGGCACTGGTAACTGTATGATGTAGTCCACCCTTTGTGTGTACTTGACTTTGTTCGACTGCTCACACAAAATCCTCTCCTCCACCAGAAAGCGAAAAGCCTCAGAAGGATTTTCTCCAGACCGACAGTTCCGCTGCAGAGGAGGGGAAAGAGACCCTAATGACCCCACTGCTTCTGTCCACTGTTCAACACACCTTTTAGGGGACTGCCTTTCAGAAGAGCATAGATGGAAACGGCAGCCTTATTTGCCCTCAACCCCTACATTCTTAAGCAGTTTCACTCAAGGTTATTTTTGGTGTGATGTTCACCAGTTGTTGTCAGTGTGACCAGGGCTCAAAACAGCACATGACACAATGCTGAAAACATTATATGATTCTGTATAATTAATATCCTTCGCTGATCTTGTTCACACTTTATACTGAAAAGGGTTAGACATGGTACTAGACCTCATACCCAAACTATGTGCAATGTGCAGCACTCATTTGGGTGACACAAGCACTTTTATTTAAGAACGCTAGCCGTATCAACTGTCGTGGGGGGAAGGATTTATTGACGCAAAATTTTAGCTATATCTGGGATGCCAGATTTGGAATTTTTCCATGACACATGCAAGCTTCCCATACTTTGTGATAAGTCCTATGAGTAACAAGCACTGTGAGTCAGGAACAAAGTGCACTCGTGTATTATAGTCTGTTTGTAACTAAGGGAAGACTGCCCCCTTCAGGTGCACCAGCATCATTTCCAGAAAACAAGTAAATTCTCTTGGACATAATCCAAGTACTTACCAAGCCAAGCCCTACTGAGCAGATAACAAGCATGAAAAGTTATAGTTACAGGAAGTTACTGGAAATAAATTGAATATGAGTGTACCTCCACCATGTTAATGAAGTGCAGAAAAAACTCTTGAGCATCCTGCTGTCTGTTGGTGGAGAACTCTGGGTGTCCTCGACCAACTAAAGCTTTGAATATCCGTGGTGCTATGCCCAGCTGGTCACCCTGGATGCCAGAGAAAAAGAGTTATTCATAATAAATATAAATGTAGAAAAATGCAATAATAATGGAGAATCACATTAAAAGGCTCTACTCTGGGTTCACTGGAGTCATCTTCGGGATCAAAAGCAGGTCTGGAATATTCTCCCGACAGCAAAGCATGGCCCAGCTTTGCCCTGAAAAACAAACCAAGATACCATGCTCATACAGTCAAAATCCATCTGCATAGTAAACATTTTTACAATTGCTCATCAACAGAAGGTGAGAATTATGAATCCTTTAACAGCTAACAGAAAATGTTAACATTGACGATGGCAGCTCAACTGAGCAAGCACACCAGACAGCAATCAAATCGTGAATATTGTTAAAAATGTCAAAGACAATAGTTTTGTAACACAGCCTTGGGCTCCCAGGAGGGTTATTTTATTAAAAGCACCAGTTCCTAAGAACACTTGAGCTCAAGTTAGTGAGCAGTCTGCCACTTTCCTCTTATGCCAATGCTGCGTGCCCTACTTCATGGAAGTCCATTTCAATAATTAATAATATTATGAACACTCACACTTGAGTTTTGAAGTCCTGTGTAGGATCAGTCGGAGCATTGCTGAAAATCTTTTCGATGTTGGAGACGTACCTGCAGGACACAAGAAGGGGGCACAGACAGAGCTGTCACACAGAAAGGGCAGGAGCGGAGCCCGGGCATTATTTTATGGATCTTTAACAGCATACTACCATCACTGCATTTTTATTTCCTTACCAAAACCATTTGTTTCTACAAAGTCAGTATACTGCATTATCATTGCAACTGAACCAAAGCTGGGAAAAGTTAGGTTTTCTGTATGTACTCACATATTATTGCAACAGACATGTCATTGTTTTAGTCTTAGCATTTTATGTATCTAGTTCTCCCTAAATGTTCTGTGGCCTGATAATTTTCCCTTCATTTTTATGTTGCATCAGAGGTGGACAGGAGTGAGACCAGACAGCCTTAAATTGGTACTGACTTGCGCTGGAAGTCTGGCACAGTGAAGAGCACTTGCATGACGGAGTTGAGGTAGCAGCTGTTTCCCAGATTCCTCATTCCAGTGAGGCCAGGGCCAAACAGGGGCTGTAGCGTGGCCCCGGACTCCTGGATCACCTCCCACTCCCCCAAACGCTGATTAGCAGCGATCTCCAGATCTGTCATCGTGTGCTCTGTCTGGGTGAAACATGAGAGACAGAGCACACATCAGGCACGTCTGCTCCCTGCAGGTCTCATGGCCATAACAGTCTAAGTACCGCTAGTTTGGTGATAGCTTCCTTAACTTTTATGGGGTTGGCTTTCTGCAATCTGACTAGTGCCATATTTGTGAATTTAACTCAAGGTTATGATTCACTGAGCTCATTAAATTACCTTCTCCATGGTCATCATATCAATGCCAAAGTGAGCCAGATGTTCTGGCAATTTTGAGTCCAGCACCATGTCATCTTCTTCATAGGAGTATACATCTGAAATTGTGAGAAATAAGCAGCCTCCGTGACCTACCATGTCTCACAAGGAGACCGACGAGTGCATTGTTAACTACAACCATTATTTTGACGATCAAGGGAATCAAGTGGGACCTGCTAGGAGCTGTATAGCCATTCATCTGTATGGGGTGAAATGTGGGGAGGCTAACCTGGATTTTTTACCAGTACATCCCAACTGTTCTGAAGTGGCATGGTAACTTTACTGACCACAGTAGGTCACAGCAACTGCCATGGTACAGTGCCCATAACACTGCATTGAGACTCTAGAAACTGTGACTTACAAACACACCACCTACTGGACCATAAAACCAGTTACATATGTATATTTTTCACAGAGGAAAGAAATATAACTTGAGGGAATATAAACAATACACACCCTGAGCTCATATATACAAAAGTCAAAGCAATACATAGATAAGGAAATAATTAAAGATGTAATATTTATACATGTTGCATTAGTTAAGGCCACAATAGCTTAACAACTCATCAGTTAAGTTGAACTTCATTGCTAAAAAGTGGACACTTTGAGATTAAATAAATAAATGTACACAGGCATGTGATGGCACAATTAAATAAAAAAAAAAACTAAGTTTATATGTCATATATGTGCTTATTTTTTTCACTGACCTTTCCATTTATCTCTGATGAGATACATGAGCTTTTGGCACCAGAGACTTAAACATTTAGTAGCTGAAACCCAAGCTTCCTTTAATCATACATGAATACAAGACGTTTTGTTGCAATGATGTCATACATATGATTCCAAATTCCTCCTCCTGTCCTCACCTGCTCCGTCGGGGGTAATAGTCCCCAGTTTGACGGCAAGGGGGTATCCAGTCTGCTGGTAGTGCAGAAGGGCATGATTGTTGCCTCCAGAACCATCAAAATACCTGCGTCCACAGAGCACCTTCCCATCTGACAGATTCATCCATAGATTCTCCTCCAAACCACACACATCACATTTCCATCCACTGAGACAGAGGAAAAAAACAGAAAGGTGGAGAAATAAGTATGAAAAAACTTATGGGCCTGGTCTGGAGAGGGCCATGAATGAATGGTGACCGATGTCTGTGTGGGCTATGGGATTGTAGGTGCTAAGGTACACAATCTATATGCAAAATTACACACACTTATGTCAAAACCAGGCATTAACACAGACATGGAAATAGTCATTGGTATTTTATGTTTCTTCAGAGTCTGACAGTGCTAATATTATAATTATTTAATATGATGTGGAATAAAAATAAACTCATTCCACTCCTTGGTACAATACTAGTCCAATAAAAATTTGAATAGATTTTTACCCAAAATGCTTACTCAGGGTGTCTGTCACCACTCCACATGATCAGGAATGATGTCAGAAAGCAATGAACAAAGGCTGCACGTGCATGTGCATGCACCCACACAGGCCCAGAGAGACTCTGGAGGAGAGAAGAGGCAAGTGTTCATTACCTGGGTGGGATCTTAACACCATTGTCCAGCTGGCTCAGTTCAGCTGCGTGCCGGGACACCTGCCGGACCTCACCGTCCCACTGCTGCACTTGCAGGGTGTGGCACACTGAGTCTGCAGACTTGAGCCCCGCTATGGACAGGGACAACTGTGAACAGAGATTATAAGACAGTGTCCATCAATTCATTATGGTGGTGGGTGAGGTAAACAGCTAGACAGGATGAAAAACAATAGGCTGATGAATGAAAGAGCAAGGTCCGCAGCCACAGGGATTAAATCATAATCTCACTACTTCTCCAGGCTGATGTGGCAGTTATTCATGTGTGAACTCAAATCTCTGATTTCACTACCATCAATCCAGTGTCTACAACTGCTATTCAATCTTTGGGAATCAACCTGACACGTGCCATTTTCTGCCAAAACACCCTCCTTCACTGAGCACCATGAGATCCACAAACCTTTCTACATAAATAATATCCAGTTAAGGGCCCTGACAAGCACAAACAGTGGTATACAAATACAGTTCATCTTTGTGTTCATTACATCCTAAATTAGATCCCTTCTAAACCTTGTATTTTTTCTGACTGACATGTCTCACCCGTTCTCTCACAACATCGGGCATGGTTGCTAGGTCATCTAATGTTACTTCCTGTTTGTCAGGAAAGAGGACAATCTTCACTTCCTCCTCATACTGCTCCTGCTCCACATCAAACCCCCCTTCTATCCCTAGAGAGAAACACAGTGTGAAAACAGAGAAGGGGAGAAGTTCAGTGTACTGACAGACTTTCTGGAGATCACAGCCACATTCCATATGACACTGCATTGTGAGAGCACGACATGCTACATTAAATATGTGAAAAAAGAGAGAGATGAACAGAAAGGTTAAAAATGATTTCTTACCAATACCAAACCGTGTCGGCTGCCTCTTTGATGGGTCAGAATTTGTGTCCTTGTCCTTTTTTCAGACACATCACACACAGACAATATGGTTTAAATTTGCATCTGCTTTACATCATTAAAAAAAACAAAATGATTGTAAAAAGCATAAAAAGGGGCTGATACCCATTGTATTACTGTTTGAGAAATAGTGTAAATTCTGAGAAAGCTCAGAGATCTTAAAATTGATGGATACACTTATACAATAGGATCTGTAGAATGAATGTGCTATCCAGATTAACGACAGATCAGTTCATCTTCACAAGATCTATGCAACACTTATTTCCTAGAAACAGTGACTATTTTTGCTGAGTAATGGTACTTAAAGCACTGTGATGTAACAAACTCTGCAGCTGAAGAATCCTAATTTTCAATATGGATTGAACTGATTATTATGCCGTGAGAAGATGGTTTACCTGTGCTTTACGGGTACGTTTGATGTGAAGGAATGCTCTCTGGCCAGTCTTAGTGTGATGCCTTTCCACATACTGAGTTCCAAATCCCATGAAACTGTTCATGCACACATATATACCACCCTCGGCCTCCTGAGACACAGGTAAACGGACAGTTAGTCAGGCACTGTAGCTGGTGATAAACGGCTTCAAATGAATGACTACAGAAACAGATAACGGCACTCAACCCTATGAACTGAGAAGGAAGGAATGCTGAAACTATAATGGTGTGGTGGCTGAGGGAAAAAACAAATAACTGAGCGAACAGAAAGATGGATGAGGACCACTGGAAGGGGATTCAGCGGCCAGGGAATGACACAGCGCACTGATGGGAGTAGTATGAGACTGCGTGACCAGGGAAAGACGAAGTGACTGAAAATGATGATGCGCAGATAACCTACCTTTAGTGTAAATGAGTTAAATAAGCCCAGAAATGAGAACTGTCTATAACAGAAATGATGCACTCACCGGATTTGCAAAAGAGAATGCGCATTCGTCTTTGTGGACTCGGTCTCCGGGCCTCGGAACCCGAATCGTGGACAGAACCGACATCAAAACCTCGCTCACATCAGCCATCTCTCAATTAAACTGTTTGCTACCTTCTTTCACTGTGAGCCTCACTTTTTGCAATCTGACCGTCTGTTTTCACTATCACTCTCACCCTCCCAAACTGTCTTAATCGCTTCCAATGAATGATTGTTCCTCCTCCTCACTCTCCTTGCCTCAGTCCCATTTAATCTGTTGATAAAAACTCCCACCGGCAAACACGGTTTTGCCAGCACCAATCGTAATACAGGGATATGCTCGTCCATTAAAATACCGCGGTGTTAAGTGATATATTTCATAAACAAACATATTTTGCGGGTCGTAAGGTAAAAAAATGATATGAGTATTAAGTAAATAAACTTTTATATTTTAAGTATGCACAAACGTTTGCAGGAAAATTCCCTCTTCTTGACACGTATTTACAAACCAATGATTGTGCGTGATGTTTTTACTTGCGCAGCAGCTAAAATAATTACGGTAGCTTTCGTAAAACAAGGATGAGAATCGGAAATTTTGTGGTTGCTCAGTTTAACACATCATCGCCCCCGTGCAGCTGGGAGTGGCGTTGCAAGCACCTGAATGACAGAAGCCACGCCTGCACTATGGCGATGGCAACGTTATGACAGGCGGTCGATCATCTTATTTTAGTTTTTATTTCAGTAACTCCTTGCTATTTGTCAGAATACAAAGCATTTCACATCTGCTATTCAAACAATTAGAAAGTACATGCAAATAATACATTTAAGAAACATCCTGCAACTTCTTGACCGTTTTGGGGAGGCACTGACCTCAACTACATCAACTAGCCTGTCTGTTAATGTTGAAAATGTACATGAAATAAGAAATCAATTTTCGTTAGTAAGTACAGTACTCCCTCATTGTACCAGCAGTTAAAACTAAGCGCAAAAGCTGCAGGTAAGGGAGGGTGTCAGATATACACTATTCTAGGCCTGTATTTGTTAGATGGCGGTGCATTTTTACTGCTCTGGTAGAAGTGGAGGGAACAAGTGCAGCCACTCCTTTGACCAGCAACATTGACTGTTTTGTCCTGCCTTTCTCCTTTCATGAATAGCCTAAATATTATGTCAGTTTTGATGTAGTCTTCACAAATAACAAAATTCGAAGGTTTCTGGTCAATGCTACACGAGAAGATACCGTGTTGATCTAAATATTTACAGAGCTTGGAACGCTGGCAGGTGGTAGACATAAAATGTTTGCCTATGGGAGGATATTTCTACAGGAAACCTGAGTACCAGTTTTGGTTGAAGCTTTTGGACGATTATTAGGTTTATTATAGCCAAGGACAGATTCAGGCACCAGGCAAATGCAGGGTAGGGTAGTTTCATCAACTTCTGTCAGGTAATGTTGCTTATTTACAGACCATTATTAAATTAATGTAAAGATTCATCTTGTCTTTTGTTTGTATTTTAGGAAAGAATAAAACGCCATATTTGGCATACTTTTGAGAGAATGAAAAACTTCTTTGTTCTTTGGTTTTATATGGGAGATACAATAATAGGGAGAATGTATGAACTATTAAGCCAATTAATCAATTGTACAACATTTTTACATATGTTTCAGGTCTGTTACATGAATGGTCGAGGTGGGAATTTTACAGTGAGACTCTACAGTGACGAGTGTAACCCAAGTGGGGTGTTTAGTTACAGACTTCCAAGTAAAGACAAATGTATTTACACAAACATATATACAAACAATAATGATGATAATGATAATGATAAGACTTGCAATTATGCTCTGACTCACCCACCGTACTGCCAACAACTCCTAGCAACAAATGACCTGCTTAAGTAGACTCACTTAGGTAGGCTACATTAGTTTTTTCGTACCATTTGTAGCCAAAATCAATTAACCCACAAAACAATTAAAATGTCATTTTCCTCAATCATCACAACATACTCATATTATCAGTTCTATCCATATTGTCACACTCGTCATCACACCACAATAACAGGAGTCTTATTTCTTACAAGGTCTCAATATTTATTTGTGGGTAACACACAAATGAATCGAAATTTCCTATGGAGTTTCATCAGATGCTGTCCCAGGAGGCTTTGAGGCTTGAGTAGCTGTAACTTTTGCATATCAAAGAACCTTCCTAATACAAAGGGTGTGGATCCTGTGGCAGGATGTTGACATGCTGGAGGGTGGTATGGGTGAGCCATAAAGCTCAGTCTGAGATTATAACATACTGCCAAATGTAATTTAATCTTTGGCCTATAGGGGCCAGTAAGGACATTTGAGACATTCTTTAAATCAAGGTGTTGCCTCTCTTACAACTTGTGCAGCATGTGGTTGCTTAGTGCTGTCTGCTATTTTCTGTATTGTTCTGTTTAATTTATTGTGAAGTAGTCATTATGGTGTCTGTGAAAGGTAATGGAAATGATATTTCACAGTGCATTGTGGTACTCTGAATAGTTGTAATTGCAGGTTATGACAGGTGGCACTCACTCAGTTGTTAAGTGGTTATTGCAGTGTAATTTGTATGAACATGGCAAGATAACTCATCTGCAGTGATGTCCTTTCCTAGTTCTGGAGAGCTGTTGTCCCAAGGAATTTGTAAGTGCGCTTCTTATAATCATGTTGTTAGTTCATTAGTTAAAATGGGTTAATTAGTTCCTGGAAGAACTTGTGATTCAAGTTCATACTAATCACTAGCAGAAATTAAGGAATTTAAAGACCAAGACAAAAAAATGTCCATATACCTACTGCACATCTGCAATGTTTCATCTGCTTTTTCCTCACCCCTCCCCTCTGACTGCTTGAATTAGCCCCCAGTCTCACTCATAGAAGAGTTCCTTTATTATAGTGTCAAGTCGAGTCAATTGGTGTCCATTGGATTAGCCCCCCTGCTCTCTGTGCTACAATCCCCAGCCACTGGGAAAAAGTCCCATAAGACAGCTAATTGTCCTTGGTGTACTGTGCTTTAACCTGTCACCTCCACACACTCTAGTCCCTGTATGTAGTGTTTACGTCTACCCAGCAGCTCAAACTCATTGTCACTGGGTACTGTTTTGAAAGGGACCTGTAATGGTGCATAGTGATGATCTTATAGCAACATAATATGGACATGTGACATTAGACTTGGGGAGGAAATTCCACAAAATAGCCGAGTCTAATTGCACCTACAATGATAGCTAGGTCATTGTGCAAGTAATGCAGTTCCCTATCTTAGTGACTGATAAGCCCCATGTTTTGACACCAGAAGGATGATATCAACAATCTGATATACAATCAATTGAGCACACATAATCATAACATTTCTACACAGCTATTGTCCAATCTGCAAAAGAACATGAGTCTCCCCTTTTCTTGGAATTGCAGAGCCCCTCCAATTTTGCTTGTAGCCATTCTTCAAACCTTTTTCCAATCTTACCATTTCACCAGTCCAGTGTGTTGTGGCGCCATGTCCCCTACCAGTCAACATTGTGTTGTCATTGCTGTGTGTCAGGCGACAAAGGAGACACTGTAATGGGCAGTGCGGGAGGTGAATCATTCTGGAGTATGAGTTCATTCATTCCCCGAAAAAATCTTTTTACTCATCTGTATTTCTTACCACCAGGGTAAGATTTTCTGGCAGTGGGGCTGGACCATTTGAGAGCAGGTAATTGTTCTCTTCCCCCTGAGCTGGTTAACTGAAAGTCATCAGGAAGTTTGCTAGCCTGCTTCTGTCAAAGTTTGTTAGGATAAGAGGGAGGGAGAGAGATAGGGGTGGAGGAGTAAGGCAGGTGTGGAGGGAGGTTAATGCCCTAACCTATTTACACTTTGAAGGGCCGGAATGAACACAGCTTTACTTTGACACTGTTCCAGACAGCAAAACAGGACAGGCGGGATTTAACACTTTAATACATGTTTTCATCAACCAATTAAAAATGTATGTCATTGTATGAAGTAACTAATACTCATGTATATTAATTACGTGTTATACAAAAGCCTGAAAGCCACCTAGGGTCAGTCTTTGAAATAATGACAAATACTTGAATGCCTACGTACATTCAAAATATATAACTTTATAACAAAAAATAAAATAACCAAACACAACTTCAAATTTACAGATCTGGGCTCAGGAAAAGGTTCTGAGGGAAGAGTTGCTTATATAAAAACTATAATAAATGATAAAATAATAGCATTTATTGCAGTGTATGCACCCAACTTGTTTGATAATGAATTCTATAAATATCTCTCAAATTTAATGCTTGAATTATCTGAATTTGCTCTGATAGTAGGAGGTGATTTTAATGCAGGATTGCTACATTCATTGGATAGAACTGGTGTAACTGAAGGGAGAGATCAGCAATTGGCAACCCTTGTTGTAAGGAAGTGGCCTTCAGATCGTGCTGCTGTTGATGTCTGGCGTAGGGCTAACCCCTCTCTGAATGAATTTACTTATTTTTCAGCATGACATAAATCTTTCTCCCATATAGACTACTTTTTTATGTCCAAAGTTTTATCTAGCATGATTTCAGATCTTGAATTTATTTCTCTGATTCTTTTTGATCACAGAGCAGTCACAGGTGCATTAACTATCTCCTCTGGCTCAAAGCGTGCTGCTCATAGGCGTTTCAACTCTTTACTATTACAAAATGAATAATACATAAAAGAAATGCAAGAACAACTAGATTAATTTATAGCCATTAATAAACCATCTGTGGCTGATCCTGGTATCTCGTGGGATGCTGTTTAGGGGTTCATTAGACACAAAACAATTAGGTTTGCTTCTTATGTATATAGGTCTAAACTTCAACAGACTGATAAAAAAATCGCCTTGCATCGGATAATGTACGCCGCTTTCTCCGCGTCATTGAATCCTCTGATGATAGTGACTCTCCAAATGCCATTCTTTTACTTGACGCAGAGAAGGCTTTCAACCACCTTGAGTGGCATTTCCTGTTGACAGTGTTATGCTGTATGGGTTTCAGTACTAATTTTATACATATGATTAAGGTAGATGATAGGGTTTAATATTCAAACCCTACTGCTATGGTGCTGACAGGGAACATATGTTCCAAGCAATTTTGTGTTTTGCGTAGTTCTTGCCAGGGCTGTCCTCTCTCCTCAGTAAATTATCTTCCTATTATGGTGCATAACACGAAACACCATATTTCTTTACATGCAGACGAAGTACTGCTTTTCATTCAAAAAGTCCGTCAGTCTCTTCCCCATCTTTTAAATATTTTTAATAATTTCAGTCTCATCTCAGGATAAAAGATTAGCTGGGGTAAATCAGCATTATTAATGCTTAATGCCTCTGCTAGACAGCTAGCTACCCCATTTGGTATTCCTGTGGTTCAAAGCTTTAAATACTTAGGAGTCTCAATCCATACCCAGGTTACAAGTATTATGGGAAATAATTGTAAGAAAGCACTTACAGAGGTTGAATCTGATTTACAAAGGTGGAGTACCTCCCCTTTCTCGATTCATTCCCATTAAGATGGACATTCTTCTATGCATTCATTTTATTAGATCTATGCTGCCCCTGGCTCCACCCAGCAGGTACTGGACGAAAATTCATTATATTATTTAAAAATTAGTTTGGGGCCAAAACAAAGCTGGTCCTCCAGCATAAAAAAGTGCAGGGGAATTAAGTCTCCTGAACTTTCAGAGGTACCACTGGTCAATCATGTTGAAGCCTCTGTCTAGATCCTTCCTCTTCTGTCTCCTGGTGTCCTATCGAGGAAAACATTATTCGTCCTATTAGGCAACAAGACCTAATTTATTCCAACATCCGTGTTAAACACTCTAAAAAGCTTTTCGAGTTAATTTCTGTTTGGTAGAATTTTCTTGTAGGAAAACTTTGGACACTTGCGCCCAATTGTTATCAACAATCTCCCATGTTCCATAATAATAGTCTCCAGTTAGGAGGACATTCAATTTATTTTCCTCAGTGGTGTAATAAGGGGGTATATACTGTCTCTGATATTTTTGGGACTGAAGGTCTCCGCTCTTTCCAAGATATCCAGAAGCATTTTAATTTACCTGGCAGCTCATTATTTTTTTTTATCTTCAGTTGCAAACAGTGATGCACACATAGGATGTGCCTTGGAGTTCACACTTAGGTACACATCCATTGCATTGCATACTGCTCCAAGGGGTTTCTGCAGTATACTCCATTCTGGCAACGGCTTCTTCTAAGCCATTACCTATCGATGCAGTGTGGAAGGTGGATATGCCTCCAGTGTGTACCAGTCTGAACTGGCCTCTCATTTGGCAGAACATATAACTATCCTCAAGAAATCCCAACCACCAAGTTATTCATTTTTATTTTATTCATTGAACATACTTTACTCAATGCACATTACATAAAATAAAAGCCAAACCTTCACCAAATTGTACTTTCTGTTCACAAAATGCTTTAAATACATTTTTTCATATGGTATGGATGTGTCTGGGTGTAAAGGATTTCTTGAAGAAGGTGATTTGCTTGACCGGGATGGTATGTTCCAGAGGGATGGATGTAGGGTTATGGGTGAGAGGGAAGCACACTTTATTTGCATGCTGGTATTCTTTGACTTTTTCTTTTAGCTTGATTTGGTTTTATCTGTTTGTATTCTTTCTCTTTTTTTGGTTTTGTCTCTCCCCCCGAGTTTCATAGAGAGCATTCTGTCCTTGACTTGACCAGAAGCCTACACTCAGACCAGGTGTACATTCCAATACTCAAAAGTTGTTTCGTCCTCTCCTCAACTTCCACCTCGTTTCCTCCATGTCCTGGAAACTGATCAATGTGTCATTCCCTCCATTCAATGTTCCAAAATCATAGGAGACAAGGTGTAGCATCCTTTGCTCATTTCCTAGTCTCGTCCAAATGAAGGATACACCCATGTATCCTACCGCAGATGTCTTTTCACATCTCTGAGTAACATCATTGTGCTTGCGACCAGTCCGATTAAAAGACCATCTCACCGAAAATTTCACCATTGATAAGTTGAAAAACATTACAAGGGATTTACCAAAACTTAAGTATAAGTGCCAGAACAGTAAACAGTAATCAGGTACAGTAATTTACATTAATAGGGAGACATTACTTTTTGCTATATCAAACATATCCACATTTTATAGCTGTGAATGGCAATTTTACCAATTTAAAATTGAGTGAGTTACTGTAGTGAGAGTTTATTGATTTTCCTTTTCATATGTTTATGGTAAATCATGAGCAATGTGCAAGTAACTGATATTCATATTTTAATGCATAAAAAGGGCTGGCAGTGTATGAGAAGTGTGATTGGCTTAGGTATTGTTGAAATCATTCGAGGTTACTACTTCATCAATAACCGATGCTGACTTTGATGATGGGCGAATTCGGATCAGCTGTTCAAATTTTCACCTCCTCTCCTTTTCTCCACATACTTCTGGGGTAGGAGACAAGCAGTCCATTGCAATACTCAAGTTTTGTCTTGAAACTTGAAAGGAGGGGAGTGGAGGAAACAAGCGGACAAGCAAAAGTATTGGAATGCACCCCTCACCTTCTTGGATAAGACTGGACAAGCTAGAAAAGTGGTCTAAAGTTCTCACCACCCAAAAGTTTCGATTAGTGATCTCAGCAAATGGAATGCTTTCTGTAATTTCTTGGAAAGACGGTCCATCTATTTAGTATTTTCATTTCCATTGCTCATCATTTTACAAACATGGTGTAATACATATGAGAGCCTGCATTCTTACTTGTCAATGAGTGGTTGTAGATTAATGCTGTGGATTACCTTTTTGTTCCAAAAACCAAACTGATAGTTATCATATTGGTGGATATATTCATGTTAAAATAGATTATATCCCCCTGTGTCTCATTCTATACTGTTTGTGAATGTGGCACATATAATGACACTGTTTTTTCCCCATCCCTGTGAGATCTGTGGTGCTGCTACAGTTTGTATTTAAAGTGTCCAATGGTTGGCTGTGACAGTTTTTATGTCAAGTATTTTTCATTTTGAAAAAAAGATTGATTGTCCAACCATAAAAAATAAATAGGTTTCACTTTGATGTATTTTAACTTGCTTAGGTAGATGATCCCTCATTTCAAATACTTAGATATCCAGTTATCAACAGTGTCGAATAAATCTTACCCCACATGGCTTCCAGAGCCATGTTTAATTAAAATCTTGTGTGCAACACACAGCAATTACATGTGAATCCACTAGAAAAAATTATATGCAATTTGTGGGATATCATGTAGCATATCATAGTACCAGCTAATTCACTTTGATTGTCTGCACACATGGAATGAGATGAGAGTTAAGCAGCTTGCTGTTTGCAGTATGAGACACACTCTGCACCAGATTGGCTGATCATAGTGTTCCCTTTCACTTATTTGCTTTTCCTTGCTCAAGTCCATCAAGTAATCGCCTGCAGATTTATATTACTCCTCAGAAATGTGTGGGATTTTAAAAGGCTGTATTTTTAAACAGTTGGCATGGGTGCTATAAAGCAATTAGTAATCCTTCTAATTAGAATATTAATATGCACCTGCAATTCAGTCCTAGACCAGAGGTGGGCAATTTTGAACCTGGAGGGCTGGTGTGTTCGTGGGATTTTGTTTGTACCAGTAACCCTGACAATTAAGAGTTAATTAGCTGCATACACCAATGCCGATCTTTTCAGTATAGAACACACTTAAACATTCTGTATGCAGTCATGAGCGCAGTCTCATGAAAGCTGTCCTTCATAAGCCAATCAAGTTGTTTAGCTAACATTTCAGATTGCATGAATGACTCCGTTAAACAATAATAATTAAAAATAATTGAATAATTAAGGCATGACTTCCAGAAATGCAGCCCTCTTTGCCTAACCCTGGTCTAGAAAAATTTTTATACGTTGTAGGTCAGTGTTTCGAGTTGGGCAGGGGTCAGTTGTATTTTCCTATGATCACCAGCAAGACAGTGTCTGCATGGTGTTGGTATTTCACACTTTGATAGGTGTTACATGTGCAGCATGCATATGAGTTCCAATACACAGAGTGAGAGTCAGAATCAAGCTCACTCTGGCAATGGCCAGGAATGCCCTTTTGTGAACAACACCCTTTTCAATCTTTAATCTTTTCGGTGCCACCAGCCAGAATGTGCCTAGAGGAGCCAAAGGGACGTCACTCATTTGTGAAGAGAATAAGCGCTCTTGCGTGTTGGTGTACATAATCTTGAACTAGACTTCCTGTTGGTAAATACCATTCTCTGATGGTCAAACATTACCATAATTGAGGGAATATTATTGTTTAAACTATGGAATCATTCTACGTTCTTCGCTCAGAAATACTCCCTACATTTTCTGTTTTTCCTCTATTTCTCTTTCTGTGTCTTAGTGGTGACGCACATCCATCCTTGGTTGTTCTAATTCCTTAACGGGATTGCAGATTCCCCAGGATATCCAATTAGATCCTGATTAACTAGTCTGAGCTAATGAACTCTGACAAACCAATTCAACCCCTTTAACCTAAACCTCAACCCCCCTACATAGAATTAAAAACCAACTTTTCCCCCTCATCCAACAAGTACCATTTTGTAATCACTTTCTCATTATGAGTCATGCTGGTTAATGTGACATTAATGGAAAAAAGTATATGATTACCACAACACTGACAATACCAGTCAACGTTGGCAGTGATGATGCCAGTAAAGCTAATGAGTAGTGACTGCTACATTTTACGTTGTCTGTTTAGCCTTGTGGTTGGCTCTTTCTTGCTGTGTGAATCTTTATCCCTTCATATACTTCTGGTCTCCAACAGACTCACCTATGTCTTCTATTCATTTCCTTTTCTCTCAGCTTCCTCAATCTCCCTTCACCTTTCACCATCTCTCAGAACACCTATCCACTGCTCAATACGTTCATGTCCTTCTCTCCTTCTATTCCCTTTCATTTCACTTTCCTCTTCTCTGTCCTTTGCTTCTGTAAAACGTTCTTGTCTTTTGACCTCATGCCCTGATTCTTTCCCCAATCCGTTTACCTGCCTCCTTCATTCCCTTGTGCTCTCCCCACCCATCCTCTTCACTCTCTTTCTTTCTCTCTCTCTTCCTCTCTATTTCCATCTTTGGGCTTATCTCCTCAGCCCTGATCTCTCTTCATCCCTTTCAATCCTCAGCTGTTCCTTGGTCCTCAGAGAAGGAAGGTAGAGACAGAGATTTCACAGGTACACCTGTGCCAGTCAGTGAGAGAGGGTTACAGAGAGAGAGACTGAGTCAGAGAACAAGACATCTGGAATAGGGGGAAGAAAAAGCTGGACCACAAAGGAACAGAATAGAAAGAAATTAAAGCAGAAAGTAAATTAAGCCTCCTGTAACAGTTAAGGTAAGTCATTTTATTTCAGTTTTGTATAACTTGTCTTCTGCCATTACAGTTTCACCACAGGACATTGAACTTACAAGCAGTTGCTATGCAATGATGGGAAAGGTGAATAGAGGTTGTAATTTTTAATTTCCAGGTGGAAATGAAAGTTTTGTAACTGGCCACTTTGGAAATCATGTCACTGTTCAAAGTTTCCACTTACTCAGATGGTGGATATATTTTCAAAAATAGATTTGGCTATTTAAATATGATAAAAAGGTTTTTGCGTAGTTTTTAACTTTAAGATAGGAATTTCAACAACAAAACTGTCAGATATTGTATTTATGTAGTATACGGTATACCAGGACATACTTTCACCATGTTGACTCAAAACTTGTTGGTCTGCCTGCACACAAAGAATTTGTGTCCTAATGTGCCAATCAGTAATGGGCTCGGTGCTGATATGAAAGCTCCCTTGAAGCATTTTTAATAGAACTTTCTTATATTAACATTTGTTATGGTGCAGTGGCTTGCAGTCAAATTTTCATGATTTGCTTTTGGAGTTAAACAAGAGTTTTGTAATTGGTTGTAATGAGGCAGATTTATAGACCAATCATTGTTTTAGCAATTGCATCACTAATTTTGCATGACTGTGACATAGGAATACCCATCAGATATTAGAAGCTTAACTGAATGGTTTAAAGTAAAGATCATGGATACCATGTGAGCCATAACTGCTATGGATGGTATTTCAGTGGAATTGGCAGCAAGAAACACATGAGACAAACCCACATGGTGCTAGATTGACAAAAATATTGTTCAGCTATATTGCAATGAAGTCTTCATCATTTGTAAGTGTAACTGAATTTACCCACTGCAACAGGTTTACAGCTAGCTTTTGTACCCTCATTATTAAGGATAAAACAAATTGATTTATTGCACTTTGGAGAACTGGCTTAGATATCAGTTTAGCCGTGTTTAACAAGTGACAGCACAGTATTTCAGCATCACACACTACAAAATGAAAAACCCAACAGGAAACATAAAAACTTACATGCATGAGGTTGATTTTTGTGTAAGCCTCCCACCCTCCCCCTCCCCCTGTCTCCCTCTCTGATCCCGTGGTAAAGAGCAATCAGTAATCGGATGACAGGAGATTTAACTCAAAAGGCTTCTCTGTAAAATCTCCTACTGGGATTTAAACATCCTGCTCTCCTCCCTCTGTCTCTGTTAGTTTTAATTGTCTACAGTATCAAATATGTAACGTTCAAAATATAATATAAACATTTATAAGTACGCACCAATTACAGTGGGGAAGATTGCCACAATTTTCATGGTATTGGAACAATTTGCAACAATATCATGTAACAGCATTGTAATGCATCATAATCATTGTGGCAGAAAGCATGAATCTAGTATGCCACTATGGTGGGTGTCTTAAGTAGTTCTGTTTGTGGACAAATATTTTCAAAGTTATATTTTAGGACTTCTTTGCTCACTCATGCACTTCCCACAAATCCGTTATGGTCTACCTAACATGGTATTTTGCAAGGATAGATAAAGGGAAAGTAGTGGATGAAGAGAGAAATGACAGAAGAAGATCTAATAAAAACAAGCAGAGCTAATCTTTCTAAAAGTTTGAGAGAAAATAAAACAAAGACATCATAATAGCTCTCTTAAATGTAGGTGTATTATGGTTAATACCGCTTAAAAAAAAACAACACCTTGATTCTTTTCAGACAGACCAGTGAGGAGCCAGATATATATGTTGCTATATGGCACTAACAATTCATTATGAGATTTTACGAATACAAAACAAGACATAATGAAGCCCTCAGCCAGCTCCCGTAAGCCTGTTAGAGTAAGACTGTAGGGGAAGGAGATTCAGTTATACACATTAAACGTGATCATGTTATTATGTTGATGAGAATATCATTATAATAACAACTAATTGCACATACCCTTATAGTCCTGAACATTAACCTATCATGCTGGTCTCAGCGTAACAAACAATCTGCTATGGCTTCAACTTTCAAGATGGTCACCAGTTTCCCTGCAACAAACATTTGAGCTTTACCAGATGTAGGCCATCTATGATCATGGTTAAAGTTAAATGCAATGCAGAATAACACTGTAGTCCCAAACTGTAAACTCATGGGCAAGTGCTCCATCTTGCCCATGATACAAACAACAGGATTTATGTACATAGTGTAATTGCTATAATGGCATGAAACTAACCTTTGAAGAAGGCATACCTAAACTGTGTCCCTACAAACAGTAGTTTTATTGTATATATGAGGGCTGTCAGATGGCTTTTTCCATTACTGGCTACAGGTAGAGTTCTACAATCAGTTAAGCCTCGCCAGGAAAGAATAAGGTTAAGCCTTGTAATAAAGTCCTTAGTATCCTTTCTTTCTAGCAGCTACCCCTGAGCAGTTGGGCACCTGCAAGTTTCTTGAACTGTATATATGTTCATTTTGGTACTGCAGTGAGGAAAGAAGCAAAGGCTAGTAATCACAAGAAGTGGAGGAGAAATATTTGTACAGCTTCATCCTCCTGAGTTGATGAGAGACAGTCATTCAGTGGGCTTACAGAATTGTTGTTTAGTTCAGTGGGGAAAGGGGGAAAACATTTTAAAAAAAGGGTGTACATCAATAAAAACCCATCAACGGTGTACATGTTCGACCTTATGTGTGTATGTATTTAATGTTTCAACTTTATTTATTTCATTTTGGTATTTTTTCATGTATATGTGTGTACATGCATGTACATAGGATTAATGTGTTTACGTTTGGGTATATATAAGTAAATATCTAGGTTGCAGATGAATATGTATTACAATGTTTAACAACAGAATGATGCATAAGTTGAATAGTTTGAAGTTACTGTGTAATTCATACTCCTTCCATGGCTTTCAGGCAAAAATGAAATAAAAATAAAAGGGGGACACAAGTAATGTTAATTGTAAGATAAAAATGCTGCAGATAAAAAATAAAAGGCCTTTTTTTCTCTGTTTTATTTAGGCTGCCACCGTGAGTGATCACATTTCCTGTTCATCTCTGTCGGTGACAGCACCTACCAACCGTAACCATGGGAGAAATGGAAGCAATGAAGAAAGAGGCAAACACCCTGAAAGAACAGATTGCTGTACGTTGATCAAAATTCATGTGAAGAATGCTTTAGTAAATGTCAATCAATTGTCAGACATGTCCAGAAATCGTTAATAGCAAGTATATGCAAAAGCAGTTTTTTCTGACCACTATTGCCACAGAGTAGTATATTTAAATAATCACCACGTTTGAATAATAATGGTAATTCCTTTTCCCACCACCAGGCAGCCCGCAAGACGGCTGCAGACACAACCATGGAGTCAGTGGCATCTGGAGCAGCAGCGATTCCGCGCATCCAGCTGAAGACCAGGAAGACACTAAAGGGTCACCTGGCCAAAATCTATGCCATGCACTGGGCCACCGATGCTAGGTGTGTCACCTGTACATCAGAATGAATAGCCATCTGCATTAAACACATCAGTGCAGGGATTCACCTGAGATTCACACTGTTTCTCCCGCAAGGGAGACTTAACTGATCTGAGAGAGCTGCTTTGCAGTCTCATATTTATTCCTCACCCATAACAATTCCATTGTGTCAATAATAACAACGCTGTTATAGAATGACTGTACGCTAAAGACTTGGTCAGATAGTTGGTGACCTAGAAAAAACTGGAGCCTCCGCTATCTGTTTTTGCTCTTGGCGAGGGATGATACCCAATATCCACACCATCCTGACAGCCATCTACACACTCATTAAAAAGCTCAACCTCCCCAGTGTCTCTCTCTCTCTCTCTCTCTCTCTCTTTCTCAGTTCAATTTAATTCAATTCAAATGAGCTTTATTGGCATGACTATACATCAGTATGGCATTGCCAAAGCAGTCATTTACATAAACTGTAACAATATTAATTTAAATACACATACATACACGCAGATACATCACAAAAGATGCCATTTTGTTTAAATCAATAAAGCCAGGGATTAAATAGTTAAATTTAGCAAAGAATTATTTTAGAATTACTAGGGCTTAGATTCCAAAATATTTTTCACAGTGTAAGAGGAAGTGCACCTCTGTCTCTACGTCTACTTGTCATACAGTGACCACATATTCGTTGTTCTTTTGGCTACTATTCTTATACTATTCTCTCTCTCTCTCTCTCTCTCTCTCTCTCTCTCTCTCTCTCTCTCTCTCTCTCTCTCTCTCTCTCTCTCTCTCTCTCTCTCTCTATCTCTCACTCTGTCTGTGTCTCTGCTTCTCTACCTCAGGTTAATGGTCAGTGCTTCCCAGGATGGCAAGCTCATTGTGTGGGATGCCTACACCACCAACAAGGTCAGATTTAAGTCAAGTTTAACTGTTGCACTGTGAGTGGGCCATTAAACTGTATCCCAAAAGTGTCTCCCTCTCAATCATATCTGTGCAAGCACATCTTGGATCATGGTATAGAAAACAAACATTGAATATATTTCTGAGGAACACATGCTTGCCTGTGTCAAAAATATGGATAAACATTAAATCTGGATCTTTAATTTGTCAGTACTTGCAGTCACAGGCTGATCATATTTCAAAGCATATTTAATTTTTGATGTGAGTAAGCTGACTACTACAGCAAGGGCAGAGTGATCTTTTGGGATCGTTTATTTTTGTTTGATATTTAAAATGACAGTTTATCTCACATTTTAAAATTTCTGAAATGTTCAGTCACTCTATCTGGATTTTTGAAAGCACTTTCTGTTTATGTCAGCTCTCGATATAGATGCTGTGTACCATTGTTTTTACCCCTCATCTTACCCCTGCCCCTTCTACAGGTCAATGCCATCCCCCTCAAGTCTTCATGGGTGATGACATGTGCTTTCGCACCCTCTGGAAACCTTGTGGCCAGTGGTGGCCTGGACAATATGTGCACTGTCTATAACCTGAAGGGCAAGGATGGCAATGTCAGAGTGTTGAAAGAGCTGGATGCTCACACAGGTATGTGAAGCAAGGGACAGTAAGCAGTAGTCTGCTTGAAGCCTCTTTGCCTTTCTGAATCACCTGAATTTAAAAAAAATTCTGTATCTGATCTACCCATTTTGCCCACATGCTACCAGTTTTCAAGCTGGGTGACAGATATTGACGCTGTCCTTGTCTGACAAATCATACAGTTCTGCTAACCACTGAATAAGGCTCACTGAGACTGGATTATATTTAATTGTTTTGAGAATGAGCAAGGGTATCTGTCATAGTCTCGACCAGCGACAGCGGTCAAATCCAAAGTGTGTCTTTACACTGGAGACAGTGCTTCCTGTTGGCCAGCTGCTGTTAACTGCACTCCTGTCCTTTGTCCAGGTTACCTCTCCTGCTGCCGCTTCCTGAGTGACCAGGACATCCTCACCAGCTCTGGCGACACCACCTGGTAATCGATTATCTGTATAGCTCTGTCTTACTGTAACCGAGAGTGACCCCAGTTATCCTCAGGCCTATCTGTGCAACTGCTTGCTCTTCCATTATGTCAGGACTTCCACTGCTGCTATTGTTTACTAAACTTGTTCTGATCTCTGTCCCCCCTCCCATCTCACTCCCAAACCAGTGCCCTGTGGGACATTGAGACCGGCAAGCAAAAAACAATCTTCATGAACCACGTGGGTGACTGCATGTCTCTGGCCTTGTCCCCTGACATGAACACATTCATCTCTGGAGCCTGTGACTCGCAGGCCAAGCTGTGGGACATCAGGGATGGAACCTGCAAACAGACATTCCAGGGCCACACCAGTGACATCAATGCCATTGCGGTAAGTTTGGAGCCAGGAGGCAGTTTAGTATGCAGTATGACTAGGGACCTGGGCTCATAACATTGATTTCTTTAAGGGAGGAACATACATTTTTTCTGCAGTTGGTCTGTTAATATGGTAGATATGTTGAATTTATGTGATTTTCTCTGGATAAGAGCCATCTGCTCAATTACAAAATGTTATATAGATTGAAAGTGAAACAGTGAAACAGCAAAATAATAAAATTTACAATAATGACAGGAGAAAGACAGCAAAAATGCATGCGGAAGAAAAAACCTCTTGATGGTTTCAAGGAAGTTAACAATTGTCACTTTGTAGTTTCATCCATTACAGGGCTCATGAAAATTCATTGCATTTTTAATACATACAGAGACAAACTCTGTCTTATTGAACTTAAATACACAAAAGCAGGAGCTGAAGTATATACCTGAGCTCAAGGTTGCACTAATTATTTTTCTGTTCTAAAGTAAGTGGGTTCGAGTGGTTTAACTGTGATGTGACAGACTGGATTGTGCACAACAAAAACAAATCAAACCTGTTCCTGGGCCAAGGACTGAGAGTTTGTTGGCCCAGCATATGTGAAGCTATGCAAGGGCCTGTTTCTCACTGCCCTCTGTACCCCTCTCCTCGTCCACAGTTCTTCCCCAATGGCAACGCGGTGGTGACAGGCTCTGATGACTGCTCCTGCAAGATGTATGACCTGCGCGCTGACCAGGAGCTGCTCAACTACAACGACTCCTCAACCAACTGTGGGGTCACCTCACTGTCCCTCTCCATCTCTGGCCGCCTCATATTGGCAGGATATGACGACTTCAACTGCAACATCTGGGATTCCCTCAAGGCAGAGAAAATTGGTAAGTAAGAGCATCAGGGGAATGAAAGAATTGACAATGTAAGAAGTGCATTTTCATGCCAATAATGCAATTTGACTTTCATTTTGAAAGTGAATATGAAGTTAAGGGGCATTGCTGCAGACTGGGGAATGCATATGGATAAAGAGTTGAGGCCAATGAAGTATGCAAAAGGGGATAGATTATTGGATATGAACATCATGCATTTGGTGAAATGTTAATTTAATTCTGTGCACAGTTGAAAACTGTAGAGTACAAGTATCTTCATCTCTCATTGTCTTCCTGTCTGTCAACAGGTGTGTTGGCTGGCCATGACAACAGAGTGAGCTGCACTGGAGTGCCACCCGATGGTATGTGTGTCTGCACAGGATCCTGGGATAGCTTCCTGAAGATCTGGAACTGAGCTGGTCTTCCACAGACAGTGAGAGTGTGTGAGAGAGAAAACATGGGATAGAGAGAGGAAAGAGAGAGAAAAGGAAAATGACCAAGCAGGGCCAGAGAAGTTCTGAAGGAGCAGAATTGGACTTCTTAGAAAACATTAATGGCATCTCAAACAGCAAAAAGAATTAAGATGCACGTGTACAGAGGTTACAGCTATTGCTAAGAACATCAATATGTCATCAATGACCATCACATAGTAATAAGTAATAATAAAATTATAAATATGCTGTTATTGTACTTATGTAAAGACCAGTAATTTTATTGTAGGTTTTTGACAAAACTGAGTGACATACATACAGAATCAAAAAGAAGAGATATAAAAATGAGATTTTTTAGTATTGCAGGTTTATCTTTTTTGTCTCTATCATCATTGATGGCCATTTAAGATTCTCCCGTCCCAGTAGCTGAGTTTGGATATATTTGTTTGCATATTTTAGTGCATGAATTAGGATGCAGAGTTGATGTACAGCACCATTTCACCATATATCCACTGGTGTATGTGCAACTACAACAGGACTGTTGTCATTTTGGCTCCAAGATGATGTGAGGGATTGTAATACAAAAATGGCATGATCTGATTTTGTGCCAAAATGGCAGCAGAGCATTTAGTTTCATCAGGCCAAAGTCCTTTGCAGGTAGGCAATGATGCAATCCATTGAGTGCTTGGAAAAGCGATTGTGCTGGTGATATGAAAGAAAACCAACCCTTGTTCATACTGTACACTGACCGTTCAGGTTCATCCCCTTTTAAATCATTATTGCATACTGAAAACCAAAGAAGCTAAAGGTGATTTTTCCCAGTGGTGTTGAACTAATGTGAAAGAAATAGCATGTTACATCTGTTGTGTGAATAATGGTGTCATTAAATTATATGGTATTATGTGCAGTGGGGAGCAGTGCATTATAGTACAATGTATGGTAGCTCTCAGCTACACTGTACTGTTTTGTTTTTGGTAATATAAGGAAACTGAAATGTATGTGTTGCGTAATAAATAATAATGTATGAATCACACCTGCTAAACACTTACTGCATTTTTGTAGTAATTTTACACATCTTATCAAAATGACTGTGATTAAAATACCTTTCTAATAAACATAGAATTCTGCATTAAAGACATTATTGTCTGCATTTGTATGTGAGTTTGTGTCATTGCTACTGTAATAAGAGATTACAAACACTGTAATTTCATGATCAATCAAAATGCCACAACAATACCCGCAAATATCACAAGCTAAAGCAAAACACATATATGTATACTCAAGCCATAAAATTTACACTAAAGGTTATAACAAATTGCCAAAATTATTTCTGTGAATCTTACATTTGCTGTTTGTACATCATTTTTTCAACATTTAGTAAAAGTTCCAAACCATAACCAAACGTATACAACCTTTCAGAAATCACATTTATTAAATGTTTGCTAAATGCAAGAAGCACAGAATGAGAGCAGTGAGTTCAGCATAATTTATTTGTTTATTTTACTGTAACATGATATAATCAGATTGTGTATGGTAATATACAAACAGCATATACACATCATTCAAATGTTTTATTTATGAATTTTTTACAGTTATCAATACAATGACTCAATATAATTTTCACAATCATCATATAATGAATTTGTTATGGGCACTATATAATTATCATAGTTATATTCATACATTAGTAATGCAACTGTTTCCATTTTTAATATTACATTGAAAAAACACAGGCTTTATTTAGTGACAGGTCATCACTGCACACGATAACGCACAGACACACAGCTAGGTAAACAGGATAAGGTGATCGAATGGGGAGGAGAGAGGGAGCAGTTATATGGACAAAACACAAAGGATATAAAAGACTGGAAAGAATGAACAGAGAGAAAGATTTGTGAAAACGGTGAAGGAGAAATACAGCTGGGAGATTCAGGGGATCAAAGAGTGGTGGGAAATAGAAACAAAGGAGCAAAGTGAAAGGCACAACAATGTGCCTTTCAGTTCACTGGAGTCCAAATGCCTACATACAAATTAACTAACACTAAGCAAGCTTGCTGTTATCATAACTAATACTATTATTGTTGTTGACATCATAATCAACAGCACAGGGAGGTGAGAGTTCAAATCATGAAAAAAGGTAGAACTCATATTGACATGGAGTATATCTCTCTCTCCTTTCACAGGAGAGGGAGACTGCCACCTCTGTCTACACAGGCACAGCGGGAGAACTGAAGCTCCTTGAAATAATAATACCGTAATAATAGTAACAGTATTTACAAAATTTCAGTACAATCAAAAGTGCCCAAGCTGAGCTGACATTCAGGATACAGTGTGGGGGTGAGTGGAGGGGAGGAGTAGCAATGTGAGGGTAGCAGACAGTGCAGTGAAAACTGTTCAGCTGTGGGAATTGTATATTAAGTGATGTGTTCTGACGCACTGAGCTTGCGTTATAACAGCTACATCAACGCGTTACACTTTATCATCATTACTCGTTGCATGCTTTCAGTAGCAAATGAATGTGTAGACATTGTGCAACAAAGTAGGATCTTGTTGAAAAATTTTCCATCTATTTTGTGTACAGTAGTTATGATCCATGTTGTTTTGTTCTCTACTGTGTGATACATACTCATTTCATTGTTGATTTCATATGTTTTGGCTTGGAGGATTTCAACATTTATTTCTGAAGCACAAACCTCACCTTTTAATGTCCAAAACTACTGTGAATTTATTAATTTACAATGAATTCTGTAAAATCTTTGCTCAAACAATTTAGTGTCAGTCCAACGCCAGATTATTCAGAAAAGGATGACTCATGTGTTTTTTTAAAACAAAGTCACGACCAATTTTTTTGATAATTGCAGACACATAATGTTAAATAAGTTGCGTCAATATGGGAGGTATACGAGGCTTTGATAAAACAACTGTTAAAATTCTCCCAACCTAAATGTGTAGTGTATATATGGCTTTGCCATTGTCACGTCTCTGTGGGAACATTTAATGTGGTCAAGAACCAAATCACAAATATTGTGTAGTACGGTGGGGTGGTAAATGTCTCAAGTAACAAACGCTTTGCTGTTGTGCGTATGAAGACATTAAGTTCAGCTAGGTTTGTGTATGGCATGCATAGTCCTTATGAGTGTACACTCGATGGATCTGTCTTCAGCAGTGTATTGAGAGTGAGGCTATACTGTGTAGAGTGTAGATATACTCTGTGCTGTCGTGGTTGTGGTTAGTGAACAGTGCTGTGATTGGCTCAATAACGCCGGGGGGCAGAGTCTCTCCCTTCCTTCTTGATGATGATTTGCTGGTCGTCACTGGCGTCTCCGGGTGACTCCACGCCTTCTTCATCATCCTCGTCTTCTCCCTCCATGTCTGCGGGCACGCCCATCCGTGACTCATATGTCTGACATAGAAAGAGAGGAGGAGTAGGCATCATGTACATGTTATGCACATTGACTGTGGTGTGGAACACAGTGATGAAGAGGAATCACAGAGGTTCTATGTTACAACCCTTAGCAGCTATATTGGATTTATATGACTTTGGTTTTTCTCATTTTGTGTTACTTATCTAATGAAAAAAGCTGGCAGACTATAAAAACAATAGATCTCGCTAAAAAAAGATAATTTCTTATCGTGTTAAGAGAACAATAATATGTGAATGGAAACAGCTGGGAACTTTCCGCTTTCCCTTGCAAAAACCAAGCATACTCACCTGTGAAGTTGTCACCAATTGAAATACTAGGAGCTTGCCAAGCTCAGGTGAGGTCACATTTTCCAACAAAGTTGTTTGGAGAAAGCTTATTTTGTTTGATGCTGTGTGTACAAGTAACAGCAATCTACATCTTCTCAAACAAATCCTGTCATATTCTAATGCAGGGCTATTTAACTACAGTCCTGGAGACCCACGGTGTCTGCAAGTCAGTGTTCCAACTATACAAACCACCAGCTGATTTCAACAACTAGCCCACCCTCTGAACCAATTAGGTAAACCAGTTAGTGAAATCATTTTTCAAAGTGTATGTTTAGAGAAAATACCTGCAGACACTGCAGCCCTCCAGAACTGGAGCTGAATAACCCTGATCTAATGGCAATATTGGAAATAATTTTCAATTTAAAATTTCTGTTTTACCTCCATGGGGTTAACTATGATGGTGAGGGCAGAGTCGTCCCATTCTCCACCACCCTCCTTTTCTCCACCCCTGGCCCCATCGTCACGGCGATGGATGGAGCGGATTCTGAATACACCCAAGATCACCATGACAGCCAGGAATCCCACACAAACCATGATGATGACTGTGGCTGCTCCTGGCACGACTGAGAGTAAAAAAAAAAAAAAAAAAAAGGACACAAATATAATCACTGACAGAGACAGATATGATATTTGCATTGTGAGTTGTGGAGGATGCGTGCTGGAATTAAAGAATTACTGACATAGAGATGGACACGCTCCAGGGCTTTGAGCATGTGGGTTGGAAAGCTCGTGCTTTCCAACCACTGAGCTAGAAAGGAGAGGCGGGAATACCCCAGAGCTGTGGTATCAGCTCATGATACTGAAGTATTACAAGAAGAGACAGACACTGGCAGGTACCAAAACTGTGGTTTGAATGAGTGACAGAGGACTGGAATATCATACATTTGTGAAGTAGGGGATACAGTGTTACAACAGAAGTTGAAAGCAAGGCGCAAGAGCTTGGAATGTGTTTGGGAGGATGTGTTAGAATAAGGGGTAGTGCATAGAAAAGGAATATGAAAATGTACGGGGCTTCTTTTGAAGGCTGATTGTAGGCCGTGCTGGATAGGGTAAATCAATGATTAATTAACTTTCTCTATGTATTGCTTGTGTTTTTGATTAATGAAACATTCTCTAAGAATGTATTAAAAAGGGAGTCAGAAAATAAAATGTTTTAAAGATCAGTGTTCAATACTGTATCAGGAAATCTGCATCAGGGCATGTAAGACTGACCAGATCTCCCTTGACATAGGTTGCCAGAGTGTCCTAAAACATGTGGTAAAATAAAAGAAAAATATGTAGTGATAAAAGATTGAAAACCAATACGAAGAATAAGGGTTAGAGACAGGCAGGTACCAGAGCTGTGGTGTAAATTGGGAAGAGTGTGTCCGCTCAGCTCTCCAGAGTGATGGGATGGGTGCAGGAACTGCTGCTCTGAGGCCAGTAGATGTGAGGGGTGATACAGACTGTCCAAAGAATGCAGGAAATTCACCTGGGAGAAATTTGGGACAGTTAACATGGGAAAGGTTTGGGATGGGTAAAACCGGAATGGGTAACACGAGGAGCAATGAAGGCATCATTAACACAGGAAAGATTAGGGAATGTTAACACAGATGTTTGGAATAGTTAACAAAGGAGAGGTTTGGGATAGTTACCATAGAAAAGGTTTGGGAAGGGTAAAACAGGAGAGGCTTAGAATGGGTAACATCAGGAGAAATTAAGGGATTGTTAATGCAGGGAAATGCTCAAGATAGTTCACACAGGAGAGGTTTGGGATGGTTAACATTAGGGGAACTTAGGGGACAGTTAACATGGGCAGAACATACTGCACTGGAGGGCACTGAACATGACCTGAATTTACCCCAAAACTTTTAGTTGTGGCGTGTAAATTAACTGCAGTGCAATTTCACAGACTAGGCCAGACACAACACAGCATCCACAGTGAGAGAAAACGGATTGTTTCTGACAGGAAACATAAACGGTTCTATTAACACTGAGTCAGCACTTCGCCTACGGCAGCATTGGAGATTTGAAAGCAAGAAGGTGGGGATTTACCTCCAGCGTGAGCTCATTGCTGGTGTAGCGCCCGTTCATCTCGGAGCAGGACAGGCGGAAGCGCCTCTCGAAGCGGGCAGAATCCTTGGCCAGCCGGTAGCGAATGGAACGGAGAACATCCTCATACACCGAGATGGATTCAGCCCCTAAGAACAGGGTGGGCAGGATTTGGCACAGTTATAGCTAGCTATTATTATAGCATATAGCTAGCTATTGACTCTTTAGTTCTTTTGGACCTAACTGTTAGCCCCTGCCATTATCATTATCATGACCAAACCTCTTTATATGTTTATAGAGATGTACCATTCAGAATCACACGATATGTGACAGACATAAGGAGTGATTGAGATAGTGATGGGCTGGATTGCACTCAAGCTTAGCTTCAACGATAACCCCTAGATTTCCATGACAGAAAGATATAAGAAACACAACCAGTTAAAACAAAGCACAAGCTGATGCGCTTTGAGCATACTAGTACATAATGGCTGCTGTGCATCAACTTGCTGGATATCATATATTGGAAATGGTTGAGTGCCTCTCTTTATTGTAAGTGACTTTGGGTATAAAGATAAAATGCTGTATAAATGTAATCCATCATCATCATCATCATCATCATCATCATCATCATCATCATCATCATCATCATCACTATCATTGTTAGTGTCACCTGTAATTGCTATATAAGCTGTTGTGTTAATGATTTCCAACCCCCTCTCTCTTAATGACTCTGTGTCCACCATAAGCTCCTCCCTTTCTGGGTTTAGCTCCTCCCCCAGTGGCTGGACTTCACATCCATCTAGAGTGTGGGCCACAGCATCAGACATAAGAGCTGAGAGAAAAAGAAGGGAATGCATTTAAAAAAGAGATTAAAAGGTGCAGCAAGCTGTATTCACATAAGGTATGACATTTTTAGAATCTATAATAGCATTTTTCCATAAGACAAGACTGAAAAAAATACAATATTATTTTAACACAGCAATGCTAAATCTAAAGTTAAAATGCAAAATTCTGTAATATTACACAAAAATGAACTGGCTTCTTATTTTATCTAGTGCCCAATCGATATATCAAAAGACCAATAACATCAGGCAATAATGGGACTCTGACACTTTGTCAGCTATCGGCAGAAGTGAAGCTGATAAGGGCCTGATAAGGTGCGGGAATTTTACCTCAAAATATACAGGATTCACCACACATAGAACCCTAAATCTTCTTGTTTACCATCATAGCAGAAACTGGCGACAGCCGCTCTGCATTCAACAAGTGAGAAAGCTATCTAATTAGCTATCTAGCTTGTTAACTTGTTTGCTAGCTGGTAAGGTAGTTAGCTAGCTAATTTGTGAATGCTGTGTTGTGTAGATCAGCCTTTCTCAAACTCCTTTGTCCTGGAGCCCAGTTTGACAAATGCAGTGTGGCTAGCTAGCTCCCTTCACCTGTCATGGGCTTGCTGGCAAGTAACTACATACTGTAGCATTGTCAGTGACTTACACTGACACAGTAGAGTTAATTCCCGAATGCACTGTTTATTAAGGTGTGTCTACACAGGCTACAACAATAACAAAAAAATGAAGAGCACAGTCAAAAGGCAAAATTATCTGGAACATTAAAAGAGGCAGAATATATATATGAAATATTGGTTATTGGTATCAGTCTGGCCCTCATTTTAACTTGCTGAAATTTTCCAGGGGGTCCAGAGTAGAGACTCACCCCCTCCCTCCATGTCTTGGGCAGCTGTGTTGACAGTGTGAGACAGAGAGCACGTTATCCTCAGCTCTGGGAAGAGAGGGACTCCACTGGGCCCCTCAAATTCCGGAGCTGGCCGGGCCAAGTGGGGGCCAACACCAGACAGGGAGATCTGAGGGGCGTCAGGCTTGAGAACCACGAGATACCCCTCTAGCTGCTTGAGAGACAGACAGCTCTCCTCACTGAAACACCTGGTGAAAGGGAGAAGACATCGGCTGAAATACTGGTGTGGCAAAACTGCACAGATGCACAGACACTATCAAACACAATCGTGGGAACTGCTTCAGGGGTACACCAGGCTCGGCTGCAGACAGGTAACATCGATGGCCTACCTCAGTGAGGTGGTGAGTTTAAGGGGACGGACTCCAGGCGTGGCAAATCGAAGGGAGTTTCTGTAGGTGACCTGCTGCACAGCTCGATTGAAGCTCTCAATATCATCTCCTTCCAGAACCAGTGTCGACTGACTTGGGTTTACATGCACCTGCGAGACAGGATGCAATAACACAGTTTTTGAAGTGCATGTTGTGAAACAAACCTACTTGCCTTATTCTGTCAGCACAACCAAAACAAGACGAACAGAAGAGTTTATTTTTAAGCATTAATGGCTTGTCTCCTCCACTTTACAGAAACAGAACCAATGCATGCACAGAGCATCCAGTAATCAGATTTCATTACCTTCATTCCTGACCCCAGCGTTTCCAGGTCACCAAAGTCAAGCCCCTCCCTGCAGGCGTACAGGCACTCTACCACGCTGTGGGGCTCCACGCTTCCTGGACGCACGGTCACCCCTGACAGCAGCCCCCGGTAACCCCCCACAAACCTCCCTGAGGGTAAGAGAGAACACAGGCCTGAGGACAACCTGGACAAAGGCCTTCAAGGAAGCGCAGGGCTTTGCTACAAAAACAAAAAGTTCACTTTGCAACTACCATTCAGTGAGATTGAAACAAACAAAGGGAACAGCCATTTTCAAATCTGATTAATAAAGTAGGTCAAAACAAAGAAAAACTAAATTTTGGTTGCATTCATGACTGAAATATACCCTTCACGACATGAAAGAATCAAGAGCACCAAAGATGGCTGATTGTGGCCCACCTGTGTCTCTGCCCTCGGGAATAGTATTGTTCACAATATCCTTCGCTTTCTCTTCTGTTTCAGAGAGAGACAGACATGCCATCACTGTTAGAACTGTAGTCTACGACAGTACATTGATATAGACTTGAACTTAATCATGTACACAGCACTGTCTTTGGGATCAAAGACAATTGCTCCACAACCTCACAAAGATGTTCACATTTGACAAATGTTGTTCACATATGTCACAGAGATTGAAGACAAGATATCAATCAACGTTCCCTTTGCAGGAAACGTGAATGTGAATGAATCCATATTTACAAAAACTTGCACTGGAGGTTAGGTTATTGATAGGTACCCCAGCATGCTCCAATGACCACCCGCTGACGTGGGGCAGGGCTTGGAATGGCTCCGTTGTCATGGATTAGTGCAGGATCGAAGGTTACACCATCAACGTAGAGAGTGACAGAGGGGAACTGAACACTCAGGGACAGGTGATGCCACTCACTGTCACACACCTGAGAGAGAGACAGCAAGAGGAACTAAGACAGAGAGATACTTACTGCAGCACATACAGTAATGACTATCAAGGAGAAAGACAGGCATGAAAGCCAAAACTTTTCAACAGCAATCCCCTTAAACCCACAATCTAAGCCTGCTTATGGCAAGCCCTGGGGTATCCAGTTCACTTCAGGTGACAAATGTGTTGTAAGCCCTCTTCTGACCACCTAAATCCCTCCTATTTGCAGCAAACCATTTATTTCGCAGAAGGAGTCAGTCTTTCCAAATGACCTGTTCCAGCTTCCAGAGGAACTTGACGGGACGAGCAGCTGTAACATCAGGCCAATAAAACAGGGACAGGCGGCAACCATGCACCGACAGGGAATAGTGAGAGAAGGAGTCATCTGAGGCAGAGAGAGATAGAGACAGAGAAAGAGAGAGAGAGGAGGGGCGAGGTCAATGTCACATACAATGAAGTAGTTACTTATACAGTGGACTTATCTGTGAGATAGAGGTATCTGAATGTACACACTGACTATAAGAATACGTCTAGAACACTTACAAAGCAACAGGGGACTGTACAGTCAGTAGAGTAAGAGTGGTTGTTCACAATATTTTCAATTGTCAGTTGGGACACAACTGATGAGCACAAAGTGAACAGCTACAGATGACAGATTTCTGATAATATAAAAAAAATAGGTTTTGATATTGATCTTGATTGACCAATATAAGACTGACCATTCCTGACAGTGCTACAGACGATTGTCTCCTCCTCCCTGTGGGTCCCTCTTGCTTGATTGGTTGGAGCATGTATATTTGCTCCTCCTCTTCGCATCCATAATTGGAGGGTGAAGTGGTCACCAGACACTCCAGCAGCCACTGAATCTGGTACCACAGCAACATGCTTTGTGCCATTGAAGGAGAAAATGAGTGACGAATCAGAAGAAGGGAGGGTGGGGAGGGCTGCTGTCCAATTGGCTGCTGGGGAAGGAGGTGGTAGCAAGTCGATTTCCCCCCTTAATGCACCTTAAAAACAGGAAATTTTACACAGGATAAAATTAAACTGAGGAAACAAAGTACAAAAAGTAAATCAATGCAAAAACCACTTATTTTCACTTGCTAATCATTTGCTTTGCCCTTCTGCCAAAGCATTTTGCAAAAGCTTCCCATTAATACACAATCTGTGCACTGACATGAAAAAAATGTGTTATGAATTTCACACTGGTTTTACACATTTAAATGGCATAAAGAAAACTTAGACCAAAATAGAGAATCATAGTCTTTTGTCATATTATAACACTGTTGGAGAACACATACTTGGATTCATAATAGAATTTTCCATACAGAGGTTTACAGTGTAAATATATTACCACTATGAAGATACACCACAATTGAAGCTAATTTTAGATAAGTTTAATTAATTGAGGTTCATTTTAACCTTGTATCCTAGTGATCTGTAATACAGATACTTATGATATCAAGAGAACAGCAGAAAATTTGTTCTAGAATTGAAAACCGTTACAACTGGAGGCATTATAGTTGAGCAAAGGATAAATTTAATACATCTAAATTTGAAATTCAGTTTAAAATCCATCCTAAAAGACAAGACTACATTACATTACATTACAGGGGGTCCGGGTTACGACGGTCTCGAGTTACAACGTTTTGTGGTTACAACGCACTCCCATAAATTATTTAAAAAACCTAGTTTCGACCTAAGCGGATTGGTTCGTAAATATGACCACAGAAATAAAGATAAGAAATTGTTCTCTCTTTTTTTTTTATTACTGTTTCACTTAATTACCGTATTTTATATGTCATTCATGTGTTGTGTGCACAGTGTGAGTGACTTAACGTGTTAACTTAGGTATAATTTAGGTATAAATTCCAACTTACGTCGAAAATCGACTTACGACAAGTCGTAGGAACGGAACTCTTTCGTAAATCGAGGACCCCTGTACTGTCATTACAACAAGACTAGATTATTTGTTTTCCATAAATAATCCACTCTTAAACAGTATCACTGGGAATTCCAGTCAAGTGGTCCATGACTTTAATGGGACAAACAGAGACACTCACCGCACAGCCTGCGGACAGACCTATCAGAGTAGCTGTCTCTGTCACACCCCTTTCCAATATGACCGGTCTGCAGATCTATGGTGGCCTGAATATTCCAAACTGTCTCCTCGCAGGTCTCTAGGTGCAGGCTGGGGAAAAGCGGGATACTACCAGACCCTGGGATGTACTCCACACGCTTCGACCATCCTGGGAAGCACAGAAGATTAAAAAAAAACATTTATAAAACCAGTCTCTTCATATTTTTATCATGCTTTATATCTTTGTTTTAACATGTGTTGTATAAGTATAAAGAGATGCTGGGTAAGTGAGGTTTTATGAACCCCATAATAGGAGGTGCACTCTCAATCACTGACCTATTTGAGCCAATGAGAAAGAGTTTTGCTGTTCATAAAAAAAACATTAATTTGGTTAAAAATCTGTGAGTCACCGACAAACTGTGATAGCTCTGCCTCTTTTTCGAGTTGATGAAGTCTCACTCAGACATCAGTAGACTGGTCCAAACAAAAAAATGAGAGAGATGAAAACAGCAAGCTGGCATTTCAAATCATCGAGAGCAAGTGATTACCAATCCAGCCAGGTTTGCAGGAGGGCTTGACAGTGATGATAACCTGGGCATCGGCCTGGGCACGGTTCTTGCCGCAGTCGAATGCGGTCACCCAGAAGGTGTGCACCTTCTGGTGCTTTGAGTCCAGAGGCTCCGTGTTCTTTATGTTTCCTGTGAAAGAGAGCATAGGGAGCCTTCCTTTTGTAAACAATGCAAATGTCTATTTCATGAGTACACACTGCATCTGAATTTTCAGTCAGTGAGGGGGTTCAGTTCATTATGTTCAATTTTCTACTTCGGCTAATGTATATGTAACTCCTGGAAAGTGTTCGTTAAAAATGCTCAAAGCATTGGGGCCAGGAAAGCTCAGGAGAAAGGGAAAGAAAGCTCAAAGGAGAAAAAGGAAACAGGATCACCGCTCACCATCGTTGTCAATGGCAAAGGGCACGTCAGGGGTGATGATGTCATAGAAGCAGATCTGGCTGTACTGTGGAGAGCAGTCGGCGTCCAATGCTTCCACCCTCACGATGCGGTCAAACAGGCGGCCCTCGGGCACAGACGCCTCGTACCGCCGCTCCACAAACACTGGGGAGAACTCGTTCACATCGTTGACGCGGACATGTACTGTGGCCCTGAGAATGCAACATTGTGTAAATGTGAAAATGGAGGGGGTGGACTGGTGAATAGAGTGCAACGTTGCATTGTATAAAAGCATTCAAATATTACTGAAACACTGAAAGCAACAGCGGACAGTCCAGTCAATACAAGATGCCTGAATTCTCTTATGTAATTCAATTCAGCAGGGAAAATAAACAGTGTATACCAGACTGAATAATGTCATACCCCTTCTTCTGAGCTAGTTAGTTAATTTACTTGGTGTTGAGGTTCAAGGTTTCCATTTCTGTAATAAATTAGCGAACATTGAGAGCATCATACTGTGAACAGCCTGAGATCTATGCAACATGACCTATGAATAGTTTCACTTTGAATTTACAATTCAACTCTAAAATCACAGATGACAGTGATGCTGCCCTGAAGCATGGAAACATTTCTTACTTGTGTGACTTTTTGCTGTTTGCTCCATCAGGTCCTTCTCCGCAGTCATAAGCTTGAATGGTGAAGCTGTGCTCTCGCTGGCTCTCACAGTCCAGAGGTTCTTTAGAGCGGACCAGTCCTTCCCCCGTTGACCGGTCCAGGACCACTGCCTCAAACTTGGCAGAACCTGAGCCTGCGGTACCGCTGTGAACCTTAAACCCACAAACTTCCCCTAGGAGATGGATAAAGGAGATTCAGGTTGATTCAGATCATGTATATTAGCATAGAAATGACAGACACTGAGAGGACAAGCCAGTACAGCACAGTGAATGCTTCAACCACATGCCTGCCTTTGCTTTGACTTTGCTGCACAATCTTTCCTTGCCCTTGTTCATTATATCAATTCCCCCGATGACAGCAAAGGCTAAACTGTACATCCATAAATATGTGTAAAGCCTTCTGTTAAGACGAAGGTTTTTGGAGTCAGTACATTAAATACACTAATAATACAAAGTTATTATTTCTGTGTTTCCAGATGTATCATGATAAATATGGTCACTGTATATTTCAAGACAGAATGTCTGCCGAATGATTTTTTACAAAAATTTCAGATGTTTAACTATGATTGATCGACAAAATTCACTGAGATGTTGAGTATGAGAGCTATCTCTATTTGCCAAATTAATAGTAACTCCCTGGTATGAGGACAAACAGGGAGGAAACATTCAGGCAACAGTCAGAAGGTGCGATAAAGGGTTAAACAATGAATCTGACTCTTTACCTTGTGATCTCAATAGTAAATTAAAAAGGCTAAATTGAAATTACAGTATGCAACACCTTTCAGGCATTTTAGAGTGAAGTGGAATGACTCACCTCATCCACCACCAACATATAACACCCACTTAGGTGATACAGAACACAGCAGCCATTTTGTACAATGATGTTCTTCATGCATTACATTACAGTCATTTAGCTGACACTTTTTTATCCAAAGCAACTTACAGTTGATTAGGCAAACCAAGGCCAACCAAGGGTCAATCCCCCCTGGGGGCAATTTATAGTTGATTAGGCTAACCAAGGGTCAATCCCCCCTGGAAGGTTTGGGTTGGGAGCCTTGCTCAAGGGCCCAACAGAAATGGTGTTCTGACTGTGGTTGACTATGGCTTGAACCACCAACCTCAGGGGTCCCTGTCATGTACCTTAGCCATTAGATTACAGGGTGCCCACACATTGGCGATGGAGAGATTATAATGAGCCAAATAAATCAGGGGATGATTTTTGAGGTCAAATTGAGACGACCAGATTTCAGCTTGGGGGGTTAACCAGGGAAACCCCACTTCTGTGATAAGTGACATGGCATTTTTTACGACCGTAATGTCAGGCCTCAGCTCAACTTCTCATCCAGGGTACACTGTTATTTCCATAGCAGAGAATTTCTTTGTCACTGCAGTGGGCATTGATTTTCCTCTCAATACAAATTAAAGACTGCCCCCTACTGGACCATTAGCTCCAATTCCAGCACTAACCTGGTTTTCACCAGCAGGCTTGTCATCAAAGTGCTTCTGAGATCCAGCCCTACATAACTTCTTCCATATAAGGGTTTTTGCAAACAAGAGCAGGCTACTTTTTGCGAACCACATGCCTTATGTACATTGGAAAATGTCGTTTTTAGAGCTAGCCGATGAGGGATATGCTAGAATATCCACATTAACCAATAAAAACAGAAGGGAGGGAGAAAAAAATGACAGAGAGGTAGAGATTGAGAGGGAGGAAGTGAAACGTGTACAGAGACAGCTACCTGCATAGTGTAAGGGGGCATCTTTGTCCACGGCAAAGAGTGGCGGGTTCAGAAGCACTGTGTTGTCATTCTCCATCACAATTCCCTGGTATTCAGTCTCAATCCATGGCTTGTGTTTATTGGCTGTGCAATGCACAAACAAAAGGGAATCAAATTAACACAGAAATCATCAACAGCCTGCTAGCAACAGTCGCGCATATCTAAAACACTGCTGATCAATAGCTGCTATTTAATATCTATTACACTGCAGGATTTTATAAAAGTATATTGTATATGGTCTACCATATAGTCACAATGTATTCAAAAAAAAAGAGTACAATAGGCAAAAAAACTTTCCAACACTGTGATTTTTGGCTAATCTAAAAAATTACATAGACTATCAATTAGAGGCATTTTATTGAAAGAAACTACCTCTCCTGGGTCTGGGATAATGTGATCTGAATCACGACCCATTAGTTGGTTTCTGTTAATTGTCAGTGACTTTCTTGACCATATGTGCCTTGTGCCTGATGAGGCATAGTGTTTCAGCTGAGTAGTTTAGTGCCCGAATCACAGGACAGACCAGAGGACAGGTTGCCTCAGATTAAACAGGCCTGGCTACGACTGACAATGAGGAGCTCAGACAGCCGGAGCCTTTTCTTTCTCTTTCTGCAGATTTCAATGTCCTCCCTCCCTCTACATCCATTCTTTCCTTTTCTCCACTCACTACAACATCCCTCTGTCACATCCCTTTCACGCCATTCTCTTTTTCAGTGTTGGATAACAGAATGAGAGATAAGAGACATCGTTTTCAGTCTCACCTCAGCCTCCTGTCTATCTCACTCCCCATCTGTCTGTGTCACACTCTCTCTCTCACACTCTCTCTCTGTAATTCTCTCTTTCTCTTGGCAAAACAGTTTCTCTCTTCCTGTCATTGCTGTTATATTTTCTCTCTTGAAAGTCTCTTTCAACCTCTCAGACTTCCTTTTGTCACTTTCTGTTTCTCCTTGTCACTCACCTTCCTATGATTACAGCAATGCTTTAATTGGAAAATAAATTAAAGCTAATTCAAATAAAAAAATCTATGAAAAGTACTAACCATTATGATAACAACAGAAAGGATTATAATTACCAAATTATCAAACAACAGAGACATTAGGAACATCTAATAAATAAGTAAAATATATTTCCTTTCCACCAATTATGCTATATTTAGCTGAAAATAAAAAGAATAATGTAGATGTAAAGATAAACACATATTATACAATTATTGCTAGTTTTTGGTATTACATAAACTTACAGCATCTCAGATTCTCATTTATCTCTAAAGTAAAGGTGGTAAAACAAGGTGAAGGTGAATTAAGATGCACTGTCAACTCACCTTTGTTACCATGGGCAACTGAGATCAAGCACAGGAGAAGAAAGTAGATAAAATTCACTCCATTCATCTGAAGGGAAAAGGGAGAGGAAAGCAGAGATATCAATACAAACACATTAACCTAATCAGAACTGTGGGTAATAATGGAGCTGCAACAGATGAAAAGATTGATAGCGTGTCAAAAAATAGGGGATCACCAAGACAAACCAAGATCATCACTTCCATGAAATAGTATTTAATAGTATAGTACAGTATAGTAATAGTATAGTCTGTATTTAAACACATTTAAGCTACATAGTCCAATGTAAATGATCAGTCAGTTATTCCTGTTACCTTGCATAGGGTATTTTTTAAACCAGGGCCTTTGGTGAACCGGACAAGTCGAATGACATATTCATGATCAGTCAGAAGCTCTGAACTAACAACCGAATAGATAACAACTACTCAATACACAAGCGACCCAGGCGATCACTGTAACATTATTATGGATAGGTTGTTAAACATAACAGCCTACTTCATACAGTTTTGGATGACATATCAACGTTGTACGTGTTTACCATAGACATATTCTAAAATTTTTACACAGATCAAACAGGAATGGAATTGGAAATATGTTTCGCAGTATTTGCCACCAATTCAAACCGTAGCCTCTCGTTCTGTTTTTGGCATATGTGACCCATGAATATCCATTAATCATTTACATAGGCTAATTAATGTTCATATAGGCCTATATTAAGAATCGACAGAAAACGATAGATCAATACAAGGTACTGCCTTGAAAAAGCGAATACGATAAAGCAGATGAGGAAAAAACAGGCACGGACGGATCCACAGACACGTGTATGCGACAATAATTAATCGATTTTAAACAGCAGAATATGTTGATGTTTGACGCACAGCGCAAATATTTATCACCCCAGAGTTAATTCATGTTTAAATACAGGTGATGTTTAGCTTAAACTTAGAAAGCTACATTCTTTATATGATCATACCCTGATAAGGTGTCTTGGTCCCCGACGATTCTCCCTCGCAGCATCCGTCGTGCAATCCTGCTGTCTCTGTCTCCCCCGCGGAGACTAATGTAGCCTAATAGACAGGTAAATGAAGAGGTGTTTATATTTCGTCGTTTTATGTCTGTTATTAAGGTATCAATGTTCGGACATGTAAGTTGAATGAGAATTATTTTTGTAATTAATTTGATTTAGGCAAACCAGATTTGGAATAAAACGGTGGCTGTTCAAAATCAATGCCCCCACCCTCTCCCTCCGTTTCTCTGCCCGCCCCCACAGCGTCTCTCTCTCGCTCTCTCTCTCGCACAATCTTTCTCTCTCTCTCTCTCCCCACTCTTTTCATGTGTAAGTGCCCAACCCAATCGGGGTGTATCTCATCGATTCTCCTCCGTCTTCTGATCATTATCCCTGCATCCGCATTTTCCACGGATTAGCATGCCATTGTACTCTATACTGTGTATCACTGTTGTAAAACAATTTTGTTTGGATGTGTTTATTGACAGTCATAGGTATCACGGACTGTCCGTACCTTAGGCTATTGCCTCTCCCTCCCTTTACCCTTCCAGACCGCAAAATGATGTCACTCGTCTATCGTGCAGGAAAGATCGACACAGCAAAGGTCAGCGGTTCAGGGGTTCAGGGAAACAGTCACAATTACGTAAAACGATAAATATATCTAAAATATAACCAAATCTGACTCCTCTTTTTTTGGAGTAATTAAGAAAACGTATAAAAATGCATATTAATTATCACTGCATTAACTGCAATCAGGCCTACTTCACCTTAGGTAAGATAGGAATATATCCCTGTATTATAAATAGCGTGTATATGATACATATGACACTGTATTGACATTTATTTCATCATGTTTAATTTGCCTTCAATGACCTCAAGGCTCCATGAGACTCTTGAGTTCAGTTTAGTCACATAATTACAAAGGGACTATTAACGTTTCGGTGCACAACAAATTGTATGTTTTGCAAAGGTCTCTGAATACCTCTTCTTTGTCTTAAAGGTGTTAACTGCATAGCATTCTACTAGCCTATATACAACAAGGCAGATTTAAAATATTAAAACATAAAACTCATTTAAGGAGCTAGAATAAATTAGTCCTCAACATGTTTGGTGGGCCTAGGCGTATCTGTGCTGTATGCATTAGATCTCATAAAATAATATATGAAGAAAGCTATTAGTCTACCTGTTTCTCGCTAAATTACTTGCCTTGAAATAAACGTATGTAACATAGCAACAGTAACCATGCGGGTGTGGCCTGTAGCCTGCGCAAACTATTATTGCGCTTGCGTGGTGTGCAAGGTACGGAAATTCGATAGAAATCCTTCTGTCTAATCGTCTTTGCTCCTGTCAATCTTGTTTCGTGCCACGATCACCTTTGTCCCACCCTCAGAAAAAAAAAGGAAAGACTTCGTGGGCGTGACTATTCAACACCAATAAGGTACCAAGAGAAGAGCGTAACTGGAGAAGGAAGTTGATATATTTGACCACTCTGTAGCAGCAGTGTGTTTCCGCTGAAGTCATTCATTTGCAAGGACTGTGTGTCGGCGCACCAGAAACATGTCTCCCAGAAGATTTTTTGTTGGTGGGAACTGGAAGATGAATGGCGATAAAAAGAGCTTAGGCGATCTTATCAACACCCTGAATACTGCTCAGCTAAATTCTGAAACCGGTAAGGATAGCTAGCTAGCATGCAGTCTGCCTATGATGGGTAGTTCCTTTTCCCTTTTATTCAGCGGCAAACTAGCACAGAAACGAGGAAGGATATGATTGATTTTAGCAAGTTAGAACTGCTCGCAAGCTATCTAGAACAACTGGATACTCAGTTAGCTTCCCTGTTGTGATTAGTTCATGACATGACATGACATGACAAGGTACCAAGTAATGTTTTCAGTTAGTCTGCCTAATAATAATAAAAAAAAATAATAAAAAAGTAACTGCGAAGGTAGCGTAATCATATAGATTTACTATGGTCGGCAACTAACCATCTATGTCAGTTAAGATAGCCTGGATGCTGCGAACGTTAGTTAAGGTATTTAGTTTGGCAGAACATGCCAGGAACTCATAGTTGGATAGCAGTCTGTCAGTGAAGATTTACCAGCTTTTCAGACTTGTGAAACAAACGAACGACTCATGGGGCTGATCATGTGGTGTGCCTAAAACGTGACCTGGTTATACCCCATGCAAAAACAAGCAAGGTGGCTCAACGAGCTGGAGGTAGCTATGTGGTCAACGTTATCTACTGGACCTAATACATTTTATTTTAAAGTTGACTTAAGGGCATGCCTGATTAGTTTCTTTCTTTGGTTCCCCGAATTATCACTAGGTAGATCATTGCTAGCTTCACGTTTCATAACCACATGTGGAGTGCACCTCCCACCCCAGATTTGTGCACATTTACAAAAGTCTCATTTGTAAGTTTATCTTGTTCAGCAATAGCGACAAAGGGCTGGCTTGCACAATTTCTTATTCAACATTAAGCTTCCCCTCCTGTGACAACATTCCTGAAACTGCTAGTTTTATAGAATGTTCTTATGTACTATATTTATCTGGACTCGATGTCTTTGGTGGTATTGTCTGAACGTTTTTATTTTATTTTATTTAACTCCTGAGCATATCTAATACTTATACCTCATTGACCCTGGGAAAGTCAAGCCTAATTCCATGCTTTCACCATTAAAAAAACAACATTAACCACATAAGGGATCTCAGGACTGAAATTTAAAAAAAAAATTATTTTTAGATGTCTCATAAAATGGCTTTAATGGCAGTATTTTGAGGATATCTGTACATTTATATTAACCTACATTAAATACTGTGACATACATGGCTTCTGACATGGCATGACCTTTTAAAAAGGTTTTAACATCTGCCCACACTTTACCCAAAGTGCTTTCGCAGTGCCACTGTATAATTTAGAACTGTATCAGAGCCAGTGGATTAGGAATTGATCTGTAGTATTAACGAAGACCCTTAGTGCTGTGGTTTATTTAATCTGTGAGATTGAGCTGCTCTTTAACTAAATTTGTGTTTGCGCTGTATAGCAACTGTGAAAGGTCTTGAGGGGTGTGATTCCAGAGCCACTGGGTACTTGGAAATTTATCACAAATGAGATTGGAAACCCTCCCTGGTCAGACATTGAAAATTTTACTGACTCCCTTTATCACACAGAGGTCGTCTGCGGTGCCCCTGCCATCTATCTTGACTTCGCCAGATCAAATCTGGATGCCAGGATTGGAGTGGCTGCACAGAACTGCTACAAGGTTCCCAAGGGTGCCTTCACTGGTGAGATCAGGTACTGCATTGGCCTGCACCTGCTGCCTTTGGTTCATTAAGTTCCCATGGTGCATCTTAGGAGGCATTCTTTAATTTCTATCCCTTCTCTTTTTTCCTCCTTTCTCTCTCAGCCCTGCAATGATAAAGGACTGTGGGGTGGAATGGGTGATTCTTGGGCACTCAGAGAGGCGCCATGTGTTTGGGGAGAGCGATGAGGTATCCACGTCACTCATTGGCTGTAGTGATGTAATTTGGTTGATCTCAGTCTGTTCTGTATTGGTTATAAGAAAAAAAAGCCCCTTGTCTTAATTCTGTTCACCTAATTCTGCTGTAATCTGCTCCCCACCCCCTCCTCTCTTCTTGCCCCTGGATTGGCTGTATCCATGTTGTGTTGACAGCTTATTGGCCAGAAAGTGGCTCATGCACTGGAGAGTGGCTTGGGTGTGATTGCCTGCATTGGGGAGAAACTGGATGAGAGGGAGGCGGGGATCACCGAGAAGGTTGTCTTTGAGCAAACCCAGGCAATTGCAGGTAGAGGGTACCAGGGGTCACAAGTTAATGTGCAACTGCTTTAAAGTGAGATGTAAAGGTTGGGAGTTCTGAGTTTATTTTCTTAAAACTGCTCAGTATATTATCTGTAGAAATAAGGTAGAAGCTACCAGAAATAGATTTTGTGAAATCTGGGAAAGCAGATGGATGCAACATTACCAAGGCAACAGTAAAAGAAAAGTAATATTTATTGACTAATAATGGACATTATAATGTATTGAAAGGTATTTGATACAATGAAGAAACAAATAAACCTCCTACAAACACTAACTGACTCAAAGTATGGGACCTAATATGTCGTCCTTTGAAATGGGGATAATGCTTTATCAAGCTCTAGAGCAAAAAGGCAAGTTTTTCACAGAAGCAGTTATGCCAAGGTTGCTAATTCATTAATAGCTGAATGTCTGTGTGTATGTTTTTTAATATGAATGCTCAATAATTAAAAGCCCAAAATGAAATGAAATGAAGGATGTGTAAAACGCTGTAATATGTTTCAGACAATGTCAAGGATTGGAGCCAAGTGGTTCTGGCCTATGAGCCTGTCTGGGCTATTGGTACTGGCAAGACTGCCTCACCACAACAGGTAGGATTTTCCTCACACTTGCAATGGGCACAGTCAGGCTTAGCAGTTCATTAATGTAGCTAATTGCAAATGTAGTAACCTCTCTGTAAGTAATCACTTTAAATGTTCTGTATTAATTAAATGAATAAGAATAGGAGGTACATAATCATTTTATGGATTCTGATATTCTGAATACCTGCGGCACCTACCTGGCTCATTTTAATTAAGCCTAATAATGAAAACTGGCAATGAAATGGAGCAAAAATACTAAGCTTCTGTGGTTTTCCAAGACTAAAGTTTCTTCCCCTTGATGTAATTTAATTCATGAAGTTTCATCCTTTCAGGCCCAGGAGGTTCATGACAAGCTGAGGCAGTGGATGAAGGCCAACGTGTCTGAGGAAGTGGCTGACTCTGTCAGAATCATCTATGGAGGTCAGTAGGGGACATTCTGTGAGCTGCACATTCTGGGTTTGATGCATCAGAATGAACTGCCAACTGTGTCTACATGCATGAATAGAGGCCTCTGGATCCTTCAGTTACTAACACATGCTGCCTTTGGTTTGTGTAACCTTTTCAAACCTGTGAGATTAGGATAATGTTGCACAATAGTGATGTAAACAGTCTTCTTAATCAGATTAATAACCCCCATACAGTGATCCTGATTCCACACCCAACTTCTAGCAAAATGGATGAGATGAAGTGTACAGGAGTGGAAGGATGATCTCAGAACAGATTTTGTGAGGCTTGTATGCGAATCCCTCTTTTCTATTTCCACAGGTTCAGTGACAGGTGCCAACTGCAAGGAGCTGGGCTCCCAGCCTGACGTGGATGGCTTTCTGGTGGGCGGCGCCTCCCTTAAACCAGAATTTGTTGACATCATCAATGCGCGTGCATAAAAAAGAGGGAACACTGGTGTCAGTCATTTCTGTTGGATGACCAAGTTCAGCTCAGCACATCACTCTCAAATCCCAATAACCTTTGACCAGGGATTTTGTGATGTTGCTCGCTAACATTTCCAGTTTGTTTCTAAAGGGACAAATAGGACACACACTGCACTGCATTTTAGTGTAGATGTACTGATTGCACTGCGAGTATATAATCTTTACATGCTATTCTGCTCTAAAACAAGAATTGCACTTGATAAAACAACACTGAGTTTTAAAAACATGCACACTTATGAAAGTTTACCGGTTTTGCGTGTTGTGGCTCCCTGTCAAATGCACTTCTGTGGCTTTATGTGTAACTGTATTACAGTGCTAATGCTTTCCTACTACAAGGAGAATTCCCTACCACATGTCAATCATGCTTAAGACCACGGTTTATAATGGACCATTCCGTTTGACCAAAATAAATGACTATGCTAAACGTAAGCACACTGAACTTTGTCCTTATTTTCATCTGCAGCTTTGCACCTTGTAAGATGGTCCTGTGATTCTTCTCTGGACTGGTTTTGAATTCAATATATGAGTTTATTGTGGTCTTAGCCATTTGAGCCAGTTATGAGGGATAAACCTGATGTTAAAATGAACCAAAACAAATCTAAGGCCAGGTGAGGTAGCCTGGCAAAGTAGTGGTAAAGTCAATCAAAAGGAAGACCAGATTAAATTGTGTCCTTGTGCTGTGTTTCCTTTGTAGCAGTCTTCCCCTCTGGTTTTCTTATGTCTAAGTGTGGAAGAAATGCAAGAATGTAAGTTAACTCTCAAGTATGTAAATACACAAAACACAATGACAATAGGTCTCCTTGAGATCAAGATTTGATTCTGAATGATCAGGGAAGAAAGTATCATCAGTGTGAGAATCTTAGGCATTGATGGCTGAAGATTTGTTACACATTTATAGGGTAATTTTAAGCATTTACTTAAACAGGATATTGGGTGTATGGATGACCCAAGAATCTCTTTTTTTTGGATTTTTCCAATTTTTTATTTGACAGTTACAGTAGAGAGGCAGACAGGAAATGCAGGGGAGAGGGGGGGGATGGACATGCAGCAAAGGGCCCTGGCCAGATTCGAACCTGGGCCGCTGCGGTAGGGCTTCGGCCTTATGTGGCATGCGCTTTACCGGATGAGCTACCGGGGCGCACCTGACCCACGAATCTTGACAGTGAAATAAAGTTACATTTCAATTTTACATATTTCTGTCTTCTGCCCACGATAGAAGTTATGTTATGGTTTAAATAAAAGACTGTTACTATTGGTTGCCACTTACTTGATATCATCTCTAGTCATTACCTAACTTACCTATAGTACCTAGGCCTGAAGTATATATACTTTGTGTGATGTTTATTTAAACAGAAAACTATACTTAGGTCTTCTCTTAAAATGAACTCATTGGGTAACAAAGCAGAAATGAGAAGAATAATCAGAATAATCTCTAATGCTGGCAAGGTAGATAAAGTAGCCAGTCTGATGTTTGATCAGACCAGTGGGAGATACACCGACTGTTTTTATGAAAGCCATACTGTTTTCTGCTACAGTATAGCCTTTAGTTTCATTACATGCTAAATGACAGAGCATCTCCCATTCTGAAATCCATAAAGAAAATTGTGATGTGACCACTAGGGGGAGCCATCTGTGAAGCAGGACAGACATTTTATGCAGACACTTTTATCTACACCATAATGGCCACACCACTCTGAATCCTCCATCTCCTTGTATTTAAGATTACTCTTTACCACAAGTTTTACTGTTCCAAACCTCATTTTCCCTTTTGCCAAAAGTATGAAATTATGCAAAAGTGTAAATCATATCAGTATAATATCACTTGAAATGTTACATGCAGTAATAAAAAAATATGTTTTCAGTTAATAGGGCTGAAGATCAGACAATTGTGAAAATTCAGGAATAGAATTAAATAATAATTCAAGAGTACAAGATAGAAGAGACATATACAATATACTCATACAGAAATATATATAAATGTTTACTCAACTATACTCCACCCAGTTTGCAAAACCAGTCAGTTTTCACAAAAGGCATATGCACTGCTTGGAAAACAATATTTCACTAAGATTCCATCGGTACTGTATATGGCATAATTACAAAATGACATATAAAGAACATTATCAGTGCAAATAGCTATCTCTAATTCCCTTCTCTTTTTATTACATAGCATATCCTTTATATTCAATTTGCACAGAGTGCAATGTCATATTCTCTTTTTGGCCAACAGTTTAAAGTCCTGCTGGTGCCAGCTAGTGTCTGAGTGATCACATGGAAACAGCTCTGTGGGAATCTCCTAAAACGGGGCTTTATGGAAGATGCAATTTAATGACATGATTCCATAAACATCTGATTTTAATGTAAATAATTGTTATGACACAAGAATGATAGTCTTGTGGAAGATAATTAAATTATCATGTTTTAATGTTATTATGGCTCACCAAATTTTTCAACATACCTGCTGGACAGGTAGGGGGTGCTGTCTGCACATCAAAAGATGAAATTTCATTTTCTCATGTGAGAACATCTTGTTTTCTCCCCTGCAGATTCCACACTTCTTATTATAACACATACAACAGATTTCCTGTGTGGTTATGATAGAGATTAGTAACTATTTAACTTATCGTTAAGAGAATTGTGTATGAAAAACCTTGGGATCCATACAAAATGTGTAGACACAATTCTGCTATTACCAATATGGATTGAATAATGGATGTTAGTTATTCTTGACTTTGATTCAAATGTCTTTTGCAATGGTTAAAACCAAAAAGTAGTACAAAAACAGTAAATAAGCTGTTTAAATGAAACCAGGAGAAAAAAAAATTTTTGAATTGGGTGACAGAGTTATTGCTGTTCCTTGGGAAAAGACATCACTGATGACTTCAAGGCATTTTTAGCATACGCCCTCACTTTTCTTTCTGAAAAAAATCATATAGATAAATACTTTTATTTTTTCCACAAAGACCTTTTCTACAAATATGTTTTTGCATGGTCTCTTGTTAGTATAAACAAACTAACATCACCAAATAAAATATTAATGAATACTGAAATAATGCATAAATTGTTTTATGCACAGTCTATGATCATATCTGTACCTGTGCATGACTTATGTATGAGACTCTATAGATTGTTTTGCCATGACAGATATGATGTTAAGATTTGAACACTTAAGAAAGCCATTTTTTATACAGGTGATTGATTTCATAAAGCCGGGAACCATTTGTTTTGAGACGTTTTTTGTTTGATTTGCTTAAAAATGGTGATTTTCCTCTTTCTGTCCTTGTTTCCTCGCTTCTCTGAATCTTTTCTTCTCTCTCTCTTTCTCTCTCTCTTTGTCTTTTTCTCTGTCTCCCCTTAAATGTAATATGTTTGCATGTATATGATTAAAGTATTTTGAGAGCAGCTTGCAACTGCAACAGATTGTAACAGTAAAAAAATAAAGAGCAGAAAAGGTGAACCACAGAACATTTTTTTTTCATTTCCACATTTTTAATCATTAATTTGCATGCTGTCCCATTTTTCATACATGAATTTTGTCATTTTCCCTGAATTCATTTTCCTGAATTATTCTTGCATAGTTGTACACAATGGACATAGGTGTCTAAAAATGTGTGGAATTGAACTAGCACTTTTACTGTCTTTCTTGGGCAATTTATTTCACTGCACCACTCCCATTGCACATATCCTCAATTGCTCCCTGCACAATCCCCATCCCCCAGCCCCTCCCCCACTCTACTGCTGGGGTCCATCTGTCCCTCTCCCCTGCAAATGTCCAGTCACTTTCATCTCCAAAACCTCAGTCGCTGCTTGCTCTACTCACTGATGTCAGTGAATAAGTCACTCACCACCTTCCAAGGCATTCTGGGGACTCACTGACCAGCAGCAAATTTAGGGTACACACTCTGCCTTCTCATAATTCATATGAGAAATATAAGATCCATTTGATTTATTAAACATTTTACATTGTCTTGAAATTTCAGTCTTTTTGCTTGTGCATTTGTATGGCATTACATCAATTGCATAACATATATTGTTCTAAATGTTTTCATTTAAATATGATAATTTTGAACATTATCTTGATGTAATAGTAAAGAAGTAATAATTCACTCAGCTTTATTTTTGATAACCATAGGAGACAAACGAAAATGGTTTTTACAATTAGAGGATTGTTTTTAAAATATGTATTGCATGCTATCAATGAAGGTAGCATCAAGACAGGGAGTTTTCAGGACCAAAAATTAACAGGCAAAAATCACTGTTTTGGCAGTATTTAGCAATCCCTGACAAACATGAATCCGTTAAGGAGTAAAGCATTTGATGTTTTCAACAAAATACCCAGTAAGCTATTACGTAGAATCAAAATGGGTAGTGCATGGTTAAAACAGACATAAGAAAAACATTCACAACTGCATATTGTTAAATGATCACAAACACATACAGCGGGGGAAATAAGTATTGAACACACAAGTATCAACATATTTCCATTGCAGCTGTTCACATGAAATTTAGACCAGACATTGGTATTAATTCAATAAAACTACATAGCTAAAGAAATTGTAACATTCCAATCCATAAAAAAGTTATGTGCAATAAAGGGGAATGACACAGGAAAAAAGTATTGAACACAGTAAGAAAAAGCACTCAACCAGCTTATGCCACTAATACGTTCTCCCACCTGTGCTAATTAGAATCAGCTAGGTTAGTGCATGGTGGTGGGTATAAGTACTTCCAATCTTTGAAAAAGCATTTTCCACCTCGGAATGGAAGTAAAAGAATCATTTGCCACCAAGCAGTCTTGCGAGAAACATCTCATGATGGGTAGAGGCAAAGAGCTCTCCCAAGACCTTCGCAACAAGATTGTTGAGCAGCACAGTAATGGCACTGTTTACCGACAGATTTCTAAACTCCTAAATGTTCCTATAAGAACCATTGGGGCCATTATACCCAAGTGGAAGGAACATCACTCGACCATCAACTGGCCATGCACAGGAGCTCCTCGCAAGATTTCTGAACGGGCAGTCAGGAAGTTAGTCAGAAGAGTAGCCCAAGAGCCAAGGACCACTCGAGCAGAGCTCCAGAAAGACCTGGAAGCAGCGGGTACAGTTGTCACAAAGAAAACAATTGGCAATGCACTCCACCGTCACGGTCTCCATTCGCGATCACCCTGGAAGACTCCATTACTGAAGAAAAGGCATGTTGAAGCTCGTTTGAAGTTTTGGAGAAGCCTTTAGATTACTGGGAGAATGTAGTCTGGTCAGACGAGACAAAAATCAACATTTTTGGCAACAATACAACGCGCCATGTTTGGAGGAGAAATGGCTTTGCATATCATCCTAAAAATACCATACCTACAGTGAAGTTCAGAGGAGGAAGCATCATGGTATGGGGCTGTTTCTCTTCACATGGTGCTGGTGGAATCCAAATTACCGAAGGGATGATGAATGGAGCCATGTACCGACCAACAGGACAATGATCCAAAAAATACTGCAAAGGAGACTCTCAATTGGCTCAAGAGGAAGAAAATAAAGGTGTTGGACCGGCCTAGTCAATCTCCAGACTTAAATCCAATAGAGAATTTGTGGAAGGAACTGAAGATCAAGATTCACCAGTGGACCCCTCGGAATCTTCAAGATTTAAAGACCATCTGTGTTGAAGAATGGGCCAAAATCCCACCTGATCACTGTGAGAGATTAATTTTTTTGTACAGGAAGCATCTTTAAGCTGTCATTGGAAACAAAGGCTTCTCCACTAAGTATTAAATAAATTTCAGTTAGCGTGTTCAATACTTTTTTCCTGTGTCATTTCCCTTTACTGCACATAACTTTTTTATGGATTAGAATGTTACAATTTCTTTAGCTGTGTAGTTTTATTGAGTTAATACCAATGTTTGGTCTAAATGTCATGTGAATAGCTGCAATGGAAATATGTTGAATTGAAAAACTTTTGATGTGTCCAATACTTACTTCCCCCACTGTATATGATGTTTAGTCAGTGTTTAATTACAATTCCAGAGTCTGTGTTTTCAAGATAACTAATTAAAATATTTCACATTGCATTGCTTCATTGTTGTCAAAGCTGAAGACAAAACATTCAAGGCTCTTAAATGTCTTTCCTTGAGGTTTGAATTGTTGATTCAAAAGATTGTTTAAAAAATTGTTGACCACACACAAGGAAAAGATCCTTAAGGCCTTGAAGACTGAGAAGAAAAATGTGAATACTAAAATTTAAATTGTCATCAGTTGCCCAGACTCAGAAACTGAGTTTTAATCTCTTTTTCTTTCAAATAAAGCATATCCAGCTGTATTTCCTTCGTCCATCCAACACCAGCTCAGTGTGACAATACTGGAACTCACTTATCTTCCATTGCAGTTCACTACCTGCTTTTCACTCTGCAGTCCACCAGTTGAGCAGTATAGCCACTGTGCTTGAGGGCTGCTTCAGTTTCAGCTGAAGCAGGCTGACTGCAGGTATTAGGCTGACAGAGGTTTGCCTCGCTAGGTTTTGAGAGCAGCCAGTCAATAAGTTATGCAACAACAAGAGTGTCATCTGGACATACCAGAATCTAAAAGACCAATAAACACCCAATTGGTACCTCAGGCACTGTGGGAAATGAAATGAATGGGAAATTGCAAGTAAGAAAACGCTAACAAAGAATTGAGGAAATCCTCTTGTCCTCATCTTATACATAGTTACTTGTATGGGAACTTGTATGTTGTTGTGGTGCAAGGGTTGCATGAATTAAGGGTAATGTGTGTGTTTGGCCATGTTTGGCCTCCATATACATTTTGAGTTTTCTATAATCAGTGTTATCCCTCTACATATGTGAGTCTCGTTCGTGGACCTGGAGGGCCATTGTATATTCTGGTTTCACCTGAACACATTACACAACCAACCCTAGGTAATGACCAGATAAAGTGAGTTGCCTGTGCAATCAAGAGTTGTAATTGGTCATTAAGTTGAGTTAACAAAAAATGCCTACACTGTAGCCTTCTAGGACCATGGTTTTAGGCTTAGATAGCTTGAATGGTTTGAATTTGTCCATTCATAATTGTTTTTGTACCTATACCTGCTTCCCTATCTCATGAAATACAACTAATAAAAACAGTATAGGCATATCCTTGGGCAAGTGTGCACTCTGACTTCTGTTATTACTAATGTACATTGAATAATGAATATTAGTTATTCTTGACTTTGATTCACATGTCTTTTGCAATGGTTAAAACCAAAAACTACAGAAAAATAGTAACTAAGAGACCATGCCACCAAAAAGAAACCAAGAAAAAAACATTTTTTGAATTGGGTGACAGAGTTATTGCCGTTCCTGGCAAGACATCATTGATGCCTTCAAGGCATTTTCAGCATACACCCTAACTTTTGCTAAAAAAAGAATCATATCAATATTTACGTTTATTTTTTCCACAAGGGCCATTTGTATGAATAGGTCTTTGCATGGTCCCTTGTTCATATTAACAAATTAAGGACCAAATAAAATTTTGATGAATGCTGAAATAATGCAGAAATTGTTTTATGCACAGTCTATGATCGTATCTGTACTTCTCCATGACTTATGTATGAGACCCTATGCACTTGCACTGATTTGCCATGACAGATAAGTTAAAATTTTAACACTTAAGATAGCCAGTTTCCTCACTTGAGTATCTTTTCATCCTCTCTCAATCTCTCTTTTTCTCTGTCCCTATATCTCCCTTTAAATGTGGTGTATTTGCATGGTTGCTTGTATGATCAAAGTATTTTTAAAATCACCTTGCAATAGCAGAAGATTGTTACAGTGAAAAAATGAAAGGCCTGACCTTGGTGCAGATTTAAGGGATTAGACTTTAAATGCCACTCCAAGTAATATTACAATTATTGCATTGGCAATTTGAGATTTGCTCCACTACACAATAGGATACTTTTCAGAGGAGTTTAGTTTTCTTTGGATGAATGCTACGGTGAGAATTTGCAGATTCTGGGGTGTAATGTGATTTGCAATCCTAATATCAAGCACATTTTGTTTCAAAACCTATTACTGTTGCTTGCTTATGACTACTAAGTGTAGTCATTAGTGCTAAGTGATATGCAATCAGTTGTAGTAATATGCTTCTTAGTTGAATATATGTCATGATTTCGTGCAAGCAAAACACTCTTAAAATGTCATAAATGGATGTGCCTTTACCCATTTTTCCACCAAAACATGTCTTCCAGTAAATACCTGAATACTCTTAAGGTTTTCAGCATACTTACAATGATCTGGACATCGCTGTATGTCAGCCAATTTGAGAGTACAGTTTCAACAGCACAGTTTCGATGGTTTGTTACGTATATTGAGCGGAGGAACTGTGTAGCATTACAGTCCAACGAACATCAATGCCCATGCTGTCTTATCGAGTTCCTAAATATTTAAACAGGAGCAGCATTCAATTGATCACTAACAGCATCAATACAAAGATGCTACAAACTACATATCCGTTAACAGTTTTTATGCAATGCTGCAAATTAAAAACGTGCAGATCAAATCTACTCATGGCGCAGAAGTGGACATCTGTCCATAGCTCACAAGCTGAGGAGCAAGAAGCATGCAATCCTTACAGATGAGTGGTTACTACAGAGAAAACGAGCCCTTGAGAAAATGAACATCTGCATGATCTCACATGCAGCCTGATATCTTTCTTCTAGTTCCATTTCCCAGGCTTAGCTTTCCAACTAGGGTAACCATATCATGACTGCAAAATATTTAGCAGTGCTGTGTTTATTTATATTCCATTTAATTTAATACAGTAAAGCAAACAAGTATTAAAATTATGCCTGACTGAAATCTAATTGCTTGATGCATTGTGTATTTTGCTGATTTGAGTTATGAGAAATATCTCAGTACCTGTGCAACTTTATTACATTTCATAACATTTGTCAGTCTATGATTGATGTAAACTGATATTGTAAAATAATCAGAAATTATACTATGAAAATGTAATATATAAGCACCACCAAATAAAACTGCATTAGTTTCAAATTTCTATTAACTATACTGTACTGTTCAGAAAAAAAAAAAAAACTTGTGAAAGCTGAAACTTCAGTCCACACCTGTCAAACATCTATTTTTATTACTATTATGAATTACATGCCACACAGATCCTAGCTTGCTTCTCATCTCATTTGCTGAGTGTAATGCCACAAGAAGCTAAACTCCAAACCTCAAAATAAACCTTATTCATAAATCACCCAGATATTTTAATAACAGACCCAGTGGCACGATTTGTTCTACTGGCAAGGACTGTTACGATGACTCTCTAAACATTATGATTATTATTCACTTGCTTTTTGCATAGTAACCAACATTATCATCAATAAAATCAGACTCTAATGGAGCAACAATACAACTGTATGACAGAGCTACTGGAAAAGTGTGGTGTTAACAGCCTGATAAACAGTGGTGGTTTCACATATCACATGCAGCTACATAGTGGAGCATATAAGCAGATCCAGTATATCTTTTTTATGCACAGGTCAGCCTGCATCTCAGGATCAGTAATAACACAGCTTAGAAATATATCAATGTACAAATGTTACCATCGTAAATATTTCTCTCTTTTTATTTATTGAATAAATCTATGATGCACTGAATTTTATTTCAGTAATTGAGCAAACATTAGGAAATAGGGCATAGGGAAATACAAGAAGAGGAAAACAGTGGCAGAATGAAAGAAAAGATCAGACCAGTAAAGAAACCGTGGCAGCTTTGACAAGACAAAGAAAAATTGCAAAAAAGAGTAACTGGAAAGGATAAGAAATGCAGAGCAAGCAAAGAGAAGGAAAGAGGCAGAAAAAAGAGGAAGTTCAATTCTGTCACAAAGTGAGTGCAAGACAGTGCTACACACTGTGATTCTTTTTTTATTTTTTATAGTGAAGCAGTCAGTAAGTCTTTTAGTGTTCATCAACCATGCAATACAACAGTCAGTCAATGCATCTGACAGTCTGTACCTGTATGTGTGTGGCTTTTAATTGCTTTTTGAATTTCCCTTTGTGAGTCAGTGTGTCTCGGGCATGTGCCCACCAGTCTATTTGTTCATGCCTGCCTGTCGGTCTTCAAAGTGTTAAGTGTGTCTGTGCATCTCGCCATCTATGTGAGCCTCACAGAGCGCTGGGATTTCTGAAGTTGTGCCCAGCAAAACGAGCTTGATCACCCAGCTCCTCTTCGATCCTGAGGGAGGGAGAGAGAGAGTAAGGGAGAGGAAACCTTAAGGTACCACACTGCAACACTTTTTTTGGGACAAAAATAACCAAGAGTCTGACCAGACAGCAGCACCATCATTAATAGGTTCGTTATGTCTGACTCCTACACTGTAAACACTGATTCACTGGACTTGAGACCATCACACAATAAACAGAATGCAGTGAACAGATAGGATTAACACTGACCTCATCAGTTGGTTGTATTTGGCCAGGCGTTCCGATCGACAGGGAGCCCCAGTCTTAATCTGAAGGGGAGTAGAGACAAAGAGGGAGACAGGAAGGAAGGAAGAAAAGAGAGGGAGAAGGAAAGAGAGAAAGGCATAAGGAATTTGTTTCTGCACAGTGATTCAGGTACTGCATACATTCTGATCACTGTATGTGCAAAGTATGTATGCACTCGCTAGCATAAGTATGCATAAAATGCAGATACTATACTGACCTGTCCAGTGCAAAGCCCCACCACCAGGTCAGCTATGAAGGTGTCCTCAGTCTCCCCTGAGCGGTGACTGACCATCACTCCCCAGCCGTTGGCCTGGGCGAGTTTGCACCTAACAGAGGAAATTTGTTTCAGCACATACACACTACCTGTGCGAGGTACCACTGCACAAAACCATTAACACCACCAAGAGGGTGGATTTGTTTTACATTGGAATTTTAATAGGCTTTGTATTTTTAATGATTTTTATTTTAATTCAGCTCTAGCAAAATCAGTACCACTGGAGGAATTTATTCCAACATATAGGGAAACGGTTATTGATCTCATGTTTATGAATCTACAACAGGGGTAACATTACATGGTTGAAATATTTGTGCAGGCAACACATAATAAGATGTACCTGTCTACTGATTAGCACTGGAGAAATCAGGCCTTGGGTCTGGGTGCAAGAATCACTATCGGGCCCCCAACAAAACAAAATCCACCAGTTCACACCACCCACCCCAGAAAATTCGAACATGTCTCAGAAAATATGATCATTGTCAAGGGTATGTTATTATAGAGGATAGCAAATACATATATGCACCACTCACCCTCCCCCCTCCCCTCCCCTCCTGAAATTTACACCAGTAGTGATTGGTGAGGACAGGTGCCTTACGCCTGTATGGCTTCAGTGACTGAGCCAATCTGATTGACTTTAAGCAGCAGGCAGTTGCAGGCCCTCTCCTCGGCCGCCTTCTCAATCCGCCGGGGGTTAGTCACTGTCAGGTCGTCCCCGACTATCTGGATCCCCATGGAAGCGGTCAGGTGAGACCACGCAGGCCAGTCGTCCTGGTCAAAGGGGTCCTCTATAGACACAACTGGGACACAGAAGGTGCTAGGGGGTCAGTGACGGCGAAGGAGATAAATGGCTCTGCCAATGCAAATTACACACAGTACACTCTGCTAAAGGCACCTGAAATAAAACATCTGGGATTTGAGTGCAGCTAAATCCTCCCATAGCCTATCTCTCACTGCAGAATCAGAGTGAGGGATATCTACAAACCAAAGAGAGAGCAGGGAATATGGAGACGTGCTTATTCGAGGTTTACAAAAAGCACAGAGATAGGTATATGCAGTGCAAACAAGCTGCACAGGTAAACAGAGGGAGACACGGGCGTACCTGGGTAGTTGTTGACAAAGCTCTGATAAATCTCACACAGCTGATCTGCGCTGATGTGTCTGTCGGGGTCAGGGGGAGATTTGAAGTCCAGGTCATACTTTCCATCACGGTAAAACTCCGATGCTGCAACGTCCATCCCAATCACCACTTTGTCCGTGAAGCCTGCCTTCTCTATGGCTGTTTTCAGTAGCTCAAGGGCTGAGGATGAGAGAGGACATGACTCCAAACTTTACAAACCTGAATTGATCTGAAAAGTGTTCTTCCAAAATGATAAAACAGACTGAAAGACTTAAAGGCTGAAAGGAGAGTATCATTTGTGTAGGATATCTGTCGCTCAGACAGAAGGCTTCCCACATACCCTCGCTGTTCTCCAGGATGTTGGGCGCAAACCCCCCCTCGTCCCCCACATTGGTGGCATCCTGGCCGTACTTGTCACGGATCACCCCCCTCAGGGTGTGGTAGAGCTCTGAGCCCACGCGCAGCGCCTCCCGAAATGACTCAGCCCCTACAGGGAGCACCATGAACTCTTGCATGGCCAGCTTGTTCCCAGCATGAGACCCACCATTGATCACGTTGAAAGCCTGAGATGCACAAAAAACAAACAAACAAAAAAAAACTGAATGTCAGCAACAGTGTACTAAGGCCACCAGGTTTTTTTGTGCTGATGAAAAAGATCCCAATGGAGTACTGCAGATTTTTACATTTTTGCTAATGTGATTCAATTAATATCTTATTACTTTGGATGCTCAGTATGTTGAGCAAATGATCATCTGCATTAATACAATACAAGAACAAATCCAATTATTTAATCGAGTGTTTGAACAAAAAAAAAGAGGGCTCTAGTGCAAGTTTTTTTACATTTTTGACACCTTCATCCAGCATTTACTGTGGACAGCTATGCAATGTCTTAGCGGTCATATGTCAAAGCATAAATACTTTATGATGTCATTATTATATGATCACAACATTGCAAAGGATATGTAAACCAATCATGGTATAATTTATCTCAAATTCAAAATAGGAAATGTATGAAATAATTAAATGTAAAACAATACAATCTTAAAACAGAACATTTTTACATAGAGCTGAGGATCTCTCATCCTTCAAGGACATCAAACACTGCCCCAGTTCTGGAGAGTCTCTCGTCTTCATTGCTGTACCAGACTATTTTTTTTCATTCAAAAGTATTTTAATATTGATATTAACATTTTCTTACAGGAACTGGTAACACTAGCTCTGTGTTTCCTGCCAGGTCAGCAATATGGCGGTACAAGGGAACGCCTTTCTCTGCAGCACCAGCCTTGCATATTGCCAGGGAAACGCCCAGAATTGCATTGGCACCAAACTGAGCTGAAGAGAAAGAGACAGAGAGAGATAAAGCATAAAGCTTATTCAACATACACCATCAATGTAAAAAATTGGCAAAGCAAGTGTACCAGTAAATATCTACTGGATCCAGTAAAATATGTTTTAAACTGCCTCATTTACAACCAAAAATGTATTACAACAATATGTATTGCGAATACAAAATGGGAGAATGAGGTCCTGTGATGTAAAAAAATTGGTAGTTCTACAGTTGGTTCCCATTCACAACCAATCAAAAGGTTTTGCTTCTCACAACACACAATGATGATTGACTGAACCAGTGAGTTAATTGTAGCATGATAGCTCCATCCATTTGTGGTGCCATGATCCCTTATTTTCTAGTCACTAGTTTTTAATGTCCTGATTTTGTAGACAAGAATAATTAATTGGGTTAAATAGTTTTGGCTTTGCCTATTGATTTGGTGAAAAGTGGATTGGATTAGAATTGAAATTTCATCAAAATACTTTAGCATGTAGAGGATGGATTGCATGACTCACACTTGTTTTCTGTGCCATCCATTTCAAGCATCATGTTATCCAGCTTCTCCTGCTCCACAACACTGATCCCCTGCATGCAAAACATGTGCACATTCCTGGTGACTACATTTAACATATGTGGTTAACTTTCATTACTTGAACTACACAAATATCCACAGTGGAAGGGTGGATACAGTGCATCTCATTGTGATCAAATTTCAGGCAGTACTTCTGGAAATATATTTACATATCTATATTATTTTCATGAATAGAAATGCTTTTTGAGTAAAACCCATCAATTCCATCCCAGTGGGAAGCTAATGATGGTGAGGTCTGGGCGTTGGAGGTGGAAGTCAAATTTGTGCTCACATAGCACATTCTCAGCAGATTCTCACACAGGGAAAAACAGCTCCCACACAGGAGAGAAAGAAAGGCCTCCACATTAATGTGCCTAGTGTTGCTCAGTCATAGCTGTCAGAGATTCGCAGACTCACAGACTGGATGAGAGCTGGGCGGATGGTGTCATTGATATGAGCCACAGCCTTGAGCACACCTGGGGGAGGGAGGGGGAGAGAGAGAGAGAGAGAGAGCGAGAGAGAGAGTGAGAGAGAGGTGTAGAGAAGAGTCAGGAAATTACTTAAAAGAGGGAAAGCACCATATGTAAGCTCAGAGCTTTACATAAATCATACAAAACAAAAATAAATAAAAATGTCCAGGTAAATTCAGAAATTCAATTTTGCAAAAGCATGGTGTTCAAGTGTTAAGTATCTGTTTTGTCAAGACAAACTCATCGTCTTTTAATGCAGAAAATAAGAATTTCCGCAAAAACCTGCAAAAACGTCCAGCTCACTCTTTGTGTAAACAGAAAATGGCTTGTGGAAGAAACAGTTGTTTAGAAGATGGTGATCATCAATAATGTTACTTTGACTACAGAATTTTTTTTCTTCATAATCCAACCCCTCATTCCCTGCCTTACAGTAATGTATACGTTTTTAAGCATTCTACCTCTTTAACGCATATCAGTCTCAGTATATTCTTGTTTACTGAAAAAACAAACCCAAAGGGGGTGGTAAAACGAACTGCAAAGAATTTATCGCCCACCTCAAAATGAATCTACCAGGAATACTGAGGAAGACATTGCCAATAGTTGTAAATAAATTCACATTCATGTATTTCACATGTGTTGTAAAAAATATTAATATGCAACATTAAAAATACTTGCTGGGACAGTCTTCTGTCATATCAAATTATATTTGATATAGAGTAACTATCTAGAGTTACTGTATATGTTCATCACGTGTTCATTTCATAAAAAAAATGTTTCTTTTATCAGAATGCTTAAACATATTACTTTAAAAAATTTGTAACTTGAACTGTTTACAATTTAAGGAGCATGTATGGTTTTGTTGTTTTGTATGTTGTTTTGAGCCCCAGCACAAATGTTAAAGAGTTTTGCTAAATTCTGTTGTAATATATGTTTGTATAATGTGTAGTACTAATGCATTATGATTGTTTATTTGATCATTTCTGTTGCTCATAAATATCAGCTCCAAATTTTTGTATATTTAAACTGTGCTTAACTAACGGATTTTAGATTTCCTTGATGCTGATGTGTCAATTTCACTTCCAATCTTGTATATGGAAGCCAACTTCATTGAGTGTAACAATACTTTTTAAGATTTCATACCTCATAACATCTCACATTCACTCACAACTACTGACCTCTTGTTTTCCCATTCATACTCTTAAGTTCCAATATTTTCCTTTTGTCCGGGGAACATTCTACAATTCTATAAATGCCCACCCAGTTAATGCAATCTTTCTGTGGTGTCATATGTGAAGCTAATTGAAATAATTGTTAGGTTTTTAAAAATTCTCACCTTTTCCCTTGTATCGGCTCGGGTCCCCATCCCTTAGTTCGAGAGCCTCGTAGATACCTGTGGATGCCCCACTAGGGACTGCTGCCCGGAACACACCTGGGGGGTACAAAAAGGGGAGAAGCAATGACAACATTTTTAAAAACAATAAAATGATTTTGTATATTTATCGTGCAATCAAACCTCCACAATCACAATCAAAAATGGAAGCGTCAAGGAATTCTTGGGGGCTATCCTCTTTGTAATTGAGACTTTTAATAATATGCTTATAATTGTGAGATGCTATGTCTATTATCAAATGTGTACCTTTATTGCTATTTCTTTTAAAGAGCCAGTATTGGCAGAAAAAAATAAATTAATAGTTTGGTGGGGGATAAACTGGACATTTTGAGGAGGACATGCTATGGGTTTTGCAATATTAATGTAATAGAAAGCGTCCTAAACACCCCCAAGGTAGAGATCTAAGTCTGAGATACAAGTATTCATCAGTGAAATAAGGATAAATCACTCCCAAGTAATGCTACAAGCTCCTGAGATCAACTGTTCACCCACATACTTATTCATAATCCGACAACAAACAGGCCACTGGGCGTGTTAGCTGGTCACCTTTCTCAATGTGTAGGTCCACCTCCACAGTGGGGTTTCCCCTGGAATCGAGGATTTCCCTCGCCACAATATTCAATATGGACATCCTGTGTGAGAGGACACACACATACAGGTCAGTCACTCCTCAAGGGGCCCCTGATTGCCATGGCACCAGTATAGTTTAAGGACTTGGGCTTATAACTGGAGCACTGCATGCTCAGTCTCCAGCTGTACCCTAGAGCAAGGTGCTTAACCTGAATCACTCCCATAAATATCCAGCAATATTAATGGATAATACATCCAGTATGTACATTGCCATGAAGAAGAGCTTTCCCTAAACAGACGCATAACCATATTAGCTCCAACTCTCATATTTCTGATTAAATTACAGTACCTGAATTGCATTGTGGAGGAACGATGTATCCTGCAAGTACCAACTGCATTAAATAGAGGTGTATCTTAGCCTTCAGGCATACTGCTCTGCAAGGCTGTAATTTCCGATAAACACGCAAGAATAGACACTACAGAGTGACTGACACTCCCAGGCACAGAAGGATGTCTAAACATTAAATAAAATTTGAAAGATAGTCATGCTAATATTACAAGAATACATTCCGTTTTGTTTTATATGGTATCTCAAATAATGTCATAATTCGAGAGTGTATATTACACAGAAGCACTGCTTCTGCACATTGCAGTAGACTGTCTGCATAGATAACCAAAACAGTGTAAAATAGAGGGAGAGCGAGGAGGAAGGGAAGCCATGGGGAGAGCAAAATAAATTATTAAACCCAATTTTGGCTGAGAAAGGGAGTATTTTAAGATAGGCTTAAGGAATAAGAAAGCAAAGAACCACTACAGAAGAAACAGAAGGGTTTATCTTATGACGGACAAAGAAACAGAAATACAGCAAGCAGAGGAGAAGAATGTGTTGGATTTCCAAGGAGTGCAGATGCTCCGGCACATGCTGACACAGACACACACACATACACACACACACACACTGGCACTTACTGACGCATCAACAGAAAAAATACGCACTGGCAGGAGTGATGAAATATTCACTGACACATATAACTGCAGATTAACACGCATACGCACATATACACACACAAAGTTTAATTTAAATGTACGCAAACAAACCCAGACCTACACTAATGTTGCCATGCACAAACACACACCCACACACACATACAAATCCTCATGAGACCTGAAATATTAGTCAATAAAATCTGCAGACACAGCAATGAATGGACAAAAAACTGAAAAACTAAATGAGATGGAAAATGAAAATGAATGGAGGGTGGAAAAAAATGGATCAGATTAGGTGATTAGATTCATCATTACCTGCTGTCTGTGCGTTCAGCCTTGCAGGGCAAGCGAGAGAATGTGAAAGACAGAGAGAGAGAGAGAAGGCACAGGAGGGAAAAAGAGGAGGGGGGTGATAGAAGGGGGAGGGGTGGAGGTATGAGTCACAGGAAGAGGCCAAGTAATAGGGAGGGAGGGAGGCGGAACAGATCAAGGGGACTAGAAAATTAGGGAGAGAGATGCATAGGGTACTGACACAAAGGAAATGATAGGGTACTGCTGTAGTTAAAAAAAAAAAAAAAAAACATGGGAGAGTGAGTCAGACCTATAAAATACTATTTCCCCTTATTTGCTACTTCAGTGATAATATGGGCGAACCCCAAGACAGAATATACTGTAGGGACACACTAAAACCAATGGGACAAATTTTCCATCTGAGCTACCATTTTTGGTGTATTGCAGTGGGGAGTCAGGATTTCAGTTGCTTCAGGCTAATGATTTTGCATATCTTCCTGCTGTATCATCTTTTTACGCTGTAATGGATTCCCTTTTCAAATTTATGTAAACAAGATGTAAATATAGCGCAGTAGCTTGACAAGACACTGCAATTCAGTGCATTAAGCCTACAGTGTTATTAGGGATTGCACAAATATAATCATTGTGTAATAATGTGTGTTATTTAGCATTTCTAGCTAAAATTGGGAGTATTTGTTATGCATGAGAAAAATTGTTGCATGTTTTGCTTAAATACAAGAACACATTTTTTTTCTCTATGATTTGTCAGTACATTTAGTTTTAAAAAACTTCAGTACGTTTTGTGGAACAGTAATCTTTTCTGTTTCAGCATGCACAAGTTTGCAAATACTTTCACATGTGAAACAACATTTAAGCTATACTTTTTGTGTTTCAGGAAATGGGTCTTGATATCAATAGACCAGATTAATATATTTAGGTCCAGGTTGCCCTTTAGGGATTCAAAAGTAGCACACTAGCAAATTACATGCAACAAAAATAGAAAATTTGGAAAATGTGAATATGGTAAACACCTAGCATTTTTGTGATCATAAGTTATAATCTTGTTTTTAACGACAGTAGTTATTAGTAGTTAAATGCTATAGCAGCATTTGTCCTGACCAATATTCATACATAAATATTTTGCCTGACAAGAAAGTTAGACGTAACATTATGTTTCTTTGGGGAAAATTTTTAACCAATGAACAGATTAATATTAAATTATTCATGATGGCTTGTGATGTCCTTAAATGACATTGAATGTTGCATCAGGGCAACCCCCACCCCACCTCATTAGTGAAATTAGGTAATTGGACATATGAAATGATGTGATTTACCCAATTGAAAGCTTTCCACCACATTCCCCAACCTCGTGTTATGCCCTTTTGTATTACATGTGCTCAAGTCAGGGTGACAGGAAGTGTTGATTGTAATTGGTTCAAAAAGGAAGTACAGAGCATATGGACTGACAGAAACAGGCGACGAAGCTACTGTGGGTAGAGACAAAGGCGCAAGAGATAATCTGCAAGTAAACGGCTGGATTTAATGGGATTAGCCTGAGAACAACTGACATACTGTCCTTGACACCCTGAAAAAGAGTTAGGGGGCGTTAGGCTGGAAATGCATATTAATACTGAGGATCTGAACAGCGACAGAAAGAAACTACAGGTTCAGCATCCCTAATCTGAAATGCTCCAATGTGGCAGAATGCACAAAAATACTCATTAACCACATGCAAGCTTATCTTTTGTGCACATGTAGAATGTGGGTGTGTAAGATGTTCCAAGTATTAGGTGTTTGTTTAAAAGCAAGAAAGCATTAAAACATTTTATTTAGAGGTTGAGATACCAGGGTACACAGAGAAAGAGGTAGATTTCATGGCAAAATGCAAGATGGTACTCCACTAAATATTTTTACCCTGGTAGATGAGAGGATATCATCTGTTCTGTATTACTTTACATGCTTTACATGGTAATTCTTTTAAGCAGTTAATTATGTTTAATTTTAATTTCTACATCTGGCGTCACTAGCTTGTTACCAACATTTTTCTAATAAACTTGGACCTGAAGGAAACATACAGGGAAAAGGAAAAAAATAAAGATGCAATTTAAAAAATTACCTAGATGAACAAAACTGCTGATTTTACAATCACTGATTTAGACAACACACACTCATCCAATTATTTAACAATGTTTATTTATGAATAATAAGTTGTGTAATTAGTCTACAGTGTACAATTCAACCCACGCAGAGACCTCAGTGTCTACACCAACATATTTGGACTAAACAATGTGCTGTGTAATACTGTTTTAGCAGCATGTTTGCAATGTAGTGTGTGTGTGTGTGTGTGTGTATGTGAGTGAGTGTGAGTGTGTGTGTGAGAGATGTTGCATAATATTTATATTTAAAGTACTGAGGCTTGTAGATTGTACAGTCCCATTAGAGCAGACATCTTCAATTATCACTTATTCTCTCCTTCCATCCCTCATTATTCCATTTTCACAGCATGTTTCCATAATGTCTATCCTTTGAGGAAAAAATAACTAATGACAGAGTTAACTGACTAGGAACTAGCATTACAATTTAAACACGGGGAACATTTAATTGTTACACATTCTTAGCTATACATCGGTCAGGGTATCTCTCAGCAATGCGCTGGTCAGGGTATCCCACATAAATAAGAATTTTCATTAAACCTGATAAAACAGTGCAAAACAAATGAAAAAAAAACATATGAAAAAAGGGTATAGAGAATATGTGTTTATAGAAAGTAAATGAGAGGGCTACATAAAAAACATTCGCATACCAAGTGTGATCTCTGGTTCAATTGCAGCAAAAACCACAAGTCTAAATAGAGATCCAAAACGAAGAGTCACCGGCTCACATGGTGCCAGCCCAGGACCATTACCTACCACAGAAGAAGTAAAGCCACGCTCCCATTAGCTACACTTGTGTATACCAAAGCCTTTCTTTGCCAACTCATTGTCATTCAAAATAAAATGAAAATTCACTTTTGTACACCTGTAACCATATTCACGCAGGAACAGGTTTGCTAGTTGGGCAACTGATTTGGCTATTCTAGGGTTGTTCAAAAACATTTCTTGGAGAACAGCAACCAAATAAACTGAACTTTTGTACACAACATACAACACTCCCACTTCACAATTTAAGAAAATGTCAATTTGTAACAGAGGTAATAGGAAAGATGCATGGAATGAAGTTTCTTCTGCTTTTGTTACATTTGATCAATTACGTCAATATGTACTTTTAAATCCTTTGTAGCCAATGCCACACTCTGCAACTGTCTCAGTAAATCCACACTGATGAAAGGGTTTCTAGTGCATGAACGGGCTGCACTGCTCTAAATACACATTTCAAAGTAAATCAATATTTAATCGAAATGTGCCATGACCGCACAGCTAAATGCATTTTGGAATCACAACCATGTCTTGAACTAATATTGATTCCTTATGTAAATGCAATGGAATGAGTGGATAAAACAAAAGGGAAATTTTATCATCACTGAGGTAGGCGTGCATACAAAGGCGTCTTAGGTTGCTATCCATCAGTGGCAGGATGCCCCATTTTAGAATTACTCTAATTATCTACTCACCCAAAAAAGCTTAAATACAATTAGAGCCTTGCATTTCCCTTTAAAAGTTCAATGAATATGCAATGGACTCGAAATGACCGTACTGAGATTTGTTAAGTAGTCAAAAGAGACCCAAAACACCTTCTTACACCTGACATGTGCAAAACTAGTGGAGCACACCATGTTATTCACAAGCACCATTACATCCCATTTAGTATCACTTCTAAAGGAGCTTTATTATCGCCTTTAATTTTTTTCTAACTTTCTACTTAAAATCAAAAGGTTGCTTCTAGTGATGATTGAATGCTTTCTCCAAATGAATCTTTTAACATACCAGTTAGGACCAGACTCAGGTGCTCGGTTTCACTGCAACAGGGAAGAACGTAGCAAGTAAGCAAATATTGTATCAAGGATAATCTCTTAAATCTCTGAGTGTTTGCTGCAACTGAGGCCATCTTAACATACAGAGCAATAGTATTGATGTCACTGTGCTGTCATTGCGTTGTAATTTTTAATTTTTTTTTTTTTTTTTTTTTTTTTTCCCCATTCCGCGGTTACCAGCTCTCACCTCTCCCTCACCAATCATAGCGAGGGCGAGTGGGGGGTGGGCGGTGCCTGGGGGAGTCATGGTGAGGAGTGGGTGGAGAGGAAGAGCTGGTGGGGCCAGTGAGAGCAAGTTGCTGGCTGCCGCTTGCAGCCCGCCTGTCTCGGCCATAGTCCAACCCTCGGGCATTTGGAGGGGGGTATCTCCCCACCTCCCTTCTCCATTCATCATCAAAGGCTGCAGCTTCACCTGTGATGGGAAAAGGGGGGTTGATCTGTTAACACTACACATTAAAATCTACACTGCCACATGCCGACTGAAAGCTGTGCCCTTCCAAAGGTGTAACGCCTTACTACTCACTGTCTACCCTCTCCCACTCCCCTTTCCTAAATTAGTCTTCCACCCATCCTTTCACTCTCAAATCCTGGCTCTTCCTTATTTCCCTCTGTCCTTTCAACATTCCTTCATCCTTTCCCTCATAACTACCTCTAAATTCTTCAATTTGGCCTAATACAATAATGAAGAGCCAGGCCAGGAAGTGGAGATCAGTCTGAAAAGTTAGACAGGCATGCTTACTCTCTTCCAGGTTGATGAAGTCCTGCCTCTCCTCCCGGTCGCCTGTCTTGTGGTTGCGAGACCTCTCCATTACATGGCCCCGCTCCCGGATGTGGTGCCCAATGGCCAGACGCTCAACACCACTCTCACTGTCCCGCATTGACTGGCGCGTTTCCCTTATCTGGATGTAAGGGGTGGGGGGTGGATATAGTTTTGAAGATCGCACAAAAGAGAAAGAGAAAGGCTGTAATCTGAGTACAATACAGCCAAAGAACGAAGGACAATGCAATGGAGATAAGTACAAATTACTCAACGCAGTGGTTTACCATTCCAATCACATTTCAAATGAGTATATTTTACTGAGATAAATTTCAATCCAATAAGTTCCAGTTCACAAGGGGTGCCCCTTTACCCACCCCTCCAGGCGCGGTTCTTGTGGCGCTAGTCTGTTGGTAGACCCTTGGGGCACCAGACCCTGAGGAGGAGTACGAGATGACTGTGGAGGAAGAGTAGGTCTGACAGGCAGGGGAGCCAGACATTCGCTCCTGGGGCAGAGAGAGCAGAGGAGGGGTGAGATGAAATGGAAATAGACATCAACAACAACAATGCTCACAGACTACAAAGTGGTACAAACCATGTTCTCCATCATTCCCCCCATCATCCCAAACATGTCCATAAAGCCTCCTCCCTGTAAAATAGAGAGTTCAGAATGGTAAAGCAATGTATTGAGGGTATTGATAAAGAACAACATTAGTATCAAAAGTAACAAAAACAGTTATGCAGGGGGCCTCTGGGTGGCTCATTGGGTCAGAGATTGCCTGATATCGGGGATTCGAATCCCGGTCTCGCCATTGTTGGCTATGGACCGAGGTCCCAATTAGCCCAGCCTTGCCGGGGATGATAGGGGTACGCTGGCCAAGTTTGTTATCATCCCCATAGTGCCCTCTCTGGTCATGCTGGGCACCTGCGGCGGCACAAACTGAGGATTCGGTTATACTCCCCAGCGGACGCACACATGGACAGCTGTGGACACCACGGACGCGTAGTTGTTCTTATTATACTACTTTATAGTCTGCTTGGAGAACGCATTCCATTGGTTCCCATTCTCGGTTTTCCAGTGCATGCGCAGCGTAGTGGCTGCGCAGATATCACAAAGAATTGAAGGGTACATGGACATCTGCCCAGAACCTCGTGTACACCCTCTGATGACGAAATATACGTCATGAGGACCCTAGTGGATCCCCATCCTCCGACATCATAGGCAGTGAGGTAGTAGTGGTGCGACTGCAGTGTGTATAGAAGCGAGAATTGTCGTCACGTGAATCGGAGGAGTCACATGCTCGGCCTCTCTTTCCAAAGCCGGCAGAGGGGGTGCTGCTGTGAAGTCAACAAGTTTGGTTCAGTTCAGGTTGGGAAAAACTTGGGGGAACAGTAACAACAACAACAACAACCACCACCACCACCACCACCACCACCTTACCATTCCCATCATCCCAAAGGGGGCTAAGGCACCTCCCTGTGAATGAAAGAGAGGGAGAAAGTGAGAATCATTATTTGTCACATTTTCTACTAAACTCCCAGCAATAACCTCAATGTGGAAGACATTCACACTATAGTCACATTTCACTGAAATCATGCATTAGCAGTGCCATACAGTAACACTATGAAAGTAAAAGACACGTGCAAAACGGTACACTTCAAACCAACGCATAGGCAGTGACATTGTGAGGCAGGCAATCACCTGGAGGGGGTTTCGAGGTGGCTGTATCTGGGGGCCAAAGGGAAATGGTTCGAAGCCAAACGACCCAAAAAGACTCCGCATCTGCTGCCGGTGTGCTGAGAATGGATCCCTGAAGATGCATGGCCAAGCTTACTCGTTACTCTAAATCGCACTGAAATACACTTTGTCTCGGCTATAAGTGGCATAAAAACTGAAACATTTTAACGTTCAAGTGTACATAAGAGGCAAGGATATTAAACAAAATGGGACAAGCAAAATTAATAACTGAAGCGTTTTATTAACTGTTACGTTATGCTCTTCCTAATTTCCTATGGTCTCTTGCCATTTTCCTTTAACAAAAATACATAAAAACCCTTAAAGCCACAGACTAACAACTGTGTTCAGTACTACAAGCTCAAGCCCGGAAAGTACAGCTCTTTCAGGTCTCATAAGGCTTTAGGCCCAGAAGGCCACTTCAATTTTCCTTCCGTCACCTTCAAATACATTTCTTAATTTGGGACCCTTGCGGTCTATGGTGCAACCGCAGTTCTAGTGCAGTGTGCAAATGCACAATAAAATAAATCATAATACGTTGTTAGCTTAAATGCCGGCCAGAAAAATACTTACATCATGTACGGGCTCTCATCCACGTCACTCAAGTACCGAAACATCTTTGTTTATCCAGCTGTTTCGTTTCCTCGGTTCGACAATCTCAGTTATTACAATCTACTAACTAGCTATTTATTGAGTAAACTGACAATAAATCATTTAGCGATAGCAATGATAAAAGCTGACTGATGCTTTTCTGTAGGTTACTTACAATTACCACTCGCTATTATACACGTTTACTATGATAGCTCGCGAACGTTAGCTACCTAGCCTGCCAATGCTATCGAATAGACCAGCTCGCAAGCGTTATGTTTTTATACAATTTACGACACACCACACATACATTTGACTGCGGCATCAACTAACCACATAATATGCACTCTACTGTTCACAATACCATGCATGCCAGCAGTGATATTTCATAGACTTAATGTTACTCCTGAAAATGACAAGCAAACGGCAGCGAGATAGCGATCACAGACTGTAGCTAGCACGCTAGGAGGCTAACCAAATGCGAGTATAGTTCATGTGTATTACTTATTTGTTTTGCCAGTTAGTCAGCTTGCCAACCCTTGACATTTCCTCGGCCAAAGTATACCCGAGTAGCGTTACCTAACGTTACTATTTCTGTCAAAAATTAATGAAAAACGAAGAGAAAATAACAATGGATGCCAGGACAGAGAACGACTCTCTGATTGTTGTTGTCGCTCCGATTTGTTCAAACGGGTACAAAACTCCGAAGCCCGTGTATCCAAATTATATAAATTTCTAGCGTATACGCGTATTAACAAATGGCTTCGCAAAATGTCGGCACATTTACAGCGAAACAGCAAGAGAAAACGACGTACACCACCGCATATTACCTAAGGACACACCGGAAATGGCATCACAAAAATCTGCGAGTCGGCTCTGCTCTGTGTTTGTACGTTTTCCGGAACAGGGGTAGTGGTATTTTGCCCATGGATTACGGGATGGGTTTAGCAAACCTGCTGCATCTGCACCTGACCTAGCTGCGCCCATGTCATCCCTTTAAAAGAAGATACACAACAATAACAAAAACATCGAGCCCCTCACATCGTTTGCATCTGTGATTGGTTATGTTTATAAAAACCTCCTTGATCTTAGTGCATCCTATTATGAAAATGTGTCTGTCTCATTCTGAAGGCGACAAAATGGATCTGAAATAGTTTGACGTGCGCTGTAGGGCCTATAGATGTCTTGTGGCAGAAGTTAGAAGTTTTAACAAATGTTATGAAAACTAATTTAAAAAAATTAAATGTGCCACGTAGTGCATTGGATACTGTGTGTCTGGATACATTTTGTGACACTGAAAATCACATTTCAGTTATCCTAAAAACTGACAAGAAAAATGATCACAGACAAAGAAATCATGACAATCATTTTTATTTATATAATTTTGAGGAAAAAGTTGAATATTGGTCAATTCTGTATCCACAGAGGCTTGCTTTATGTTTTTATAGCAAAATTTTATGATCATGTTCATTTCACATGCAGAGATCCATTTGTTGATCTTCAAAGCTATACATATTTTTGCTATTATTAATATGCTATCATTTAATACCATAATTACCTGGTTTTTTCTGTCCTTCGCAATGTCCATATTGGTTCTGTTCATTCAAATTCTAACAGTGAGCAAAGCTTCATGTTGATGACAATAAAACAGGGAATCCAAAAGAAACAATTTTACTGGCAGCTTTTTATTTCCACTGTGTTTTTACTCTGCAGCAATCAGAAGAGCTGTGACAAAAGGGTGCTTCCGTTTTCTCAGCTTTTACTTCTCCTACATAGCACAGAGGGTAGTTCAGTGACCCATAGAGAACTCTACTAATACTGATACACACACACACACACACACACACACACACACACACACACACACACACACACACACACACACACACACACACACACACACACACACACACACACACACACACACACACACACACACACACACACACACACACACACACACACGTTCCTTTGTACTGCTCCTGAGAGACAACCTTGAATAACTAAATCTTTAATCTTTAAATCAATAATTTTAAAAACAACTATTTTATTCCATCAAATTCATTCAGAGCAAGAGAATGATTATACTAAAATAAGCATATTGACTCAGTTCTACTAGGAAGCATTCATGCTTGAAAATGTTCCTTTTGAGGTCATGAGTAATAAGAGGTAAATGCTGCAATGCCACCAGTTATTCCAGAGGCAATTGGCTGAAGCCTGCCCAAACTGCAGATGGATGTGTCAAGACCAGTCATGCCTCTGATATGCCTTCTTCAACAGATAGTTATCAATGTGTAAACAAATCTGAATTTCAACATAATCCATGTCTTCTCTCAATTCACAGTGCTATTTTAGTAAAACTTTTTCCCTGTTACCAAACCAGGTTTGTTTTATGTTGCATCACCTGCGTGTTGGTAAAACTAGGAAGAGTTGCTTTTAGTATGGAGGAATATAACTATGGCTTGCATGCAATTCACAAAGAGCAAAGTGATTTACAAGCATATGATATGGACTGAAATGCTGTTCTACGTGTGTGGCAAATTGGGCAAATCAGCGCTCCAACAAAAGTGACTCATGACCTGCTTTAACAGTGTTTACCATTAGCCAAAATAGCACGTAATCAACTCCCCTCAAGACGGACACCCACACACACATGCATGCTCACGCACACACACACACACACACACACACACACACACACACACACACACACACACACACACACACACACACACACACACACACACACACACACACACACACACACACTTTTTCACATTAAGGACCTCGAATCATACAGGAATATAATACTATTTTAAATTAAACTGTAATACTATTTTAATTTCATTGTAATACCTGTCCATTGCACCAGTGATAGGAGAGTTGTTCATCACATTTCCATTTACCAAAAAACAGCACAAAATTTTCTAAGGGTGGGTTTTCTCCAAGACACGCCCCTTCTAGCGGTTACCTCGACTCAAGCGAACCCGGATGTAGCAACGCCTTGTTGGACTGAGAGGGTGAGTGGAGACCACCAGCTTACTTATCTGTACAAATAAAAACAGCAAACTGATTCCTTAGACTGCGACATCATTTAATATCCTTACATAGCTAATTTACAGTGAAATAAGTTGCATGTTACTTACCATAGGCCGTATCTGTATGCATGTTTTTGCTTGTTAGAATTAGAACCTATCTTGCTAGCGTGGTAGCTAATTGTAAGCAGCTAGGTAGCCTGTTAGCCAACCGGCAAACGTTGATCTAGGGATAGTTCCAGTCTCCAAGTTACGAACAACTTTTCAAAAGTTTTGAAACTAATTTGTGAATCTGTTTTGTATAACATAAGCTGTAGAACTGTTGCTAACTTTGCTGTATATCAGACAATGAAATGAAAGATGTAGCTAGCTAGCTAGCTAACGTTTGCTTCCTAGCTAGCTGTTACCCACTTGCTTGTTAAACCCTGACATTGGCAAGCGTTTTAGCAATCACTGTTTTATAGGGTTGCTTTGATGTTTTGGGTTTCAGAGTCGTTACTGCGGAACGTGGTTTTGGCGGTGGTTACTAAATCCATTTATGTATATTGACAGATAAATGCAGTTGAGGAAGTTGCTGGCAAGCTGGACAATTATGGACAGTGTAGATTTCAGGAGACTTTGCGTTGTAATTGTATGCGGAAGTAAATACTGAAGGTATCGTCAGACTTCATATATTCAGTTAACAAGTAGGCTGATTAACATCTAGTTTGAGATGTTTTAGTGTCTGCTTTTCTTTGTCAAATCGTTTAAACACGTTGAATGAATTAACGTTGCAGTATGTGACTAGATTGTATAGTGCAGAAGCGTTTTAGGAAGTCCACTTTGACGTTAGTCATTCAGTAAATGTCACTGAAAGGGTTGTGTCTCTGTGTTGTGTTGCTGACGTGTATTTTCATTTTTATTTAATTCGTGTAAAGTGACTTCTGCCAGCAGCAAGTTAAGCATTTCAGATGCATTCATGGCATAGATGTTAGTGATTCATGATATATCTGTGCTTTGGTAACTATGTCAGTGTTGCTCCTGTTTGGAAATTCTGATTGCTGCCTTTCTATTGTTCAGCTAAGTAGATACTTTGCATTCTTTAACAGTTCTGCCCACAATCACAACATTCAGGGTCTGCTGAAGTCAAAGTAGATTTGGTTAACTGTTTATGTGTTGACCTCTCTCTCACCATCTTCCTGTAGATGCAGACAATAAAGTGTGTTGTGGTGGGGGATGGAGCCGTGGGAAAGACCTGCCTGCTGATATCGTATACAACGAACAAGTTTCCCTCTGAATATGTACCCACGGTGAGGATATGTTCTGCGTAGATAGGTTTTGGCTACAACTGATGATCCTGGATCAGTATCTCTTTGTTTAAAAATTCTGTGATGCTGTAGCTGAGATGTTGGGAGGGGTCTGATAGGTTGGAATTGAGTAGAGTTGAAATGATACTGGCATAGTAGTTGACTTTTCAAGGTTCACACCCCTCTGTCCCCCAGGTGTTTGATAACTATGCTGTGACGGTGATGATTGGAGGGGAACCCTATACACTGGGGCTCTTTGACACTGCAGGTAAAATGCCCCATTACCACACCAATAACATCTGAGGCAAATGTGTGGTTGCATTTTCTCGCTCTACAGCCATTTCAATTTAATGTGGCAGCCGGCTTATTGATGTACCCACTCTTTATTTATTGTCCACTCATCTCAGGCCAGGAAGACTATGACCGGCTCCGTCCACTCAGTTATCCCCAGACTGATGTCTTCCTTGTCTGTTTCTCTGTCGTCTCCCCATCTTCGTTTGAGAATGTCAGGGAGAAGGTGAGTCTGGGGCCTTGCCCTTGAGTCCCAGTTTGTCTCATCATTTGACTTGTTTATGGCTTTGCAATTTTTTCTTTCTTTTTCTTGGGTCTGTCAGTTGCTATAATAGTTTGTCCCTACAAAGTGTTTGTTGTTGTTTCTCCATGGCCTGGCAAGTTGATGACCTCTTCATTCCATGTTAGTGGAAGTGTGGTTCTCAGTGTTGTCAGTCAGTGAGGCATTGTGTGTATAACAGGCTGCCTTGTCTCTGTTAATCTGTTTACGTATCCCATGGTGCATTTTACTGAGTAGACTTCACAATTACAACATCTACTCAGTAGGGCTGCACAATATGGAGAAAAAATGCGGTATGTGATTAATTTATGGATTATCGTGATGGCGATATGTGATGCGATAAATGTGTTTAATCAATTTTAATTATTTTTAAGTACTGTAATCCCTGCGGTTCCTAAAAAACAGCTTGGTTGCTTAATTGGTGGTTGGTGAAATTAACTTTATATAGGAAAACAGGGTTTGGGGAACCTAATACTGTATTGTTTAAGCATGTGATCACTCACTCCACCCTTCCAAATTTATACAAAAATCAAAGAAATACTGCAAGTGCAAAAAGCAGAAACTGCTTTAAAATTCACACATTCATCGCATTCCAAGCCCTTTTCATTGGGTTGTCACCACTGGCATTGTTTGCTGAACATTTTGGACTGGTGATGATGAAGGGGAAAATGGAAACTGGGAAGCTGCCTTTGCTGTGTTGTTTCTGGCATAACACTGCCATAATCTACAATTACATTTACATGCATTTTGCAAACGCTCTTATACAGAGCAACAAAAGTGCATGCAATGAGCTAGAACAGCCGAGGTAATAAACAAGTAATTCTAGCCATCGATTATACATACTGCTAATCTGCATGATATCTTTAACTGCTTTCAAACGTTGTCATGTGAGTTTGAGGATATAGTTACGTAGAGGAGATGATGATCAGTGTTCAGCATTAGATTGAGCCAGGTGCAGTTTAAAAACGGGTGAGTAGTTTCTCCTATGTTAGTTTATATTTGTATTGTGTAATAGCTTTTTTACAATTGATTGTCCAATTCTTTTAGACCTTTGTTACAAACTTCCAAAGTTTTAGAAGATGTAATTACTAGGGTAATTTTCTGTTAAGAAGGCTGTTCTGATGAACAACACAAAGCAAAGATGAAATGAAGAAAATTGGGTAATGTTTCGCAGTGATATTGAAGACTTTATGCACAACACTGGGTGATTTTGAGTGTTACGAGGTGTCATTCATTATGGAAAATCACAAAAACTCTAATGTCTTATACATTGTGTAGTTTTTCAAGTGATTTTTTCTACTTCTGAATATGATTTAATGTACAGTATACCCTTTTTTGGCTTCAGTTTCAAAGAAGTATAACAGTGTTGTTCAGATTTCGCAGCAGCTTTTTTAAAAACATGTTATTGTTAAGTATTTTCTACATAGCACTTGCAGAGTTTTTAATTCAGCCAGTATCCAAGCAGTTCTTAAAGCAGTATGGTAATATGGAGTTTTAAATTGAGCTTGGACATTGTTTGATAAAATACAATGAAGTAAAGCACACTTACTTCATCCAATCTCCTTAATAAAATTTTTCAAGCCCAAGATTAAACTTTCTGAAAAAACTGTCCATATCACAACCCCCAGTACTCCCCCCTCGCCCCACACTCAGCCCCATAAACTTTTCAACTCTCAGGTTTCACAAACTGTAATTGTTAACACTGATTTTCAGTTGTCATGTTACACATATAAATGCATTTAGTTGAAATCCCTTATATATGAAGGTATATGGAGCATTATATACTCAAATACAGTGTCCACACCCCCCTGTAGTGTCCATACTCCTTAAATAGAAATGAGTATTTCTCACCTGATTTGAGGTTGATATTCCATTATTTCATTAGTAAATCAGGGAAGGAACTGCTAATTGGATACTAAACTATTACTTAGTTAAGAATATTAAGAAATGCAGCATCATACTTTGGGCTACCTGTGGTAGCCTGAAAGGACTGCTTCATTTAAATTAGAGTAACATAGCAATAATTATATCTCATACTGGCCTTTTGTAGTTCACTTACATATGAATGTACTTGACTTTAAGAAGTACCCAGAAAAAAAGACAAAGAAATTACAGCATGTTAGATGCATGTTTAACAATCATTGCTATAGTGTCCGTACCCCTATGGCCTTACAGCCAAAAACAGTGATCATCATTAACTGATGGCTGTTTATTGTTGGTGCAAATAATGTGAGCATTTCATCATCTACTAGTTGTAAGTATTTTCAGACTGAATCTCCCTGTTCAAGGAGAGTGAAATAAAGCCTTTATAAGATGTTCATAAAAGTTCTGATTATTTCTTTGTTAGCAAAAGGTTTTGGGATGCCAAGTTCTCAAGAGAATTAACAGGGATGAGTCAAGAGTTGTTTTTATCTTAGGTTTATAAACTTTTATTGGATATTATGGGAAAGAAAGCATATAACTCCTGTCTACAGTCAAATGTAGTGCTCTAAACATGCAGGTCATTGAGATGTGTAGTGTCTGTACCCCATATAAAGGTCACTGAAAATGATAATTTTTTTCATGGATGCCGAGCAGTATGTGCGGAGATATTTCAGAACAAGAACTTCTAATCAAAGGGCAATATGAATATTGCCGTCATGTTACAAATAATGAAACTTTTTTTGCTCCATGGTGACCCATAGATGGAACACTCAGTTGTAAACATGCTGTAATAAAGGTCTAAAAATATTAGTTGTATGTAGCTTTTTCTAATGTTCCCCTAACCCCACAAACCACGTATGACAGTTGGTGTAAATTTATATAATCATGTATGAGTGAACTCTGTGGTTGTAGAACCCATGGTTGGTGAAGGATAAAATAATGACATTTCCAATATGCATATTTCCTGTTCTTTCTGGGTAAAGAAACATCACTCCTAACTTTTCCAGTACAATGACCAGTACATTTTTACTGCATATTACTTCCTGATTGAATGCGGTCGTCATGTGTAAAACTGAAATACTGCCAGACCACCGAGGTGCTTCTCCGGTTAGAATCAGATCACCTGCAGCTGCGGCGGCTGCTTTGCCATTACCCTCAGGCCGGCTCATTTCAAAGACAAGCCAACTAGTGCGCTATGAGGTTCTTTGCGTCACACCGGAATCACTGCTTCCTGCCCGTCTTGCACTTGACGTCATTGGTGTGCAAGCATCTGCATTAAATGTGTGCACTTGACTATTCTCTCCTCTCTGCAGTTCTCTACTTTCCATACAGTTGTCAGCTTATTAACTTAAGATGATTAAATTTTTCTAATGCGTTGCAATATCCCGATCACGATGAACTTATTTCTATTTTTTAAAAAATGCAATATACCGTGCAGCCCTTCTACAAGGAATCCCCCTCCAAACCCCATCTCTCTAGTCACTCCTTTTTTTTTTCCCTCTCTGTTTTTCCTCCTCTGCTGTCTTTCACCTTCTCCTCAGTGGGTACCTGAGATTTCTCACCACTGCCCCCGCACACCCTTCCTGCTGGTGGGAACCCAGGTCGATCTGCGGGATGACAGCAACACGGTGGAGAAGCTTGCCAAGAACAAACAGCGCCCCCTGTCTCCTGAGAGTGGCGATAAACTGGCCAGAGACCTGCGTGCTGTGAAGTATGTGGAGTGCTCCGCCCTCACACAGGTACTGTATTCACTGCACTGTTACAGGGCGTACATTTACTCCTGCCTCCACACCTGTTGAAAATGAAAAATGTGATGACTCATTGTCAGTTGTTCTTCGGGAAAGACCTGACATTTATCATAATTTATAGTGAAATTTCTTTAGGATTAAGGGGGATTTTATAGTTTTGTGACTGTAGTGCAAGAGTATTTTCCTCAGAAGAGTCTCCTTCCTTTTTTGAACAAAGCTGACACTAAACCCTAAAATTACATCCTCTTCTTACAACAAGCACGCAGTCTGTGTTTGTCATTTCTTTATTTTTATACACCGTGGAGACAAATATTATTGCAACATCAAGTCATTATCATTGCTGATGTAATTATGTTGATTGCTCTAATAGACCTTCTGCTCAACTCCACACATTCATTCATGTGTGACTGTTATCAGTCTCATGATACTGTAAATCTGTTGTGAGTAAAATATACACTGGACAACAATTCAGTCATCAACACGAGCAATTGTTTGTTTGCTTCAGCTGGCTGATAAGGTTTTTTACAGTGGAAGACTGAAAGTGAGGCTATGGAGTTCTTATTTCAATCAACCCTTTATGTAGGGCTGGGCAATATCTTAATTTATTTTTGAAAAACGACGATATACAATGTATATCTCAATATTTCAATATTTTATCTGAAACACTGGTTTGAAGTCAAAATCAAATGTAATGTTAAATAACGGCCTTTATTTGTTTAAACATGACAGCTGCACACAACATATCTTTTAATAGTTGCTGTAAAGTTCAAATAAATTGTTCAAACAATATAATTGCACACACAGCATATCTCTCGTAATGGTATCATTAGCAGAACTAGCCTCCCTGTTTGATAAATTCATCGTTCTGCACTGGGTGGTGTGGTTTGAAGTGGTGCAGTAAATTTGTGGTATTGCTACTTTTTATTGCTGTCTTTTTTGGCATAATTTACACAAGACTCTTCCCTCCTGAATCCAAAAAACTTCCATACAACAGACACATGACCTGACACGACAACAATTGATGGGCATGGTTACAATGGTGTGAGTGACTGAGAGTTTCATGTGAGAGAGCTTCTGCCCGTTAAATGCTGTCAACTTTTAAAACAAACACGCATTGAGCTACTCTGCGAACTAATCCTAATTCGACATTACGATATGGAAACTTCTTGTATCTTGTGTAAACAATTGTTGGGTATGTTGAATATATTTGATATATCGCCCAGCCCTACCTTTGTCATTTCCCACTATGTGTCAGGAGGGATAGTCCTTGAACACAGTTGATTCTGAGCCAGTAATCTTGGTAAGCGTAAGAGTGGAAGACCTGATTAAGGTACACATGATATGTTTGTAGATGAGTGCTGAAAGTTTGTACCAAGTACATTTGGTGATGAGGAATCCCTTACTGCAGCCATGTACCTAAATGCGCAGCCCTGGTGAGACAAAGAGAAATTAATCTTGCTGTGGACTCATATAACTGATGAGTTCTTTGGTGATTTATATGAAAGAAAAGGTAAGGATGATGAAATCCCATTACTGTCAGAGCTTTATTCAGTTTTAGCTCACCTTCAGAGTGTTGGCTGCTGGAGTGTTTAGCAGGCATATGGTGGACTTATTGTGAACTCTCAGTCTTAATGTCTTTCTCACCCTCACATCTGACTGATAATGCAGGAAACAATCACAGTGCAACTATGAATGACATCATTTACTTTTCTTAGTTGAGTGATTAACAATAGATGGCATGGTATGTACAATACTGAATTTAAACATGTTACACAGCCACATGCCTAATAAAAGTGATGAATTTGGAGTGGTAAACTAGTCTTTTTTTATTACTTTTTATATTACTAATCTTTTTACTGCTTTTCAGTGAGTGGTTTTAGCATTGCATGTTGATTTCCTGGGAGCACTCAGCAAAGTTGTCACATCCTCTTGCATGTTGAGTAACTGAGGTTGGATTACTAAGGATATAGAAGTTTACAGTGTAGCCAAATAGCTTCCTCTCCCTATGCATAAGATAGTTCTTGCATACCTAACCAAAATGGAACCCATTGAAAACTGAAGGGGCTGTGTTTTCATCTGTTGGCTAGTATGGGCTGGAGTGCTGTATGCAGGAGTTTAAACAAGGCTGTGATGCAATGTTTTTCAGCTCAGTGTAGTCATGTGTCTAAAATACACTTTATAGTTTTGCATTCCCCTAAATGGCTCTGCTTGGTAGTCTGCATCATGTCATTTAGTACAGTGGGTCCCTGTTAATTGTCTTGTGTATGTGCTCTGATCTTTAACTGTTAACAGTGTAAATACTATAAATATTACATTATGCATTGACTCCCATTTATTGTGTTTGTGAGGGTAAACACCAGTAGTGTGGACACCAGTACTGGCTGTTCTTAATGTAGATACCAGTGATGGCCATTCACCACAGCATACTTAGAAACTTTTGGATGCGTAACAGTAACAGAGGGCTTTTTTCGTTTTAGTTTTGTTTTGTTGACCACTCACTGACTGTTAGCTCAAATATATTGTTTGCCGCCTCTGTAGTGCTTTTTCAGCATCCTCTTGCATGTTGAGTAATTTGTGGCAAAACACAGAGGAACTAGGAGATTATTGAGTGGTTAATAAGTGTCCGTTCCCATGTGAGAAATTGCACAGCAATACTACCCAACATAGAGCTAGTAATTGTGGCAAGAAACGATGGGTAATGTGTCACAGAGGTGTCAGGCTAAGGCTGAGCTTCTGGTCCGGCTGTGGCCTGTCAGGTCCTGTGTGTTTTTATCAGCCCTCCTCTGTTTGAAAATGGTTTTACAGTACATTCTGAAACTTCCTGAAGACGAAGAGTGTTCATGTTTGCTGTTCTCTCTCATGTCAGCGAGGACTGAAGAACGTGTTCGATGAGGCCATACTGGCAGCCCTGGAGCCCCCTGAGACCAAGCCCAAGAAGCGCTGCAGCCTGCTATAGAGAGGGAGTGAGGAACAGGAGGAAGACTGGAGGGAAAAGGAAGAGGAAGTGTGGGGTGGGGGAGGGGGGTGGGTGGGAAAGGAAGGAAATGGACAGAGACAGACTCGTTGACACAGTGCCTTCAGCCAATCTCGAGAGAAGCGGAGGGGAGAATTACCAACCCAATCAAACTAAGTTCACTAAAGAAGATAAAGGAAGGGGGAAATTATATTTTGCTGTTCTTCTGTTCCCCCTGGAGAAATAATTAAATTTTGATTTTTTTAGCCTTACAATATAAAGCTTTGAAGGGAGGAAAACAAGGAATGTAAGGCTTGGTGATTTATTTTGTTTTGTTGTCTGTAAGGAGTGAGCTGGCCAGAAAACTGTTAACCATTAATCTCATACTGCAGACTGGATATAAACCCATGCTTATACATTTTCCTCCACTTGCTGCCACCTTTTGGTTAATAATGGGAACATCAAGTGCATTTTTCTCTAGCAGTCTGCTGGCAAAAGAGAACTGAATTTATGTTCCTTTGTTTTGGAGTTATGTTATTAATATTATAAATATTGTGTTTTCCTCTATTTGGGGATTTTTAGCGGTTTCAATTTTAAGACTTGAGTTTTTTTATTGCTTTTATTATTTTAAAAGACTGGTTTTTGTGTTACAGTTTCACTGGTTGCAGTTAATTAATGACATAACAACTATAAGTATAATGCCTAAATTACTGATCAGAATAATGACGATATAACAACAGTAAGTATCCTCTGGGTGTTTAATCAAGGAATGTCTAATAAAAAGGTTCTACTGACAAGCTGTGAGTGTTCATAAATTTGTTATAACAGTCATCTCCTTATTATTGTGTATTGAATAACTGCATGTTTCTCTTGTTATGTAAATACTCTGAATAAGACCATAATGTCACAACAATCCCAAGATGAAGTGTTTTCAAGTGTCCATGAAGCCATGCTTTTGTGATTTTCACTGCAGAAATATGGTAGTTCAAATACATTCTCATTTATTTGTAGTTCTCAATTACTGTATTTACAGTCTAAAGGTAGCAGTAAAAATAACAGCAAAAGAGGTGTACATGAATGTCAACAGTGGAAAAAATACAAGATAAACTAATCTGGTCAGTGTCCTTCACAAGTATAAAACAAAATCAGTCCTGCTGTACTCAGGCCTCTTAGTCTATGACTACATTTTTAATACTTATATGAGGTATTACTTAAGTATGGACATGAGTGTATTGAACATCTCTTTTAATGGTCATTGTGCATTATCAGGGTTTTTTCTGCCCCAGTTTTTTCTTCTTTATGGAACACCTTAGCGTGGTATAGTGGGTCTGACAGACCTGTTTACAATCTGCTCGTTTTGTGCAGTATCTCTGGCATTTTCCATTATATTGTCACAATTTAGTAGTTTTTTACTAAACCTCTGTTACGGTTTTGTAATAGGTTTTCATCAACATGCCTGACATTATGAAGGAATGTATATGATTACAGTCACTATTAATAAGATAAATAGATACATATATCATAAACCAATGGAAAAGCAGACCTATTTGTCACTGTATTCCATATATTGTAAAGGGCCAATCTCTCTATGTCTCTGAATTCAGGTAGTCTTCAGTGCATCAACCCCCCTTCCCCAATCCAGTTAAACTTTATTGTAAAGTCATGGTTTAACATGTGTTTTATGTTTTCTCATTTTTTTTTTTGCCACTTCCTAGAGTAATAGGGGTACTGTGGTCTTGTTCTTCTATCTCCCAAAAGATCACTCTGTGGTGTCTTGGCCTGTCCCTCCCAAAGCCCAGGACCTCAGCAGCCGCTGGAACCTGGTTAGCTGGAAACAGAAACCTTACCTGTAATCCAATATTTGGTCCCAGTCTTTTTAATGCATTTTATTGATTAATAGGCATTTCAATTATCAGAATAATCCACTGACAAGTCCTAAATCCATGTCATATATCCATTGTGTCTCACAGTCATAACTAAGATCAAATTGAGGACTTCAAGTGGCATATCTGTAGTTCAATTAGTTTTGTGGTAATGAATGTGTAACAATATTTGTAATGACTACATTATTTTTTTTGTTACCAAATTTAATTTTTGTGTATAATTTCATTTCTGTAATGTGATGTGAAGAAACAGAAAGTAACAAAATGAGACAAGAGAAAGCTTTAGTAATTAATGAGATCTCTAAATCAAGCAATATCAAAGGGCCCCAGCTTTTGGTATGGTGAGAACTTACACAGAAGCCACAATATATCCTCCATTGGCTCTACAGACATGATGGGGAGCAGCTAGCGCAGCTAGCACAGCTGCTGCTAGTTCATCTCATTGTGGACCCTGCAACACCACCTGGGACTGATGGGCTACTGAAGGCTATACAGAGTAGAACATCCTCAGTTATCCTCATTACAAGGAACTGAACTGCTTAGTGACTTGGTGATTCAGGTCCCAGCACTCACACCAGCAAAAACAAATCAGCCTTAAGACAGCCAAATTATAGCTAAACACAAACAAGAACACATCACCAGCTGGGAAGCACTAACAAAGCTTCAATTAGACAGCAACAAAACTGACACACTGTCTAGTGCTAAGACAATGTACTGTGGCACACTACCTACGTCTGTTAAAAGCAAAATTCATCTTGATAGAAATATCAACAATATGCTGTAGGGATCTAATGCAATAATAAATAAAAATATTATAAAATAAATAAAAATATTATGATTTGACAGTGTATATAGAACATTCATATCATGATTAATCAGGAAATTTGAATTGAACTGAGCTGAGAGATGGGGTGGAAGGAATGGGGTATCGTGGGCTCTTTCAAACACATCATAACTAGGTTCGACAAGGGGTAGGAGTTAGAGTGTGAATGAAAGATGGAGGGAAAGAGAAGTGCAGAATATTATGGCAGATTAATTTATCAATGCACAGGGAGAAATATTAAATTCAGTCTGACAATTGTGACTGGCCTCTACAATTGTCTTTCTATCCAGATGTGACAGCTAGAGGTCAGATGGTAACTAAAAAAAGATCAAAACTGTAATGTAATTATCAACTAATGTTATTAATATTATAAAATACCCATATATCACACCCTCTCAACTCTGGACAAGTTATCAGTCCCCCTAGGTGAGGATGATGCATGCAATTCTGACAGCTCTCTGTCTCATGGAATACTTCATCCCAATTGCCAACATTTTGACTGTGCATTTGGTAACAAGGTGGAGTTTGCTCACATTTCAATTTATAGTCTTGTCAATAAATCTCTAAAATGATGTCAGACAGAGATAAAGAGAGAGAGGGATTAAAAGTCTTTATATCTGGAATAAAAACAGCGAGATTGAAACTTGAAAAAGTGTGAATGAGAGAGAACAGGCATGAGAGAGAGGGAGAGGGTGAGCTGAGCTGGTAATTAAGGATGCAAATGAATGCATCAGGAAGCTTCAGTCAGACTATAAATATTCTAAAAGCAAAGGCACATAATGCACTCTGCCACTGAATCCTAATTTGGCGGAGCCAAAGTACCAATCAACATCTGGTCTGATGACTTGATTTTAATGCCCGTGGTTAAAACAAGAAACTAGCATTCCCCAAAGTTAAAAAACACACAAAGTTCAGAAGAGACATGATGCATGATCATAGAAATTCAGGAGGTTTTGCCCTTTCACGCCAAAAATAACAAATGGAAAAGCTAAAAAAAACCCCATAAATTCTGCAAAACAATTACAAAAGAGAAAAAGTCACAAACAAAATAAATTCAGTCATAGAACAAATGTGAATGGTTTTAGGTCCAATGCAGAAATGTTTAGATGTTAGATGCCTAAAAAGAATGATAAATTATAGAAAAACTACAGACTTTAGTTACCGTGGTCTACAAATATAAAAGTGACAATAAAAGAGGACCAACAATAACTGTTTATGGAGAACCAAAATATTGTTATAATGCTGTTTACAAAGAGAGTCAAACTGAAGGAACTGGGAAAGAAGGAAGGAATGAAAAAAAGAAACAAACAAAGGAAAAAGAAGGAAAAACAGAGACTTCTGGTTTTACACTGAAATTCAAATGGATTGCATGAAAATATGCTATAGCATCCTGAAGCTCAATACATTCCAGGTCAGGGGCCAAAACAGAATGAAAAGTGCCATACATGTAAAGAAAAAACAGCAGGGGGCACTATTTCATATATATTTTCAACTGACATTCATTCAAATCTTCTTCATTGTCATTCATTTCATTCATCATCTGTTCAAATAATTTTATTCAAGATTGAGATAATCCTCCTAATAAAGGGTTTATTTTAATGACATGTGACTGATCTGATAAAATGAAAGAGAATGTATCTGGGCAAATATTTTATCCATAATTTTAACTCTTGTATCTTCCTTTGTGTTCACATCTTATCACACCTGTGATTCTCAACAGAGTTCTGTACGACACTGATAGAGGGGACATGCTTTGAATTCCCTCACCTGGAGGGAAAAAAGAAAACATTTTAATTTTCATAAAAACTATTGCTTATTTCACTTTGTCAGACTATTGGTTAAACCCTTATTGATCCTCATTGCAATAGCTTTTTAGAATTTACTTACTATTGCATTACTCTCAACACAAATCATTTTCCAACAAAAACAGATAACACATGTTATTCAAATGATCATATGTATTACCTTACTTGAGCACAGTGATTAGAGCGATTGACCTTTTGTAGGAGTGGGATGCACTATGTGTACCATTAGGACTTGTGCCATTAGGACTAAGCCTGTAATTGACCATGTATTATCCAACTTTTGCATACAGCACAACTATTTCTCAAAGATTTCTATACATTACATTAGTCTTAGCATTATTTATGCTAACAATTACTGTACATCCACTCCTGCAGGCATCTATGTGCAGGAGAGCATGTCTGAGGGATGACTAATCTTACGTATCAGAATACTTTTACATGTCCTCACCTCCTCCTTTGGAGGACAACATGCCAAGTGTCCATATGTTTTTCCTTTGTTTTACTATCAGTATACTTACACCCACCTTCACTTGTGGCCTCAGGCCAAAATGCCAACAACCCTCTAACCAATCACAGCCACTGGCATCATACTTAAGCACTGCAAACATGAACTTTGTCATATTTGAATATTTTTTTTTGTTTGTTATGTTAACCAAAGCTAATGCTAGCTGACCTTATCGTTCACCTATACCCACAGCTAACCTTACCAAATTAAGTCAAGTTTAGCCAACTGGTATAAAGCTAACACTGGCTGGTTCTATAATGATTTTAATGGAGTATATGATTCCAATGGGCAACTTTTAGGCACTACAGTTTGCAAATTTGCAAGATAATCAGTTAAAATACATTCACTGCATGTTGTAATGTAAGGAATGATGACCTTAGAATCAGTTTAAAGCAACATCTTTGAATGTATTTACATCTTTGATGTTTAAAACATGTTAAATTTCTATTTTTCTGTACAGTATATTGTGTTTGCACAGGTCTATATGTGAACTCCCACATGGCAAGTTTGTAGGGTGGGCTACCTGAATAGTAAAACTTATTTAGTGCTTTAGAGCAAAAGATATACAGGAATAATCCTTCAACATAAACAGACCAGTGTGGGAAACTGGCCATCAGAGTAATAAATTGTTGTCAAAGAAAAATAAATGCTTGACCCAATATAATCAATAATCCCTATTTATTACATGATGGTTGACATTGATCCTTGAGATACAAATCAAAACAAGTTTTAACTTGGATAATTTGCTGATTATAGCAAAACTATAGTTTTCTAAAACATCTCACTTATTCACTTAATTTATTTTTTAAACTCTATCATTTCATTTTATTTAACTCATTCTCTAGTTCACAGCATCCATGTAATTAAGCCTGCAGTACACTGTAAATGCAACACTCCATACCAATTCCAGACTCTTCTAACGAACATTTGAAAACCATCTTTAACTAAAAGAACACTTGAAATATATTGCATTCATTTAATTTGAAATATTTTGAAATATATTGCATTCCATTCATTATTCATGGTCTATATTTTTGAATGTTCTTATCCTAAAAAACTGTTATTCCTTTATCTAATGTAAGCAGAACCAAAGAGGAGTAAATTGGCAGAAGAGAAGGGCTGTGCAGGGGGGGAAGAGCAGCAGAAAATGGGATTGAATTAGTTTGAAGTAGAAGCTCAGCACAGTACTTTCACCACAGCTTATTACCACTGACTATAGAGAGACAATTGCTTCCTGCAGTGAAGGCATATTTGATGGAGAGAAGTATCAGAATAATGGATCTGTGAATGTATTTTATTTCTTTAAATCTGAGAACAAAGTGTTAGATAATGCCCCCACAAAACACAGAAATAAAGACCTTTGACCTTCTCCAATGCCATATCTTCCCAAAAAGGTGCAAGGTCAGCTCACTGTGCCAAAGAGTTTGACCATTCATATAAGATATTGTCCATGGTGTGATGTCACTGTCCTTAGCTATCACCTTCAATTTTTCTCCATCGTGCTGTTACTGTTGGAGGTTGTAGCAATGACAGTGGGTTACTATTTTGGGAAACCCCACTTTTGTCTGCCAGTAAGGGGCTTGAGTTCGGGACAGAGGGGTGAACTTTCACCTCTTTTCTTTCCCCTCTTTCCATTGCATGATTCTCCTCCATCATACTCCGTACTTCTTTCCCTTTAAATATTCCTTTCTTACCTTCATTCCTCTCCCTTACAGTAAATTCCCTCTCTTCATTCAGATTCCAGTCGGATTTATTCGGATACAAAATCTCTCACAATTTAAAACGAGAACTACATTTATGAGAGAAATAATTTTATATTTCATCACCTAACCTTTTCCAAAATGGGTACAGATTATACCTTCTATCTGGATGCAAACTCAAGATGGCCAGCATTACTATGGCACTATAGGTGCTGTTGCTACTTTTCTCCCTATCTACATTCAAAAGCGTCCAGTAAATATCTTTTATTATCTATGTCAACTGACTCTCCTAATATTATGGAGAGGTGGTGGGGGGGTGGGGGTGGTTAAGAGTGAAGAAAACTGGAAAAACCACTTAAGTTCCACCCCTCCCAGTGCATTCAGCTAGATTTGTTTCAACATGAGATCACATGAGATCTGGCCAGCTGTTTCCTGAGTCTTCTAATGTATTTTTTTGACAGGCTCCAAATTCATACATGGGTTATGCCATATATGTACCAGGTCCAATATCTAATTCACATGCAGCTTTTTCCCTGAACTCTGATTTACCGTTTGAGGTCCATAACTCATCTCGAAACCCTCTTGTTTTAATTCTTTTACTTAGAAATTTGATACAGGACAAACAAACCTTGTGATGAAACATTATTTTTCAAGGGGGTAATTTAAGTTATATATGCAAGCAGTCTAAAACATAAAGAAAAATAGGGATGAACAAGTAACTACCACCAGCATAAGAACTGCAAAGATTGTGAATTAAAAACATGCAATAATGTAAAGAGTAATGATTCACATATTAATGTACAACAAACAAAGCTTTCCATTCCACTGTTATCAGGTTACCTCAATTTTGCTGATAGGTTAACTTAGAACCATTCCAAAGGCCTAAGAATTTAAAACGATCAGTTTTTTCAAGTAAAGAACACTGCTGCAGTGATTTTAGACGAGTCAGGCCATTTCCTGATACACTTTTACTTGTTTATAACCATTTTTCATGAAATCACCTCTAGAAAGTACGGATTTTCATTTTTAAAATTAGCAGCAAACCATTCTGTCTTCATTTGAAATAAACAAAATTGCATCAGATTGTATTGTATTTTGCCTTAGATGGTAGATAATTTACAGTACATACTGTATATAGAGAATAACCATATCATGGTAGTCAGAAGTATTGAAAGAAGAAAATGTTCAACTAGAATAAAAGTCTCAGTTAGGCACCTCAGATTTTGAAAGAGGTCTCCTGAGACAGCAATATTTGTATACATCATAAAAATAATAAAACATTGAATAGTTTGTATACTAGCTTCTAAAACCCATAACACCATATTCAATAATTGAGAATATTGAGACTGGTCTATTGCTGTTCTAACTTTCAAAATGTTTCATCTTTATGAAGGCAATAATGCTTACCCACTTCCATACTGCAGCAAGAGCTCCAGTGAGCAAGGACAGGTTAGAAAGGACAGCCAGAGGAGACACATATATGCTGAGCACTTCATTTTGATTCAAGACCATCCAAACCCGCTCTCCTGCAGGTATGTATTATTTGGTCTCATCCCTCTAAAGCTGAAATGGTGAGGCAATGTACAGTGAAGGATGATCAACATCTTTGCTTATGTCTCTTTCCAGTGTCCAGTCTGAATTATTTTTGAATGGTGCCAACAGCATTTCTCAAGGCAACCCCCTTAAGGTGTACACCCAACCTGCTGTGTTAGCTGCACTTGTGCCTTCTTGGACACCCCAGCTCTCACTGTCTTCACTATTTCTCCTCTCTTCCTCTGTGCCATTTCATTCTGTTTTGACCCTCTTTCTCAAGGCAGAGGACACCACACACTCACACCACATATAGGTCTGTTTATTACAGACTCTTCCATTGCAGTGGGGGAGTGACAGCATACTGCCTAAACGTGATTCAACAAGGAACTCTTCACACGACATGCTGATTGACACTCCAAATCTTATTTTTATTGTGAATGGGCATTATTCAGGATTATCTTGACTTCACATATTTTTGATATGCTAATAATCTACTGTCCTAAATTTCTTATTATTTGTAAAATATGTTTTTTTGTTTTGTTGGCATGTACTATAACCTGACAAATATGAAACCCAGAATTTACTTTCAGTCGTTCTTGTTGGATTCCTCTGAGTATTGTACAGAGTCATTTCATGTGTCCAGATTGTTTCCTAATTTTTGGAGATAGGACAGATGGAGAATGTTCCTATTTTAGCTTTAAGATGCTCCCTGTCAAATAAAAGATATGGCTGAAGGTAATTACAGTCAGCATATGTCCTAATACATTCCCATGTGAAAACTGAATCACTGTACCTTATTTATAGCTGACCCACAGAGCAATCATTTTCATGTTTAATCACAATCAAATGCATTTTGTTGTGTTTTAATGGTGTGTGTTTATATTATATTATATTATATTATATTATATTATATTATATTATATTATATTATATTATATTATATTATATTATATTATATTATATTATATTATATCCAGAATGACAGAACGTGTACACCACTGACTATCCTACACTGCACTCTTCGGTTCTGTGTTAGTATAAGAACACAAAAAACACATATTTTATCTCCTTGCTCATTGTAAATTTGCATGCATTTATGCACAGATGTGCATTTACTTGGCAGTTTTCTGTGGTAGTATGCAGTATGAGCCAATGTGCTTTCTAGAGTCTCTTATTCACAGTGGCTTGTTATTATTATTGGATGGCCAGTTGACCTCATTATAAGATGGTTGCCACTAGTAACCAAAGAAGTCTGGGTGGAATTATGGGATAGAAATCCAACTCCTCCCACTTCATTTCCCCTCCCAGGACACTGTTTCATCAAAAAAGGAGATGCACACAATAAACAAAACCACCCCTGTACATATATGTGTAAATGCACACTCACAGTACACACAAAGACCGCTCACAACAACTGTAGACATACAGGCGTACTTATCTCTCAGTCTCTGACATAACCGGTTACCATGCTGACTGTGACGGCGAGGCTGCTGTGGTTGCGTGGCAGGGTGGATATTATGGGATGTTCTTTGTTTTGTCACAACGTGTCCTGGTATGAGATAGAGGGTGGGAGGCCAAGATAACATTAGTGTACATATCAGACTTGTTAGTGGGGAGCAGAATGGAGGTACCATTCCCTCCTGAACACTCACTTACATCCTCTTTGTTGAATGAACCCACATTGTAACTTCACAACCATATCCTCACCGCTAGTCTGCACTGTGATTGTTGAGCTGAGTAAAACCCACATTATGTACTCACTTCAGATTGCACATTGTGGTTTAGTCTTACAAAAAAATATGGAGCTTGTAAGGACCCTCAAAATGTCTGCACACAGAAAATGTTTTGAGCCAATTTTGTCACTGTACAGACACACTGTACTCACAACTACAGAGACAGTGCAGTGGGGAGGGTGAATTAGCACAGTGGGGGAGGGGGTGTTGCTGTGGTTATTATGGGATGCCTGTGTTGTTAGGTGGGGGAGGGGTGGAAGGGGCTGCAGGGGAGTATTATGGTCTGGATTTGGCCTGCCCTGTGGTGGCTCCTAAGTATGTGCCTGTGTCACTCAGTCTTTTAGCTCTGAGATCAATGCCCAATGTCTTAGATGTTCATACTGAACACTGCACAATTTTTTTTTAACATCAAATAAATAAGAAGACCAGGGGACATAGAGATGCACAATGTTCAATATAATTCATTGTTATTTCTTTGTACATATACAATTTTGCTGATCATAAAAATGCCATTTAACTCAGTAGCTTATAGAAAGGTAGCACAGTGATATTCTTATTCAGAAGTGCAAGAACGTCCCTGTAAGAGGTTCATGACTGGTAGTAACTTGAAATTGTTATTGAAACAAAACATGACAAGAAATGTCATTGCAACATTTTTTACCTTGTCCTTGGATTGGTTATGCTTTTTCAATTTTGCCATGATTGTAGGCCTTTTGATTGTAAATAAAAAATTGTGTTCTTTATTTGTAATTCATCTGAATGCAAAGTTCTGAGTTGGGTCTTGTAAAATTAGCATAATGCCAGGTGGTGAAGAATGAAAATGTAAATGCTGCAGGTTTACCAAGTGCAGAGACAGACAAATTTTTGGTATGTGTCAATATCTACCTGTCTGTCTGTTTGCTTCTCTGTCTGCACGTCTCCGCATCTATCTATACTGGCTGTATACTGTTAATCTGCCTTTGATTGTCTATCTGCCTGCCTGTCTGTCTGTCTAAAGCTCCTTTACCCATTTATGGTATAACATTATGGGATGTCTGGAATGGGGGTGGGGGGTACTTTGGGTATTATGGTCTGGTTTTGGGTTTACATGGTAATCTGACCCTGCCTGTCACCCCCACCCCTCTCCATACCACTTATCTCCATAACAACAGCTGGTCTAGGAAAAGTATTATGGGCTGTAGTTTCTTTTTACAATGAAACTAAATTATGGGATGTTTAGTCACTATGAGTGTGTGTCTGGGGGTGGGGTGGGGGTTGGTGGAGTAATGATGGGGGTTTCCATGACAACCACCCCACATCCATCCTGATTGGTGATTATGGGATGCTGCCACCCCCTCCCCCTTGTTTCCATGGTGATGAAGACAGAGAGGGGGGAAAGAGAGAGAGGGTTGAGAGTGTGCTCTATTTCCGTTGTTCTTTGTGTGCACACACAGCCTGCCATATGAAAATGAGTGCCCCAGGAAATGTACAGTGGGACAAAAGCAGATATGGAGGGAGGAGACAAAGGAGAATAAAATAAGTGTCAAAAAACATTTGCTGAGTCAAGTGTTCACTGGTTAGCCAATGCAGACACCAGGCAATGATACAGAGAAAAGAGGTACTAGGTCAAATTTAAAGGTACATTTTGAACCATTAAAGATAGAAGAAACAACAAAGCTTCAGTCTGACGGTAAAACATAAATGTTCTTTTTAATATTCAGTACCAAAATGTATACCCGTTTACACTTGCAACCCTCATGTCCAGTTTTATCAGTAACTCCTACATTTTTCAAACTAGAATCTTATTTCAATTCCAGGATATATATGCCAAAATGTGTTAAAAATAGTAATAATAACAACCCTCTATACTTATTGGGTATGCTTGCCACTGTATTTTGTGTTGGCCCTTTATAGTACTCCATGGGACATACAGGCCTTACAAGATTGTTGCCCAAAAACCCAAGCAGACGTCAAAGAGAACAGAGAAAAGTCTTTGACTTAGGCCTTGTCTTCATCTTCAAATATTCCTATTTGCCAACAGGAGTATCCTTATCTTAACAACTTACATATTCAGGACAAAGAACATTTTTTCAACCAAAACAAAGAAATTATTTATTTATTTATTGCTTGAGCTTGGACGTGTAAAGCACACCATTTGTGCATGTAAGGAATGTATATCCAAGGAAGCCTGTAGTAGATACGTGCACACATCATACATATCATAGAATGTTTCACGTGACTCAGTTGGTTTCTTCAGTCACTGTGCCATTTATGCAACATGGATGCAGCATGCATGAATAATGCTGTCCATGTGTGTGCCATACTTAACATGGTTGCATGAAATGTTTTGTGCTCTTCATGTACATACATGCAAAATGTTACACAGGGGGCTGCATGTAACTGGAATGTTAAAGTATGTCAAGTGGTTTAGAGTTGCCTTGGAGACCATGTGACTATATATATATATATATATATATATTTCTCTTTATCTGAAGTTATGCTTATTGTAGGATGTCAGTGACTGTGCTTATTATTATTATGGGATGGCAAGTGGAGGTGGGAGGGGTGAATGTCTCCATAGTAACGGTGGTTGCTAAGAGGCCGGAAATAGTAATGGAGGGGTGGGGGGTAGTATTATGGTCTGTACGTTGCAAGGTAACTATGCAGAGTGGGGGGGAGGAGGGGGTTATTATGGGATGTCTGCCCCCTGATCCCTTTGTGTGTATGTGAGGGGTTTAGTGAAAGAGAGGGAGACGACGAAGGCGTATGTCACACTGGACAATATTCGAGCATTTCTAGACAACTAAGGTGTTTATTGCTGACTGCAAAAACTCAGACGGAAAGGATCTCCTTCAACGCGCGACCATCTGGTAACAACATCCCTGTTCATTAACCGATTTTAAACAGTAAATCTTTGAAGTAGTGTGTAGCTAGCTGGCTATTTGCGTTTTGGCTTCTTCTTGGTGACCTAACATTCCAAGACCAAGCGAACACGGAGCAAAAAGTATTGTGTCATTCATTATCAAACTATATCCGCATGGATCGAGCGCATAATGAAGATTGCTTCTCACATTTTACCCAGTAAGGGAGCACATAGCTAGCTAGCCAGCTAAATATGTGCAAATACAGGTTGCTAGCCGGCTAACCATATAATAGTGAGGAAGGTAGCTAGCTGCTAGCTAATGTTAGCTAGCTGTTAGTTACATCCACGCGTCCCATTTGTAGTTAGCTTGGCAGTTGTGTTGAGTTTCTGTCTATCTAACTGCATAGATTGGGTAAGTTTGCTTAAGTTTGTAAATGTTGTATTGAAACCTTTTTTCATTTTGGGGGATAAGTTTAAGGCGGTTAAATTACATAGCCGCACAAGCATGGACGTTTACCTAACCACTCAGCTAGGCACCGCTGTCCTGTGTGGTTGCTGATTGAGATTGTTCAGTTTTATCAAGCAAAAAAAAAAAAAAAAATGTAGCTAAGCTTCTGTTTTCTTTCTCCCGCTATCCACCACTTGTATTCCTCTTTCTGATTTCCCCCCCGTCTCGATGAATATACAGGACTGAGTGGGACACGTCGGATTAAAAGAAATAAATTTAGCTAGCTGGCGAGCTAGCTAAATTTTGAACAAAAAATGTCCGGGAGTGAAGAGGACAGAGACGATTTTTGTCCAATCGAAGATCGGTCTTTGATGCAAGGTAAGGCTCACCTAGATGTGCGCGTGAAAGATGTCTGATGTTCGTCTGCCAGCGTAAATGTGAAGTGCATTGAATATTATGCTTATTTGGTTCCCGAAATCGTATCACTCCAAACCTAACTAGATAAGACAATAAACTGGCCAGCTGTGCAAACTAGGGTTGGGAGTGAGGATTATCATTTGCTAAACTAACCTCGAACTGAATATAGATAACTTCGCCGAACAAGCTTGTCGACCTTGCCTAATTCTTTTTGGAGCGAACTGTGTTGTGGCAAGCTACCGTAGCCGTGTTGATAAGTGATGTTAACACTAATTGGATGGTACATCTTAACTATGTTAGTTATCGTGACAGCTAGCGAAGTCCACTAACCGTTTCGTTGGTTAGGTAGTTGACGTGTGTTCATGACTTTAACAATAGCACGCGAGCTACTCTTGAATTTGAAGTTGATTATCAAGCTTTGGAAGTTTACGAGAGTGTGGAATATTTGAACAAATTCGAAAACAGCACGGTATTAAGTTGTAACATTATGTGGTACAAGTAATTATGTAAAATTTTGTTGTTTGCCGCCTGGTTCAAAATAAGATTAAAATGCCGGTTTTCTTTGGCGCAGTTGGCAGACTGCGGCCTACCGGTATCTTCACGTGCGGGTAACTAGCTAGCTAGCACATAAGATAGCTGACATTGTGATCACTATCGTTCTACAGATTAAAGTCCGTTTGTTCAATGTATTTATATATTAAAATTTTAGGAACTTGCTTCCGTGTTGGGTAAGATTTTGGGCCACAATTTTAACACCGATTTTTGAAAACTTTAAATGAGGGATTTTCTCTAACGTTAGCTTGTGCTGAACATTCATTTGTTTTAGCAGTCTGGCTATCTGCCAGTTCCGGATTTTTTTTTCATTATATTATTTTATAACTGTATTAGTAAGGAACGTAACAACCGCTATCAGTATCATCTACACAAAAGCATGCAAGAAGCAAACATAGTGTGCCTATGTTCGGTATCGCTTGAGACTTGATTTTTGCAAACTTGTAAGCCATTTGTAACAAAGCTGTTAGCTCCCAGTTGTGTCCATGAATTGTGCAGCTAGCTATCTACATTTTCTCCCGGAAGTATGAAAGCATTCTGTTTGGTAGGGCCAGTAACATGAATGTCCTTTTTGAATGTTTTGATGTAGCAGAGTAACTAAGTTGCAACACTCGACAAGTATTTACCTCGTTGAAATTAGTTAGAAAAATAAGTTTTTGCAGCCGACATATCTTAGAATTTGCAAATCGTCCAGACATAAAACACAGAGAGCTAAGCCCGGTTTTCATAGTGGAACATTGTTTTTTAATATTAATTTAGTTTGCTTGGCACGCATCAATATGTATTTGCAGCAGTGATACAACTTGCAAACCTATGTCATTGTAAGGGACAAATCTGCGATTGCTTTATAAATTATGAAGCGGAACAATTACTGTAAAGATTTTTAATAACCGCAATAATTATTTTGGTTTCTATGCTGTTTAATTGGAATTATGAGGTAAATGTGGTCACCAACACGTAAAGGGATTCAGTCACCACTGAGTGTCGTGGCCCAGGCGCATTAATCGACGTCTTGCTCGCTCTGTCTCTCTCTCACACACATACTTATACGTACAAACATATGCATGTTTGTATGTATGTATAGATTGTATAAATGTATACAGTAGGGTCCAAAAGTCTGAGACCACTTTCTCATTCACTCGTCTCAGACCTTTGGACCTTACTGTATGTATCAAGAATGTTTACAAAATATGCAGATATACATATATCATGTGTTTGTTTACATGGATATGTTTGTCTTTACTACTGTTCTAATCACAACATAGTAGAATAGTGGATGACATTAAACTGCTTTCACTGAGAACAATGTAGTTTTTCTTGTATTTTGGAGCAGAATTTCATTGTATGGTCTTCAACACCACTCTGATCTCTTTGGTCAATGGCAGATGAGGAAGATTTGGAGGAGGAGATATCTGAGGGGGAAGCTCCCAAAGTGAAGAAGAAGAAGAAGGCCAAAAAGAGTCGAGAGAGCAAAGGCAGCAAGAGGCAGCGACTCCGTAGAGAGGTAGGGTGCTCAGTGAGAACCGACCACTCTGTGCTGAAGGTCCTCTGCATTTTTCTTATGTAGTTCTGCAGCTGTGCACAGGAGAACACTCTCACTAAGCCTTCCCTGCAGTTTTTCTGAATCGGCTTTGAGTCCATTTGTGTTTGTTGTACTTGTGCTGAACTCTTTTCTTTTTACTCCCACTTTTCCTCTCATTAAGGACTTGGCCAGCAGCTCTCCAGAGGCGGTAGAAGGCCCGAATGGGGGAGAAGGGGATGAAGTGGATGGCGAAGAAGGGGTTAGGTCGGACAGTGAGGGGAGCGACTACACTCCAGGTCGGAAAAAGAAGAAAAGAGGGAGTGTTTCAAAGGAGAAGAGGAGGGGGATGAGTGGAGAGAGGGAGAGGAGTTCAGGAGGGTCATCTGGGAAGAGTAAAAGGAAGGAACAAGAGCCAGAGGAAGAGGAAGAAGAAGATGATGAAGACAGCCAGGTTAGAGAGGACCTGACATAATATGATGCTTTCTGACAACATATTCAGTGTGACAATTTAAATATTTACATTCAGATAGGTTGTCAAGGGAGTAGATATCTATTTCCCCATACTGATGATTGACTTCGTTTTGATATAGTTGTACACACTACTTCACCTGAAATGTAAGAAATTAATTATTGAACATCGCTACCTGTAAAATTGTCAGTTTGTGTCCAGAACCATTCCTCAGATCTTTTTTCCAAAATGATACATTTTCATTCACCATTCACTTTTTTTTTTTTTTTTGCATAAAAGTCACATGCTTTGGCAGGAGAAGATTCAGCATCATAAATGCAAAACTGACTATCAGCAAGCTAAGACAGCTTCAGGAAATTGGACAGTATAGTTGGCTAACAGTCCTTTTCCATTCATTTGGTACAACCAACACGTGTGCGCTTACACACAGGAAGGACCACGAAGAAGTAGGAGAGTTCTAATCTTCAGGAGTCAACTGAGTGTCTGCAGTATGTAGTTCTGCCATCTAGTGACTGGAATGTTCTGTCCTGTGGAATTCAGTATTCATTCAAATTGTTCTGCATTATGAAACATCCCCCGGGGCTGAATTAATTCCAGTCAGATGCATTTATTTAGTGGAGATACATCAGAATTATGAAATTTGTGGACTTTGAAGTGAATGCTGGATTATCAATTAATCAGTTTTAGAATTTTTCTGCATGTCAGTGTACTTGAATGTAAACATTAGCAAGTGTAATGTTTTAAGGAATATCTTTATATGTCTATCACTTTCAGGAGCCGAAGAGCTCTTCCCAGCTGTTGGATGACTGGGGGATGGAAGACATTGATCATGTGTTCACCCAGGAAGACTACCGTTCCCTTACAAACTACAAGGCCTTTAGCCAGTTTGTCAGGTACATCTTATTTCACCCTTTTGTACTTGGAGTTCTTTCTGTCCCTTTTCCCTTTATCATGTTACTATACAGAACTACATCTTTACTGTTAGATATTTGTGCCTGTGGATATCCTTCCCCTTTTTTTTCTTGTTTTTTACTCACTATTTCTTGTCTGTCTTAACTGCATGCTTGCTCATAGTGTGAGGAATGAGGTGCTGTGGGACTCGTTTTATTTTTCTCTTCTTTCTTCTATAGTTGTACTTTAACTTTTAGTTTTCTGACTCATTTCCCCAAGTCAGCCTTTGCTGGGACCCTGAGCGTTCTGTCCTCTTGTGTCTGCCACGACCCTTGTCTGCTCAGTCCCCTCCTCACATCTTTTTCAGCTGTTCCTCCCTCACAATCCTCTTTATCCCTGTTGCAGGCCCCTCATCGCTGCCAAGAACCCCAAGATTGCTGTATCTAAGATGATGATGGTGCTGGGGGCAAAGTGGCGGGAGTTCAGCACCAACAACCCATTGCGGGGCTCGGCCAGCGCCAACGCCGCCCTGGCGGCCGCCTCGGTTGCTGCCACCGTGGAGAGCATGGTGGAAGCGGGAGTGCCGGCTGCAACCACTGGCGCTGCTCTGCCCGCCCCAGCACCACCTCCACCAGCCGAACCCCAGGCCCCCCCAGCGCCACCCCTGCGCAAGGCCAAGACCAAAGAAGGAAAAGGTAATTTAGGTGTCTTCCGTAGTTCATTTCAGTTAGTGAAGCAGGTCGTCATGGAAATAGCTGGAAAAGTATTGCCCCCTCACATGCTAACTTCACCCACAGGAATATAGCGATGTCACATCTGTAATGTTCATAAGATGTTATGTCATGTTTTTCCTCTTTAAAGGAGAATGGGTAGTCCACCTTCCTTCCTTGAACATAAGAGAGAGAGGTGTGCAGCACAGTACGAGCTGGGTTTCAAGCCAACACAGTTGTAGCATCTAAGCCCCAACTTTTGTCCACATGTTCGTTCCATTACTTGCCCCTGTAAGAATGAGCATGAAATTGGTACTGTGCGCAACAATTTTACCTCTAAATTATATTTGTTTTAACCGTTTCTCATGATACAGGTCCAAATGCTCGTAAGAAGCCTAAACCCCCTCCAAAGCCCCAGGAGAAGAAGGTGAAGACCAAGAAGGTGGCACCATTGAAGATCAAGCTGGGAGGCTTCAACAGTAAGCGCAAACGGTCCTCGGTAAGAGTCTTCTCTCCCCTGCAGCCCTCTATCCACGCATCCCCGCATTCAACTTTGTTTTCTAATCAGATTGCCTCCCTCTCACTGTCTGTTCTATTAAAGAGCGAGGAGGATGACGTGGATGTAGACAGCGATTTTGATGACGGCAGCATGAACAGCTTTTCTGTGTCGGACGGGTCCAACAGCCGGAGTAGCCGATCAAAGAAAAAGGCCAAAACTACCAAGAAGAAGAAGAAAGGTTAGTCTACATAGTCTGGACTAACCTCCTTTGTTGTGCTGATACCTATGATTTCACTACAGTGGGCCTGACTCACTTTTTTCACTGATGTGGTTTTAGTGGGTTTGTGATGACAAAACTGCATAAGCCAACCAAACCTACTATTAGAAGTCTGCTGGTGCCAGTAAGGATGCTGATAGGCCAAAAAAAAACAGAGGTTACGCTCTGTCACCAGTCGAGTGTTTAGTCATGGTTTGGAGTGCCTGTATTGTTGGTGTATGGGTGTCATGGTTGAAATGTGACTAACCCCACCTGTATCCTTTTAGTTGAGGATGATGCTGACGGATATGAGACTGACCATCAGGACTACTGCGAGGTCTGCCAGCAGGGCGGCGAGATCATCCTGTGTGACACCTGCCCTCGTGCCTACCACATGGTGTGTCTGGATCCCGATATGGAGAAGGCTCCTGAGGGAACCTGGAGCTGCCCCCACTGTGTGAGTATCCTTTCTAATTAGACCCATTATCGATTTCATACTTCGCTAATAAAACCCTGCTATTCCCATTTTTTGCTACTTAAAATTATTTGGAGATTTGGTGAGAGACTGAAAACACTGATGTGCTAAAACCAATGTCCCACAACAAGTCAGAATACAACTACACATAATCTTTTAGATGACATAAAAATGGCAATCCTCGCTGTAAGAAACACCTGCCCATGTGTATGACTTTGACTCTGTTAAACATTTGCAGTAGCCTGTATGAATGCACCAGCTGCTGTCAGGTTGATACAGATGCTTCAAGCCCTAGCAGGTAGACAGGAATGCACAAGCTGTTCCTGGTAAAAGCCCAGTTACGTTCAGATAATACTGCAAAAACAGCAAAGAAAAAGTACAAAAAATAATAATGTCAAAATGTTACTTACTAATGCATTTTAAAGTAAAATGACAGTCAAATATGACTATGTTAATAATGAGTAATGAGTTGACTCTGCAGGTCTTTGTCCTCTTTACACGATGTAAAGATTTGAAACTTAGATCCTGTAGCATCCATCAGCCGCTGTTTTAAGTTTTGGTAGTTTACACTGAAAAAGTTGTAAAACCGTCATCTTAGCTGAAGCCTGGTTTTTGAAGTGAGCGAGCCTGAATAGGAGCATGATGCTCCTCTGTTCTCCACAGGAAAAGGAGGGTGTGCAGTGGGAGGCGAGGGAGGATGTGTCGGAGGGAGAGGAGGACAACGATGCCGACAGCCGGATGGAGACGGAGGAGGACGATCACCACATGGAGTTCTGTCGTGTGTGCAAAGACGGAGGGGAGCTGCTGTGCTGTGACTCCTGTCCTTCCTCCTACCACATCCACTGCCTCAATCCGCCTCTGCCGGAGATACCCAATGGGGAATGGATCTGCCCACGATGCACCGTAAGTCAGTCAATTAGGGTTGAAGAGACTATTTGAAGTGGAAAGATTTGATTGGTTGAGGCCAGGAGAGCCGAGGGATAGTTAGAGAGGCCTGAGCTTCTCTAAAGGAATTGAGGAAGAGAAACTGGGGCTGCTGGGGGAATTCTAATTCTTCCATTTCATTGTGAGACTAATGGCTGGTAGTGTGGAATTATACCTAAACTGAGATTATTTTTCTGTTCCTCAGTGTCCACCCATGAAGGGTAAAGTCCAGAAGATTCTGACATGGCGTTGGGGAGAGCCCCCACCTCCAACACCCGTGCCCCGTCCGCCTGACCTTGCACCTGATGCCCCTGACCCCGCCCCTCTTTCCGGCCGGCCAGAGAGAGAGTTTTTTGCCAAATGGTGCAACATGTCGTACTGGCACTGCTCCTGGGTCTCTGAGCTTCAGGTATATCCAAACACACACCTTCTCAATTTGTATCAGTCTCTAGTAAAGTGGATATTTCACTTCATTCACTACAGTACATGGACTTGGAACGGATGATGTAATGCCTACACCTGGTGTAGAAAGTCTGTCTGAATTTATAAAACATAGTATTGAGTACAATATGGATCCAATTGAAAGCATCTTCAACCAGGCCTATGAAACCTGAGTAGTTCCCATAAGATTCTGGTACATTTAATTGTGGTATAATAGTTGCGTCCATGTAGTAAAAAGGAGAACATAATGCAGCGATACTAAGATGTTGGTTTCTACTGGGGGTCAACTGATGGTTTTTTTCAGGGCTGATACGATAATGATTATCTGTGACGAAAAGAGGTGGATAACTGATATTTCAGGCCGATATCTTAAAGCTTTTAACATGTTTTTTTTTCGGTGTGAAAACAAATAGGCTGTGACAACATAGACTTAATTACAAATACTGCTGTTGCTAATCTCTTCTTTGAATCCATACAGCAGGTTTGAGAAAAAGGCAGGAAGATGAGAAAATTATTTTGAGTATTTGCATGGGGCAGTAGCATTTTAAATGATGAGCCTGCAATTCTTGCTACAATATAGGCTACAATACTGACCACATCTGGCATTACAGATTATTTGTGAAGGTCACATTTGAGCTGCAGTGTGTGAGCAAGGGCGTGCACGCTCGAATGAGATTGTGTATGAGAGAGAGACAGGACCGACTGAAAGGGGGCTATTTGACGTTTTGGGATAAATTTCTCTTTGGTTGTTTTATTTTGGCTGCGCAATAGATGTCTACCGCTATTTCAAAAGCATTCATTTATCAAATGAACGATGGCAATCATTGTGTAGGAAATAAATTGATACGTTGATCATTTAGACTGAATTTTCATCATAAAGTAGGGTACCATGTGGAAGGACTGTGAAAGTTAGTGAAAATCCTGTGATGTGCAAACTGTTGCAAATTGTTATTTTAATAACATGACTTCCATGATGACGATGAGGCCAAACAAAGAAACATCAAAGCGGAAAATGTTTGTCTCCAGCTTTGCCGCGAGGTTCTGGCATACAGTACAACCACAAGCGAGCTGAAGTTTCAATTCATGAATGGTTGCTTAAATGACGACTGTATTCAGAAGGGCTGTGCTTTAGGATAAATTTCTTTGAATGTTTCATTTGAAAAAATATGTATACATTACTGTTTGTTAAATGTGCAGTTTCAAACTGGTGAAACTTATAGCATAAGTGCTCCAATTAGTCCTTATTTCTTTTATATTTCAAGCTTATTTTTTAGCATAAGCATAAACAACTTATGCTGACTTAAAAATTGTCCTATTAGCTTAGTTCAATTTGGTTAACAGCATGGTTTGAGCAGAATGACTCTTTTACTGGATACTTGCCTACCATGCTTGTTTCCAGCAGCAAGTCTGAGAAAACATTTGATTTTCAAGGTCAGATAACAGTGTCTGTCTCTGTCAATGAGAGAAAAAATGTTAGCCATAGCAATACCATTTTTTTCTGATAGAGGAAATGTGTCGGATAGTCCACACATTGCTTTAATTTTTTTCATTGGGAATTAAAAATATACCGATGACAGATAATCTAAAATGTGCAAATATTGACCCAGATTGTCTAACGTCCAGATAATCGGTCAACCCCTTGTTTCTACATTTAGAGACATTTAATAACTGGGAACTTACATCCAGGAATAAAGTACTAGATATGAAAGCAAAACTGCATTTAGATCCAGAGGAACTTCAGGTTTGCAGTTTCATCAAAATGAAGCTGTTGGAGATATTACTATGACTATAGTAAATTGGTATGACTAACATGAAGAGAAGAGTTTTCTGAAGAGACAGAGAAAAATGGTATAAGTTTCTTGCAGACAATGGAATATTTCCTCGCACTGATCTGAGTCTGTTTTGGTAGTGACCTGTGTTGTGAGGACAGTTTTTCATGACAAAACCACAGTTGGACACTTTGGTATAAGAGGTGAAAGGCTAGAAGTGTCTTCTATTCAGTTTATGCTAGCCACAGTAAAACCTGCATTTTCCTCTTTCCCTAGTTGGAGCTGCACTGCCAGGTAATGTTCAGGAATTACCAGCGCAAGAACGACATGGACGAGCCTCCACCTGTGGACTTTGGCGTCGAGGGAGAAGAGGACAAGAGCGTAAAGAGAAAGAACAAGGACCCCCTATACGCACAGATGGAGGAGCGGTTCTACCGCTTCGGCATCAAGATGGAATGGATGATGATCCACCGCATCCTCAACCACAGGTAATCATGTCAATAGGGTTGCAGTATGCCATGGCATGCTGTCCTGTTTTTCAGGTCAATAAAATGGGTTCCTTCAGATTGTGTTTAATTTAATAATGTGTTGTTGGTTCAAGAATGCACCTGTTTTCATCTCTGTCTCCCAGTGTTGACAAGAAGAACAACGTTCACTACCTAATCAAGTGGAGGGAGCTGCCCTATGACCAGGCCACCTGGGAGGCTGAGGACATGGACGTCCCTGACTACGACACCTACAAGCAGCAGTACTGGAACCACAGGTATTCATCTGCACAATTAGGCACATACTGCACTGTGGACATAAGTCCTTACCGAGGCAGTAAAAGGTTAATGTCCTTTTTTCCATTTCTCTTATCATCTTCTCTTAACATCGCTCTCTCCCTATTGCTCCCCCCCCCCCTCCTTTGTCTGTCTCAGGGAGCTGATGATGGGAGAGGAAGGCAAGCCAGGGAAAAAGCTGAAGATTAAGGGGAAGCTGAAGAGATCCGACAGGCCTCCAGAGAACCCAGTTGTGGATGTAAGTACTCATGCTTTGTGTTTCTCTTGTTTTTGCTGTACAGTAGCTGTCATGTGCAGACTAATAAAAATGCTTGGCTGAATAAAGGCACTAGTATGCTTCCTGTTGGTGCAAGGTAGCTGTCACGTCCAGTCAAGGGGCACATCTAAACTGAAAAGAAAATTAGGGTCTTGAAATGTTATTGAAGCTTTTATTTACTAGTTCTACATCTGCAACAAGAATTTGGCCACTGTTTATGTAGCTGCAGTATCTGGACAGAGGAGGCAGTGCACATCCTGCTCCTAAAGGAACCTGTGGACTGTTGGCCACACTAGAGTTTATGCAGTCAGAGACGGAAGGGAGGCAGTGTCCAGCATTGGTGTAGGTCTTCGTGGATAGGTATTTAGGTACCAGTGTTTGTGAAAGTGCCAAGTTGAGGCTTTCAGAGATGCGTTTTGTCATGTTTATAAATTGAGCTTTAACGTGTGTTAATGGGATGGAATGTAGTTAATCATGTAGTGAGCAGTAGTAGAGACTTAATATCAAGTTTTATACATTTTTCTGTTATTTTCTGAAGTATCTAAAATAAAAAAGGTATGTGCAAAAAAACAGATGTACTTTTCTAAATTTTGTTTTGGAGAAAGCTAAAAATGTGGTATTTTCTTCCTTTTCTCAAATAAAAAATGGAATGTATATGCGATCAAGACCGTACATGGCCTTAGCCCTGAAAGCTTGTTTAGAACTAAAGGAGAGCCATGCTGTAGGAGTTTGGTCTGTGGCTTTGGAGTCTGGATTTGTCAAGTAAACCCTTCTCCCCCCTTCCAGCCCACCATCAAGTTTGAGCGGCAGCCAGAATACCTGGATGCCACAGGGGGCACGCTTCACCCCTACCAGCTGGAGGGCCTGAACTGGCTGCGCTTCTCCTGGGCACAGGGCACCGACACCATCCTGGCTGATGAGATGGGTCTGGGAAAGACGGTCCAGACCGCAGTGTTCCTCTACTCTCTCTATAAAGAGGTGGGCTGCCGCTTTTTGTCTATGAAGAGATCTGAACATTGTGTGCTTCCCATTGTGGGGTTGAAGGTACCACCAGTGTGATGTGTTGTCCAGTCTTTGTGTCCCTGACTGTGTGTGTCTGTGGACACATGGACAAGGACTCACAGCAACTCTGTCCTTCAAAGGGGATGTTTTCCAAAGTGGGGACTCTGTCCTAAAGGCAGGACAGCACAAAACACTCTACCGTTTACCTCTGCATCCACCTCAAATCTCATTTCCAACTCTCCCCTTCATCCTAATGACTACTCAAAGGTGTGGTTTCTCATTCTCCAACGACTGTTGATTAAATGAAGGACTGTGGACACCTCCATGCTCCTTCTTGAATTTGTTTCTTCCATTTTATTTTCCTTGAGTCAGTTGATGTGTCCTGAAAGATTGTCTTCTTTGTGTGTACCTGTCCCTCAGGGTCACTCCAAAGGTCCCTTTCTGGTCAGTGCCCCTCTCTCCACCATCATCAACTGGGAGCGTGAGTTTGAGATGTGGGCACCCGACATGTACGTAGTCACCTATGTAGGTGACAAAGATAGCCGCGCTGTAATCCGAGAAAATGAGTTCTCCTTTGAGGACAATGCCATCCGTGGTGGAAAGAAGGCCTCCAGGATGAAGGTAGGAATGGAAAGAATGCGGGAATCGGATGGTGATTGGATACCTGGAGAAAATGTCTAACAATAACATTTCCTGTCCCCTCTGCAGAAAGAGGCATCGGTTAAGTTCCATGTACTGCTGACCTCATACGAGCTCATCACCATTGACATGGCGATTCTGGGCTCCATCAACTGGGCCTGCTTGGTTGTGGACGAGGCCCACAGGCTGAAGAATAACCAGTCCAAGGTCTGTAGCTGGCTTCCTTCATGCAGCCTAGAATTTGCTTATAGTGCAGAGTAACGTGTGCCTAGTAGGCACAAACAGTTATGATGATTTTTCTGAAGAACCAAAATAGTTCCATACTATGAGGTCAACTAAACCATTCCAGAACGCTTTTGGTTTTTTTTCTGACCACACTGTAAGAACCACAAAGTGACGTACATATGGTGTCACTGCAAAAGTAGGTAGCTATTTTAGTAGTAGCTAAAATAGTTTCTGGTTCCTGCGCTGGGAACCCCGACAAAAATTTGTAGTTCCGGGCCTCTCTGAAAGTTTCCTGTTGAAAAAACACATATTGTGATGTCAAGATTGGATGCATTTTGTTACATTATCATCGATTGTCAGTTGTGATGTTATAGTTTGAATGTTTGTTATCATATTATTATGTGGATGTATGAGTGACCATTCTGCTCACTGCTGTGGTCCACAGTTCTTCAGAGTGCTGAATAACTACCCGCTTCAGCATAAGCTGCTATTGACCGGAACTCCACTTCAGAACAACCTGGAGGAGCTTTTTCACCTGCTCAACTTTCTCACACCAGAGAGATTCAGGTAAGCCATGTGTTTGACTTCTCCTCTGGGCTGTATTTTTACACTCCAAGGATTGTGACTCAACATTTGTTCACCTGTTAGTCCATCTTTGCTCCAGTCCTGTTACTCTTAGTAAATGGGTACTCTAAGAAGAACACTGTACAGTGCTACATGTCACCTCTGTCCCTTCCTCTCACAGTAACCTGGAGGGCTTCCTGGAGGAGTTTGCCGACATTGCCAAGGAGGACCAGATCAAGAAGCTGCATGACATGCTGGGACCGCACATGCTCAGGAGGCTGAAGGCTGACGTCTTCAAGAACATGCCCTCTAAGACTGAGCTGATTGTTCGTGTGGAGCTGAGCCCCATGCAGAAGTGAGCACTGTGGGAGTGGGAGGAGGAGGGGGAAGAAGAGGACAGGGAGAGGAAAGGGGTGGAGGGGGAGTGAAAAAAACATTGAAGGTTGAGAAATTACCTGTAGGACACAAAAGGATTTGATTGGCAAGCAGGAAGGAGAACTGTAGTGCAGGTTTATATTTTGACTGTTCATGTATACCCTGAGCTTTTAAAAGTAAGCTGTGCTTCATTCCTCCTGTGTCCAGGAAGTACTATAAGTTCATCTTGACACGCAACTTTGAGGCCTTGAACACCCGTGGAGGTGGCAACCAGGTGTCTCTGCTCAACGTGGTGATGGACCTTAAGAAGTGCTGTAACCACCCCTACCTCTTCCCTGTCGCTGCCATGGTATGGACCTCTCAGTGCTGGATGAATGTACCACTGCAATTATGATGGGGCTGGTTAACTTTGGCTTTATTGATACAAGAAGTACACTGTTAATTTGTAAGGTTGCGCTGTTGTTGTAAGGAGTGTGATTTCACACTGCGATAGAAGCATTTCTGCTTCCCTATCTTTGCTGCAGTGTGTGTTGGGAAAGGTGGTTGTAATTGGTGCTTTATGGGTTGCAGGAAGCGCCAAAGATGCCAAATGGGATGTATGATGGCAGCGCTCTGACCAAAGCGGCAGGAAAACTGATGCTGCTGCAGAAAATGCTGAGGAAGCTAAAGGATGGTGGCCACAGAGTGCTCATCTTCTCACAGGTACACACACACACACACACACACACACACACACACACACACACACAGTCACACACAGCCACAGACAGTGATCCAAAAAATGATTTAGTTGGTAGTTGTCAATGAATGCTATTCTGCCATCAGTATTTGGTGTTTTGTCAGTGCATGGGGCAACCTCTGTTGCCTTGCAAGTTGTGAAGAGACAAACTTTCAAAGCTTCATTTCCCTCATTCGAGTTACTGTGTCCTGTCAGTCACTCACATGTAATCAGATGGCTTTGCTCATTGAGGAAACATACTGAGTTATCCAGGTCAGTTGGTAAACAATAAGGATGACATCCATAACTTTGGAGGGTCATGGGGGCCTCAGTCTCCCAGCTCTACCCACAAGAAAATTCCCTCATGCTCTGCACAAAATGGAATGCCACACTTACCCTTCTTCATCTCCCCTTCTCAGATGACAAAGATGTTGGACCTGTTGGAGGACTTCCTTGAGAATGAGGGGTACAAGTATGAGCGCATTGATGGAGGTATCACCGGTGGAATGAGGCAGGAGGCCATTGACAGGTTCAACGGTGAGACGCGCAGATCGGCCCCCTTTGCTCTCTACATGCCAGCTGTTTGGTAGAGATGTTAACCTCTCTATGTCTCTGCTTTTTCTCTGAATTTCTCTGTCAGCCCCTGGCGCTCCACAGTTTGTCTTCCTGCTGTCGACGAGGGCGGGGGGTCTGGGTATCAACCTGGCCACCGCCGACACTGTCATCATCTATGACTCAGACTGGAACCCTCACAATGACATCCAGGTAAGCCGCCTCCCCTCAGCTGCCACATTTCCCTCCCTCAGTAGAATGTACATTCTGTAAGAGAACACATAATGCTTGTCCTTGTAATCACTTCTCTTTCTCTCCCTCCATCCCTAAGGCATTCAGTCGAGCTCACCGTATCGGTCAGAATAAGAAGGTGATGATCTATCGTTTTGTCACCAAGGCCTCTGTGGAGGAGAGGATCACTCAGGTCAGCATGCCTTACTATCATCACTGGAGTATCCATTATCAGAACTGTGTATTAAAGGAATACTCCAGCAGTAATTTTATTCATGTATTTTTATGGATTTTTCACACAGTGTTAATGTTATTGTTAATGAGTAGCTTTAGCTTCACACTGTTATTAGACACTTTGTGCTTGGTAAGCTGTGATAATACAAACAGATGGACTGCATGTGATCTTCCTGTCTCAGGTAGCAAAGAAGAAGATGATGCTGACCCATCTGGTTGTACGGCCAGGGCTGGGCTCCAAGACGGGCTCAATGTCCAAACAGGAGCTGGACGACATCCTCAAGTTCGGCACAGAGGAGCTCTTCAAAGATGAGATTGGGGAGGGTAAGTCCCATAGGGGGGTCAGGGTAATTTTATAATGAAATCTGAAGAAGTCCTACATAGGAGAAAGACCATCGTCCTGATTTGGTTGTACCTATTTACATGCAATTACTTTTCCACTTCTTGTGTAATTGCAAGTTAGGTGGAAAATACAGGCTCATTTTGTGCTGTAGTTTTTTAAAAACCTATTTTGTCACTAAACTCTTGGAGTGTGTGATGTTAGATGATACCAATACTTTTTAATATTTAAATTTCCATTTCTTAAGAAACTTTCCAACCCTTGTCTGTAGTGGATGGCCTTTATTTTTTAGCAGTCACCTTCTCTGTAAATTTGCTTGGATCTAAACTAATGTCATTGTCACTGATGCCTGTCTCCCATTGTCCCTTTGTTTTTCCTTTCTGTGCCTTTCTACCCCCTTTCTTCCCTTCATCTTTCTCTCTCAGGAGAGAACAAGGAGGAGGACAGCAGTGTGATCCACTATGATGACAAGGCCATTGAGCGGCTGCTGGACCGCAACCAGGATGCCACTGAAGATACTGAAATCCAGAGCATGAATGAGTACCTCAGTTCCTTCAAGGTGGCCCAGTACGTGGTGAAGGACGAGGAGGAGGCGGTGAGTGCCTGGATCAGGGCAGAGGCCCTCCAAACCCTGAAGTTTGACTGCCTTATCAGTCATGGAAGTCTTCCATCATATGGGGAGTTGCCTCACTCGCTAATTTCATACCTATGATTTTGACTCATTTCTCACTGATTTACTGCTTCTGTGGAATCCAAAACATAAGAAATGATGAACCACCCTAATCAACCAAAAATCCACCACTCAAAGTCATCTGACACCAATCTGCTTGTTTGCTATCTAGGACAGAAAGTTCAGTTAAGTTGTTCAGGTGCTCCATTACAGATCATGTATTTGAAAAGTTGAGAGTCCACATGGAATGACTTTGGACAAAGCATGTAGCTAATTAACATAGGTATTGAAGGCTAAATGGCTACATTAGTGCCACTTCTGCAGCTAATACATAAACACAATAAAGCCATCTCCACTAAAGGTAAAATGAAATGGTGGTGATATTCATACCTTGAGAGAATGGAGAGTGGGATGCAAGGTTTTTAACACCTCTCAGTTGAGAACAGGAGTTGCTCTCACACTGTGTAGGATATATGTTAAGAACAAAATTACAGTGTGACAGTTAAAATAATTTTGAGACGCAATATCATTCAATGGTACTTTTTTTTTTTTTCTTTTTTGTGGAAGTGAAAACTACAATTACTGATAAATCATTGGATTTCCCAGTGGTTGAATTTACTGAATCTCATTCTTCTGTACCTCACTCTCTGTTATGATAGAATAATGAGAGAAAATTAGGGAATATTTTGACAGCCTTACAACTCATTTTGTGTTTCCCCTCCATGTTCTCTGTCCTTCCTTTTATGTTTGTGTTTTTGGCCTCCCCCCTCTCCCCTGCTTCCCTACCAATCTGTGAATGGTTTGTCCCATCTCTCTTCCTTTGGTCTGAAATGGCCTCCTCCACCCCCCCCCCTTTCACTGTCTTTGTTGCTCCCTCCCCTGACCCCCTTTGCCTTGGTTGGACCCACCACCCACCCCCCTCCCCCCCATCTGGAATGGTCTCACCACTCCTGCAGGAGGAGGAGGTGCAGCGTGAGATCATTAAGCAGGAGGAGAGCGTGGACCCAGACTACTGGGAGAAACTGCTTAGGCACCACTATGAGCAGCAGCAGGAGGACTTGGCCCGTAACCTGGGCAAGGGCAAGCGCATCCGCAAGCAGGTCAACTACAACGACGGCTCGCAGGAGGACCGAGGTAGTAGACGGGGTACAGAAAACGCTGCGCGGTTTTACTTCCTTTTTTGTGTGTGTGTGTGTGTGTGTGTGTGTGTGTGTGTGTGTGTGTGTGTGTGTGTGTGTCTGCACGTTTGACATGTGTGGCTGGGTCATGTCATAGTCCGATAGCACACTCTGGTGGATGGATGTGAGTCGGTACACATTTTTTTTTGCATGAAGCCAGCTGTGTCATTTTGTGTCTGTTTGTGTGTTTGTCTGTGGATGTTGCCAAACCACTCCTACCAGCACAATATGGACACATAACATTAGTTGAAACTTTCAAGTAAATTGAAACAAATTTCAGCAGCAAGCCATCAGTTTAGTGGCTAGCAAAGCAGGTCTTCAAAAATTGAACAATGAGGTATTAACCTGAGTTGGCTTATGTCTCATGCCTTTATCAGCATAGGCAACTCAAATGTACTTCCTTGGTATCAAGAACAAAAATCTGTCACTGAACAAAATCTTTACCCACAGTGCATTACCTAATACATACAGGGGGCATGGATCCAATTTGGCCTGTCTCCTGACAGCTGTAGGAGTCTATTGGAGTGTATCGCATTGTATGACAGACTCTTGAACTGTTTGTACTTTGGCTAGTGTTTCACCCTCTTCTGTCTCACCATTTGAGGAGCTCTTCAGCTCTTTACTGTTGTCTCTCAACCCCTCTTTCATCCTTTGCCACCCTCTTAACAGCAGCCTGTCTCAATGAGCTAATTCTCCTCTTGTCATCATCTTCGACAGATTGGCAGGATGACCAGTCAGACAACCAGTCGGACTACTCGGTGGCTTCAGAAGAGGGAGATGAGGACTTTGATGAGCGGTCGGAGGGTAATGAACACTGAGATGCTCATACAGATTGCCAGCACAGTGCGTGTCCATGATCATGCAGACTCTGATTTTGACTGCCTTTTTCCTCCTGCAGTAAACTCTCGCAGACCCAACAGGAAAGGGCTGAGGAATGATAAGGACAAACCACTGCCCCCCCTGCTGGCCAGAGTGGGAGGCAACATCGAGGTCAGCCTGCCTGCTATTTTTTCCTCTTCTTTTAATGCAGATATGTTTATAGGCCTTCTCTGTCTTTTGTGTGTATTTTGCAGTACTGATCCCTCTGTCTCTGTCAGGTGTTGGGTTTCAATGCACGGCAGAGGAAGGCCTTCCTAAATGCAGTGATGCGTTATGGGATGCCCCCTCAAGACGCCTTCACTACACAGTGGCTGGTCAGGGACCTCCGAGGGAAGTCTGAGAAAGAGTTTAAGTGAGTGTGCAAAATGCTCTTTCAAATGACTTTTTTTTTTTTTTTTTTTCCCCCTTTCTGCCTGGCTGGCACTTTGAATGAAAGATACTGAATCTGCTTGTATTTCTTTTAACTTGTCATCTACTACATCTAAAAGTGTAATAATTTGCTCTGTCTCTCCCTCTCTCTTTCATTCTGGTTCTCCACCTCTCAGGGCGTACGTCTCGCTCTTTATGCGTCACTTGTGTGAGCCAGGAGCTGATGGGGCTGAGACCTTCGCTGACGGCGTTCCCAGAGAGGGTTTGTCCCGTCAACATGTGCTCACTCGCATTGGCGTGATGTCCCTCATCAGGAAGAAGGTACAATGACAGCTCTGTTTCAGAGGAGGGGTGGGGCCCCATTGGTGGCTGTGGATCAAAGCTTAAAACTGTCACTGTGTTGGATCAGGTCCAAGAGTTCGAGCATGTGAATGGCCAGTGGTCCATGCCGTGGATGATGGAGCTGGAGGAGAGCAAAAAGGCGGCTGCAGCTGCTGCTGCCACTCGACCGGACTCTCCAGGAAACCCCAAGACCCCATCACAGGAACCCCTGCTGACACGCAGCCCAATACCCCCGCCACAGGTACATGTAAATCAATTTCGAAATGTACCCAGTTTAATATTGTATAGTGGTTGTCACACCATGAATTCCCAAATTTTTGGGAACCACATATAAAATACAAAAGCAAGGCATTACTTGACCTGTTTTAAACTCTTCACACCTGAATACATGCTGTATTGCTGCTTACTTTCTATGTGCAGTAATGTGCAGCAATGTTCATGCCTGCTTCCTCGCTCAGTGAATGACATGTTTCCTGTTGGCTTCTCTCCACGCATTCATAACACTGCCTGTGTTTGATCTGTGCTTCCCAGCCCCCAAAACACCCTCCACTGGCACACCTGCAGACACGCAACCCAACACTCCTGCTACAGGTAAATGCAGCATGCTTCTGCAGCCGGTGCAATGCGCTGGCATTACTCACCCCTTGCATATTCCATCCACTCTCAGTGCTCTGGCACCAGCCATTAACACACTGTCTCATTCCCTCCAGATGAGCCCGCCAAGTCAGATGAAGCTGTAAAAGAGACAGAGAAGGAAAAGGAGGAGAAGAATGAAGGAGGAGGGGAAAAGGAGAGCAAGGAGCCGAGCAAGACAGAAGAGCCAGAGGTATCATCAGAAAGTGGAAGGGTTATTGGGAACTGAATTCCTTTTCAGTAGTTCTAAGTTCAGAAAGTTTACATTGATATATATATACCCAAGTCTGAAGGTATTCAAATGTATTATAAATTGCTCTCCTTTTCAGGTCATTGCAATCCCTGACGATGAAGAGAAGGCACCCTCTCCGGAGAAAAAAGAGAAAGAGAGCGAGGGAACAGCAGCTGTCCCGGCTACAGTGAAGGAAGGAAGCAATGGTGAGCCAGAGAAGGAGGAGAAGAAGGAGGGGGAGAAGGAAGAGAAAGTGGGTGAAATTGAAGAGAAGAGCCCTGCTTTGGAAGCCAAGCCTGAGGGGTCTGAGAGCAAACCCACGGAGTCAGGGGGCAAAGGTGAGAGTGCCATTCCAGGTTTCCATTTTAACATTCAGCAAAACCGATAGCTGTAGTATTTGTAAATGGCATCTGAATGTATTGTTCGTCTGTCTTTTAGTTGAGGAAAAGAAGGAAGAGAAGACTGAAAAGATGGACACTGTTGCCCTTGTAGAAGAAAAGAAAGGTAAATCTATTTCTGCCTTTCTCCCATCCTCACTCCCTTCTGCCTTGCTTTAGTCTCCCTCTGTATCCATATTACCCAAATAACTTTTTTGTTCTCCCTGTAGAACAAAAAGAAGAGAAGGAGGGTGCAAAGGCAGAGGAACCCACCAAGCTCCAAAATGGAGAGAGTGTGAAAGAGGGTGCGTCAGGTGGGAGCGAGGAAAAGAAGAAAGCAGCGAAGCAGAGATTCATGTTCAACATCGCGGATGGAGGCTTCACAGGTGCAGCTGAGCTCTAACTTTGACAGTCAAGGTTCCCTGAATGCATTAAAAAAGAGGCTATGAAGCAGTTTATGTAATTGTGAAAACATTCCAGGGCAGGATTTAATGGAATTTCGGATTTACCCTTCCTGTAGTAATGTACTCTCTTCTGTCTTTGAGGAGTTGTGAAAGAAGAGTTTGGTTTGCCCCTTGGTTATTACACTTTACAAACTCAGATGCAGTCGCATTCTCACCCGTGCACTATGTTGCGCACTTTCTTTCTCTCATGCTTTCACACTGCCTTTCAGAGCTGCACTCGCTGTGGCAAAATGAAGAGAGGGCTGCTACCGTCACCAAGAAGACCAATGAGATTTGGCACCGTCGCCATGACTACTGGCTGCTGGCCGGCATTATACAGTATCCTTTTACCCTCACACAGCCTATTGGTTCCGTTCACCTGAGTGATGACCTGGGTTTGCGTGTCTCCCTAACTGTGTGCTAAGTCCATTTCATCCATCAGGCACAATGAGGTTTCATGAATTCCATAATGGATGCAACTACAGTGAGCTGTCCGTTACCGGCTTTTAGTCAAAAAAAGTCAAAATCATTTAAGTGCTGGTATCTCTGTATTCTGTATGGTAGTTCCGCCCATTTGTGATGTTGGTAAAATCTTATTCTCCCATCACTACCAACAATTACTGGTGCAGCTCAGTCCTATGGTTTTATTTGCTCAAAAACTGTTTGGCAGGTGGTGGTCTCTCTTCGCACCAAGGTGTGGTTGAGGGTTGGTTGGTCTGCACAATTGTTCCATAACTCCAGCAATTCAGACATGGCTATGCGCGCTGGCAGGATATTCAGAATGACGTGAAATACGCCATCCTGAATGAGCCCTTCAAGGGAGAGATGAGCCGAGGCAACTTCCTCGAGATCAAGAACAAGTTCCTGGCCAGGAGGTTCAAGGTACTGAGACTCGTATCATATCTCATGATGTACATTCATAGCCGATCTATAACATGCATAGGACCATCTATAACAGTTTTAACAGTTTGCCTCACACAGACAATCATGAAAGTATTTCATTGAAGTACTTCCAGCAGGTACTTATGGCATCTAAATGCTATACAATTCCTATCAAGAATTGTTTCAAAAGAAACTTTATTTCCACAAATTTGCTCAACAATTTGAATTGTAATAATGTTTAGTATGGGAGTGTTGGGATGTTTTATTAACATTTTTTTAGGGATTGTAATAGAGTGTGTTCATATCGGGTGATATGTATTTCAATTACATACTAAACCCTGGTCTGCTAGGTAGCTGTGAGATTTATATATGTATATGTATATTATTTTTTTTTTTTTTACTGTAACCCAAATGTAGTGTGAAGTTTTGCTGTCGTGTCATTTTGCACTGGTTTAGTGTGTAGTTGTGACAGCTGAGACCCAGACACAGACCTGCTGCGTAGTTGATGTTGTGGTAGTCGTGCACACCTCAGAAGGGGCTCACAGGTGCGTTTGTATTTTTCTTTGAAGCTGCTGGAACAGGCCCTGGTGATCGAGGAGCAGCTGCGGAGAGCTGCTTATCTGAACATGTCTGAGGACCCTTCTCACCCCTCCATGGCCCTCAACACGCGCTTCAGTGAGGTGGAGTGCCTGGCCGAATCTCACCAGCATCTCAGCAAGGAGTCAATGTCCGGGAACAAGCCCGCCAACGCCGTCCTGCACAAAGGTACTGACTCTGTTCTGTATGCTTCTTTCCACTCACTCTGTCCCTGTGTCTGTCCATTCAAGGGTGGCCTATCTTACCTGAGAAGGGCCAATATTGAGTCTAGGCCTTTTCCCTAACCCAGCTCCTGAAAGGCAGAGTTGAAGTGCCTTAGTGTTGGGCTAAAACAAAAGCCTGCATCCACACCAGTCCTTCTCAGATAAGATAAGACCTCTTTGGTAAAGATTATCACTGTGCAGCCTACCTGGATCAGGGCAAGTTGAGTCCGTCGAGTCAGTTCAGCTAGTAAAATGAAACTTAGTTTGTTAATTTAAGAATTCCCAAGACATCATGGTCATTTTTCAGTATCTAAATTGAATTTCAGTTCCTTCCCTGAATTGACTGATATGAAATTTGATTGATCCAAACCCTGCAGTCTGCTGCTGTGTAGCATGTTTAACTGAATTCTCCTGCAGTCTGCTTTAGCACAAAGCTAGAAAAATACTCCAACCCCTGCCCACCATTTTCCCCAGTGCTCAAACAGCTGGAGGAGTTGCTCAGCGACATGAAGGCGGATGTTACCCGTCTCCCAGCAACCATCGCCCGGATACCACCTGTTGCCGTTCGCCTGCAGATGTCAGAGAGGAACATCTTGAGCCGCCTTGCCAGCAGGGGCCCTGACACACAGACCCAGCAGGTACCTTCCCTTCATAAACAATCATTGCTGAAAAGAGACACACATCATATTACAATGGATACTATTTAACCACTTATCAGTACACTCAAATGTAACTTACACATCAATTTGCTTAACATTAATTTGTTACTCAGCACACTGATCTGAATTAATTGAAATGTTTAATACAGGCAATAACATGTACTTGCTTTCTGTTCTTCTACCCAAAAGGTGTCACAACAGTAACCTGTCTCAGGCTTGACCTCTTTCCTCTTTGCCTCCACATTCCCGATTGGCTCCTGTATGGTGAAATGACACCTAAGCTTCTTGAAGCCATACCCCTTTTCCTGTCAAAGGACATGCTATGTCAAGTAGGCTGATCCCAGGAGGCAGTGAAAATGAAAGCAATTTTATTTTTCTTTTTTGATGTTTGTTCATTATTATTATTATTATTATTGTTATATCGTTATGATCTTTTTGGGGACCTCAAATAAAAAAATGTAATAATAATCATGTCTGATGTTTTATTATGGATAAAAATAAGGAGAGAGTGAAAGATTATGAATTTGCAAGATGCTATAATGTATTGAATTTTGTCTAGGGAGCATAATCTGTTTTTTCAGTACAATGCTGTGCACAGTAAAATTGGCCAAATAGTTTCAAATTTGCCTAATATTCTAAGCTTATCTGCTCAACATGCTGAGTCTGCAAAACACAGTGCATGACCATTGCATGGTCAGAAGGAATTGCCAACCTTGTTTTTTGTGTAACTGAGCAATGGTTCAAAATTTGAGTATTGCCTGTACCAAAGGGAATTGGATGTCCAAATTGTTTGGTCAGTGTTTGCAGTATTTGGATACGACTAATTAAGCATCTATAACTTGCTGATGGTTGGGTGTGGAGTTGTACAGAATCTAAATTAATTTTCTCTCCAGTCACAATCTTTGCAAAAAAAATTCCACATGACAGGAGGGTTCACCACACTAGCTACCTGGAGTGACTTCTAGAGAATGGAATTAACAAAATGTAACCCCTATCTTTCCCTGACAAGGCTGGGCCAATTCTTTTTTTCATCAATGTGGCCATAGTCATGGCTTACATGACATCCCAAACAAACATTTACTATGTAAGTCCCCCGGCCGGAGGACCAGAGTAGCCGAATTAAAAATATGATGACAATTACAGAGTTATAAATTATTTTCCTGACTGATATTTGGGTAAATAAACTTTCCCATATTTTGGGCAATGAATGTCTTCAGATCTTCAGCCTGAACCTAATGTTTCATAAAAAGGAAACCAAAACTTCTGTAACCAGAAAGATGTAATCACATAATGCATCCTAAAAATGAACTTCATGGGCCATACTTTAGAAAGCTTGAAGCAACCTTACCCGATCTACATGAAAAATCTTAAAAGTACATTCAACATTTCTTGAACAAAGTTATTAATTTTAAGATGAAACATAACAAACCATAGGACATTAAACAGGGTAGAATGAAGTTAACAAGGTCTATACTAAGAATGTAGTATTTTAGCAAATATCCATTTGTTATTAGAGGAGTCAGAAAAGGTTATTGTCAACCTGGACATGGTTTCAAGATTCCCATCCCTCACTAGATTCAGCAAAGGTTTCAACATTTATTCCTCAGCCCTCTTTTAATATATCCCAGCTACTGTTGACTTCTGTACTTGACAATGGCACTAACACTTAGAGCACATGATTCTCATTTCGCCGATTACCAGTAAACAAAGAGGGATAGCCAATGCAGTATCAATAGCTGAATTCTTTATTGGTAGCTGGCAGAAATGGGTTGATGGAGTATACAAGAGGTTTGACATGAGAGGGGAGATATTTGTGTTTCACTTTGGTTTGTGAATGAGAAACAGATGAAATATGTCTTTTTTTCTTGCTTCTGAGTTGCATGCCTGTGAGACTTGGGTTTGGTGCAGAACACTCAACCCTGGTACAGTAAAAGGCACTGAATTACTGGTGGAGATGAAGAAATATATGGAAGGTAGTTCAAATACATTAATAAAACATTTGTTTTTTATGACTGCATTTCATGGGAATTTTAGTTATGCATTAGTTTGTGTATTGGTGTAATATGACCCTGCAGAACTGCAATAAATAAAAAAAAATCAAATGAAAACATTGGCATAACTTAAGGAACAAAAATGCAAATGATGTCACAAGCCAAAGCTCTTATGATTGTAGCGCTTCAGTGTAACAAAAGCATTATGATGAAGAAATAGTCAAAAATGAAGAGAATAATACAAACATTAATACAATATTACCAAATATTCTTATTTTACATTGGTATGGAAAATGTCACTGGTATTTCCTGTAAGTCAATGTTATTTTGCCAGGAGGAAGGGGTATGATTTAACTTGTTTCTGAGTAGTTTGTTTGGGAAGCATGGAGATAAGCAGCTTGATATTGTTGTGTCTGTACTTTGAACACAAGCAACCGACCTTCAAAGTATGAAAGACCTATTAAAGTCCACTGAGCATCAGCTACAACAACAAAGAACTATGACTGAAGACCTGAAATCTATGGTGAATGCAGGTACAGAGAATAAGACTCATATCATGTAGTCATTTGCTGATGTTGAATATAGTTAACCTAACAGAAGTGTAGTAAGATCATCTTTCAGGCAACATTTAAAGGCAGACTGTGGGTGCAGAATTTACCAATATGGTTCACTGGTGAGACACGGACATCCCTGCCTGGCTCCCTGTCTCCTATGGCCAGTTGTGAGGGGCCCATTCACACTCTGAAACAGTAATATGATGAGACTCCTAGCAACCATGACAAGCTTTTTTTTTTCTTTTTTAATAATCTTTGATGGTTTCTATTGTCACATACCTGTGCTGTGCAGGCAATAATTTATTAGATCTAAGAGCATGTAGTGATGCCTTGAGGTTAAGGATTGAAACAAGGGTCACCCACCTCTCTGGTAACATGACTATTTTCTGATTACTTCAAGAATTGTGATAACTGACAGCAACTGCCCTGTTGTGCAGTGAAGGAAAAAAAAATCATTTTTACTCTCCTGTGCTCAAAGGCAGACAAGGAGTGGCATTCTCAATTTCAATGTCTGGTGATGACACATTGGACCATATGACACTAAAACCACCATTATCCACAGAAAAGTATTCACAAATGTTTCTAGCAGTTTCCCTCTGTGTTTACCACCTCAGGATACCTGGACATATGAAGCCAAATTGCCAAATGGCTATGAGCCTGTATAAAAGCAAAGGAAGGATCATTTCTGTGTATGGTGAACAAATTGGTATCAGTGGATAGATCAAATCAGTGGAAGGAGATCAAATCATTGTACGTCTCTGGAAAAACAGAAAGGTCTTTGATGATGACAGTTCCCACACCACCTTCACTGGGTTTCTGGTCTTCCCTGTATAATGCCCATTCTGTAAGACAGGGGTAGTTTCTGTACCAATGTAAGGCACTGTTGCTGTACCTTTTATCCTATTGGTTCAGTAAAAATGCCCAAAATGTATTATATGAATTATAAGATGCTATGCCTCATAACTTGGTCCCTCTCTTCATTGTCATGTATTCCTTTTTTAGAGGTTGATAAGACCAGGTCATCCATTTAATGTTATTGGAACTGAACTGTGTCAAAGTAATTTGGCAGTGTATATATGGCAGTGTATTCCTCAACAATTATTTTTTTTTTACTAGACACAGCTGCTGTTGTCCTATTCCTTTGGAGACCACTCGAACACTCAGAAGATAGTAACAATATGAAATTCACCTTGCCCCTGTAATTAAAGGTCTGTTCATTTCAGTATAGGGTAGAACAGTGATACACTGGCATCCATACTTTACTGTAAGCTCAGTAACACGTGTATTCATGTCTGACTCTTAAAGGTGAAGGATCTCATGGATGTATATTCATGTTTACTTACTAATGTTTGGTCAGCCTATAGCCTAGTGGCCAAGGTACATGACTGGGACCCCTGAGGCTGGCAGTTCAAGTCCCAGTCCAGCCACAGCAAGAACACCATTGCTGTTGGGCCCTTGAGCAAGGCCCTTAACCCCACATTGCTCTCAGGGGAGATTGGCCCTTGGTTAGTCTAATCAACTGTAAGTCGCTTTGGATAAAAGCATCAGCTAAATAACAGTAATGTAATGGTCAGAAATACATGTCTATTCATTTGTGGGCACTGAGCAGATTTCCCTTTATTATTCAAAAGTTTGAGCACTGAGTTGATTTCAACCTTGCTTATTTAGTGTAGTGTAACATGGACCTGGCTAGTATTTACATATGTAGTGAACAGATGAATTTTCAGGAAGATGCTGGAGGAGATGTTAATTTGATGGTCAGTCAGCCAGAAAAAAATATGTTTGCTGTAATTTACTGGTTCAGAATTTCAATCACTAATTCTCACCTGTATTATTTAAAGTTTATGGTAGAGTTTCCAGTTTGGATGATTATGTATTTGTGTATGAAGCCATAAAGAAAAACAGAGAAATCAAAGCTGGCTTTTGCCATGCATTGGGAATTTAATCAGAATTGAGAGGGAGACAGCTACAAATAGTCACACTGGCTTCTTTGTCTTAAGGCAGGACAAAAGCCCTCAGAGAAAAATGGAGAAAGGAGGGGTGTCCTAATTTTGTAACATTGATCAAGAGTGTTGCATGCCTTAAGGTTTTATTCATAACCACCAAGGTCACATTCTAGCAGCTTAACACACAGCAAGATCAATTTTTAAATATCTTTGAAAGGACCACTATTTTTAGAGAATGGAGGATAGGATTGCATAAAATATATATGGATCAAATTTAAAAAATGTTATTCTTTCCTCAGTTTAAAGGTTTCTTCAATTAACACAGTCTGTATTCTCTACAGTCTCTTACACAGCACATACGTTTTACTGCATTGTTTACATTTGTTTTTCAAATTCAATCAGCAATTCTGTTGATATCATTCTTTTTGCCCATTTAGGGACAAGCAGGAGGCAAGGTTTGACTACCAGATATCTAGAGGAGAACGGGATAATCGTGCCAATGGGTAAAATGAGCCAACCTCTGTATCTAGGCAACTGTACACAAAATTAATCATGTGATCACAGATAAAGGCAATAATTTATTAGATCTAAGAGCATGTAGTGATGCCTTGAGGTTAAGGATTGAAACAAGGGTCACCCACCTCTCTGGTAACATGACTATTTTCTGATTACTTCAAGAATTGTGATAACTGACAGCAACTGCCCTGTTGTGCAGTGAAGGAAAAAAAAATCATTTTTACTCTCCTGTGCTCAAAGGCAGACAAGGAGTGGCATTCTCAATTTCAATGTCTGGTGATGACACATTGGACCATATGACACTAAAACCACCATTATCCACAGAAAAGTATTCACAAATGTTTCTAGCAGTTTCCCTCTGTGTTTACCACCTCAGGATACCTGGACATATGAAGCCAAATTGCCAAATGGCTATGAGCCTGTATAAAAGCAAAGGAAGGATCATTTCTGTGTATGGTGAACAAATTGGTATCAGTGGATAGATCAAATCAGTGGAAGGAGATCAAATCATTGTACGTCTCTGGAAAAACAGAAAGGTCTTTGATGATGACAGTTCCACACAACCTTCACTGGGTTTCTGGTCTTCCCTGTATAATGCCCATTCTGTAAGACAGGGGTAGTTTCTGTACCAATGTAAGGCACTGTTGCTGTACCCTTTTATCCTATTGGTTCAGTAAAAATGCCCAAAATGTATTATATGAATTATAAGATGCTATGCCTCATAACTTGGTCCCTCTCTTCATTGTCATGTATTCCTTTTTTAGAGGTTGATAAGACCAGGTCATCCATTTAATGTTATTGGAACTGAACTGTGTCAAAGTAATTTGGCAGTGTATATATGGCAGTGTATTCCTCAACAATTATTTTTTTTTTACTAGACACAGCTGCTGTTGTCCTATTCCTTTGGAGACCACTCGAACACTCAGAAGATAGTAACAATATGAAATTCACCTTGCCCCTGTAATTAAAGGTCTGTTCATTTCAGTATAGGGTAGAACAGTGATACACTGGCATCCATACTTTACTGTAAGCTCAGTAACACGTGTATTCATGTCTGACTCTTAAAGGTGAAGGATCTCATGGATGTATATTCATGTTTACTTACTAATGTTTGGTCAGCCTATAGCCTAGTGGCCAAGGTACATGACTGGGACCCCTGAGGCTGGCAGTTCAAGTCCCAGTCCAGCCACAGCAAGAACACCATTGCTGTTGGGCCCTTGAGCAAGGCCCTTAACCCCACATTGCTCTCAGGGGAGATTGGCCCTTGGTTAGTCTAATCAACTGTAAGTCGCTTTGGATAAAAGCATCAGCTAAATAACAGTAATGTAATGGTCAGAAATACATGTCTATTCATTTGTGGGCACTGAGCAGATTTCCCTTTATTATTCAAAAGTTTGAGCACTGAGTTGATTTCAACCTTGCTTATTTAGTGTAGTGTAACATGGACCTGGCTAGTATTTACATATGTAGTGAACAGATGAATTTTCAGGAAGATGCTGGAGGAGATGTTAATTTGATGGTCAGTCAGCCAGAAAAAAATATGTTTGCTGTAATTTACTGGTTCAGAATTTCAATCACTAATTCTCACCTGTATTATTTAAAGTTTATGGTAGAGTTTCCAGTTTGGATGATTATGTATTTGTGTATGAAGCCATAAAGAAAAACAGAGAAATCAAAGCTGGCTTTTGCCATGCATTGGGAATTTAATCAGAATTGAGAGGGAGACAGCTACAAATAGTCACACTGGCTTCTTTGTCTTAAGGCAGGACAAAAGCCCTCAGAGAAAAATGGAGAAAGGAGGGGTGTCCTAATTTTGTAACATTGATCAAGAGTGTTGCATGCCTTAAGGTTTTATTCATAACCACCAAGGTCACATTCTAGCAGCTTAACATACAGCAAGATCAATTTTTAAATATCTTCGAAAGGACCACTATTTTTAGAGAATGGAGGATAGGATTGCATGAAATATGTATGGATCAAATGTAAAAAATTTAATTCTTTCCTCAGTTTAAAGGTTTCTTCAATTAACACAGTCTGTATTCTCTACAGTCTCTTACACAGCACATACATTTTGCTACATTGTTTATATTTGTTTTTACTGCAAATTGTTTGACTATTTGCTCAATATTTTTCAAATTCCTAACAATCAGCAATTCTGTTGATGTCATTCATTTTGCCCATTTAGAGACAAAGCAGGAGGCAAGGTTTGACGACCAGATATCTAGAGGAGAACGGCCTAATCGTGCCAGTGGGTAAAATGAGCCAACCCCTGCATCAAGGCAACTGTACACAAAATTAATCATGTGAACACAGATAAAGGAAGAACTTTTAATTTCACCAAGGCTGTGATGGAGATGAGCATGTGGAAAGAGTGGTAAAAACATGATTTTTGTCATGCAGAGTGAATTTATCATGATTAAAATATAATTAGTCTTGTATCTTAACAGAAGTAAGTTTGAGAAAATGTTGCAAATTAGTTTGTCAAAGTATAAACTATAAATTGAGGTCATAAACTTAGCACAAAAGTTATTTTGCATATGTGTGTCAAGAATTTTTGTCAAAATGGTGCTTGTGGGGTAAAGTGTGCCACCAACATTGGGGTAAATTGAGCCAAAGAATACATAGCTATATTTAACATTTAAGAAAATGTGAATATTAAATTGATTACGGAAGACTGTGCTCTATGCTTGGTAAGTAAACTTTCACATTCAAAGCAATGAATGAAGGATCCTTCTCTAGAAAAGATGTTTAAAAAAACTGCCAAAACCTCTCACAGTTGGTGGAACAGCAAGAAGAGAAAAGCAGTTTGTCTTCCCATGCAGTCATGAAAAGTGGAATGTGGAGTGAGCCATAGTGCCATAATTTGAAGACCAAACATAATAATACACTTCCACCTGAGTTACTTCTCTCTTATAGCCACACACAAGCACAGCACACATACAGTCATGGCCAAAAATATTGGCACCTCTGCACTTTTTTCAGATGATGCTCCATTTTTCACAAAAAAATTGTTGCAATTAAAAATGCTTTGGTATTCATGTTTATATCTTTTGTTTGTATTGGAACAACACAAAAAAGCAGAGAAAAAAGTCAGATCTGATATCATTCCACACAGAACTCCAAAAATATTGACACCCTCAACTTAATATTTGGTAGCACACCCTTTGGAAAAAATAACTGAAATCAATGGCTTCCTGTAACCATGAATGAGTTTATTACACCTCTCTATTGGAATTTTGGACCATTCTTTTGCCAGCTGCTCCAGGTTTCTCAGATTTGAAGGGTGCCTTCTCCCAACTGATGTTTTGAGATCTCTCCACAGGTGTTCTATGGGATTTAGATCTAGACTCATTGCCGGCCACTTCAGAACTCTCTTTGTCCAGCGCTTTGGGTCATTGTCCAGCTTTCTGACACTGGGCCCTACATTGAGCTCCAAAATTCTTTGGTAGTCTTCAGATTTCATGATGCCATGTAAACAGTTAAGGCATCCAGTGCCAGAAGAGCAAAGCAACCCCAAAATATCTGTGAACCTCCACCATGCTTGAGAGACCGTGTTATTTTCTTTGAAGGCCTCATTTCATTTTGTGTAAACAGAACAATGATGTGCTTTACCAAAAAGCTCTATTTTTAAGCTCAGGATGTTCTCCCAGAAGGACTTTGGCTTCCTTGGGTAACTCGGGCAAACTCCAGTCTGGCTTTTTTTATGTCTTTTTGTCAACAGTGGGGTCCTCCTGGTTCTCCTACCATAGTGTCCCATTTCATTCAGATGGTGACGGACAGTGCGAGCTGACACTGTTGTACCATGTGTCTGCAGATCAGCTTGAAATTGTTTGGAAGTTGATCAAGGTTCTTTATCCACCATTCGAACAATCCTTTGTTGCAATCTTTCATCAATTTTCCTCTTCTGTCCACGTCCAAGGGAGGTTAGCTACAGTGCCATGGGCTATAAACATCTTGATGATGTTGCGCACAGAGGATAGAGGAACATTACAATCTCTGGAGATGGACTTGTAGTCTTGAGATTGTCCATGCTTTTCCACAATTTTGGTTCTTAAATCCTCAGACAATTTGTAGCTCTTCTTTCTTTTCTCCATGCTCAGTGTGGTACACACAGACACACAACACAAAGGTTGAGTCAACTTTTCTCCATTTAAACTGGTTGCAAGTGTGATTTCTATATTGCCAGCACCTGTTACTTGCCACAGGTGAGTTTAAATACAAAATAAAATGGACAAAATGATTCAATCAATCATTTTGTCCAGTCCATTTTTTGAGTTCTGTGTGGAATGATATCAGATTTGGCTTTTTTTTTAGTGTTGTTCCAATGCAAAAAAGAAATAAACGTATGAATACCAAAGCATTTTTAATTGCAATAATTTTCTGTGAGAAATAGTGCATCACCTGAAAAAAGTGCAGGGGTGCCAATATTTATGGCCATGACTGTACACATTCTCCCCTTACACACACTTGATTAGGTGTGGCACTTTTTACCCCATAGTGCTAAATTTACCCCACCCCCCACGGTGCTAGTAAGTGCTAAGGGACCACCTTCTCTTTGCTGGCTCATACCGCTAAAAATTCATTAGTTAGCAGCAATGTTTTAATTTATATGAATAGACAACGAGCTTAAATGCACATTACAAGTGTTGTTTGTAATAAATTGACATTTGATTTGTTGTAATATCATGAAATGTAAGAAGTAGCTGTATTTACCCAATTTTCCCCTACAGCTCTATAAACTAGGCAAACAATAACAGGAACAAATGAATAATACATCGTGATTCAGTTGTGGATTTGTGCAAACAAAATGGATTCAAAGTGTTCTCTTAAATAAATGGCTGAGGGTCAGATCTGAGATGAGGTGCAGATATCAATGAGTGAGATCTTAGTGGTCCAATACTTTAACAGCCAGAGATATAATAATGGGTTCAGTAATTCATTTGCTGTGATCGCTCCAATTTATATACCATTACATTACTTAATTTTCTGTGTGCAGCTAGAAAAATGATGTAGACTTTTTCAGGCGATAGCTTAATTAACAAAGACATGTCATGGTTAAATTACACGTTTTACCCACATATCAGTCATTTCCAAAAGCCAATCACCTTACGCGTTTGTAGTGACAAAGCTGTGATTTGAGCTCTTGCTGTCATACTTGTCATTGATATTTCACTCAGACGAGTGTACGTTTTAAAACTCTGTGACTCGTATTTTTATGATGGTCATTTGTTTAAAAGGTTACAATTACTATTCTGAGGTTAGCTGCTGATCATTACATTGACGTCATGTAATGAGTACTGATTACACAGGCAAAATAACAGTCTTTAGGAAGGCCTTCGTGCAAAATGAATGTTTGCTGAGAGATGAGACAGGAACAGTTTACCGCACATGCCCTCGGCTGACAAATGGGGACTAATCCTGATAACCAGCCCAAAGAATGATAACCAGCCCAGAATTTACACTTCCTCTGCATGTTAACTGCACTTTGTGGCAAGATGGCACCAACACGTTTATATAAGAACTTAAAACTTGTTTCATTATTTTGCTGGGTTTGAATTAACTTTTAACAGACATTTTAAGAGGCCTTCATTTGCTGTGATCACTCCTTTTAAGTCACTGGTTCTTAACCTGGGTTTGATCGAACCCCAGGGGTTCGGTGAGTCAGTCTCAGGGGTTCGGCGGAGGTCAAGACACACACCCGACTCATATGATTCGTGATGTCACGGCCCGTTTTTGTTTTCGTGTGGCATGTTTTGATGGTTTTGTTCTTTGAACACAGTGATGTTGATGCACAGTTAATTGTGTGCACCAGTAAAATATATACCTATGTTTTGAATTTGAAAAAAAAAAAAAAACATATCTTATTTTTCCAATTAAGAAGGGTTCAGTGAATGCGTATATGAAACTGGTGGTGTTCAGTACCTCCAGTCAGGTTAAGAACCACTGTTTTAAGTATCATGTGTTCAAAGGAGCAACTGACCCCGTCTTCGGTATGTTGTACCTACGGGTGAGTCAATTGATGCCCCTTATATTTAAATAGAAAAGGCCATGGTAAACTATGTCATACCACATTAAAGTCATAATAGGCATTCAGACACATTTATTATGTAGCAGTGAAAATGGTGTGGCGCACCATCTAGCAACATATTTTCTTTCCGTGGTGTCAGGTTTCAGTTTCCCCTCGCTTTTACTGTTTCTGACATGTCCGAGACTTGTACACATCTTGGACACGGTTTCTCTCGTCGACTCCAGGCTTACTTGTCCATTATTTTCTACCGTCGTAAGTTGCCAGCACTTTTTTTCCAGAATGGTTTATTTGTTTCTTGGTTTGTTAGTTGTGACTTGATTTATACTGAGTACTCTAATTAAAGTCATATCGTCAGAATTTAAAGAATTTATTTAGTTAGCTAAACGCTATATATACGTAAATTGAGAAAGCCGGGGACAACATGCGGTACTTTTGCTGTAAATGTGGGAGAAACTTTACTTTTGACAGAATTATCTCCTGAGATAAGCTTTTCCATCTTATTTTAGCATGTGCTTAGAACTTTGACAGTCAAACTAATGGCTGTTGCTAGTATACAAGGTAAGAGTTTAAACAGGATTGGCCTACGTTATGATTAATTCACAACTCAGATTGGTAACTTAAAAATAGAAATAAATAAATAAACCTTCCTAAATTTGGACGTTTCCCGAAAGGAGGAATCTTCGTGTGGTCTTTCATTCATGTCTTGATCCAGAAGGGAATATTACGTAAGGTGAACATTAAATTAAAATAAATAAATAAATAAATAAAAATTTGATGAATCGCAATTCTTGTTTTTTATGGGGTGAAACAAGCGAGAAGCCTGACCCCGTCTCTTCTACATCAGACAATGTCAAACACGTTGTCATGTTTTACAGCGTTTGTTGTAACTAGAGAGTTAGTCCTCTCAAAGTTTAAGGTTCCATTTGAAATTCAGTTGAATAGTATTTCAGCATTTAATTAAAACTAATGTTACCGACCTTTCATTCAACAAATTATAACGTCTTCAGAGTATAAACACTGGGGGAGCCTATTTTTGCAAATACTAGTCCAGCGAACCAGTATTCGCTCTCATTTCCCCTCTCCCCATCTTGTACCGCAATGCATCAAGAGCAACCTCTTCCCTCCCTTTCTTCTACCTCTCCACGCTTTTCAGGATCCGAGTAAACGGAGCGATTTGTGGAGGCTGACACATCAGTTTTCACTGGCGTGCATGTCTGTTATTTGTAAAGATGACTGGTTTTTGAAAAATAAATAATTCAATTCACGTCTATAGTGTTAGATACGCTAATCTACTCATGAAGCGCATGTTACGTTCGATTAGGCTAGTTATTTTTTCCTACTGCGACGTTACGTTTCCTGCGCCAGTTCGGTCATAATGACGGACAGTCTGAGGAATCTCTGCGAGGAATCTAAAGTCCATCGAAAGCCGTTTTTCGCCGTACTGCCGTGAAAATCGAAGGAACGGGGAAAGATACCACGCCAGCTATACGACGCCAACTATACAGCTATATTACTAACGATAAAAAACGCACGTAGGACAGGGAAGGATAACGAAAGGACATTAAAACGTACCCTATATTAGTTTTTCAGGTTGACCTCTGTCGGTGTATTTGAATTGTAGTTACCGAGAACACGGGTTACTGAATGTAATTTGAGAAATGTAGCCTGAAATCACTGAATTCAGAAAAGAATAGAGGAAATAAGAATACTTTCACTGTGTTGAATACAATTTGAGATTGAGCTAAATATGTGAAGGTATGCTGCCGTTTCAGTTGTGCGTCAAGGCTACAGCCTTAGTTTCTTAGAGTAGCCTCTTCAACATAGATGGTTTTACTGTAGACTTGTCCGTCACTTGCATGAAACAGTTATTCAGTCTATAAATAGAAAAACAGCCACAATAACATATGTCATCATAGTGCATATATTTTTTGCCACTGAGCGCAAATTTGATTGAGCAACCAGTTACCTAGTTTGATGAAGAAACTCGGCGCAGGTGATAAGTTGTCAGGACAGCGATTTTTACATCTCAGGGTTGAAAACAGTTGCATCATTGTCGACTATACATTCACACTCGCTAAGAAAATATTGCTTATTATAGCTTAGGCTACGTAAGATTGTTATTATGTAATTAATCTTTAAAAAAATTATTATATAAGGAAAAGGCAAATGCAATAAGCATTGCCACACAGTAATTAACCGTGACTGACAATTGAACCAAAGGGAAAAGTGAATAGGAAACACTTTGATTAGGCCTATTACATTTATTCGGGTGCATTGTTGTAGTGATACATGTTTTAAAATTTTGCTGCTGTGAAAGCTAAATGATTAAAGCATCATTTGCACCTACACTTGCAAGTTTAAAGTTAATGCTGCTATTCATTTATTTAAAGTCTGCTGAATTACACTTCATATCGAGTGGCATGTAAGCAAGCGTCACATATAACAGATTAGATTATGATCCCTTAGCAGGGTAGAATCTTTCCAATGGAGGCCTCAACGTCACTCGGCATTTCACAACATAACATAACATAACACATCTAACTTGCGCTTAATTTTAAACATAGAATCAAGCTATCTTGAGAGCTAAGGGCCTTGACGTCCGACTATCAAATACTTTTGTAATTAATAGGAATGGTTGAATCGACAAAAATCTTTACGCACCAAAATCTTTGTTAGGTGGCCTCTTATCGAATCGGTATTTTTTCTGCATAGAGGTAGCTTAATTGAGTCCGAAGCCGCTGATTAGAACGGCATTTCCCACGAGTAATGAAAGGAACATCTGGACAAATTGTATTTCTTTCATCAGGTCAGATTGAGAAACCTCAGAGGGAGCAAACACACAAAAGACAACTATTTCCGTGCAGTTGCACAGGGGGGGAAATCAGATTTCTTAGGCGAGACAAGACTGATCAGTTCTGTGTGCTTAGCCGTTCAGGACTACTAACTTATGAGCAGCGGTCCTCCATCTGAGAGCATGTCTGCACTGCGGCGGCTGCTGATTCCTGTCCTGTTGTGTGCGTTGCAAGGTGAGTAAGCGGTCCTTTAATCAAATTATACCGTTTTGGTTTTAAAATTAAATGCATACTAATTGAAATATTATTATTTGGCATTGCTGTAATGCAAACGTTTAGCGTTATTGAAGTTATGATATTAAATGTATATGCACAAGCCATTACAATGCCGCGATTAGGTGTTGGATCACCTTGCCGTGAAGTCCGCAATTGCTGTCACTTGTTCAGCCAAACGACTCTGTCTGATTAGCTTTACGTTGTCCGAACCGGTCAAGCCACCACCACTTTCTAAATCGAGTTAAGCGATAGACATTTTATCCTCTCGTTTTTTACTGCGCGTTTTTTGTAAACAATACGATAGTTGCGTATGCTTGAAGAGGGACCACCTCAGGGAAAATAGCGGAGAAAAAACCCATGAAGGCCAATGGATATATTAATTTGTGAATTGTAAGATGTTCTGCTTTCATTTATGTACACCTTTAGTTTAATACGCTTGCTGTGATATACGCAATTTTAAATGGCCAATTCTGTTCGTAGTTCAGTTTTGATTCAAATATTACAGTGCAGCCAACCTGGACATTTACTTTAACACATATTTAGTGGTTCCAGAGGTCGTTATCATTTTTTGTTTGCTGTATTTAGTCCAACATATGGAACATGGGGTTGAACCCATGGTATTTGTGTCGTCTTTTGGTTCCTCCAAGCAAGTCTATTATGGACAGAACAGAACAAGAGCTCCACCCATTTGGGAGTGCATGGAGAGGCACTGTCTAACTACTAGTTGAAGTTTACACTTTTTAAATTCTCATTTTCAGAAAATTGACCCAGTATAACAGTGATCCCTTAAATAGTCAATGGACATTAATGCTAGTGCAGTGCACCGTAGGCACCATCAACACCACATTTAGTTATGAGTGAAATAATCTATGAGTTTTCTTAAAAATTCAGTGCTTGGGCTGTGGTGAAAAGATTTAGTGGATTACAGTTCCAAAAACCTCAGAGGCATTAGAATTCCAAGACTATGCTATAAAGAGTCTGAATCATTTTGAATGATTATGTTTTGAAGAAACCCTTATGCAAGATGACCTACTTTTCTTTCTTCCTTTATATAAAACATATTATAGATGTTACACAATTTTATGTGCAAAATATTCAAGCTAAATATCTTGCTCAAAAGCAACAGCCCACTTAAGAATCTAATTTGCAGGCCACTGTGGTCCATCTACCCACCTCAAGTGGATAACGTATACACTTGATGCAGCAGGCATAATTTCCTTTATTAACACTCTTAGTAATGGTTACATGTTATACTGTCAAGATAGTACAGATCCTATCATTGTAACAGAGGATTGTACAAACTGTATAAGAAATACAAAGGTATGCACACAGAATTTCTAAATAGTTTCAATGGCTGGCTTATAAGCATGGATTTTCTATGCAACTACTGGGAGCGGGCAATATTACATGCTGTGAAACAAACCGCTGCTTCCACTTAAATAAATGCAAACAGATGCAGGGATGCGGAGGCAACTGTAACGCCCTGCACGATTCATCTCTCAAGACACATACAGGAGGTGAATCAACATTAAATTGATTGACATGTACACCTTGACGACTCCAGGATGTTTGATGCAGCACTTGAGGATGCTGGTTTGAATCAGGTCTGTTTCCAGATTACGATTTGATAAAAGGCTCAGATGGCAGTGGCTGAGGGCTGCCCTACAGCAGCAGGCCTTGATTGACTCCGAGAGGCAGTCTTCCGGGTTTGGGGTTTTTTTCAGCCACTGCTGTGCAGCCGGACCATGCAGTGGTGGTGCAGGGAGAAGACTTAGTGGGCCAAATGCCAGGTGAAGACCGCTTATCATACTCAATGACTGGTCATTGACACTTGGTTATAATTGGGGTGCCCGAAAGTACGCACGGATACATGTTGTTTTCTGTAACTGATGTGCATTTTCTTGTATATTGCATTTCTACAATTGTAAGATGTTAGTGGTGGTATGCAGCAAGGAAACATTGCTCATTAAAACAATTGTGCATACATGCATTCCTTCTGTAAACACAAAAGAGGAAGATTTGTGATGGGTAAATACACATACATTGCATGTTCTCAGACTGGAATGACTGGGTTGTACAGGTTTCAATAATTATGGGCTTAGCTTTGCTTAGTTTAATTTCCCATATTTTCATGCTTGTTTTTTATATAATATAGAGAATAGCAAAAGGAAACACATGTCTGAAAACAATTACATAGAGAACAACAATGCAATGGAGAACAGTATTCATTCATGGTCTTCTTCTGTTGCAGCACCATGTAAAGGAAACCACACCCCAAGGGATCCTTGCACCTCCCTTCCCCCCTCCCACACAATGCAGAACATGTTAAAAACAGCCTCTGTTCCTCTCTTCCTGTGTAACAGCATCCCTGTGCAATGCTGCCTGTGCGGAGGTGGACTCGGACACGGAGGCTGTGGCCGGACAGGGATTCAAGCTGGGCTGCATCTCTTGTAAGATGAGAGGGGAGGTGGAAGGCACAGCCACCGTTGATTGGTTCTTCCAGCCCAAAGGGGAGGCTGACTTTGTTCATGTGAGTTGATGGGGCCAGTGATGGGGAAAATGTGTTGGTAAATATTTCTGACCAGCTCCACCTCCTGGCTGGAAGGATACGTCTCAAACCATGTGACAGGATGTGACTCACTGACCTGATTGCTCAATGGCTGACTACATCTGCAATTCGACTAGGGGCTATGAACCCCCGAACGTTAGGCACAGGAATTCCAGACAGGAAATTAAAAATGCATTCAAGAATAATTGGTTTATTTATACTGAACTGTCTTGGAAGGCCAAAAACAATTATGCATTCTGATAACTGTGCCCATAATTCCACTGTATGTCTCTTTGCCAAGGGGCATGAGTAAGACTTAGAGTGGGGTTGGTCTAGTGAGTTCTGCTAACTGAAATGTTAATTGTGTAGACAGCGCTAATAGGAACAGCAGAGTAACTTTCAAAACACTCAGTAACTTTCAGATTTAAGTGAAGATCCCCATTCTTTACACAATTCCATCTCATGTAGCAGTGCTGCACCTTAGCATGAATGCAAGGACTGCACAATTATGCATGTGACATTGTCATATTTAACAAAAAACTGTTTTTTAGAATTAAAATTATTTGACTTAAAGATCAAAGTAAAGCTTTCACATTGAATCTAGTCAGGTACAAAGTAATAAGCTTGAGTATCATGCTCAAGTTATTCAATGACTTAAATCCAAAATCACAATTTAGATAGTTATCCTAATAATAAATTGCCTTGTATAGTTCTAATCTTCTGAGACTGTGATTTAATAGAACTGATATTGCACTGTCAATCTCTGGACTTGTGTAAGCCCAACAAATGAATGGTCTTAGAAACATTGACATTGTTCTTATCAGTGAGTCACAGATGACATTTTTTGTACCAACTAACATAATGGTATTTCTTGAGTTTGGTATTGATGTTTTATGGCTTTATATTTTTCTTAGCAAAGGTTATTGATGGAACTGTTTGTATTCAGAACTTTTTTAGTTGTGGGTGAGGTTACCAAATGTCTGGGGATGTTAGGCAGATCTCCTCAATTTATCAGGTGAATGGACTTATTCTCCTGATGTGTAAGTAACTTTAGATAAGAGCTGTTGCTAAATTAATGTAATGTAATATAATAGGATGACTCAAATTATTCTGTAGTTCACCAAGCATTACTGTCATGTCAATGGATGCTTCTGTTTACCCTGTTAAGCTTGGGGTGCACAAGTTGTGTGTAAACTGTAAAATGTTCCCAGATATACACTTACGAGGATAAGAATGCCATGATCTTGGATGAACGCTTTGAAGACCGAGTGGACTGGAATGGCAGCAAGAACACTGAAGACCTGCAGGATGCCTCCATTTACATCCTCAATGTCACGTTCAACGACACGGGAACCTACCGCTGCCTATTCAACCGCATCCTCACCTACCCCTTCTATGAATTTTCCACCAAAGCCAGCAAGCTGGTACACCTCACTGTGGTGGCCAAAGGTAGGTCTCACTAATAATTAGGTTCATGTCTATTATACAGGTGTTATATGAATATATGTGTATTCATGTAATAACATCAGAAAGAGAGAGAGAGATATATATACATGTTAACAGTGTGGTGGCTAGGGTCACTGAACCCCAACCCCCCCAAAAAAAAGAAAATAGGAAACATGTATTTACTTTTTTCACAAATTACTTTTATATTGGCTTTTTAAGTGGCTATCATTAGATTTTATGTGACAGCAACATGTTTACTTGACTTACAGAATAATCTTCAACTATCATTGAAAGAGCAAATAAATGCTGTTTAGTCAACCACTGTTTATCTGCACAGGTCATGAAAACTAATTTTTATTTTTTTAACAAGAGTATCAGTCCAATGCCAGGAATGAACATGTACACTGATCCACTTATCATCATACTCATGGACAAAGATTATTGTATTGATGAATGTCACAGAGAGACTGCTCTGACTTGCTGCCCTAGCTCTGGTTTGGCTTGAGTGGGTCTTAAATGCAGATGTCTCACCATGAAAGTTTGACCTCTCCTTTGTCTAGCTACCAGGGGGATGGCTTCCATTGTGTCAGAGGTTATGATGTATGTCTCCATCATCGGGCTGCAGCTCTGGCTTCTGGTCGAGATGATATACTGCTATAGAAAGATTGCGGCTGCAGGAGACGAAGCTCTGAGAGAAAGCGCGTGAGTGGTCTTTTCCTCCATTTGTCTCCCAGCATCCCTTCTCATGCTCGTCAACCTGTGTCCCCCGTTTGGAGGTCTGGGATGCAATTTCTTCAGGTCTCCCTCCTTTATCCCTTCCTCTCTTACAACATAGTCCCTTTCTCTCACTGTACCTCTACCCCCCGGCAGGACAGAAGCTTGCCCTTGCATGTGTTCTTCTCCTCTCACCCTCATCCAAGAGCAAAAATCTCCATTACATAATTTTAACCCATGCTGCCTTCCTTCATTTGTCTGACTCTCCCTTGCATTTTACTTTGTTTCAGTAGTATTTGTGGTGACCTCTTGTTCTTCCTCTCTTCTGTTTTATATCTTACTCAGGGCGGAGTACTTAGCGATAGCCTCGGAGAGTAAAGACAACTGTGCAGGGGTGCAGGTGGCAGAATAACACAGGTATGTTTTATTCATATACACACACAAACCCCAATGTATTTCAGCAGTGTGGTAGAGTGATAATAGACTGTTAATAGACAATCAATGTAAAGATATAAAAATGACATTGGTTTGACCCTCCATCGCAAAGCTGACAGACTATTCATGCAAGTAAGAACCATAACACTCAATCATTACTGGTTTTGTCATTTCAGGGCTAATTCTGTCACCTGTTCCCCCTCCTCATCCACTTCTGTATCTTCAGTGATTTTCCATCCCACCCAAGATTTCGAATTGTCTTGATGACCATTGCATGAAGATGTCATGAGGAGGTCACAAGGCAAGACTTTAAGACTTTTGTTAACTAGGATTTTTTTAACAGGCATAAAAAAACAACAGCATGATCGCACAAATTTAGTGTGCCTGACACAAAAAACAGGTATTAATGCAATAATAGTTATGAGTATACACTATGTACAGAATTACATGAGTTGTCCATTAGAGTAATGTATTATGATTTAACAGACCCACAAACTTACATGCACTAGCTACTAAAATCAAATCACTGTTGTAGTCTAAACATGGGTACTGTTTAATAAAGCAATATCTGTTGGGCAACTGATTCACAGTGTAAGATTTACCACTAGTGGTTAGTCATTGTAAGACTGCTTTCCCAAAGACTGAGTGTGTGTTTCAAGGGGAAATGGTGATGTCAGGGAGGGAAGATAATTGAAAATCCTGTTCTTTTTCAGGGTAGAGAGTGAGAGACAGTTGTGTGTTTGGTGGCCGATGTACACTCACTATGTGTCATATTTATTGCCTGTATCTATCCCTGTGTAGACACAAATCTGCTATGCTTAGTCTAAATCTGAATGTCATACTGAGTCAGTGAGTAGGTTGTAAATTATCTGCAATTTGAAATATTTTAGAATGACCATTGTCTCAATAACTGAGTGTAATATATAGTATGCAATATGTAAGTTACGTGAATGCTAAATTATAGATACATACTATGCATAATATATGACAGCACTGAGCCAATAATGACTCCGTATGACTGCATAGCAACACTATACCTCCATCAAATATGGACATTTATTTTCCATTTATATGGATGGCATTGATACAGTATGTTCAACTACATCACATGCTTCATTAATGTTAATTTCTTCCTCTGAAAAGCTCACATTTGCATGGACAATTTTAATGAGCATTTTTGCAGTTACTTTGTTATTAATAAATGTAAAACCATAAAACTACTCTACTATTCTAGTTACCATACATGTGTGACAGACTTGTACTATATCTTGGTGTGATTGTTTTCCTTTGTCTTGGAGTATGATTCAGGTTTGCGCTTTCAGACTGTAAACATCAAAGTCTTGCTTGCAAAACAAAGTAGCTCAAATAACTCTAAAAATGTATTTGTTAAATATGAATGCCTTTAATGTACTCTTATGTTATTTTCTACAGCAGTAATGTACTCGTTACTTTGTACCACAGTACAGTATTTTATGAAAACAGAAAATAGCACACGTCTTGGTACTTTAAGGATAGCATGGATATCATATTAGAACTTCTTCATACTACTGTATATCTCATATGGGTTACAATATTGAACTTGATTTTTAATCACCAGAGAACCTAACTTTTTGGTCATGGAGCATTGTAAAGTCTGAAAATAAAGTGATGAGAAATGCTTCAAGCTCCAGTGTGTGGGAGTCCTTGTCATACACAGCAGTATCTATACACCTGTTATAAGAATGCTAATATAATCACACTATTCAAAGATACTGCACATGAAAAATGTGAACAATCAGCATTGAACATGATCTAGACATGACCTTTCAAATGTGCTCAGTTTTAATTTTAAAGCAAAATAATCCCATACTTGTATATAACTCCCACTGTACTTGTACTTAGTTTCATGTGATGTCAGTGTGAACTTCTTCTGGTGGTTCTTTGATCTGCTGTTTTTGCAATGATGAAATAAATTAGAAGAATTAAATACAATTTCACAATCCCATATTAACATTGGTGTAACTTTAATACTCTCATTAAATATTCACATTACCAAGCAGACTGTGAGGCACACTACAGTCACAAGATTGAAAATTCTGCTAAAATGTATATATAAATCTGTATCTTGATTATCAAATTCAGTGTGGTTTTGAATGATGCTCTGTAGTCTTGAATGTAGTGGACATATGTACAGTCATGTCACACAGAGGTGTGCAGTCCAGAAACTGAAAAAGTGTCCCTTTCTGTATGGACTGTAGAATATCGAGGTTCAACCACCGAGATGGCAAGAAGCTGGTGCACCATCCTCTGCATCCGGAGAAGATTGTATTGTGGTACAGCATACATTCCAACAAGACGCTAAGCATTTGCATGGGATTTTCTGGTCTGAATGCAATAAAATCTGCCATATGAAGCAGAGACCTGGCACTACTAAAAAAAAAATCCAAAGTAACAGTTAATGTTCAAACATCTTAATCTTTATTAAGCAAAGACCATCATAAATAAAAAAGTGCATAGAAAATTTTAAACAGGTTTAGAAATTTGTATACAACTATTTACAGACAAAGGTATCTTTATACATGGTAACAGAGCCAAGGTTCACTGATTTTGCCCTAAACTTTCTCTTCTTTATAATAAGCCTACATTGGTACACACAGCTTACGACAGTACTCAGAGATCTTAATGATGAAGTCAAGTTTAACTAGCGAACTGCATCCTTCATTGCACTCTCATGCTATTCTGCATGAGAGGTGTTTGCCTTCTTTCCATCTTCATGAGCTACTGAGGTAGAATCCCTGTGAGAAATTGGTAGATGGCTGGACAATCTATGTACAATTGCCAGTTAAGTTTGGAGATAAAAAGAAGTACAACACCACATGCATGGCCAGGCTGAATCAATTCTTCACACAGACAACATGGGGTATGTCAAGAGCAAATGTTTGCTCACTCAGAACTGAAGCCATTGTGATTTCTGCATGTTTTCATAATCAAATCCTAGTAACTGCACATTCCCTGCACTGTTGAGGAGTTACGTATTTAATCAAGAGTATGCATGCAACATAAGTAAAACCCGAGGGACTATAGCAGGACTGGCTGCACACGAAGCAATTATATGGACAATGGTACTATAGGAGTAGGCTGTAATGACTGAAATGTGTTTTAAAGTAGCTGAAATACGAAGGGGAGTTTCTGTTGAATTTCTCACTGTTAATGCTACATGCTCTCGATTCCTGCCGATCTCTAAATAAAGAACGCCTATATTAAAAACTGCACAAACCTGGTTCAATACGACACCTTTGTTTCTACTAAAGGATACATCACAATATATTGCTGTTTTCCCAACCCTAAGCACAACCATTAATCTTCAAGTACAGGGAAGTAAAGGAAACTAAAATCAAGTATAAAGAAATAAATGAAATAGAAAATATAACCATGGTTACACCAGCACCAATATACATATATATATACACACATACATACATGCACGCAAACATGTGTATGTATGTTTCTGTGTATGTATAAACATATATGTATATAAAAAACACACTGTTGGCATAACAAAATAAAACAAACAAAAAACATCCTGGGCACCACCTGCCAAATACGGAAGTATTGTTTTAAAATTCAATAGTCTGAACACATACATTAAGGAGGAGCTGCACTATGAAATACAGAAGCAATCTTAATCACACAATGGCATTTCTAACAGAAATTTCAATCTGAAGAGCTATGTACAATTGCGTAACATGTCATAAAACTATAAGGTGCTGAATGTTTTCTCCTCATAAGTAGCTCTTTGTCGCAGGAACGAGTACCCTTTGAAAAAGTCGTTTTTCATAAACCTCACATTAAATCCAGGGTACCGTTCCTCATTCTTCCAAGTTCTGCTTACCTGCATTTCCCCAAAGTCAAGACATGGCCATCTGCGTTGGTAAAACACTACCAATGGAAGAAATGCTATCTGGTTGTTTGCAAATTGCATCCTTCCTCATAAAATGACAACAAAACAACCTAGAATATGAAAACAAAAATGAAAAGCCTCACACACATTAACAGTAGAAAACACGAGAACTGACCACAATTTAATTGGGAGCAAGTTTGCTCAGCTGACAAAGAGGGAACTGTTTGTTTGTCCCATCATTGCTTAGACCCATTACCATCTGGACTGATCATGAACACATGCTGCAAAGTGTAGACTTTCTCAGAACTATCAATCGGGTCCATGAACAGCAGGGTAGGGATACTCAAAACTGTGAAACAATGTATTGTACATGAAATAAACTATTAATATACCCCAGTGGATACAGAAGCTGATTGCTTGATTATTTACATCTGCAAACTAAAGGAATATTTGAACACATACAAAGTTTTAAACTGGAAGGGAGCTCCTACTTTTGCCTTCCTACAATGGGATCCACACTCACAGCAAGGTCAAAAATCCCTGACAGATAATTGTTGCACCAAGAAGAGGATCACATTTAAAAAATCCCACAGAACCCTTAACATTAGTCTCGAAGTAGTGCAGGCAAAACAACACAACAAAAAACATAAAATAACAGATTAACTAATGTGTTGTTAAACATGGTATTAAAAGCAGGACAATGTTCAGCTAAGACCAGAGCGTGCAAGGTTTTGGTCACCTGTTAGTAGTGGAGCAGAGGGTTTGGGATATAGCTCAGACAAACAGAGGAGGAAAGCGGAGAGACCTGAAGAGAGACTGAACCACAACTCATGAACAGTGGCCAGTGAAGGGGCTGAAGAGAATCTAGCCCAGCCTTTGCCCTGAGAAGATGAGGAAAGGAGCCAGTCTGAGGACAGTCTGTGTCCCCTTCAGCCTGCAGGCTACAGTTGGGTGGCAGTCTTGCTGATAAAGAAATACCACTGTGTCAGAACTACAGTCACATCACTGAAGGACTTTCCCTGCTTACCTGTAAAGCACTAGACATACCAGTGCAGGAGGAATAAAGCTAAACTGGTATCCCCCATTCATACTCCCTATCATAATCTAACAGAAAACAACACCCTTGGTTCTATGGTCAGGTTATTGCAGGTTAACTTACTGCAGTTGTACCCGAATGGAGAACTGATGGAAGCTGACAAGAGACACGCCCCCCCCCTTCTTCTGGAATCCTTCCCTTTCCTCTTCCTCTTGTGAATACAGTCGGATACTAGCAGACTGAAACAAAAGCATTCTCAGTGCTGCCAAAAAGAAAAAAAAAAAAAAAAAAACAGTGGAACTCTTGTTTTGTGTGCATTGCCTTCGGACTTTCCAGCACATTCTAAGATATCTCCTCGCTTCTTTGCCAGTTTATTTCCAGAGTAGTTCATCTTCTCATCCCTCCAAATAAAGAATGAATTCAGAGCGCCTTCTCCCTCTTTGGTTCAGACCCTGCTCCTCTCCCTCCCTCCTCCCCTCAGTTGAGGAAACGCCTGCAGCGACGGGCCCCACAGTTGCAGTGCAGCTTGCTGCTGTCATCCTCGATGGGGAACTTGTAGTCGTAGGTGAGCTCCTCTCCACGGTAGATCTTGCGCAGGGCGAAGATGACGATGTGCTTCTGGCCCTCCACGTTAATGACACGCGAGTAGCAGTTGGGCTCGCAGGAGTGGTTGATGAAACGCGCCGCATTGCCGTGCATGGTGGCGTCCACTACGTCGAAGTCGTCAATGCGGAACATGTAGCAGCCGATGCCCTAGAGGGGTTGGAAAGTTGACAAGGGGGAGAGAGAGGGAGATTAAATGAGGATGTTATAGGAGAGTCAGTGTGTATGAAGGTTTTCACAAATTTCTGTTTCAGCCAGGTCTGATCAAGTGGGTGACAAGCTGTGCAAGTGGTGCAGTCTGGTGGACTATAGAGTTTAATGAAACAGCAACAAATAACACAAAGTGCTAGTCTGTGCTTCCTCAAATTGACAGTGCAAGAATGGAAAGGATCTACGAACCCACTGGGGTATTCCAGAATAGGGAGGAAGAAAGATCAACTTCTCCAGATTTGAGATTTACCACATTCAATGGAACATCTTATCTGTGCATAGCTCTAGGCAGTGTTTCTCAAACAGTGGTCCATGAGAAGCATCCAGATGGTATTTGAAAAAGTATTCATTTTGTGGTGTTCCTCTGCTTCTCCCCCTTGGATTGCTGTCAGTTCCAATTCCCTCCCTCAGCCTGGGGAGAATGTAGGAACTTCCACAGCAACGACCTCCCAAACAGGCAGGATCACCTGAGCATGATTGCTAATCACACCAGGTGCTAGCACTTGCCTTCTATTCGGCCACTTATTTAAGCACAGCCTTGAAGGCTGAAGGAGGTTGGTTGGATTTTTGTGTTGCTGTTGTTCCCGTGGCTGTGTTGGTTTTGTGGTCAGCCCTGTTTTCCGTGTGTTTTCTTTGTTTCCCAATTTTTCCCCCCAAAAGGAGTAAATAAAAAGGGCTTTGCCCCATTTTTGTTATTTTGTGATTTCCCTTCCACTCATGACCTGTTTCAGTGGCCACACCTGCCACTGCACCACAATTTTAAAGCATCACATTTTTGTTACATAGCCCAGAAATAAGTTCACTTACACTGAAAACTTGCAAATAACATTAATATATGAATGATTTTCATTTTAAATAGTCTTTATTGTTTTGAAAGTTAAATGTGTTTCCTGTAGCCTGTTCACTGTAACATCACATTTTGATTGGCATAAGTACATTACAACAGCTTTTGAAGCAGTGGCTGAAGCTGACACCAGCTGCATACCTCTCAAGTCTCATGCATTGTGTGTGACACTCACACTCTCACACTAGACCTCTTAAATCTCATGCATTGGGAGAAAGACTTCAGCTCACTAAAAAAAAAAATCAACCGTTTTATTCAAATATGTTTAAGTGTATTATTGGTTTCGTTTGATTGGTTGTTGTGGTGGAATTACACTAAGGCTGAGATCTAAATGGTTGGGGCCTCCCGGTACAAAACTAAGATTAACCAATGTCATGGAATGACGAGAGCTTTGCAAGCTCTCTGAGCAGAGTTGGCATGTTTGGTGTATGTTAGCTAGCTAGATAGCAAAAATTTCTAAGTGAAAGTTAGGTGGTGCACATTCTTATTAGATGAAATTCAACAGTGAGTGGACAAAGTGATCTCCCGAGTATGGACGTATTTATGGAGCCAAACTGAATAACAGGTTTTTCTGCAACATTTGCAAATGGTCCGTTAGCTGTGCTCACCAAGGAAAGGCAGATGTTGAACGCCATATCAATGGCAAGGAGCACACACAGAAAAGAGGCCCATGGTGGGGACTGCTTCTTTAAAAACCTTTGTATTAAATGGTTCACCAATGCAGGAAAAAGTGACCAACGCAGTGGTTTTACTTTCTAATTTTTTTGTGGAAGACAATTTGCCGAATGCCACCGCAAACCACACTGGGCCTCTTGTCAGGGCCGCCTGACAGCAAAATAGCCAAAGCATATGCCTCTGCTGCTACAAAGACAGGCTGTTTAATTAACAATGTGCTAGCACCACATTTATTCACACCTACGATTGCTTCAATGAAAGAGAGTTGGTTCCTATTCAGTCGGAATGGATGGGAGCTATGACTCAGAACCCAGCGACTGTTCAGCTCTTTGGTTATAGATTTGGTTATATTAAACATCACACTCGCATCTCACTTGAGTTTATAAACATGTGCTCCACAACTGCTGGAGATGAAGAGACACTATTCTCAGAGCAAAGTATTCCCTGGAGCAACCGTGTTTGTTTAGCAATGGATAATGCATCAGTCAACATGAGGGGCCCAAAATTCTGTGAAGACCAGACTGCTCCAGAAAACAGATGCCTGTGTGGTAGAATGCCCTTGCAATATTATCCATAATGCAGCCAGAAAGGGGCCTGTGAGTTTAACAGGTGCACTGCATTTGATGATTTATTACTTTGACAAGTGTAACAGATGAAAGAAAAAGTTTGCTAGCTACTGTGAGCTGTTTGATGTGGAATACAGAGGCATTCTGAGACACATTTCGACCCACTGGCTAACTTTGCAAACTGTCAAAGAAGGCTAAAAAGGTTACCTGGGAATATAACAAGGCACACAGCAGTAGCTTGGCCACAGCAACAGCATCCACTTCTTACACACTGGCCTCTTCATCATACTTGGTGAGTAATGCAACCTTTTCCCCTTTAACTGTAGCCCATAGGCCTAACCCATGCAAATACTAAGTGGAATGCTGTAGTGGTGATGTTCATCTTAAAACATTAGTGCTGTACCTGATTCAGAATTTTTTGTTTAATACGAGATTTAATACAAGATTTGACTGTTTGTTCCTTTTTTTCATATAGACTGTTAGGCAATCAGAAAATCAACTGACATGACTTTCAGAGATGATTTTGACTACATTAACATATTCAAATGCAACAGATTCATGAGAACATATTTTTGAGCATTTAAAAAAAAGACAGCTGCATATAATGCAAAAATTTGAATTGCGGCCTATCTGAATTGCCGACATATAATGTCAGGCTACCATATGGTTTTGTGGGAATAATGAGACAGACATAATGAGTCATACATGAATTTCTGTTTAAATCAAGGTCTTATAGCCTATTTTTTAAATTTCACTTTAAACATTAAAAAAAACAAATAAATCTAAACAAGAGTAAATTAACAAATGAAATTATTTAAGATTGGAATTATTTTAGAAGAAAATAAAAATAGTAGGCCTGAAAATTTTAAATAATTTCACTTAAATTGTTTTTACCACTGTGGTTTGGGTTTCTTATTCTAATTGATCTAACAAATGAACAACTGTGTCCTCGGGACTGGCAGCCTCCTCGCCTGGTCCACGACCCATAGTTTGAGTAACACTGGCTTAGTTTACAAACCACTCAGCTTCTCTGATCAGTTAACCACCAGCGCATGTTGTCAAGTGGATTTTTTTTTTTTTTTTTTTTTTAGCAAGCGCACCTGTTATTGTAATGCATGTTGACTGACAAAAAAAAAAAAAAACAAAACACTGCTCGACTTGAAGAATCTCAGTCGACTGACGGGTCTCCGACAGATGATTCGACTCTGGACTTTCAGGGGGCAGCCCTATAAAATATGGCAATAGGCTACTCTAATTCATTTTAGAAAACGTAGATATGCCTTGTATGCGTTGAACTATTTCGCATTCCGATTTTATGAGCCATCTTTGTTTGGTTTTGAAAAATCTCACGCATTGTGTTTTTATATACTTGAGAGGTCTGCAACTGCCCCTGAAATTGTAGGGCTTTGCTCAAACAAGCAGGAGCACCCATCTCATGTGACATAATAAATATGTGTGCATTGTTAGTTTGAATAATCTTTATGATATATTACAGGGTCAGAAAAGGGTGTTCTACAGACTCAAGAGTACTTTCTTTAATGGTCCATTGTGTTTGAGAAACACTGGCGTAGAGGACGGCATGAACCTTCCTCCCGTAAACCTCACCTTGCTGTCGTAGTACTTCTCGCGTTTGTCAGTCAACACGGCCCGAATGACCATGCCTGCATACTCGATCACCATCTCCCCAGCATCGATGTTCCTCTTGCAGAACAGACCGCGCCCATGGATGGCAGACCTGTGATCAAAGCATGAACAGTTCTAGTTATGGTCTTGTTTGATTACCAAAGCCCATGAAAACAGTTACTCCCATGGCAGACAGCCAAAAGCCCCTCCTCCTCCCTTATCCTATTGCTGAATGGCCAAGCTGCAGTGAGAGAACATGTTTACCAGACATGATCTGAGTGAGGATCAAGCCTCTCTCATATTCATCCAAGGATGCCCTGCCCTCACTGACCTGTACACCCCCACTGCCTCCTTGGAAGTCTTTTCCAGATGTCTGAATCTCATGGCCATGGGGAGCTCGAGGCTTGTAGCCCGCCTACAACAAAGAAGGAAAAGACAGGAAGTGAGGGAGGAGAAGGGGGCCACAATACATTAGCGGCACACAGTGGGAGAGTTTACATCAATGAAACAAAGCAGTTCTTTTTTACTTGTGTGGGGAAAAAGTGATGGAGAGTTACTTGGAATGAAATGTGTGCAGTCTTGGAATAAATTGGCTTGAGATACACTGAGGACTCATTGTTTTCCCTCTTGCACCATGTTGGCACTGAGAAGCAGGGCAGTTTTAGTGACCCTCAGAAACAGCTAATTGTCTGACCTGGTGGATTTGAGAGGGACTTCGTCCTCCTCCTCGTCGTACGGCCCGATGTCAGGCAGCTGCCTGTGCTGGGAGGCCAGGAAGTTGAACATGTCAAAGGTGGATTTCCTGTTGGGAGAGAGGTGGATAAAGAAAGGTACCATCTCAAAAACTGAGAGCACTTGGCTTGTAGTCTGACTGAATTAGCTGGGGGAATAAAGGGCTTTCGTATTCTTCTTAAGGATTTCTGAAGTGCCTTTGACTGACTTACTATAAGAGCATGCAATTAGCATCTCTTGTAATTCACTTTCCAAAAGTTAATTCCTGTTTAAGGACTGTAGTTTTTATTACACAAAACATAAAACAAGGATGGGAATCTTAAAAGGTGTTTTATTCTCGTGCCACACACGTTTGTGGTTTTCATTTTATCCGGTCTGCAAAATCTATTTCTAATGGCTAACCTTTCATTTGAACATACTGCTCTGACATGGACATGCATCTGCTTGCCTGACAACAGGACTCAGCAAACATTTTACTAACCAGAGGGAACCCTGGTTCTTGAATGCCAGACATGCTTCCAGGTTTTGTTGTATCTAAGCTACAGGTGCACGATATATTTAATTTTGAAACATATCACAAATTAATTTATCAGGATAAGCATAACACAATGCATTGCGATAATTTAAGTACTTTAATACACTGACAACTGTATGGAAACGTACAGCAGAAAACAATTGGCTCTTGATGCAGATAAGTGCACACCAATGACATCATATGCAAGCTGAGCAGGGAACAGTGAATCCAGTGTAAAGCAAAGAACATTTTAGCACGCTAGTTGGCTTGTTGTCGAAATGAGGGTCATAGCGAGGCAGTCGGCCTGAAGGTCATAACGAGGCAGCTGCCGAAGCTGCAGAAAGTTATCGGACTCCTAGTAGAAGCCAAGTAGAAGCACCACAGTTGTGTGGCAGCATTTCACTTTTATTTCAGAACGACCACACTGAATCAGAAGTTATATTCGGTAAAGATTTATTAGTCACTGAGAAGTTGGGAGAGATTTTTTTTTTTTTACTAAGGAAGAACAGGAAACATGCATATTGGAAATGTCATTATTTCACGTATTTAATTTTTCGCCATCGAGATAATACATAATTTAATCGCATATCATGTTTTTTCCCCATATCATGCAGCCCTAATCCAAGCTCTAGATTACAGTTAGATAAACCATTGTGTGCCAAAGCCTGAATATTCAGAGTGGTTACACAATTCCTCCAAATGAGTACACGGTCATCTGCAAGTAATATAAGATAACGCAGTAAGGAGTTCTATCTGAATAAAAACCAGAAATGCTCGTTGCGCACCCTATTTCAGGTATACACTGTTAGATACAACATGTAGGCTACTTTGCATTTGGTTTGATGTATTTCTTTAAAAGCACAACTAATTTGATATGGCCACTGTAAAAATCTGTGTTTGAGCATTTATTGAAATCAGTAACCCTAAATACACAAAGAACAAATCTTTAAAAGAGATCGTACCGCAGGTAGACTTCGGCACGGGCACAGCCACTGGGGTTGACAGGTAGCTCCTCTTCCTGCTTCTCCTGCTTGTGGAAGCGGAAGCGGTGGCCCTGACAGCGGGAAGCACCCTGGAGCTGCTCCACAAGGAAGACCACAGCATCATGGAGGACTCCCAGCATGCGCACGCCACTCACGCCGGCGAATGACAGCTGCTTCAGCCGGTACCCCGCCCGTGCTTCCTGTACACCCTCCATTACTGCCCGCCATGCCACTGTTGAAAGGCAAAGGGTGCAGATGAAAATGAGCAAGTGTTTGAAATGGGGTTTCATTCAGGAAACAAACATGGTATCATTAGCTATAGCATTGATTTCCTACATCTGCTACAACTGTACTTTTGGTTTTAATGTTCCCCTTCTCTTCCTCCATTTATTTACCCTCGATACTGTCAGCTTCCACGCTGAAACCATCCTCACTGGTGATCTCAAAACGCAGGTGGGGCTGGTCTTTGCTGGGCAGGCTCTCCTCCTCCTGTTCAGGCGGAGGTGTCTCATCATCAGAACTGACGCTCGCACCTGAGAGGAGAGCACACAGGATGTGAGTCAATCCACAGTTAAGTCATAAACATTGTTTTGAGACGTGGTGTTGGCATGGGAGGCTTTGTGACACCTGGAACATATATAGGAACATATCGACATTACCTGAGCCAAGACGCTTACATAAGACTCAGTAACTTTAGGCATGGAGACACACTGTTACAGTTCAGCAAAAACATGGTTAAGCATGGCAGGTAAAGTGAAACAAGAGCGGACGGGTGAGACAAAAGAAGTTGTGGCAGGAGACTGGTGAGGTAGGGGTGAACAGGTGAGACAGTAGGAGAAAAATGTGTGTAAGGAGGAGACTGCCAGGATGGGAAGTGGGAAATGAAGCTGAAAGTAGGTTAAGACATATGCTAAAGCTTGAATGCCCACTTGAGAAATCGCTGTCGGTGAAGGAGTTGCGCCGACCACAGTCCCAGACGGGCTGTTTGCCATGGCTGGTGGTGTTACCTTGAGGCACAGAGGACAGACGATTCCAGTGACCAGATCTACAAAACACAGATTTGTATGTAAATACAAATACAGACAAAACAAACATACACATAGATACAAAATAGACAAAACTTTACTAAAATAGCTAAATAAAGAGAGTTGAACATTTCAATGCACCTTATCTTTTCTTTATCATACAGTTTTTGGGTCATGAGAGCTTACCTCCTGTTTTCAGAGTTGCCATGGCAATCTTCCCTCTGTTTGTTGAGGTCCAGCTCCACTTTTGTTGATGGTATTTTGATGCGGACACCATGTTTGCTGTGGAAATATTCATAATTCAAATTTAGAATCGGAAGGGAAAAGAGTACCAGAAAATCATACATTATTCACAACTCTACTGCCTCTCCCTGACCTGGCTGCAAGACAGCTGGTTTTGTCCACATCCTCCATGCCATCAGAGGTCTCTGGCTCAGCGAAGTCCATCTTGGATCTCTTGGTAGTGCTGCGAATGGGCACTGCGGATACCCTCTTAAGTCGGACCTGAGAGCGGGAAATAGGGGTGGTCTTCTCCGATTCATGGTGAAGGCCAGAAGGGAGCACAGGCCTCCCAGCCTGGATTTGACTTAAAAGAGGATGGACATGGAACTGAGAAGGGCTTAGGATGCTGGTCTGTACAGGGTGCTGTTCATTAGTCATGGCTTGGCTTATTATGGCTTGGGCACTACCACTGACAACAGACCAAACTGATGAGTCAGGCCTGATTTCAGACTTTGATCTTATGTTGGCCACTGGCGCCTTCTTCCTGGGCTTCTTCTCCTCAGACTCCAGGGAATTTGCAATAAAAACCCCTTTATTCCTGTAGCTTATGAAATGGGTGGAGGTGGTTGGGTTGAGAACTACGTGTGGGGACGGCACAGTGGACACCATTCTCTGGACATGAGCCACCTTGCCTGCTGCAGTGGGTGTGGCAGAAACACTGTTGCTCTGGAGAAGGCTGGCAATCCTGCTGATGGAGCTATAGGATGGGCAATTGGCGCTAGGAATCTGGAAGGTGTTAGTCTCTGGGTTCTTGGCAAATATGTGACCTTGCCGGTTAACAAGCAAAACCTGTGGTGGGGCAGAATCCATGTTAGAATTGCTCATTTCCCGCACAGTGAGGATGGTGTGGCTTGGCACCGCCTGGGTCACAACCTGCTGCTGAGGAGCAAGCATTGGCTTGGGGTGGGAGATGTTGATGGAGATAGTACGCCCCCTAGTGGCTTCAGACTGTATAGGTGCTGAGTTGAAGCCATTTATGATGATTGGGGCCGAAGTTTGGGTATTGCTCATTTGAAAAGAACGGGTAGCGATGGCAGGTGATGATGAAAGGACTCTCACAACTGGTGAGGAAACAGGAAGGCCTATAGTTGGTGTGGGTTGCCTATAGCCTGTGGATGGCAGCACTGTGGGCTGTACACTCTGAACCGACGGAATACTGGTCATCATTCCAGTAGCCTGTGAGGAGGGTATTGTAGCTTGGATGTAGGTAATAGGTGAGGGTTTAGCTGGGGGCACAGTTAGTTGTACAGATGGGCTTATCAAAGGTTCCTTTTGGGTGGCAGGTACATGGACCTGATTCATAGTGAGGCTGCTCAGAGCAGGAGGATTTTCTGACACTTCTTGGTCCCCATTGATAGTTCCTGCTTCATCATCATCTTCCGTTCTTTCTGTAAGATAAAGAATGGTGCCATCATCAGCTACGAAATGGCCACTATCGGGATCTAAGAAAATCTCTCTTTGCACTTCTGCAGGTTCGCTGCCTATTGGGACCTCCTCTGAACCTGTGACCAGGTTGTAAGAATCACTCGATGATGGAACATCACTGCTTTCACAGACGAGAAAGGTCCCAGAGACAGTCTCTGACTCAGACCCCTGAAACAAGGAGATCTCCTCTTCCGTTGTTTCCTCTACAAAGGTCGCCTCTTGAGTGCTGGACTCAATAGCTTCTGCTGGCAAAGTCTGCACTTCAACAATAATTGTGGGCTCAGCCTCTGATGCTGAATGTTGTATGTCCCCGTTTTCTAAGGATGACATCACTTCAAGCAACTGATGGGATTCAGTGTCCACTTCCAAAACATTATTCTCATTGGGTAAAATACCTTCTGCAGATTCCTGGGTTTCCAATGGAGGAGCAGAATCACCTTGCTGGGCAAAATCAACTTTAGAGCATCCTGCAGGCAGGTTCTGTGTCAGATCTACTGAAGCCTGTGATTGGTCCTTTCCACAGGCTGCACTAAAAGAGGGTGTGCTTTGGTGATTGAACTCATTACCTTGATTGTCCTCTTGGGGTGGAATATCAAGCAACTGTGTTGGGTTCTGGGCTTGGCCACTGCTCTTCAGATTCTGAGTCCTGTCATTGGTTGCTTCACTGGCATCACTTTCTGTTCCATCATCAATGCCATCCAGTTGGGGTATAGACCCCGAGGGAGGAGGGGCAAGGCCTTGTTCTGGGTCCCTTGGGGCCTCAGAGCTAACAACTGTATGGGAGAAGTTAAAATAATTGTCCATGTCTTCATCAGAGGAAACATTTCCCCACTCTTCATTAGCAGAAGACACAGGGAGTGACAAGGTTTTCACATCCACTGTTGATTTGTCTACCTCTTCTCCACTCACCACGATTTGGGCCCCACAACCACTCTCATTCAGCAGAGTATCGCTGAACTCCAGCTTGGTGTTCAAAACAGACTCCATTGCTACATCGGAGTCCACATCAAATGGGGCAAAAGGGAACTCCTGGTCAGGTATCATGTGGGTGTCGTTTCCCTGGTCAGCGCCCTCACCCAGCGGGGGCAAAGAAGTTGTATTTGCCTCTGCCATCTCCTCTGGCTCTGCTGTAATCAGGATGTCCTGAGGCACCTCTGCTGAATCTGCCTTACTAATACTGAAGGGCAGTCGTCGTGTGGGAAAGTTATGAACGGTTAGATTGGACTCACTGCCAGGATGAGACTCCGAGGGGATGCTGACAGGGTACAGCTCAGAAGTAGCTTGTCCAGCCACTGTCACAGACTGACTGACACTGCCTGAGAGAGTCTTTCTACCCCCACGACGAGATAGGGGAGATGGTTGCAGATTTTCAGTAGCACTGACTGGGGAAAGTGGAGAGGGGACTGACAAACTCTTGGAGAGAAGGGACTCCCCCAAGTGGAGTGAGACAGGTTCTGATGGGATGCCCGAGGGGGGAGAAGTGACACGGCTTCGTGTGCTGGGGCCATGGGAGATGAGGCCGTGGCGACGTGTTCGGCGAGATTCCTCCAGGTCGCCAACGGTCAGAATTGGATGAGATTTAGATGAGGCATTCCCTGGAGGAAGAGGACAATGCTATGAGACCTCAAGGAGCCATGAGTAACAATGATTGGTGATTTTAAAACAAGTGGAAGGGGACACATTGGACACAAATATGTCTGTGTAAAATTCTTGTTGTACAGTTGAGCGTGCCTCCTAAGAGAGGGCAAGAAGCCAGACCACAGAATGAAGTTAAAAAAGTTACAGGGACTAACCTGGGGAGGGTAGAGGTCGGGATGTTCCCCCTGCTGGTCTCCGTGCTTGTGGGTAGTTAGGAACTTTGGGTATGGACCCAATGTCTGCTTTGGAGGAGGGACATGAGGTGCTAAGTGGCGCCTCAAGTGGAGGATGGGGGAGAGCCATCTCAGCCTTTGGCATTTCCAGTTCTTGGAAAGAAAACAACATCTATTTTTAACATACGTCTTACATTTTTATTGTGTTCTCAAAGTTCCAAACTGCAGACCCATGAGAAATTGTCTGACAAAGGGTAGGATTTCCAGTAAACAATTTTGATCTAATGTGGGTACGGGAAAAACTATCCTCGACCCTAATCAATTGAATCAATTCTGATTGATTCCTCCACCATCAGTCCAGGCAATTTCTCTTCTGCTGCAATAGCATCTTTGCTATTCCTTTTACTTGTATATGCTATGATATACAGCTGCTCTGAATAATGCACTCCTTAAATGGCTCAGTGAAGATTAATTTTGATACAGAGTATAAAATAAATTTTGATTGACTGAACAACTCATTGATCTTTAAGAACTGTACTCTGCCTGGAGTCCGTTGCAAAGAGCAGCACATGTTCTGGTTTGACTGTCAGTGAACTACCTGTTAAAAAGCAGTCAGTGGCTGACCTGTGTGGGGACTGGGGCTGTGGACGATGGTGCGGTTATCCCCCTGATTGAGAGGCTCCTCTGTGTGCTTCTCCTGAACTGTGGGGCGTACCTCCTTCACCTTGCAGGTATATCTGCATCGACGACGAGGATCCACTGTGCTCCAGTACCATCGAGAGCACCTGAGGGATGGAACGAAGGAGAAAGAATGAATTGATTAATGAGAAAGGGCAGTGGTTGGCAAGAGATAAAACACAAACAAACCTTTATTTAGAAAATTGGTTTAAAACACTTCAAGGTGCTGCAAAAATTAGGAATACTTATATAAAAAAAAAAAAAAAAAAAAACCAAAAAAATCATTCACCCCTCATATAAGAGAGGGGTCAAATTATGACACAAATGGGAAATTCATGGAAAGGATGAAATCTTAGACAAGTCATCTTAATTTGTAGATCTAGGAATGCATTGTGATCATTTCTGTTATGAATCATTTGCATGCTGTGTCTGCCCTGTTGATCATAACCGGCTACAATGCACTGAACAGAACATAACTGACCACACGCCAAATACAAAAATACTCAAGAGGTCAAAGATTTTCCACCAAAGTCAAGCATTTGGACTAAAGTTATACAGTTCATACTTGGTACTTACTCATAGCCCACAGGAAAGAGTTTTCCTTGACTCGCTGACAGCTCAGTCAACACCCCCAGATTGTTAATCAGTAGAGACCCTTCAGTGTAAAAACAACCCAATAAGGGGGTTGGCCATGGCTTTTAGGCAGTGAAACATTGACAAGTAATACAATGAATGTTCTTAATTAACCTGCATGGTTACACAGCACCTCCAACCCAATATGACAAAGACCTGGGCATCACTTTAAGATGACACAACTCACCTATCATCATGTTGATAGATTCTGGCTCCAAACCAGTCAGGAATTTCCTGCGGAGACTGATTCCCTCAAAATCCACATAGACCCTACGAAGAACTTCGAATCCATTCCCAGTGACTATCTGCAATGGCAGCAAAGTAGTGATAGCTAGTGGATAGTGACATATCAGTGTGGAATACGAGAATCTAACTTAACACAGATGATTGTGCTACACAGGCAAAGTTCTCATGTTGGCCTCAAAATTTGGTTGATCAAACATTTGAAAAATATTGACCGAGAAGACATTTTGGAGCAATTCTATTTGGCCGGCCTGCACTTGCTCAATTCTATTTGGCCGGCCTGCATGTTCACAGTAGCTTACCTTCTCAGTGATAAGGTCTCGATGTGTGTGGCAGAAGACCTTCTTGTCATCCTGGAAAACGCAGTTTCGGGCTCGGGCGCACATGAAGTGGTAGTTGCTCTGACAGGAAGATAAACAGCAGCCCACGGTTGCTCCTGTCTGGTTACATCGCTCACAGCGCTATGGAGGGAGACCGTGAGGAGAGAAAGATCAGGGAGGAAGACTGGTACATGCACACTTACGAAAGAATCATGCTGAAAACATGCATAAGTGTTACACATATTATTTCACAGGTAATCAAAAAATGGACTAAAGGATGAGTTTTACATAAGCAAATGAAAATTCATTAGAGCTAGCTTCACACTGACCATGAAGCGCCCCCTAGCGACAGCACTGTGAACATTCATTAGAGATCCATTGTCCTCATACACCTCCGCCGACCACAGGGAGCAGTTCACGTGTGCCCACTCATTCTGACCTAGATACAGCAGCCGCCCCGCATCCTGGACAGATGTAGAGGGGAAGGGTGGGGGGAGTGTGGGGGGTGTGGGGGAGAGAACAAAAAACAACCCTGGTTGATTAAAGAAAAATCGCTAATTGAAAAGACAGTTTGATGTGTTTTTGACTGCAACAAAAACTAAAACTCTAGGAGAAAATACAGCAGGAAAAGAATGCACAATTCTGCAACAACTGTATTGCAGCTAGGCAGAAAATTTGTGCGTTGTGTATCTGTGCTTTTAAGCAGACATTTACACCCCAAAGAAGCTCACATGCAAATACTCCGGAACCTGAAAATATTGTGAATATTACTTTTCTTAGAATGTACTCCTCCTTGTTAAAAGAAAAGTGTGGAGAGTGACTCACATTAGGCTTGGCATCCCCATATTTCTGGCACAGAGAACACTGCCGTTCATCTTGCTTGGACCAGCTACATTCCAGGTCAGTGGTGAACTGACGACCCCTCTTTTCTGCACAGTTGAATAAAGAAACACTGATTACATTCTGTTCCCTGACCCTGGGACCAAACTCAGTGTAAAACTATTCGCCTACATTTCCAAATGGTGGACTTATTTTGCCTTGCAAATTTGACTCATTTTCTATCTCCGTGATTGACCATTCAAAAACCACTGAGCCCAACCTGCAATCTCAGTGAGTATTACAGCGTGAGTGAATGTGCAGTCCTGGTACCTTGGAATTTGTGGAAGCCCCCAGCATTCCTGGAGTGACTGCTTTGTGCTCTGTGGATGGAAGGTGTGGAGACAGGAAGGCCCTCGTTGATTCTGGGCTCTAATCCCCCACGGGCCCCCTGCTGGGGGTTTTCTACCTCACTGGTATGGGGTTCCTCCCTCTCCCGCCACTGGGCATAAATGTGCTCATTTGACGGGGGCAGCACAGCGTTCGGGAGCATCCCACTGAAAAGGGCGAAAAAAAATGCATTATGGGGAAAATGCTTATAATAAAGGAGCTAGGACATGGTGAATTCCCCCACAACAACCTGCATTGCTCCTATTCTTACATTACCAGGCGGTTTGCACCATTGTTGACTAGATTTTAAGAAAACAAACTTAAAAAGAAAATTAAAATTTTACTTTTTTGATACCCTGATGGTATTATGTACCTCTATACTTGCCACAATTCTGTATTGATTTCATTTACCATGAAAATATTTGCTCAAGCAATCAGAAATGCTGATGCCAACATCAGTTCTGCCTCATAGAAAACCTATGCTCTATGGACTGGAGGTCCTACAAAAAAATAATCATTATAAATTACTATTTGAAGAAATACTGAAGTACAGAAAAATTTACCAGATCACCTCCTTTTAGTACAAAAAACAAAATAAAAAAAAAGGTTCTTACGCTGGGAATTCTTTTGGACATGGCCGCCATACTTTCGGGTCATGGCTATTGAACCAATTGAAAACCTCCCCCATCACCTGCAGCAGAAGACACAATTAACTTATTTAGTGGATCAGAATTTCATCAATTCTCGGAAACCCCACAGCAAAGGAGGAAGAAAAACTGGCACCCATCAAACAAAGGAGGAATCATAATGTATTTTCCATAGAAAACTAAAATTACTTTGTGTTCTCTGTAAGCATGTGTTGAGTGAAGTGTAGAGTTGAAAGGAGTGATAAAGAGCATGCTGGGAAATGAAGTTCCCACAGCCTTACGTTTAAGTAGTAAGCTTTGGCTAGTGAAGCAGGGCTCTGGTCTTCAGAAAGAGATCTATTTGCCTCCTCCTTCTCTTCTTCCAGTCGCTTCACTATCACATGGACCACATCCTCATGGAATGCTTTCTAATATGAAGGTGAAACAAGTGAAAATTAAAAAAACATCACTAGACATTTTCAAGTTTCAAGTACAGGTGCTTTTTCTCAAGTTGTGGACATAAATGTTATTGAAGCAGTCCCTGCTGTTCTCACAGGGGAGACTCACCAGTGTGGTGTAGTGGCCCTCGTCAAATTTTTTACTGATGACATAGAGATCACAGAACGGCTTGCTGTCGTCCCTGATTTCACTATCACCGAGACAGGCACACTGCAGGACAGGCACAGTGCATATAAGTGAGCACATGCTACAGGAATGAAATGAAGGGTTTTGTGTACATTTTCAAAGGAGACCACCATTTCCATTTCATATAATTTACAGGCATTGGTGTCAAGACATTAGTAGTTGCTTGCTAGTAACTACGCTGTGCCTAAATCACATGTAGTACATACATGTATACATACTACCTTTCACATGTATATTTTACTCCTTAAGCATTATGCCTGTTCAGTATGTTTTGAGTACAAACCCACTGAGATCAGTGCCTTTTGAAAAACCTCATCCCCAGGTCTCAAGCCTCATTCTGTGCACTCTTTAGTGCTCTAGTGTAGAATAGTTATGTGCTGATCTGTGGGCTTTACACGAGGGCAGGACATACATTTCCACAAAAGCCTTTGACATTTACTCAGCACTGACTTATTCATAATATTAAGGTATGTGTGTGCATGTGTATGAGTGTGAGAGTGCAAGAGTGGAGGTGGAGTCTGTGCTTGAGCAGAGATCGGGACAGATGTGAACAGTCACAAGTCAGGGTGGGCTGTGGTCACACTCACCTCCCTGCACTTGATCAGGAACTGGGTGAGGGAGGAGGTGAGCAGGCAGGTGAGCACCCTCTCCAGCCCTCCTCTCAGCTCATCTAGCAGTACCTCCCTCCACTCGCTGGGCTCCAGCTTGCTGCAGGGTCCACATGAGTACACCACGCTCTCGGGCAGGTTGGACAGGACGTCGTACTGGTCATCTGCAGCCAGCAGATCACACAGGCCAATGCGGGGTGAAGATAAAGGGAAAGTATGGGTGTTTTACCCAACAGGCGAAATTAAAGAGCCCACTGTGCAGAGTCTGCTTCTGAAAACAATTCATAACTATTTAGTCTCCCCTCTTTTAGGTACCCCAGGGTATGCCAGTTTACTGTAAGGGTATTCACAATCATTTATGCACACGAAAAACAAAACAAACAAAAAAAAAAAAACACAGCATGTACCAGAAGATATCAAGTTTTGATTTCTAGGATATATTTTTTTATACCTTGATGCAGAAGCTACAGAAATTGCACAACATAAACTTCAAATGCCAAATGTGTATGTTACAAATAGACATATTACAAAAGGATGTCAACTATGAAGAATCTGGTAGCACTAGCTAACTAGTGGGCCAGCTTAGAATAAAAACCAAGAAACAAGAGAAGATAACCCCAAGGCTGGCTGGAGCATTCCCATCTATTCAACCATAGCAAACAAAATATCATAACAGCACTGCACAAGGTCACATGAGAACAATCCAGGTTATAACACAGCAGCTTTAAATAAAACATGTTCCTGCCTTAGCATGTTCCTTTCAAAATGCCATGTCAAACACTGATCGTGAGAACCTCATTGTAACTCAGGTATGTATCAGTCACGTCAATGTCACTCTTCAGGGTGCCAACTGGGAGAGGTCCAGAGGACAGAAGAACAAAGGAGAAGAGTATGGGGGGTTTGTGTCACTCACCCGTTAAGCCCTCACACTTGGCGTGGACCCAGTGGTTGCACCGTGAACACTGAATCATCTGGCTCTCATAGTCATTGTCCTCGTAACACTTGAAGCAGATGGGGCAGAAGTTACCTGGACAGAGATGTACACCAGAGGTGATTGCCTTGTTGTGACAATATGTGCTGAGCACAAAAACCAACTGGGAATCATTCGTAAAACTACAGCGTTTGGAGGCTCTACCAATTTATCTATACAGACATAAATAATTAACTGGGATTATATTAACATTAGGTATCATCAAGAGATAAATGGTAATTTCTACTAAATACAAATAAACAAAGAAAACTGCATATACTTCTACAAAGAGCTGCTTAATTGAGTTAATGGATTCGCCCTCACCCATAGACACACACATGTACTAGATATGACAAGTTTTTGCTGTGCTTGTGAAGTTCTGTGATTGATCAGGTCAGTTGTATTTCCCATGCAGCCCATACCCTGATCATGGAGCCTGCTGCAGTCCAGGCAGAGGCCCTTGTCGTGGTCCCACTCCGTATCGAAGCTTTTCCCTGGCGTCCCGTCGCAGCTTCTACAGCGTATGCAGGACATACACACCTGAGAGAGAAACAGACAGACTGATGCACTGGAATCCGTTGGAGTCATTCTAAATGCTTTGAGTGCTCTGTCTCAGTGGCGCAGCTCCTTAAGTTCACACACAGCAACTCACATCCAGACCATAATGAATTTCATGTCACTGCTGAAGCAATTAAAATGCTCCACAAATTTTACCCTATTTTACAAAGATTGTATATTCAATTAATTTAGCCTTCCTGACAAACATGAATGAAAGTAACTGTGTGTGTGCATTTTACAAGGTATTGAGCACCAGAGGTTTATTACTTTAACAATACATAGTCCTGTTTCATCTCCCCAGTTTGGAATTTGGCAACCTTGCCTCTCCATTCACCTTTGTCTGATTGAGCCACCATTTTGTGCAGTGCATTATTTATTTATACCTTACATGTCAGTACGATGCAGCATTTATCTGCATTATTTATGCTTCACGTGTAACATCAGATGTAAATAATTTATAAAAGTTCCATACTGTACTAACATGTAAAAACTACTTCACCATATAGCGGCTGATGCATGAAAGACTTCAAAGATGCAAGTCCACCAATGTATTGCGTAACTATATATTAGTTCTAGGTCAAGGACACAACCATTCAGCTAAACATAAGATGGCGGCCATGACCAAGTTGTAAGAGGTCTGCCTGCTGATTAAGCAAGCAAGAAATTATTCTTAATTTCCCAATGCATGTCTCTGCTCATCAGTGATACTTCCATGGAATTCCTTTATTTTCCAATATTCAACTGTGCTTATGGACAATGGGTTACAAGAAATAGTCCATATACATCGACTACACAGTACATGCAATGTACAACAAATACATTCAGTTTGTTCTGTGCATACCCCTCACCTTTCTGAAACAAAACAAATGAGGGGGGAAACAAACACTTACCCATGACATTTTATATTTGTTGGGTTTAGGATAGTTTGGTCCCAGACAAGAAGTGTGATAGCTATTCTGACATTTCCCACATTCCAAGAGGGACTAAAAGAAAAAAGTAAAAGACTGCAATTAGCTCCACATTAAAGCATTAATCTTCATTGGTTTCCTGTGCAGGTCAGCACAGTACCTTGGAGAGCTTGCTCTTGAGGCCACAGACATGACAGAACTTGCAGCGACGACAACACCAGTTCTCTTTGTTCTCCTCTAGGGGGCGCTCCCCAGAGTCCAGGCAGAACCAGTGGAACGGCTCACAGCACACCTGACAGTAGAGCATCTGGAAAGATGGGGCAATCAGTCAACCAACACAAGCTTACAGCTGAGAGATGCTGCAGTCAGGTGAATGTTCTACCAGCATTTAAAATCAAGATGATTCACTGTCATATCCACATTCCTATGGTTCACCTCACCCTCGACAAAGGAAAAACCCAAATGCATTTTTGCTTTTAACACCTCATCCTTAAACACTCCTCCTTCGACCACATTCATCACAGTATCTTGAGTGGAAAAGAAAACAAAAAATTGCTCATCATAGTCACACTCAGTGCTGTGTGTGGGCAGCATCTCAATTACTGGTTGCACTTTGCTGACGATAAAAAGGGAATGATGTGGTAGAAACTCCCCCCACAGCATCTAGATCATTACATAGAAACAAAAAGCTAGGAAAAGCTCTGCAAACTAATGATACCAGAGGTGTGAATTGCTCCAAATGTTTTGCTAAAATTACATTCCACATACATTAAGGCAATGCTACAAACCAATCTTTTTGATACATTTCCCTAAAGGGTTTGGACTCTCCCTATTTTCCTACACACATGTGAAAGCGAGGGGGGTGGAAGGGGGGACCTGGTCGTTGCGACGGGCGGTACCTGGTGTTGTCCTTTGCTGGCACAGAGCAGACAGACCTGCTGGGGGATGATTGGAACAGAGGTGAGGATACTGAGGCCCCCCATCAGCCACACGTTCTGGATGTTGCAGTCCTCCTGTGGGTTAAGTACCAGACACAAACATCAGGACTGCTCTGGTCACTGAACAGATTTAAATGGAATTAAAACCCAAGTACAAAAAATGGGAAAACTGTATATCTGAGCATTTCAAATTCAAATGCTTTGGATTTCTTTTTGAAAGCCTTTGAATGTCACAGACTCTAAAAGATAAAGGTCTCTATTTTCGAGAGCAGGTGCAACATCCTACGACCGATTTAAAAAGCACCATTACTGAAACGACACCCACCAAGTTATTTTCTGCAACATGGCAGCAACAGGAAAAATGTGGAAGCACAAACCCACTTGCGCCTGTGATGTAATAAAGGGGCGTAGAATTGCAAAGTCTGGGAGTGTCCTCTAAAAACAAATGGGACTACCATGCAAAATGTGGGGCACGATGGCCAAATTGGCAGTGTTCGTCAAAAGAGAAACCCTTGCGCTGAAGAGGTCTCTAAAGCAGGACTATTCGGAGTGCAAAACTCAAAGGTAGAAAAATAAATTGTAGTACACTGACTAAGCCAGCAGGTGTGATAACATTTGGAGATATTACCAAAAGGCAATAACGATGACACTTCCATAATGACACAAATAATTAAATTCCCCACGATCTACTAGGAAAATGTGAGGCCCATGCTCTTTAAATGTACAGTACAGGGGGTCCTCGGGTTACGACGGTCTCGAGTTACGTCGTTTCGTGGCTACGACGCACTCCCATAAATTAATTGAAAAACCTAGTTTCGACCTACGTGGTTTGGTTCGTACATACGACCACAGAAATAAAGATAAGAAATAGTTCTCTCTTTTTTTATTACTGTTTCATTTAATTACTGTATTTTATATGTCCTTCATGTGTTGTGTGTACAGAGTGAGTGACTTAAGGTGTTAACTTAGGTATAAATTCCGACTTACGTCGACAAGTCATAGGAACGGAACTCGTTCGTAAGTCGAGGACCCCCTGTACATTCTTTTAACGCTTGGAACATTTTCAATGCAGACTATTAATCTTAGCTGAATTTAACATCTCTGTTTTGCTGTTGATTCCAATTGTATGGAATAAATAATTGCAAGGAGTAGAAGGCATTACTGCCAACGACTTGAAACAGTCGCATGATACTCTAAGTTCACACATAAGCAGACAATGTCACACCTGTCAAAAATCGGTGATTGCTGATTGGGACTTGCAGCAGACATGTAACTCACTGGTAATACATTATTGCATAAGGACAATAAATATAGCTGACTGTAAAATAGTTATCATCATTATATTTAGCTAGCTAAGATAGGCCCCCATGACCACAATGGCAAGTTGTAACAAGCATGTTACCAAGCACTAGTTAGCTAAATAGGATACCCTATATTGTAGAGGTCATAACTAGGCTATTCAAACAATAAAATACATACGTAACTATCAGTGCATGCTCTTTTCTGTCAGCATTACTGTATGACTTTGACATCTTACAATTTAGAGTATCCTTGAACGGTAAGAATGAACGAGTCTGGACTGGATGATGTGCTTAGAGCGGTCGTTTGAAGGGGGGATGTCACGGTTACAGCGCTGATACGGAGCTAGAATGGACAGCTTCTCCACTGCATTTTCTAGGCTGTTGCTGTGCGGAGCCTGCCTTGCCTCCATCCATATTTCATGTAGCTGAGTGAAAGGTGTCATGCTAACTACAGTGGTTGCTGTGGGCTGTTTTCATTTTTGTGTGTCATTTGGTTTGAATTTACTTAATATAAAATGGGTTTTGGTAGTGTTGAGCGATGTATTGTATCACTGAGCATAAAGAGGAATGAAAACTATACCATGATAACACATATATGAATCATATACAGTGGGTACGGAAAGTATTCAGACCCCTTTAAATTTTTCACTCTTTGTTTCACTGCAGCCATTTGCTAAAATCGAAAAAGTTACTTTTTTTCTCATTAATGTACACTCAGCAACCCATCTTGACAGAAAAAACAGAAATGTAGAAATTTTTGCAAATTTATTAAAAAAGAAAGACTGAAATATCACATGGTCATAAGTATTCAAACCCTTTGCTGTGACACTCATATTTAACTCACATGTTGTCCATTTCTTCTGATCCTCCTTGAGATGGTTCTACTCCTTCACTGGAGTCCAGCTGTGTTTAATTAAACTGATTGGACTTGATTAGGAAAGGTACACACCTGTCTATATAAGACCTTACAGCTCACAGTGCATGCCAGAGCAAATGAGAATCATGAGGTCGAAGGAACTGCCCAAGGAACTCAGAGACAGAATTGTGGCAAGGCACAGATGTGGCCAAGGTTACAAAAAGAATTTCTGCAGCACTCAAGGTTCCTAAGAGCACAGTGGCCTCCCTAATCCTTAAATGGAAGAAGTTGGGATGACCAGAACTCTTCCTAGACCTGGCCATCCAGCCAAACTGAGCAATCATGGGAGAAGAGCCTTGGTGAGAGAGGTAAAGAAGAACCCAAAGATCACTGTGGCTGAGCTCCAGAGATGCAGTGGGGAGATGGGAGAAAGTTCCACAAAGTCAACTATCACTGCAGCCCTCCACCAGTCGGGGCTTTATGGCAGAGTGGCCCGGTGGAAGCCTCTCCTCAGTGCAAGACATATGGAAGCCTGCATAGAGTTTGCCAAAAAAATGTTCCCAGACTATGAGAAATGAGATTCTCTGGTCTGATGAGACCAAGATTAAACTTTTTGGCATTAATTCTAAGTGGTATGTGTGGAGAAAACCAGGCACTGCTCATCACCTGCCCAATACAATCCCAACAGTGAAACATGGTGGTGGCAGCATCATGCTATGGAGGTGTTTTTCAGCTGCAGACGACTGTTTGCAATTGAAGGAAAGATGAATATGGCCAAGTACAGAGATATCCTGGAAGAAAACCTCTTCCAGAGTGCTCAGGACCGCAGACTGGACCGAAGGTTCACCTTGCAACAAGACAATGACCCTAAGCACACAGCAAAAATAACAAAGGAGTGGCTTCGGAACAACTCTGTGACCATTCTTGACTGGCCCAGCCAGAGCCCTGACGTAAACTCAATTGAGCATCTCTGGAGAGACCTGAAAATGGCTGTCCACCAACGTTCACCATCCAACCTGACAGAACTGGAGAGGATCTGCAAGGAAGAATGGCAGAGGACCCCCAAATCCAGGAGTGTCCACTTGTTGCATCATTCCCAAGAAGACTCATGGCTGTACTAGCTCAAAAGGGTGCTTCTACTCAATTCTGAACAAAGGGTCTGAATACTTATGACCATGTGATATTTCAGTCTTTCTTTTTTAATAAATTAGCAAAATTTTTACATTCCTCTTTTTTTCTGTCAAGATGGGTTGCTGAGTGTACATTAATGAGGAAAAAAAAGTAACTTTTTCAATTTTAGCAAATGGCTGCAATGAAACAAAGAGTGAAAAATTTAAAGGGGTCTGAATACTTTCTGTACCCACTGTATTTAATAATTGGATATGTATGCTCTGCCCCTTCGGATTCTGCCAGTGGTGACTGTGTCACAGGTCCAGAGACAAGTACCTGTCAATTTTACCAGTTTTGCTGCTTCAGAGACTGGAAACCTTGTTTGGGTGCATGGGACCATGAAAGAAGAGGATTATGTGGGTATTTTGAAGGCTAACATCAGGACATCTGCAGCCAGTCTAGGGTTAGATCGTCGCTGGGTCTTCCAACAAGACGATGACCCGAAGCTTACATCAAAGTTCATCAAAAACTTTTTGAAAGACACCAAAATCAAGGTTCTGGAGTGGCCCTCTGAGAGCCCAGATCTAAATCCTATTGAGAATCTGTGGAGGGAGCTCAAGGCTCGGGTCCATGCTCGGAGACCAAGCAATTTGCATGATCTTGAACAATTAGCCAAGGAAGAATGGGCTAAAATCCCTCAGGATACATGTGCCAACTTAGTTAGAAACTACCAGAAGAGCTTGTTGTCAGTTTTGGATCAGAAAGGCTACACTATTGACTATTAGTTGTCAGAGGGCTAATAATTTTGACCATTGCATTTTTTGCTTTTTTCTTGTTTCAGTTTAGCAAACCAATAAAAATGTTCATTTAACCTTATGCAGATGTTGTCTTTGTTCTTGCGGACACATACAAACTATAAACACTTAAGGTTATGGCCCATGTCATTGGAAGGATAAGGGTTTTATTTGATTTCATAAGGGGGGGTAATAATTTTGACCTTAACTGTAGGTCTCAAGAAAATAGGTTTGCGGGATTGCCCCTCCAATTGAGCGTTGCACAAATCAGGCAATAAATGATTTATGACTTATGATATATAAATTTGAAAATAGACCCCAAAATCTTCCAGTACAAACAGCATGTGTATTTACATATCAAAAAAAACAATTGTCCTTATTTTACCAAAATCACCTTTACACCTAATTAGTGAGCAAAACAATATAGGTGCATGGCACCCAATAAAACTTCCAAAATTCAAAAACATTTTAACACACAAATCATAAATCCAATGATATATGCTCATAACTAAGGCAATAGCCAATATTAACTATGTAGTGCTAGCTACAGATCTAGCACTTTGTGATGCTGTAAAAGTTCCAATTTCAATTAATTAAAAAAAAAAGTAGTATATCATGGCGATTTCAAACTTGGAGGAGGATCTTCTACTTTACACATTTTTGCCATAACCACCCCTCAGGCCGTTGTGGCGTTTTTGTGTTCAGCCATTGCTTGCAGTGAAATTTTCAGTTATTGCAATTTCTGCCAATTTCCAATAGACCTCAGCATGTTGTGAGCAATTTGTCTCCATAATACATAATTTGTGTGATTACTATTATTTTATAAATTAATGGTACATTGAGTATCTCTTATCCTAAATGCCTGGGACCAGAAGTTTTTTTGGATTTTTGATTGTTTCAGATTTTGGAATATTTACATATATAGCCATTACCCAAAATCTGTCCAAGTTCTGTTCTGACCCACCAATTATATCTTGAAATGGACAAAAGTCGGACATATGTTAACTTGGCATGTAGAAGTACAGATGTAACATACAGAAGATGTACAATATGCCGGGATATCGTCTGACAGTCACTATCGTACGCACACGGCCGTAAGCACTAGTGGGCGTAATTTTTATATTTACACATTTTTTTCTTTCTTTTTTACATTTATACAGTATTTTTTTCGGTCATAAGTACTGATGGTTGCAAAGGTGTGGAGTTTTCCACTTGCGGAGTCATGCTGGTGCTGAAAAAATTTCGGATTTTGGAGCATTTCGGATTTCGGATGCTCAACCTGTACTTCAAGATAGAAAAGAGTATCCCCAGCAGACGGGTCTTTACCTTGAAGTCAACTCTGATCTTGTGTGACAGCTCGCAGGGCTCACTCTCCCGCTGGGTGAATCCGTTGGCCAGTGCGGCCAGGACGCTCGGAGGCGTCTGCTCCTGCGGACTCTGAGAATGAAGGAGAAAAAGGGGATAAATTTGGGAAATATCCCACACCCCCTCCTCTTCTTCTTCCTCCTCCTTGTGCTCTTCATTCTCCACCAGCTCCGTCTCACCGCCTCCCTGCGTTTGCTCCATCAGCCCAGCCTCTGGGCAGGGCCTGTCCTGTTCAAATGGACCCCTTTGCTCCACCTGCGGGAGTGGCTGTTCCACCCGTTGGTCGTCTGCTTCAGACGCATAGGTGACCGCTGCTCTGCGAGTGCAAGCGCGGTCACCGTGTGGTTGGCTGAGACAGCATTGCCGTGGTCCTTGTCCTGCGACTTGCCTGTGTCCTGCTGTGCCTGTGTGGGGGGGGACTGCTGAAGCCAAAGCAAAAAAGCACCAGCGTTACACCACAACCACCGCAAGCCGCGACACACACACACACACACCACAGAGGGGACATTGGTTCCCACCACCAGTAACCACCATTTCAAGAAGAGGAAGAGTCAGGGCTCCCACAGACCGTACATTCAAGATAATATCAAGTAAATTACTGTGCTACATGTTATAACAAATTGTAGAAAAATGTGAAAAAAGTTGTGTGCATGTGGCTGGGAAAAGACAAAGTCATATTTATAGAATACTGTATCCTCATACAGTAGCCAATATATTGGGAAGACCGGGTGCTTTGGAAAAAAGAATTTTAATGTCACCGAAACAGCAACAGTCTCAATCTATGTTTTACTATGGATTATGTACGGCTAAAAAACTTGTTTTGGAAGATGGATTAAACCACCAGAAAACCAAGCACCCAAGATCCAATGTAAAATCCAGGTCCTTTTCACAACCACAGCATTCAAAAATCAAAGCAGGTTTCAAGGATCTGTGGAAACCCTGCAGAGGTTGGACCGAGAGAGAGGAGAGAGGATAGGGATAGAGGCAAGAGGCTGTGCTGATCCTGCGGGTTTGTTATCCCCCTAGAAGTCAGAATTAGGTGTTAGCTCATGCAGTTAATGTTGGAGGCAAGGTGTGAAGCATCTCCAGGGAACAAGAGACATGTCTTTCTCCTTCAAACTGCTATGAACTCAAAAAAAAAAACTTTTGAGTGAACACAATCCATGAGTTTCAAGTCAGTTTTACGGCAAAATTGACAGGAAACATCTCTCCTGTCCTGGAGGTGCCCATCCCTGCATACACAAGGGAAATGTTACGTGTGAGGCAAGTAAAGGAGTGTCAGTACTAGCCCGATCACTCTGCCGGAGGACAATCACCTTTTCCATTTTGCGGCGTACTGGAGGACCCCTATGCTGGCCAGGCCTACGGTGTCTCACGATGTCCCCCGAAACGTTGTTCTGGTCATCATCAAAAGAAGTGCAGTCTGCAGCACAACAAGGGAGAAATGGTGTTGTGAAGAAAATGCTCACTGTTCTCTCAACAGAAAGCAAAGTACATAGGCATCTTATGATTATTAGCTTCAAACAAATATTCCTTGCAAAGGGACAGAATGTACGCAGATGTTTTATCTGTTTTACTTCAGACAAAAAAGCGAACTAAAAAGGTGATGATGATGATGACCGAAATGATTTTGTCCGCCTCAAGGCTGCCGCCTTCACCTGGTCCTTTGATCTATCTCCACATCTCTGGAGTCTTCAACGGCACCCTTTCCCCATTCTTTCTAGACCTTGCTGAAATGCCCCTTATACAACACATCCTAGTGTGATGTTGCACACAATATTGTTTAAATTATTCTGTGATATTCAGATGAGAGACATCTTAAGTGTTAATTGCACTATTGTTTGTGTGTACACCTTGAATTTGTCTTCAACCCTCAGATCAGCTACTGCCTACCTATTTTAATAAACTGCTTTTATAGCACATTAGTATTTGTTTTCTTGCTAAAGCACAGGTGCTGTCTAGCAGCGCAGAAAAATATTACAGGCTTACTTTCATTAAAAATAATGGCACAATGCAGCCAAAATAGTTGGATACAGTGCAATACACAGATTTATGTGCGTAAATAAGAAGTGGATAACTTAAGTGTTTTTAAACAACCTACATGCACTTAAATTCTGTCTAACTGAACTAAATGTGAAATATTGATTTCAAAAATGTTACTATTTTAAACCACAACCCAGCGAAACGCCACAGCCATAAACACAGGACAGGCACAAAAGCTATTAAATTTTAGTGTGATTTATTTGCACATGCTGCGGTGATGCAACACACAATGAAGACGGTTCCTTGTAATGCTTCTGTTCAATATTATGCTGTCCAAATGTCCAAATGACTACTTTCTGAATCATTGGTTTCTGTATTGGAACATAAGCACAATAAAAAAAAACAAACAAACAAAAAAAAAACAACAACAACAATAAAATGGTGATAATGTATGGTTATTGTCCTAAGGGGCAGGAAATGTCATGATAGAATTTTTAGTCCATGATGCCCACCCCTGCGTGAGGCAGTGGCCCTCCTCTTGGTCAGGGACGAGAAGCTGGATCCCGTTGCTGCATCCAGGTCTGAATCGGAGTCGAGCAGGTCGCAGTAGGAGCGGGGCTTCACGCCGCGTCTCGGCTGCTTCCTCAGCGAGGGGTTCTCCTCGTCTCCAGGGGGCGCCGACAAGGGCCCCTCTCTTCCCTCACCTCCTTCCCCTTCCTCGTTGCTGGAGTGGCATGTGCTGACTGACGGCCGGTGCCGCTTCATGTGGGCTGTAGGCAAAAATGACACATTGACATAAGTGAGTGGATGATCCAGTCTCATTTTTTGGGAACTGTTCAAGAACTGGTCCATATTTCCAAGAATGACAGTGACATCTTGTGGATGTGAAGTGCAAAAGCAGAAAGACATACCCTTCAGCTTGTAGCCCATGCGCCTTGCTTTTCGCTCCTCAATCTTAGCACACCTCTTGTACCTGTAGGAAGATAGACAGAAATTCAATACATTTTTCACTGGCTTGTTTCCATGTTTAAAAAAAATATATAACTATTAGTGCAAAATAAATCTGTAAAATATGCCAATTGTATGCATGCACAAACATTTAAGTATGAAGTGGATACTATCTGCTCCCAGTGCACAAAATTTTTTATCAGTGGAATTGTAATGAATACGCAAAACAAGACATACATATATATGCAGTTTATATAAAAACAATGGAAACACATGACAAATACATCTGTTCCACAAAGTATTTATGGATATGCTGCCATGGAACTTAAGCAAAGTTTTTTTGCAAAGTTATGTTATTTGTGCATTCTGTCTGAACTGTTCAGATGTTTTTACAGTACCCAGCTCTCAAGAAGATCATAGATACATCGCCCCTCTGACACTCCCTATTACTATTTGAATAACCTATTCCGTTAGCTTGAGTAACAGTAAAACTAGAAGACCTTCCCATGACCACATGTTGCTGTTTAATATTGGCATATTAATATACCAATATGCACAATCAATGACATGGTTCAGAAGTGACTATATGCATGAGATTCAGGACGGGATCTGGCTGACACATACACACAGCACTGCCGCTTGGTGTTGGGTCCCCCGAATTTAGGCTTGTCCAGACAGTTGATGCATTCGCCGCAGTCCTCCTCATGGAGGCAGCCTTTGCATCTCCCACACCTGCGAGACCGGAGGCCCGAGGGCCCATAGTCGCCCTGATTCCGGCTCCCGACCGACCTGCGGACCTTAATGGTTCTCTGTTCGTGCACAGTGGGGCTGTCTGGTTCTGAGGGTGACCCTAAGTCTGACACAAAAAAGTTGCGGTTAGGAGAGAGCATTGGTTAAGAGCTGGAAAAAAAAATAACTACGTAAAAATAAGTCTAAATCTCCACGATGAAGAGGCTTTCAGTTTGTATCAGCCTAAAAATAAATGATTTTTATTGCTGCTCCTGATTTTATGGATATTCATCATTACTCTTTAGACACAAGCTTGACTATTTTTAAAAAACATGAGAACATACGATGCTATGCTTCCTGTGGCAGGTTCTTCACAAACAGGCATAAGACGTATAATAACATAAGAGGTGCGAATTACCTTCTGCAGCTGGTGATGGTGTGATGCCGTCTCTCTCATGCAGAGGTAGGGCGCTAAGTCTGGGAATGTCATCGGGTACCATGGCACGGGGCTGTCCCAGGGCCACGGCTGCAGCCCGGCACACATGCTTGATCCGTGGGCCGCCCACTGGACGCTCCTTTAGAGGGGATCGTAAGGATGAGACACAATGAGGAAAAGCAGATAAACACCAACTAAAAACATCAACCAAACAACCACATGCATGCACAGCCTAAACAAGGCTGAGCTGAACTGGCCCTCTTGTGCCTTTAGAGAGAATGCAATCCCTGTACATTATATACAAACTAAATCAATAAAGGTGAAAGGTAAATCATAACATGTACAAAAATGATCTTTTAGGATTAAGATAGAATTATGTTTCAAGTTTAACAGAATCACTGCAATAAAAAAAAAATGATTTTGCGTGATGAAATGAGCAGAATAAGACTGTTTAAAACAGTAGCATAGGCTAAGAAACTAGTTATTTGCACACTGAACTATGTGTTTTTTCTATGAAATTCAGGAAAGTCATTGTTGGGAGACAGTTTTGGAGAGCAGCACAGTGTATGAGAATGCGTATTAAAATTACAAAGGGATGTCACCGCATCTGACCAGAGTCAAATGGTGCCTCCAGTTAACGACCTGCTATCTGCTCCCCAATATAATGTATGGGCCTCACTTCCTGGGGTTACCTGGTCATCACATGCTAATGTCTTTCCGTTAAACTGTAGAAATATTGACAACACAATGTAATCACTGAAGATTTTGCTCCATGCTTGTGTTCCCACGGCAAGCTGTGTAAGTAAAGTATCTGTCTTAGACTGCGAACATGGGATCATTCTCTTCATTAACAACATGGTTGTTTTTACTCATTTTGAGAATTTACTTAACACTAAATTACTAACAGCGTCAAATGTTCTTTGTTGTAATGGATAGAGAATGTTGTATAAAGCTGCAAGTGTGCAAGAGAGGGTCATCTCCTGTACAGTTCACACTTGACACCTCTGTACGATAAATCAACACACAAACGTAAGGAAGTGGCGGTATAGTGACATTTACCTGAGGAGGATAATCCTTGTTGGGTGTCCTGACCACTCTTCTCCGTCTCTTCAACCTTATTGAACCTCCATCTTGGGATCCCACATTAAAAGATCCAGATAGGAGCTGAGGAGATATTGGAAAGTTTATATGGAAATATATAAATGGTACTATGCTTTATCTGTCAGCCTGTTCTAACACACTACAATTAGACCTTGAACTTCCAAGAATCCACTGCAAATATGCAAGAGTTCCACTGTCAGCATTGCCAGATGATTGAAATTCTGACTGAATTCATGAGCTACCTCAAGGTTAATGGATATGCTCATATGAATTACAATAAAACTACAGGAGTGTGGTAGTCTACAAAACACAAACTACATTCAAAAAAAATCTGTACACCAAGTGCATAATTGCATGCCATTAATGGTTATCACCTGAGAGGTCTTCAGCTGCTTTTGCTGGTCAATCTTGATTAACTGGACCTTGGCTCTCTTCAGTAGATGGAACATCTTCTTGTTGGCACCAGAAAGGCTGATTCTGTGGGTGGTGCCCCTTTCCTCTACCACTACCTGTTCACGCTCCTCTGTCTGGTTCTGGTCAGCCTCTCCATAACCAAGGTTCAGGGATAAATCTTCTCCTAAGGCAGAAACACATTTCGTCTTAACATTAAAGAGACCCAACACCTTTAAAATGCAGACATAACTGTAGATATGAGAATATTCACACCCAAACATATACTTGTTTTGATTCAAATATAATCCTACCTGCATTTAAAATGTAATTTTTTAAAACTGATGCAACAAAAATTCAATAACACTTTAGATGAGATGGAAAAAATGAAGTACAAGCAATTTCTGACCAGCTAAGCCTCCAACCACAGGATGGCAGTAAGCAGAAAATTTATACAATGGAGATATTTGAAAATACAAAGAAATCCTTACTTTTGATCTCCTCTGTTGGCCTGAAGGAACATGAATTTCCATCTGTGTTGTCTCTCTCCATCACTTCCTCTCCATATTCCAACACCTGGGGTTTGGAACGGACATGCACTGCAACTTTCCGCACTACTCCAGGGGAATTAAGGTCCTCAATCTTCAATTTGGTTTTCTTTCTCTTTTTCATATGCGGGAATGATGGAGCCAGACACGGATCCCGACAATCCCCTTTTTGTTCACCCCAACCCCTTCTCTTTACTGCAGGCGGCCAAAATTTTCTGCCACTCCCTTCTTTCATCTTCCTCTTCGGAACTGTCCCCGAGGTCAGCTTCTTGAGTCTTTCATATATTTTCAGTGCTGAGTGCTGGCTAAGCTTCGAAACCTTTTTCAAAGGCAAGGAAGAGGTAGTGATGGCATTTGAGGGCTTTAGGTCTCTGAAGGACAGCTGGCTCTTACTTTTTTGTGCATATATGTCCTCCTCAGCATCCTCCAGTACACGCCACTTAAAATTGGGCTCTCGCAAAGGGGTTTTCCGTTTTCCAGAAAGACTACATGAAGTTGGGCTCTCAGCATCCGGTCTTGATTTACACTCGGTCTCTATTGTGTAGGCAATGTCTTCAGTCTTACATGTGGGTTGTGTGACAAAGTCCTCCTCGTCCAAAAAATCAAACATGTCATCCATACCGCTACTGTCTTTTTTCCTAGTTGAACGAGGATGCAGGCTAAGGCTCCCTTTCTTTGGAGAGACTCTGGGTGGAAGCAATGACATGTCATCATCATCCATGAACCTTTTTGGCATTTTGATGACTCGGGAGGACCTTGCACTCACCGTAGGTGACAAGAAGTCCTGATAGCCTGTGGAGACAGACTGTTGCGCTCCTACGGGGGGTTCTTCTTCCTTCTTCACTCCTTCTTCAAGTGGATCTGGAATCAGTTCATAAGTGAAGGTGATAATCTTACGCCTATGACGCTTTGGCCCTTGGCTGTTTGTGGAGGGTCTAACAGGCAGCTCTTCTGGCTTTCTTCGATACCCAAATAATGATTTGCGTCGCTTCACTTTGAAGGGCTTTCTGATGCGCTTCTTTGGCTGTTCATTTAACTCCTGGAACTCTCCCACTGCCTCTTCTGTGAGCTGCATTTCCATCTTCTGCTCTGTATCATCTTTCACATTAGTAACAGCTTCAGATGATGCTGATCTAGATCTAGAAGCATCTGCACTCCTATTACTCTGGCTCTCCTCCTTAGGTGAAATTAACAGGGAACCTTCACTGGTTTGCTGTGGATTAGCAATATCATCCATTCCAGAATATTTCTCTGTCCCAGCTGTACCTTGCAAAGGAAGATCTCCAGCATCAGTATTCATCATCACCTGCTCCATCTGTGGCATACTGTCACCAGACTTTCTTAGGGAGGTGGGGTTAGATCGGTCCCCTTCTTTATGCAATGTGGGATTATTCACATCAGACAAAATTGTTGGGTCTACTGGGACATTTCCAGGAATGGGCTCCTGCTTGCTGACACCAATCTGATGGATTGAGAGTGACTGCTGCAAACTCTTGTGTTTAGCTGGTGAGGGAACAACCTTCAGCTTTAATGGTGGTACTATTTCTTTTCCAACTGAAATGTTTGCCTGAACTTCATCCTCTGAATATGTTTCCATCTTTGCCACACCTGGCCCCTGGCTGCTCTTGCCTCTAGCTTTTCTTTGCTGCTTCTGGGTGAGTTTTTGGAGGGCAGAACTAGCAACTGGAGAAGAGGAAATGTCCTCGTCTGTGATTAACTTGTCATCTTCCCTCTTCATCACTTTATTACACCCTTGTTTTTTGAGTGCTTTTCCTTTGCCCTTAACCACTGTTAGAGTCCACACAAATTTGCTTTGCTTCTTGCATGCCAACCCTTTCAAGTCCTGACCACTGGAATGGGCTCTTGTCGAACTTGCAAGCACAACTTTGGGATTCCGAACTCTCTTTAGTTTCAAACCAGGGATACCCAAGTCCTGACTCTTGCTTTCAAAGGGCAGACCCCTTGCTTCAGATAACTCTGCACCCAGTGGATGTGGGAAAGCTGAGGCTCGCTGGTCTTTTATTCTTCGCCTCCTCCCCCTCTGATTGTCCGTGCTGTTGATGACTAACACTGAGTCAACTGTCCTTTCTCCCATGGACAAGGGCTCTGCTGTGCTTTCCTTTGTCTCTTTGTCTCCAACATTTGACTCTGAACCCTTTTGAAAAGATTTTATTTTCTTGCCTCAGGTTTTGGTGTTGTGCTTCCTGTTTTAGGTGAAAGTGGAGATGTCCCTAAAGATTGCTTCCCATCCAAGTGCTGGTCCTCAGTCTTTGCTGTAGCCTTGCAACTACCATCCCCAGCTTCATTTACACTAGATGGGAACCCCTTTCCTTGTCTTGCAGTTTTAGCTCCTCTTTTTGATCCATAACCCCCTTTAAAAGTTGCTCCTCCAACCAGTTGGCTCCCCTTCTTCAACTTTACTTGGCTACTGAAGGCTTTCACACTTTGCAATTTCTTTACTTTAGAGAGGTACTTGAGCTCTGACACCTTAACATTTCTCAAATGTTTCTGACCAGCGAATGTTTTATGTTTGACAGTCTTTTTGGCAACCAATTTGACGGTAATTTGGGATTTTGTGGTGTTATTTCCTGTTCCCCGAGTCGTTGATGTACGAAGCTTTGTCAAATTATTTTTAGAACACTTGATGTCATTCTTCAAAGCTTCTACAGGTTTCTGCCTAGGTTCCTGAGGGGGTTTAGAGCCTTTTTTAGAAGGTGATGATGATGCAATCCTCACTTTTTGGTCCAGCACATCTTGCATCTGTTTTTCTGATTTCAGATTGAGAGAGTAGCCTATAAACAAAACACAACCAATAAATATACACCATAATTATGAATTTACATGTTTCATTATATTTTTAAATATCCTACGGGTGAATGTGATACAAAGTCATGTACTACAAATGTCCATGAACTGTGAGTGTTTGCTCTTAGTCCTTGGCTATCTTAATTATTTTAACAAATTATCAAGCACAAACTTATAGTAGTAGAAAAAGTAAAAGCCATACAATTTTTCAGAAAGAGGACTTTGTATTAGGCTTTGGTGGTATTCAGGGTTACAGGAAATCACAGTATTTTTAGATTGTGGTGGTATGGTTTTTTACACCGTTGTGAGAAGTTGTACATTTTTGCTGTGAAACCAGCAAATTGAAGCAGCTGTTTATTGCTGTTCAACCACAAGAGCAGCACTTAAAACAAGAAAAAATATTAATATACCTTGATGCAGCCTGTGAGCTTACTACAAAAACATGCAAATATAAAAACTGTCAATTAAAAATGGACTTCTGGCAGGTCATTCATTGTGGTGAGGTATGATTGTAATTCATTCACAAATGACTAAATAATCTTAGCTTGTGAAAGCTGTGTTCAAAAAGAAAAGTTTAATTAAACTATCCTGCCAATTCAGAACAGAGACCAGCAAGGACACAGTTAACATGTTAGTGTTGATATCCTTTCCACTTATTACAGAATCAAAATGTCTCCTCATACCCAAAATTTGGCTAAAAGAAGCAGAAATGAGAAGATGGGCCAGCTTCTCCCCAAAGACCGACATTAGACGTGCCATATTAGCAGTTTCGCTGACCTAACCAACTGTCTGGATACAAAACTGTCAGGCAGACTAACAAAAACATGGCCTGCATGTGAAAAGGGATGAGGTAGTGATTACATTGTGAACTGAATCCACATGGATTTCTTTCACAGACTTGTCATGGGTTGTGTGATGCACCTACCATTCCAGTCAGCGCTGCACGATATTGGAAAAAAAAATTGGGAAAAAAAAAACCAACAAATATTTTTTTTTTTTTTTAACAGTATAAAAGGTACAAAGCAAACTATTAGAATGTGTACTTACTTCTGGAGGAAGTGTTTCCTGAACGTAGTGAATTTCTGCTGCCTTCATTCTGTGCTTCAAAGCCTATAAACTCTTCTACCTGAAAGACAGAAACAAATGAAGATACTCAGTGCGTGGTCGCAGCTTTTTGGTCCAGTCAGCATTTGGCAAACATTTAAGGGCTTCTTAGGTTTTTCCCTGTCATCTTCCTGAAAAGTCCCAAGCCTAAGGGGTTTTTGTATTACAAGGGACAATCCAGATATAGGTAGATTCATTTATGGTTGACCCTATCGGATTCTCTCATACACTTACCTACTGATGAATCAAATTTCCAATTTTTATTTCCGAATTTCCTTTTTCTCCCCTTTGAATTTTGAATTCCTGATCAGATTCTTGGATCCCTCCTATCACTACAAAGTCTCTTTTCAATCCAGCAGATGGAAAACAAGCACAAATCCTACCTCAAAGTCCATGCTACCAGCCATCAATTTTAAATTCTGCACTCCATCACTTTTTAATACTTTTCTTCCCCAAAAGATGCTAGAAAAGGCATCTACCCATAGCTTAACCTGACTCTCTTCAGGGTCTTGTCTGTCCTTCTCAAAGTACTCCTCCTGACCAAAACAAAGACTTAAATGGCACATATCTGCTGCATATGCTGAGTCACCTACAGCCCTTGAATTTGAGTTACAGGCTTTATATGCAATCAGACTGCACAGAACCTGTTAAGTCAAGAGGAGCAGCTGACTGCAACATGAAGTTTTTTCATGACAACACCTTGGAGTGCCTTGTCCTGCTTAGACCATGGCCACATGCAAATGATAAGGATTTGTTTGATACTAGGGGCCGACCGAAAACAGATTTTGTCACAGATATTGATACCAATAATAGGATTGTTGATTTCCGACAACAGGTATTATCAGCTGATAATCAAACTATGTACACAGTACCATTATTATTAATTTAGCCTTATTTTGAGAAAAATAAATAAATAAGCCGAACAAATAAAAGTCCTCTGGATGGCAGCCCAGAGGAGGGTGGGTGGGACTCCTGCGATGTATTAAAATTAGAACACAGAATTATTCTGCCTCTATTAGTGGGAAATTCCAGCATTATGGATGTGACATTTGCACTCACATAATCATGTAAAATGTCTCAGATTATGAAGTGGTTAAACATGAATTAACACATTTATGTATATTTTCATGAAACAATATGGGTGGAATGCAGACACCCCCACAACATTTTGAGATATCTTACAGACACATGGCAAATTAACCTTTGCTGTGGATGTGACAGAAATGGATGGGATGGGAAACTCTGTGATGTTTACTCTCTAATGAAGGAGTACTGAAATTCCCAACATGAAGGAGGCTTGGCTGAACTTAAAAACTATAGTTTTGAAAATATTCACATTTTCATGAAAACAAGGATGAAGAAAAACCAGTGCAATGGACGCGACATCCAGCGTTACAGATGGTGTACCCTATGGTAGGGGGTGGGTTCAAAGCAATTTCCATTTTATTATGTTTACTCCTAGTAGACAATCCTTGTACACAGCACAGAACAATCAAAATCTAAAATAGCTTTTAAACATGATCTTATTATTCATTAAGCCCCATTTGAAATGATGAGTATCTATCTGTTGATTTTAACTGGCCTATATGTGAACAAGCCACAACTCAGATTTTTAGTTCTCACATTTAGCTTTCTCCATTCACTGAAAGAAACAAATCTTAGGCTAAATGTGGACAACTTTTTCCTTGTAATGTTTCTCAAAAAGTATAATGGTGGAAATGCAGCACTGTATTCCTTTGGCAGGTGTACAATCAGTCACACTGCAGAAAAGTTGTGATTACCTCGCACTTGATAACGCCAAGGAAATGGCCACCTGAAAGACACCTGTCTGAAATGACCTGTCTGAAAATGACCATTTTCGGGTAATGTGTTCCATTCACTTTTTTTTTTTTTTTGTCAATGCTTTCAATGCTTGACTTTCACAGAGGCAGCAAGTTTCTTTCAGTTTATTTTTAGATCTAGCTAGTTATTGATGTAAGAAAGACATAACCAAGCATATTATCCTAGACACTTCATCTGTCCAAAGGGGAGGATTAGGCTATGTTCACACTGTCAGTCCAAATCCGATTTATGTGCATATCCAATTGGAATCTGATCATATGTAGCAAGTCTGAACAGCCAACAGCCATTTTACAAATCAGTTTCAAAGAACATTTGTAGGTGGTTTGAAATCCTATTCAAATCACATTTTTGCAAATTCGTTCAGGTCTGACCGCTCTGATCGGATTTCAGGTGTTTTTTTTTTTACATTTGTGACTTTTGACGCTACATACAGTTCACGTGCACATCACACTTACAGTCAGTGTGCTAGTTTGGATTGATGAGCTAGCATGCTAGTTTGGATAGACCACACTCCTCGCTAGACAGTGATGCCGGCGGTGACAGCTGCACAAAATAATGTATATTATTTTAATAAAACTCGTGCCGTGGCTCCACACTGTCATGTTGAAAATAAGCAAGCCCATTTCAGTTGCTTACATTTTGGTTTGTTTATGTCAATTACTTCGACTTACCGGCACAATGTCATTACTACCGCCGCTATTTCCAGACACAATGTCAGTACTACCTCCGCTACTTCCGGACGCAATGTCAGTACTATATCAACCAACGTGGATAAGTCCGAAAATGAGGATTGCCATCCGGACACACGGATCGGATCTGGTCACTTGCAATTTATAATGCGGACAGTCAATCAGGAAGATCGGATTCTGATCGGATATGAAAAAAACTGGATTTGGACTGACAGTGTGAACATAGCCTTAGATGATATAGCTTACAACATTATAGCATTATTTCATACTAAATCTGGAGAAGGTACTCATTATTCACATTATAACCAGCTAGCTACCTTAAAGTTAGGCTGAAACTCATATTTCATATTAACCAGCTAACACAGATTTGCATGTGGAGAGTAAAGAAAGCAAGCAAAAATAAAGGAAATTTGTTTCTACTGGGGAAAATAAAGTTGTGGGAAATGTTGCTGTTTTTGGGGGAAGTTAGATAATGTAAAGATGGTGGTGAACCGTTGCAGCCAGATACATTCATACATTTATAACTCTGTCAAAATCAGATCTCCACAATAAACCACAAAATTGAATTATTGATTGCGTCTTTCTTGGACTGGTGTTTTCGCTGATGTTAAACTTATTCCTCTGCAGTAACCACAGGCTGCAGAACTGCTTTTGTTAAAGAACCAGTTGCAACCTTTTCAATCAATAGATTCTCCCCATGCATCATAAGCCATCCTCTCAAGTATCCATCGGTGCATGTGAGGAAAATCTCAAAAAAAAAAATCCCAGGATTTCTTTTTTAAATAGATGTATTTTCATTTGTATTGTCATGCACAAGCGAAGTCCATTTATGAGGATTAAAGCAAATTCCAGTCTCAAAAAAAGCAACCTGTGCTTACCATTCTTACTCTTTGGTCTGCTTGCTATCTCACACTTAGGTAAAGATTATGAAGTTAATAATAGCTATACAGCTGTGATGCTTTATCGTCGTTAGCGGGTGAACAGACCTGTCATTTAGCGCCTGTAACAGTCATGTCCATGACATGGAAAAAGAACATTAAAAAGAGAGGAGGAAGACCATTTGCGGGTCACATACAAGCTTGATAATAGTTAGCTTTGCATAGAAAGTTTGGATACCACCAGATTCTCAATGCATGCTTTACAAAAACTTTTCCTAAAAAGTTAGACGTTACACCGAGTGAGAGAAGCAGCGTGTCATCTTTATGGGGCTCCAAAATACTAAAGGCATACTGAAATAAAGAATGATGCTGAAAATACTTAGAAACAAGTATGAGCAAACATCTGGCCACATGTGGCCTTTGTAAATATCATGTACTGACACTGATTGAAAAATTTTGCTTTTACGCATGTCGACTTGCACTTTGCTATGGCTATGGTTCTTCCAAAAAAAAGATGTTCTTCCACAAATATGAAGTCTGCACTCCAAAATTTAGACCTTAATTATGAATTTGTGGTGGTGTTACAAAAATTAAAAAATGTAAAAAACCAAAAAAATTCATGCTGAAGTTGACTTTGCTATTGAAAAAAAACTGATTTACTTCAGACAACCACAACAGCTGCATACCTGAACTGGACAGAAATAATTAAATGTATTACATTCTTTCCCCCCTCAAAAACCAAGGGCAGCATTTAATAATGGGTGGGAATAACCAGAGACCTCCCGATTGAATATTACAATGATATTTGGTTTTAAAATTAATGAATAGGTTTTTCATATGTGCAAGGAGTTCAGACTAGTAACGATTTGTAACTGAATCGATTTTTTTTCTCCCACCCCTAGAGTCCAGTTATCAAAATTTAACTTAAAATTTAATCAAAACAATCAGAAACTAGAATGCCATGTGACTGTGGTATATTACAGGATAAGGTCAAGAAGTACTGAGTAGAGCATATGTGAGTCAATGGCAGCCAATGCACAATGATGTCATAGCAAACTATACTGCGCAGTCATGAAATGTGAAAATGGAAGCTGGTGTAGTTAATGTGGTAAATCAAGACAAACTCCTCTAGCTAATAAAACATTGTGTTGTTTATGAGTGAACATAATATTAAGCTTCTTAACTGTGTAATCTGATACTACAGCTTGATTATGCAAAGAAGTGGGAAAACAACTGCATTCTTTGCCCGCCTGGACAATTTTAAACAACAGTTTTAACTTTAAAATGCATCAGATTCAGAGTAACATCTTTCCCAGAAACATTTAAAACAGTGAGAGGCAAACCATGATTTTCTGTACTTTATCCACTTTATAACCTTTTGTTTTCTTATTTTTTATGCAACTGTTCAATAAATAAAGTATTTGGTTACTTTAGCCAAATGGGTATGCATACTCCATGCCAGTCCAAATTTGTGTTAACGAATACTGATCGCACACTCTAGCCCTCTGGGAGACTCTTTTTGAGCCTGGAAAACCTCAGCTATGAGTGGCACCTGTGGGTTTTTGGAAATGAATTGTTGAAGTGTCAACAATGGGACTGGGACTTACCAAAACATTAGGATACATTTTTGAATGAAACTTTTACATGTAAAATAACTTTTCAGAACTCAAGATTGTATGATGATTACTGTGCACAACAATCTAGTAAAAGCAAACGTGTCATTTTTCAGAAGAGCCTAAAGGGCACCATGTGACACAAGGGTATACAAAATCAGCATTACACTTCCGGAACAAGCTCATTGGGCATTTTGTATTGGTCAAAACACAAATAATTAACACTGAATGCAGATCAAATACACTCAGTTTGTTTAGGCCTCAGCCTTATTCCTCGTTCCCCCTACATTCTGCAAAACAACCTGGAAAATTGACCTCTACCACATATATGTACCCAATGAAGATGAGGCTTTGTAATACAGTTTACATTTTATATTTTTGCTTATTTTCATTTATCGATAAGGGAACTGTGTCATTTCTGCCCAAGTATACTTGATGCGTAACTTTGCTCACCACTTCCTGGCTGTTTATAAAGTTTCTGTAACCCTACCACAACACTCATAACATTAGTGGATCATTTAATGTAATTTAATCTGGAAACATTTAATTGGTGCTGGAGTTAGAGCTGCAACGATTAGCAGATTAATCAAATAGTCCATCGAAAGAAAATTACTCGCCAACTGTTGTGATAATCAATTGATCGGTACAGTCATTTTTAAGCAAAAATGCCAAAAATTGTATGGTTCTATGTTCTCAAATGTGAGAACTTGCTGCTTTTCTTGGTCTTACATTATAGTAAATCAAATATTTTGGGGTTGTTCATCAGACAAAACAAGGCATTTAATGACATCACCTTGTGTTATAGGAAACTGTAACAGGCATTTTTCACTGTTTTCTGATGTTTTATACACCACAAGTTAAATCAAGAAAATATTCAGTAGATTAATCAATAATGTAAATAGTTGTTAGTTGCAGCCCTAGCTGGAGTACACTGCAAGTAAGGATTCACCCAGAAGTAATGCAAGGAACTGATCTTCATACAACTGAAAATATTCTACTTTAGGCAAACTTTTTTTTTTTTTTTTTTTTTTTTTTTTAACTACAACAAGCACTTGAGGAGTCTATGTGTCAATTGGATTCATATATATGCTCCATTTTTTAGTGAAATCTATGGAGGTGAATGGAGGAGTTGGGATGAGGCCAGAGCATAGGGCAAACAGAACATTTTTCAACCTCATTCATGAGGATGCACCAGAGGTAAAGAAACTATAGAACTTACATCTTACCACAGTAAAATGGCACTTTAAGCTTGAAAACAACGGCAATATCTCAAGGTCTTTTATGTTACAGGAAGTTTGGCATGGTAACATCCTGCTAATTTTACCTTCCCTGCATGCAAGTCTCCTGCACCACAAAGAGAACATGAGTTGAAGTATAGACACTCCTCTAACAATCTCATCTGCAAGCCAAAAACTATTTTACATACCAGTAGGGCTGAAACGATTGAGTAACTCAAGTACCTCAAGTAGTAAAAATCCTTGAATAAAATTCTGCATCTCAAAGCTTTGTTTTTTTTAAGATGGTTAAAGTACATTTTCACTATAATTTCCCCCCCAATAACTTGATTGTCAAATTAATCAATAGATTACTTGATTACCAACATAATTGTTAGTGACAGCCCTACATACTTCATACCAAAAGCACAGAGAACTATCAGGTCCTCACCTGATAGTTGCATCTCTACCTAGCCACCCTTCCACCATCATGTCAAAGACATGCATGTCAGTGCATGCCAGAGCCAAGCAGCTTTCCACTGTCACTTCCAGGGCCTCATTAGTGCTTTGTCCAGCCCTTCTCATTACATCTGGCCAGGAATATTGATCCTCCAATTTCATTGGGCCTCCTCTGGTCTGTCAACTGCTGCTAAGGGGCATGGTCAAGGTGAGGGGCCACGCTGAGGCAGGTTGCTGGCTCTATCTTTTTATATTCCTGGAACTCAAACACAATCCATAAATAATGTATCTTTGTTATTTGCAAAATTACAGCAAATAGAGCAAAGTCTGCAATTCTGGCCTACACAAGATGAAAGGCTATCTTGCAGAAGCAGCACAGCATGACACTCCCAGTTTTACACTGGTTCAGTCTGTGTTTATTAAAGGCTGGTTACTGGTCTGCTTTCCACAATGGAATAGAATAAAAAATGTTATTTATCCCGGTAAGGTAATTGTTGATTAGAGTTGAAAGCTTTGTTTTTACGTTGTATGGGACTATGTTTATTTGTTGTCTATTCCAATACTGTTTTAACTCATGTAAGTAAAAGCTGATGTTATTGCTGCTTGTAACACTATTTCTTTTTGTAACAGCAGATGATTGTTCATTATCGGAAATTAATTTTGAAAGCTTGAGTTTTAAGCAGGGCAAAGTTTAAGTGCTACGGTTCTGTTTGTTCTATGTAAGTTGTAGGCATGGAAGGCAGTTGCACTTTTCCCGCTGCTTTCTGGGTTATTACATGTTCCTTGCACCTAATGATTTGGAACATTTCTTTAGATCAAATCAGGAGGCAATATGACTAACAATCTTTTGATATTTCATAATTGTTTCTTGCTGATAACATAACAATGATTGATAATAACTGCGGCCTTAACTTTTGGAGAAGTCCTGCTGATTATATAAAAAAATCAGTTTTCATTCTCTTTGTACACATCTTATTGTGTATATTTAAATCAGTGTAAATGATCTGCATTCAATTTCAAGAAATCACAAAATAAGGAACATTAGATAAACATAGCAATGGCAACTTTAGCTATATGCTATACAACTCATCCTATTGCATATAAAGCTGACAATCTTTTTCTTATGGCATTCTCTTATGCCTTTACAGTTTCTGTCTTTGACCCCCCCCACACACACAGGAAAAAAAAACTCCACTGAGGGGTAAATGTTCTGCTACGTCCTGCATATGGAAACAATATCCATAAAATTCTGTCACACATATCTTCAGATTAGGCACACTCCTGGAGTAACCTCACAAAAATTTAAAGGGAAAAATCATTATGCCCTTACACAGTAAACAAATGTTCAGCAGACGTTTAGTCCACTACTATCGAGACCAGTTCCCCATGACTTTGGTCGTTTCTACATTCTAATCATCCGGTAGCAGAAATCTAGGCCCACGCATCCAGGTACATTTGTCACACAAAATTCATCAAAGATAATGTCACGCTCCCGGCCCACCAAACCATGATGAAATCGATGTGCAATAAAAGAAGCTCATATTTAAAACACACCTTTTGCATCTTGACATGCATGATGTCTTAGGAAAAGTCTAAATTCTACAATATTCGTTATCCCGTTGAGATCGCTTTCAGGGGCGCCTGCAGCGATAGTTTAACCGTGACAATCAGGACCCGAGAATACACAGCCCTAAGTTATGGCGTATGGCCGGAATGGAACTACAAACGGGACGACAAATAAAGATTGTTGAAAATGTCGTTCAGCAATTACACTTACCGATGCACACTATAAAATATCCCTCGGCGGTTAGTCAGATCTCAAAGAATATTTTTAAGACGGTAAAACAAGCCAAAGGGACTTCTCTCAAACCTAACGCCAGACACCATAGCTAACGCTGGCTAGCAGGTTAATCATGTCTAACTACCTCTGACCATTCCAAAACATTTAAAGCATCTACCATTCGTCTCTTCATAGTTCATGGAATAACCAATGTTAAGGGTACACCAAAGAAGCCTGCCAAGCCGACCGTTAATGTTAGCTAAATTGCGTTTAATGCCAGTGATACTCTTGAGACAAAAGCTTAGCAAATTAGCCTGGTAATGTATCGCTACATACATTCAAATAAACGTGAGAGAGAAATTAGAAGCCTCCAGAAGACTTTAAGAGTCTCAGTTGTCAAGACAACTCAATCTCTTCGTATGACTAATCACAAACTTGGGATATTTACAAAAATATCGTTAGCCTGTACAAATGAATAGAGGGCGCCATCTTGTAAGGCTTCATTTGTTTACAATATGTTACTACCTAGCTACCTGTTGCTAGGAAAGTGACGAAGGCACTTAGTACAAACTTCGCAAACTGACATACGTCTACTTGCGTTGCAAAACCGACAAAATGTTTATGAACAGGAAATTATCAATTTTACTTTGATTACCCGCTAAATAAAACAAATTACTTAACATTAACTTTAATGGCGTTTGCTTAATAGCACCGTGCTTCACTATGCGCTTGATGCGCAGTTGTCAGCTCACTAATGTTCACGAATGTTAACACTGTCTATTAACAAAACCGGCAACATTATTCCTACATTTTACTATTCAGTTGGTGTCCCGATGTACCAATAGATTACTTACAATGCGGCGATGCATAACAAATTTGGTGCATTCGCTTTCTACCTAGCTTGGTCGGAACCACGTTCAGTGTTTATTTTTATCCGTGCAGTGTTTTTTTTTTTTTTTTTGAAATCGATTTTTTCAATCCAGCTATATTATAAATTATGCTGCAATTCAGACTGCTATACAGTTAAAGTCCACGTTACTGTAGTTAAGCTACTTAGCATACAATGCATCTGACTGGCCCCGCCCCTGGCCACACAGTCCGTGTCACTGCATCACATAGCATCTCAGCTGCTAACTAGCCACACAAGCTACCTTGGCGAACCAATGTAGAACAGCCGATCACTGAATTATCGAAAGGCTACAGTCAGATATCCGAATTTAATATCTACTGATATAAACACAGCAGTGTGTTGTGCGCATAACTCACAAATGTTACCATTATAAGCACAAACGTATGAATAACGTTTACAATGGAGTAAAGCACCACTAGCTTTCGCGCTAATAACCAAATACTTGTTAGTTATCGCGTACAGATAATATTAGCCAGCTAGCAAGTAGTCAAAACAGTAAACAGTTCGTTCTCATTTGGGCAACAGAAACGGCGCTAACTAGCTGTCTACACATCTATTTAAGTATTTCCAATTCCATTAGCTTTAGAGAGCCCACATCATACAAGGATATGTGTACTTTTGATGCTCACCTCCTCACTCCCGCTTGAGCTATAACCGGCCTCTGCCTGGCGCTTGTGGTTCCCCACCATTCCGAGTAAGCGAGAGAGTATCGGGTCCTCGCTAAGCGTAAGTCCAACGCTTGTGGGCCTCAGGCCTCCAGTTGTCGTTTCTTCATCTTCAACCCGTAGTCGACCGATTTGCGACCGTTTCTCTGTGCGTAAAAGACTACGAGAGGGCCATGGTCGACCCGGAAAGCGACCCCGAGCTGAAACAGTAATGGTTGGACCTCCGACAGCAGTTGCAGCTGCTGACCCGCATCCCACTGCCGCCATTATCAACCTCAACAACAACAACGGTAGAGCTTAGGGGCGAGACGAGAAGGAAAGGCGCGAGATAGGGAGGAGAAACCAAAAGCTTTCTGGGAACTTGAGTCTTGTTATTAGAGCTTCATGTCATTACAGAACTATGCAACATGATGGAAAATCCGTAAACTAGCCAAATGGTAGACTTCCATTATATTATACTTAAGGAGTCGTTTTGCGAAGCTTTTCGATTTACCCCACTTTTTATGATTTAAACGTATATGTGGCTGCGTTCAAGGCATGCATATTACAGGAAGTATATGCTAAGTCTGTGCAAACTCTGCCACCAAAGCTGTCCCAGGAAGGGCGTCAGTGTCAGCTCAGCCGGGAACACACAGTAAGATAGCTGCAAAATAGTTTAATGTATATGGCTACGAACGAAATCGAACGTTAGGTTTTCTAGATTTGTTTGCTCCCGTTTAGTGTTGGTGCCCGGGTGCTATATAGCATGATCATTCAAGTGACCCGAAACATCGCTCTATCGTCATAGATTGGAGACAACTGAAAATGGTATTCTTATTGTAGCATTTGAAAGTCAATGACTTTGCAATGCAACTTCAGTGCAAAATGCAGCATTTATGCATGAAAAAGTGTGAAATGAAGTGACAAAAATCTTACATAGAAGCTATGACAGCAATGGTAAATGCAAAACTAGAAATGGAAAAAGATTACCTTAAGTGTAAGAATGTGTTCGTCAAAATATAGTATATAATTAAATGAAACAATGCTGCCTTTCAGACTTTCAGGGGTAGTAATCTCCTGCCATGATGCTACAGTTGCATGGGATGGTTGGAACTTGGCTCATATGCAAACAACAATACTGGCTAGCAAGTAAAATATGACAGTGAATGAGATTTGGTGGCTGCGTGGCCAGCGATGCGTTCGTGGCACCAAAATACGCAAATCAAATTGAACTGTTTACACATTCTAAAGCTGGTTCTGACCTTTGAAGTGTTTATAAGCTTTACAGGTATGAATTTGATGCAAAGTTCGAAATTCATGCTAACAGTCCTATAGTTTGTTACAACAAAGAAAGCAAAAAATAGAGCAAGTTAAGATTATATTGTTCGCTCACTCGCAGTTGTTAAAGACAAACGTATTAGCCGATATTCAAAATCCAAACAACTCTGAGAAACGATATCAGATCACCTAGATTGGAGCTCAGAAGCTTGTGAACTTCTGTAAAGAGGATAAGTACAGCTCAGTTAAACCAAAAATGTCCATTGAATGCAAGAGAACCTCAACCGGCTAATCTTACTTTCATGAGTTTAGGATAGTTCAGATGCAAAAATGTGTATTTCAGAGCAATATAAAGGCCACACAGAGGTACGTCCTTGTTCATGATTTCACCTGCCTGTAATATTAGAGCCAGTCACACGGTTACTTGACATCGTTATCCCCACACTCATTTGACATTTTGACATCTTATACAATCATCTATTTAGCTGTGTATGTATGGGGACATTGTAATTTTGGAATATGGGAAGTTTGAGGAATGCAATTTTTAAAACATAGGGTGCACCTGGTTGCCAAAAATGGCTTTGCGTTTCTTGGCTTTCGTAATACTACCATCCAGAGTAATAACTGGGCTGCACCAAGTAGAGCTGGTTCAAAGAGGTGAAGGTGCTGTCCTATGGTTATTTTTAGTCTATTATTTTGTTTTGTAGCAATGATCCTATCAAGTGTCTATTTATTCACATCAAGGAGCTTTGAATTATGACTGATGTTCCTCTTTTCTGATGAAGTATCTCCTTTGCATGGTTTTTAACACTGTTTCCCTTGACTTGTAAAATAGTTTTGTTGTTTCTTTGGCTGATGCATCTGTAGTTTGGACACCAAATATTTATTTTAAAACCTGTTTGGTTCACATTATGTTCGCATTGGTAGTTTGAAATAACAGATTGCATTTATGGACCAAATCAGATTCCAGTCTGACCTTTTTCCTAATGTCTGAACAGACAAAACCCACATGGAATCTGATCTTTTCAAACATGATTTAAATCAGTTCAGAGATGGTTTGAATTCTGATAGAAGTCTTAGAAATCTAACTATTGCAACTTTTGTCTGAATAGTCAGGAGGGATTTTTTGGCCTTGTGTTTTTAATCTTCATGAGACAGTGTTGAATATGTCACTACTACCTGTCAAAAATACACACACTTTTGATGTCATTATGATAACTGACATAGCAATTTAAGCAAATAATCCTGAACCAGTAGTGTATAAACAGTCAGATTCAATTTAGTCACTTGAAACTGAAACAAATATTGGTCATTAATTTTGTAATTAATAAGTAACACATTTAGACTCCTTTTTAATTGTGATTCGGTTACCTCAACACTGCAGTCTTTTTTTCATGGCATTTCAAAAAAAATTTCTACATGTTGAATTTCCTGTTTAATTGGAATAAAATTATTTAAAAAAACTATTGTGATATTGTGATACAAAAATTGAGTTGGACAATCATGCTGAAGTAACGTCACACCTTACACCCATTTTTATTTTTATATACATTGTAATTTGCTAAAATGACTGCATTCGAGCACATGTAAGAGTTTGCCTGCAGGATCAATGTATTGGCAATACAAAGTTGAGGTGTAGATTCAGGTATATATTCAGTTATTTCATAAGGTGTATTGAAATCGTAATGCTAAATTGCAACGCTTAACCGTGTATGTGTTATTTTAACATTGCATGTCATTCGGGCCAAATGACTGACAGCATGAATATGTTCTCAGAAATGCAATTTATGGCAGTGGTGTTACTGATAATAATCACATAAACATGCAGTGGAAATAAAACTCTGTAGCACTGTTGACTTGATAAAGGACCACAAAAAAAGACTTTATGCCTGGCAGAGAGAATTGTAATACTATGAACAGTTGTTATGAAGATTGATTTTCCAGTAATATGGTATATATCAGATCTTGCCTTTGATTTTACTGATACCAACCTGACTACATTTTCCCACTAGCAAATCATAATGTAAAGTTGAATGGAAGCCTTATCTCAAAATGAATACTTGGTAATGGAAAAGCTATTTGTGACATGCACACCAGATACAAATAACATGGATGAAAGCACTGCACCATGGTCTCTGCCTTCAAATGAATGTGTCCCTAGTTTCAGCAAGCACAAGTTCACCTCCACTGCCCCTAGAGGACAGCATAGTTTGTGTAATTATTTTGATTCATGGAGTAACTGTCTTGACATGGTGTTGTCACATATGTGACTGAACGAATATTTGAGGGGCACATGCGCAAAATTCGCATTTTTATTTTATCGCATGGTGCTAAAGTACAGATTCAGAGCTACAAAATGAGGTATCACTTGCCAAGATTGAAGAAATACTTTGGCCGTAATGTTCAATAGAACGTTATACTTTTGCAAACTGCAGTTCTGAGAAAACAGCCTTTTTCATTTTTACATACATTCTCAGCATAAAAATCACTTTTAGAAAAGGAATTGATGCTTATAATGATTAGATTAGGATAGTGATTTAATCAATTAGTAAGGTAATTTTGAATTTGCAGTTTTGAAAAAAAAAATTACAAGCTTTGATTAAGAATCATCATGTGCTTAATAAATAGTTGTGTTTGGAAACTAAAATGTGTTTAAAGAACACAAATATTAAGTATACAAACACAGTGTTATGGGAACAGTTTTTTCTCAATTGAAAAAATACAGATTTTTATTGTTTCAAGGCTTTTCACAGGCAAAGCCAGATCAAGGTCAAGATAACAGTCTATACAAACACACAGATATCTTGGTCCATGTAACGTATGTTAACGAATAATTCCCATACTGATTGCATCAGTTTTTAAAATATTTGTGTTGACGTGAACGTTTCTTCCTCCCTACTCTTCATCCCCCTCTCCCATGAGGGTGCATTCCCAATATATTTTCATTTACATACTTGCATTCACAACAAGGGGTGACAGAAGCAGTGGTAGCCGTTGTAAGGGCTTTGAATAGTATGCTTCAGCATAATACAGATTAGTGTAACTTTTTAAATTGTATTGTCAGAATATGGTTAAGAACAACAGCACAATACTTTTTACAATATGTCTTACCACCACAAACTCCAACCATCTACCTACAGTGTAGATACACCCAAATGGTGTTTCGATTCATTTTAGAGGTATGTCCTTACAATTTAAAGAAAATTTGTTCATTGTCTATCAAGTTACATTGCATTTTATGTAACTTACCAATGAACTGCTGATTTATACAACTGGATATTTTTAGAAGAAACTCATGATAAGATGATAAGAGCACTGGCCCATTCAGAAGCTGAACCAGTGATCATTCTTCTTGAAGTTTATTTGCAAATATAAGTCCAAATCCATCTCCATGTCCTTAACCATCATTAAATGACCCTAACGTTATGCTGTTGACCATTGTGCTCCAAAACAGACAACAGAAAACACCTGAGTTCTAATTACTGTTTAAACTCACTGGGTTACTACAAGTCAATCAGTTAAAACTCCTTGATGTGTCCCACACGCAATTTTTACAAGAACGTAGCTTCCATCCAATATAGATACACATTTATGTATGTTAGCTAAAGCCCTTAAAAACTGAGAACATCAAGAAATAAAAAATTGCATAAATAACAAAAAAAAAATGCCTTTCCATGAAAAACTGCTTAGCTTTGTTATTGGTCATACTGTAATAGTCACCAGTATGATATACCCTTCTCTGACCTCTGATTAGTCCAATTGTTAATTATTTTTCCATTACATAGGATGTGAATATGGATAACTCCAGTGCAGTGTAAGGCAGATAAATGTAAACTTATGTTAACTGTTAGGCTTAAGAGCAAAGAATGTGTGTGTAGGTACAAGATTCTTGACCATCCTTTCATATAATTATTCGCACTTACCTTATATACAACTCCAGGTTTGCATTAAATTCTTTGCGCATCAGACCTACTCAGTTGGGAAGAAATAGTTAGTATGTCATTCTTTTTGGTGGCCATTCCACTTATGAGTTTTTTAGTTGTGTGCATCACTTACACAGTATAAGTGGCAAAATCTTGAAATGTAGCACATAGTGTCCTAAGTTGACATACCTTTGGCAAGTCATTTAGAATTGGTCGGGGCACACAGATCTATAGTCTGTGGGTAATCAGCCATTGATATCACCTAACATCATTCACTGTCATCCGTGCAGGCCCAATAATTGTTTATGTTGGCATGGAACTCCAAAAGCTTGTTGTATTCATAAAAAAAATACCTTTCAGATGCATGTGTTGAAATAGTGTACTATATTATGAGGGAATCACCAATAGGACCAGCATCAGATTACATAACACAAAAAAAATGTAAAATGTGAACAAATTCAGAAATTACAGAATTATAAAATACGATAAACAAGAGGATGGGAAGGTAGGTATTTTAAGCTACTAATTGAAACTTTGCAAAAGGTTTTACCCTTTACCCTTTTACCCTTACTGTGCCAGATAAGCTTTCTAAAGATACTGTTTAACAGTACCACATCCTTTACACACTTATGCTCTGTAGGTCAGTGAAGACCCTTGTCTGTCCAAGAAATTAGTTTGTATTACCTGATTTCCATAAATAGTTTGAAGTTACCATTTCTCATATTTGCATGGAGTAATCCCACTGCAGCATGCCAGGAGAAAATTTCTCAACCCAGAGAGAGTGAGGTTTTTTGACCCCTCTGCAATCAGTGGTTTTTCAGCCAATCAAAGATTGTGCCCTCCACAGAAAAAAACAATGATTGGTTCATATTAGTGCGTTATTGATTACCCATGATAGCTATGCCCATTTTAGGTTTCCAAACACCTCACTGTTCTATCACTTGCACAAACACCTTTATACCTATACTTTCCTTCAACCAAACCCGGAAGCCTTGAAATTCACTGAGCAGTTAAATTGCCTTCAGGAATGTTGCCAAAAAGACTAACAAAAAGTTGTTGAGTCATTCCTTATTCCTGCCCCACCTAATGTATTCCAACAATGCTGTTTCCCCTAATGTATCACTTTTCAGCAAAGTTTTCATCTTCAAATGCACCTCTCCATGAATAAAACAGCAAGTTAGGTAAATACAGAAATGCATTACCAATAATCAGAAATTGTAAGTACTAAACATACTTAGGTAATATTTGTACTCATACACAGGAATTTGAAACTGGAATCGGATCTGAATGTGTTTTTCCACAGCATTTTCCCATTAGCTGCCAGAAACCAATTCCACTGGGAACATTAGAGAAATTTTGATCTAAGAGCATTTTTAATCAAATCCAGATGCATTCTACATTTGATCCAGTGAAATATGATTTGATAAAAAGTTTTACTTTGAGGTTTTAAAGCTCAAGGAAATATTACATACAGTGTTAAAGAAATTATTTACAATGGCTACCTGGCAAATATTTATCCATTATAGAAGAGTGAAGGCTGTGAAGGTAGAATCATTTTATTCTTATCAATTAAAGACAAGTGAATTATTAAGGAACAAATTATTATACAAATTTTGTTATGTATGAGATAACATAAGATATTGTTTAAACAGAGATTTTTTTAGTGCACAGTAAACTAGGTGACTGCTAATGTTTTTTTATTCTCAGTACTGCACAGATTGCCATGTTGTGCAGCTTTACTGCCCTTCTGTGTGGACTAATTTATAAGAATGAAAATAACAATTCAGAAGTATTCTCACTTTTTTGTATCTGCTTGGGTCCTATTCTTGCTTGCTGTATACCTTCTTTGTTGCTCAACCGTATTTTAAATGTAACAATATAAAAATGAGTGTGTCCTAAAATTTCTCAAAGAAGATAGTCCCTAGTCAAACAATCGATTTGTAAAATTCAGTTTATGTTAACAGTGCAATGAACTTCCATAGTGAAAGGATATTCCAAGGATATTCTTTCAATTTATTGGATACCACTGTACAAATCACCAGTTTTTAAGCCAATGATATACCAGAAACCATGAGTAACATGATTTGCTTTCTGCCTGATTGACAATGATTTTACCCAGTTGTACCCTAAGACTGGAGGCCTAAGTTTTAAACTTGCTAGGCAAGATTGTCATTGATTTAGAAAATCGAGCATACGAGCATACAAACCAAATATCCACTAAGAATACTCATACTTGCTAAGAACTTTATTACTCTATTGGAAACTAAATTTCTGTCCAATTCTTCAGTATTATTATTCTCTCTGTGATATTTTTATCGTCATATCTTCATTATTTAGGCTATTCCAAAACCAGATTTTTTTATTTAAAATTTTGAATGATAACAACAGTATAAACCTGAAGATGATATGCATGTGTGTATAAGACTATCTTTTACCCTGCCAAGTACTGCCCCTCGCTGAACACAATGGTCCCATTTGACGAACACAACACCAGCTAAGATAACATTACTTTGTCTTGTCTCTGCATCCCTCAATGAACCCTCATTGCCTTCATACGTGGTAGGGAAATTTCTAGCAATGTTTTTTCTAGCAATGGAATTTTTCTAGCCTTTTCATTTTTGGTCATCTTTTTGCCCTCCGTGTTCTTTCCCAACGCTTCTGTCTCATACTGATGAAGCCAGTGGGCACGCGCGGCCTCCTCTGCCTTTAAACCGCATTGATTTGGCCATCCCAGAACAAGCTCAAAGCAATCAATTCCCCCCGACTTTTCAAGATCAGTAGCCATTGAGCATCCTTCCCCTTCACACATCATGTACGTTTTCCTTTTTTTCTCTTCCTCCCTACCCTGCAGGTACTGATTGTCCTTGACCAGCGGAATAGTTTGTCTACATTAGGAACAAAGTAATTTCTCTGGGATTGTTCCCCCAAGAGGTAATGTGGTTATCTGTGTACGGTCGTTTCTTAATGAGGGCTACTTAACGAAGGAGGCAGAGGGATCAGCATGCCTCTTACCTGACCTTTTCGTATCCTCTCGTATTGCAACGCCACCCTCCTCCACCACCCCACCTCCAACCCATGACCCCCACAACCCCACAAAATCTGCTATGAATTTCTGTTTGCAATTTACCAACCATTTTAAGCTTTGCTTTACTGTTGACATTGAATAAAGAATTAATGAAAAAGGCCTTCTTGTTTTTAGATTCAGGTAATTAGGTGCACTGTTGGGTTGTTGCTAATAATGGCAGTCTGAATACACATAACACATTTGCACACAGCTGGTTTTTTGTGAATGTTTTCTTACAATTCAGAATCAAACATATTGTTAAGGTATCTAAGCTCATTGTTGAACATGTGCAGAACATGTTTTTACAGCTCAAATGATTTATGCCCTCATATGCACATATTAAATTATGGCTGCTATCTATTATATATTTGAAATATAATGTCTACAACAATTTTCAGATGATACACACAGAGAATGTTATAATGACAGGTGCAAACATGAGTGCACTCATGCAAAGTTAAGTCCACTGGACCTTTATAAATAAATAATGTTAACCCTGTGAAATTCTGGTGTATAGACAGATAATTTTGATCGACTTACTTACAGGGCCATTTTAGAGTGGTTGATTAGATCTATGATAATAGTATTAGACTCAGTACTCTCTTCTCTTTTGAGGTCTGGTATCAACCCTCTAATTGTCAAGTGCTGGGGTGACTTTTGTCATCACATTTGAAATGTTTCCCTTTTAAATCCAAAGCAGAAATGGCAAAATTCCACAATTTTCCAGATTTAAAGTTAGAGGATTGTTGCTGGAAGAGTAAAAATATGATTAGAAAATATGTGTGAGAGTCTTGAAGGGGCTTCTTTAACACTAGCAATGAATGATGGAATTTACCCAAATCAATCTTCAAAAACCTCTGCCCCCCTCCTGCTATGCTTTATCTTTCTCCCCTTTTTGGTCCCCCTTGCCCTCTCCTTTTCCCTCCCTCTCTCTCTCCCTCTCTCTCTCTTGCTATCAGCCTGCAAGTGCTGCTTTATGCATGTACGTGCAGACTGAAAAGGAGAGGTCAGGACACAGCACTTAAAATGCAAGAACATGTGTAGCAAATTGCCTTGAAGACAAACAGAGAGAATACAAAGGGGCAATCAGGAACACTGGGCAACAGCTGTTTTTCAAGGAAAACAGAAATATTAACTTGAACAGGGGGAGAGAGAGAGGAAAAAAAATCAAACGATGGCAAAGGCGGAAAAAATATTTAAGCCCCCTCCCCTTCCCTCTCTCCACAAACACACTCCTCCTCTTTCCCTCCCTGTCAGATATTCCTTAGTGAACCACCCCCTCTCGCTCTCTCTCGCTCTCTCTCTCGCGCTCTCTTCTCTTCCCACCCTTCACGCACACGCACACTTGTACACACTCACACACTTGCTTTTCTCTCTCTCTCTCTCTCTCACACACACACACACATACACACACACTTGGGCTGACTCTCGCGCGCCTGCACTCTGCTGTCGCTGCTTCAACACTGAGCTCAGACTTTAGTTTTTTCCTGTGCTCATGTCTGTGTTTTTCCCCTTACCGTGTAGAGAAAGGGGCTCTGCCCTCGTCCTGCTCATTGTAGCCAGGGTTACAAACAGGCGCAACATTGTCTGAGCTGGACTGACTGCTGGCCACCAATTCCTGCTATTTTTTCCTCCATAATTTTTGCTCTCTCAAATCTTTTCCTTTCTTGCCCCCCCTCCCTTTTTCTCCAAACCCTGATCCCTGCGAGAAGGGAAGGAAGGGGGAGAGGTGGCTGTGGAGGGGGAGATGAGGAGACAGAAAAAAGAGAGTGAAAATGGACAGCATGATTCTGAAGGAGAAGAGAGAGGAATGGCACTGGGCAACGGGACGAGAGGGGGAAAGCAAGGGAGAGGGAGAGAGAAGGAACGAGGGATGGTCGAATGGGAATCGGCAAAATCGCGGGAAAAGGAAAAAGAAAAATGACTAGACTCATCCAACCTAGGCTGGTATTTTCCCGACCCTTCATTTTGCCTCCTTTGCCTTATTTCCAGATCATTCCTACCCCATCCATTTCCCCTCTCCCTGTGTGTGTGTATGTGTGTGTGTCTGCTCATGACATTTTTGCCTCCGCACATGCTTTCTCCATGATTTCTCTTTCCATTGCATCTGAGTTTTTTCTCTGCTCCATTTTTGCCACACTTTTCCTTTTGTTGAAGGAAAAAAAGTGTTTGTGAATCCTCGTGCTTCCGATCCTTTGCATACGTGGTTGTTATTTCTCCTTTCGGAATTGAAATGCTGTGTATTGCTGTGTTTCCTCATGTCATTTGTTATCTTCTTTTTCTGTCCTCTAAAATTTTCTTGTATGAAATAGGGATGGCATTTTTCAGCTCTGTACATGGGATCCAGTTTTGGGGCCCTGCAGTGGGAAGCTGGAATACAGACAGGGTGGGGGTTGGCGGAGGTTGCTCCATTTATTTTATGCATGCATGTAGGGAACAGTTGTTTGTATAGTGCGATGTCATAAACATTTTCCTTTGAAACTTGGAATAGCTTGTCCATGCATTCTTGTTAATGAATTTTTAAGTCAAATGAAAAGAAACAAGAAAAAGACATTGCAAACAAAATGTAGCCTCATTTTGGGGGGGGGGGGGTGCCCCCTCTCTCTTTCCATACCAAGCTCCTCCCATCTTTCTCTCTGTCCCAGCTTCCGTCCGTCCATCAGTCCGTCCATGCATCGGTCTGTCCATCTACTTATTAATTATAAGGCAGTAAGTAAAAATAATGGCTGGGACCAATCGTACATGTGAAGGAATGAATAAAGAATCCAATTAAGAAATAACTGTACGGGGCAGAATCGACACCAGAAAACTCTGATAGTGAATTAGTTTGTCTGTTTCTGTTCAACTTTGTATTTCATCTAAATTGTTTAAATGAAATGTAGTTACAGAAGCAACACAAACATGCTTTATGCGTGCACACAAGTATTTTCAGGGGCAACGTGCTAAATAAATGGCCACGGTTATAATCTGCCATACATAATGAATAAAGTACAAACGAAGAATCGGTCCTTTACACAAAGCTCCTTCACTGGTTAGAAAGTCCCAGCTTTACCTATGATCAATCCCCCTGTATGTCTGTCATTTAATTCTCATTTTTACTTGTATTTCTACAGACTTGGTCTGTACTCTCATGTAGCCCCACTCCTTACTAGTCTGTTGCTTGATTTATGTAGGTTTTGGTTATCTGTGGAATCTCATTAGTATGTGTGTCTCTGTGCACATGCATCTGTAGAACAGCATTGCATCCATGGTATCCGCCTGGCGTGCGCATTTCTGCAGGGTTGCATTATGCATTGTTGTCTCCTCAGACTTATGTCGCATGTTGATTTATAACCGGGTGCCCCAGCTGTTCAGGGTAAAAGCATGAAACATTAGTTGTGTTGCAAAGGTTCTCCACTGCAGTTATTCTGAGACGGGCAGTAGGACTGCACTGGGAAGCCCTGTGCAAGCGTTGGGATCAGTCTGTCTGCAGCTTTGTGTTTGAGTAGCTGTTTCACTAAAGATAGAAGGAGAGTTGGGCCAAACAAGCTCCCAATTTTCTGCTCTGTACCCTCCTCCTCGTCAACACATAGAGAAATAGATACGAAGGTTTCTTTTTTCCCACACAAGGCTGCACAACCTAAGATCAGCAAGCAGAGATCTCTCTTTGTGCACAGACACATTGACATGAATCAAGTTTTCAGTGACCCTGTGTTACTGTGTCTGCCCATGTCACTGGCCTGCATTAAGCTATGGGGTCATTTTCCAGGCTCGCACAAATTTGCTCTAAAAACCTCTGATGTCAGCAGTATGAGACAAGTTAAAGGTCCATTCCATATTTAAGGCAGTCTTTAATGCAATCTTTAAGACTTCCAGGATGTAACTACTTTTTGCTCATTGTCATTTTCGATCAAACATAAATGCCTTTGAGAGCTACAGCTGTAGCTGTCTGGCTTGGGTACCTTTTATTTTTTATCTGGGATCTGACTGCAGTGACGTTACCTTGAAAAAATAGGACCATTACGGTCTAAAGAGACCTCAGGCTGAAAATAAAAGTAATACGCAGTATCATTGTCAAACGCTGAGCTGCCATGAGTAATAAGATTTGAATACCTTTCCTTAAATATTTGGTGTTTGATTTAAAAGCATCAGGGTCAATATCCAGGATGTATTAAAACAAACCACCCATGCTTTTAATGTAAATTGAGTCAATAATGCTAATGTGACCGTATATCTTTGTTATAAGATATTACTCAGCATGCATATTAATTATGTTTTACTGAAGAAAGCACATGCCGCTTTTCTCAGTGCCTAATTGAGAAGGAGGCATATACAGTATCATGGATGATGGAATTTCGTACTCATGTCATGCAATCAATATTTACCTTTGCATAATTATATACATGCACTTTTATCCTCCTGTTTTATTAAGCAGGCTTATCATTGTTGCTAGAATGCCAGACTCTCTGCCTATATCATGAATGTTGTCACTCTCAGAATCAAGAATTATAAACTGTTAATTGAATAATGTTTAAAATGGGAAACAAGGTCAAGTAAAAAAAAAAAAAACTTCATAGAGCATATTTCCACTTATATTGTGCCTTTATTGTTTCCTCCTTTAAATGTTTGATTTTTCTTCTGCAAAATCCCTCCAAGAAAAATAATGTGTATTGATTGCTAATTGGCTAATCAGATGATCATTGCCTTATGATTTTCAGTCAGAATACTTCTGTATATTCCCATGGGAATAAGGATAAGCTCAACTTTATTTGGAAGAGTTTGAGATGGAAATGACGAAGAAAATGGCTCACGTTAGGAAACTCTTTTGACATTCCCTTAGAGCTTTCACTTCATAGGCTTAGCAATGTGTGGGAGCAAGACCCCAGCATGTGAAACAAGATGGCGTCTACCGTCTATTTACAGTGGCATTTCAGTCTATGTTCAGGAAAAGCACATTTTAAAGAAATTTGTCAAATATGTCCAAATATTGGTAACATTTCACTTGTTATCAGAAGTCTGGGTTGTTTTCCATATTATTTGAAAATGTTAATGAATAAAAAACTACTAAGTGGTGTACTAATATGCTGCTTGCAATATTTAACATTGATAATATGTGTTATAAAAGACAGGTGTTTCTTGCGGTAAATGATGAGCTTGACATTTATAAAGTATAATATAATTATTGAAAATATATATTTACAATCTTGGCAATACAGTTGTCAAGTAATAAATCCAAATTTTGCAAAGCTTTTATGAAGGAGAACAATAGCATGCTGGTGACAATTGTTGGCTTCATGTTTGGAATTAGTTGCCAGGAAAACTATTCCTTTGACAGGAAGTGACATAAACACTGATGTCACACCTTCCTTGAATAATGGAAGACATAGAAGCAACTTTAATAACGCAGTCACTTCAGGAAATACCCTTACAAATAAGAACTGCATTTAAATGATGTTTTTTGAAAGAAACTTATTTGTATTGAGAGGTGGAAGAAATAAAATATTTGATAACCTGGTGGCAACTGAAGAGGAGAGCATCCATTTTGTTACAAATAACCAATCAAGCCCATTTTATTTGGAAATGATTGTATTGTGCTAAGTTTGGGAGATCAGTTTCAATGCTTGCACTGAAATAATTACACCTCAGATGGCTAGTGGTTGTACACCACAGCATATTGAATTAAGATTTTTATTTTCTGCATTGCATACATCTATTAATCATGCACTGAACATCAGAAATACCATGTCCTCAGCCATGTTCTGTATATAATCTGAGTACTGTAAATGCAGAAAATGATTCAGTGACATTTGTTACTGTGGATTGCAGTCCATATCATCCCTTCATTGTGCAAGGCAGCTGTGCCTTCCAGTCCAGTATGTTTTTATACAAAACAGATGGGTTAAACAGAGTCCAATTTCACAATATACAGTATGTCGTCCATGAGGAAGCGAAGGGTTTCCCTGTGTTGCTCTGTGTATGCGCTAAGATAAGCCTTATGAAATTGTTCAGGTTAGTATACCAGTATGTGGGGTAGTGCAGTGCACTGCGGGTTTGTGTAATGCAGTCCCTGCAGTGGCAGCTTTTGGGTTAATGTCTGCAGGCTGTAGGAATGTGTTCGGGTCGACAGTGAGAATTCCTCAGTCCTACGTTAGTAGGTCACAGCACTGACAAGAGCCTGCCTCTTATTTTAGCACATGCTCTCTCGTCTTCTCTCTCTCTCTCTCTCTCTCTCTCTCTCTCTGTCTCACTCGGTCTCTCTTTCTCTTTCTGTCTCTCCCTCTCTCTTTTTCTTCTTCTCCCTCTGCCTGTCCCTGTTCTCGCCATGTTTCCTTTCCCCTTCACTCTTGCTGTCTGTTCTCTCGCTCTCTCTCTCTCTCTCGCTCCTTCTGAACCTCCTCACTGTCTGCCTCCCCCCTTCTCTTGCACATGTATCTCAGAGGCTGAGGTGCTGGGGGTTGGGAAAGATAAAGAGACAGAGAAAGACTGTGAGTGTGTGTATTATTAATGTAGCACTACACATGATGTGTTGCTGAATATGGCGTTGCTGATCATGTATGATTGATTAGGTTGGTTCCAAAGGGAATGCTCCCGTGCTGTGGACTGAAAGGTTATTTGCATCACTGGCCACATGTTTGTGCCTTTTTGATTCTAGAGCTAAACATCTGTGATACATCTACGTATTGTCACTGGTGACTGTCTCACATCCTGGCAGACTTTGACCTGCTGTCAAACTGACACTCTGATTGGTTGTTCAGGAATGAAGAGCACATAAATTGACCCATGGACATTAATGGCTGCTTGATTGGCCAGTTTTTGGGGGGGGTTATTTTTTTACACACTTGCAGGCATAGACTCTAAGACTGCTGCCATAACAGGCTGGCAATCTGAAACACAAAAGGACAACATTTTAAGTAAACATGAAATTCAAATGCATTTAAATAAACAGAGCGGCCAAAATGTCAGGCCTGCCAGTACAGACAGAAGCTGCTGGGGCGACTGGCAGCGATGGCGGAGATGGCGGTATCAACCTGGGCCGCCAGGCTGAATGGCCGCCGTGCTTTTGCTTCGCACTGAGTGGGGGCCAGGGCCCGGCGTCCACTCTCTGCAGTGCCAGACAGCGATGGGAGGTGAGATGTGAGTAATGCAATCCGTCTCTCCCTCCTCCGGCTCCAGGGGCAGCAGTGGTGGTTGCACAGGGCCTTGGGAACAAATGCCACACCACATCAAAGCAAGAGAGAGTGGCAAAAAAAGAGAGATGTAGGGAGGGAGAGAGTGACAGAGAGAGGGGGGAGGGATGAGGCAACAGAAAAGAGGGTGAGGAGGAGGAGAGAGAGAGAGAGAGTTGGAGATATGAAGAAAAGGTAGGATGGGGGGGGCAATGGGGAGAGAAGTTGTGAGGCCGGGATGCACTATGTTGCCTTGCATGTGTTTACATGAGTACATGATCTTACTGAGTATCCATCATTGCTTCAGAGCTGTACGTAGCTCCAAAGCACAGAGCACAGGACATCAAGCACAGAACACAGAACACAGAGCACAGAGCCCCGCTGAAAAAACCTAATACTGCCTGTCTCACTAACATTCATTTAACCACCACACTGCACCCAAATTCATTTCCATTCGACTGCAGCCTCCTCTCTCGATATTTTTATCTTTTTTTTTTTAAATATTATCAAAACGAGAAGTTGAGGTACTTTATCCTGGCATACTTCCTATGTCTAGCCATGCACAACGAGCAAGCGATATCTGCATATTACTGAAGTACAAATAATTATGTCAATATTTAAATTACAAAACATTGCATAATATAGAAATTATTTTAGAATTTTTATCAATGTCATACCAAATGTTTTTTTTTTTTTTTTTACCAATGTCTAATTCATCATATGATTCATATTACAAATATTCTTTTTTTTTTTTTTTTTTTTTTACAAATATTCTTTTTAAGGGTTTTTATTCCAGTTAAATCAATTTAAATATATCAAAAATATAAGGTTAGTTTCCAAAAAGTTAAAAAAATCAAAAGGAATAATATTGCTATTACAAAAGATGTATTATTAATGTTTTGTATAATTTATATACATACAATATATTAATTTAAAATTCTATGAAAACAGAATTATGTTTTGTAATGAATTTGGGTATATTTTGTAATTTATCAAGTTGAGTGTTCAGATGTTATTGAGACATTCATTGACAGAATGATATTAAAAACATTTCATTTATTAAATCCATATTTTAACATGTTTTTGTGCAGTGAGAGATTCATTTTATAATATACAGTTCATTTATAATATATATTTATTAATTTTATAATATATAGTTGTATGCAATATAACTATATGAACTATATATATATATATATATATAGTTCATATAGTTATATTATATACAACTATATATTATATACAATATAACTGTACACATGAAAATAAATATTATATTTAAGTATAATATTATAAAAAAGAAACCCAGCTAGCAGGGAACAATAATAGCAAATAGATTTAATTTGCAATTTCATTTTAATTTTATAAACATTTATACATTTAGTTTATTAGTGGTTATGTGCTAATCAGGGCCATTCTTATTTAATACCTTTTCTATAGGAAACCAGCAATTATCCATGGCTGCTAACATTGCTGAGGAATTCTGAGATTCTTTTACCAGGTTTAAATAAACATGTGATGTGCCCAAACTCTTCCAACCAAAATACTGAGTAGAGAACAAAAATGTACATGTGCAAGATTGAAATTAAATCAGATTTAAATGTTTTATAATAAATCTTAATAAAGTAGCTTAGACAAAAAAATTCTTTCATGTGGTAAGGGAAAGTACTGCTTCAGTCTCAGGTCTCAGTTTTCTGCTCTGTTGTGAAGAGGATGTTTCCCACCTGCTCAGATACCCAGTGCTAAAAAGGTTTGCTTTTAAAGCAGATGTGCTGAAACTGAGATCGTGTCAGACGCTGAGATGGGGGTTTTGCACAGTGATTGCAAGAAAGTCAAGATCCAGCATTGGCTTGCACAAGAGTTGCAAGCACAGCATACCATAGGTTTTAGCTGCAGAGCGACTTTATTTATGTCTGGATGTAAAGCAAGCAAGTAATAATGAATGAATTCCCTGCTAAGGAGGCAGGCTGCACCAAGATTGGATGGCAGCATGGCAGAATCAACTTCACTGGCCTCAGGGAGCAGGATTAGGCATGGTCCACGGACAATGTACTGATGCTTTATTTGGTGCATGACCTGTGATTTTTGCCTGTGACATAAATGCATGTTTTAGCATGTTATGTTAAATTGGCATGAATAAATCTCTTTACAACGCCTGCATGGTACATACCAGTACAGAAGTACTGTTGACACCCCACAAGGAGACTCTGATACTGGTTCCTATTTACCATGTAGGAAAAGAGAGAAAATGGCTGTAGAACTTGCAACCAGATCTTTAGGACTATATGTGTTATTGCATTTTATTCTACTGTGACAAGTGTATCAGTCCAAAAACATAAAATTCTTTATTATCTCCCTTGTAAGTTTTTTGAAAAGCATTTTTAAAAGCTGTTTTTTGAAAAGCATTAGGTGAAAATGCCATTGTGAAAGGTTTATATGGAAACAACAGTCTGGGATCTGGCTGATTGATTAATTGATTTATTCTGATTCAGTGATGTGCTCACAACTCATTAGATAATGATTATGACACGTTTCTTTGTGATGTTGAAGAGTCTCTGTGGTCTGAAGCTTGACAGAATGAGTCTGGGAGTTTTTTAACGACAATCTGCAATGAGTTCAGACTTGATGCACTGGACAGTATGGTAACCATTATTGCATACAATGTTACTTACTGTGCATTTAATTAATTTAAAAGCCTGAATTAAATGTGGATATTTGGTTTGTGGATATTTAAGATTTGGTATAGCATAACATGTAACTCAAAGGTATGGTTATCAACATACGTTTCATTAATTGTTAATAGCAAGGTTTATAAGGATCTCAAAGTCTCTATGTTACATATCTGTGAGACTCAAGGTGGAATGGTAAGTTAGTGTGGAGGAAGAGACATGGGTGGGTGATAGCTCAGAGGTCAGAGGTGACCAGGCACTCAAATGCAGCCAGTCTGCTTTTCTTAGACAATATGAGAAGTTCTTGACCCAAAGGTCAGAGGTCAAGGCTGGGGGACTCACCACTTCCTCTCCACCTCCCACATATCCTTCCCTCCCTGCTTCTTTTTCTCTCTGTCTCTGTGGCTCTCTTTTGCCCTATTGATGACAAATTGTTCTGTATCTGTACATGGACCCCATTTTGTCTAAACCCCCATTTCCCCCAATTGTGAAGAGGTGTCTTATACACATTTTCCAGATCATCCATCAAAATATTTGAATATATTATCAAAAACAAGAAAAGAAAACATGGAATGAGAAAAATATCAACAAATACAAAGAAATCTCCTGAAATATAAGATACCGGATTACTATACTAGTGTCATGGTAGACACGATCAAGTCTTGGTTGCTGATCTTTACACTCATTAAAAAAAAAAAACAAACAAAAAAAACTCCTTCAGGGTGAGAAGTAACCTGGGAGGAAAACTAGAGGTTGCTCTTTTTGTCTGAAGAATCAGTAAAATGTATTATGTAGGACTCTGCACCTCAGTATTCGGACAATAACACATTCCCACACATGCAGAGATCTAGGTTACAGATCCCTCCTGCAATTGAGTCTTTCTCTCCTTTTCCACAGTTTCTTCTCCTTTTTCTTCATTCCCCCTTTCCTGTTTTCAGGGTCAGCTTACATTGCTTTGTAGGGGTCCGGTCTGTGTGTGTCTGCAGTCACCCCCCGCCTACCAATCATCTGTTCTCCTTTCCCCTCCTCCCTTCCTCTCTTTCTTTCTCTTTATTCCTCTCTCCTTCATTTTCCCTTTCTCCTGGCTCAGTATTGATCTGAATGCATTTGCTTCTCATCGATCCACTAAAACCTCCTCTGCCGCATAGAACAAACACAAAGACATGCACACTATCTTGACACATGCACTTGCCTGTGCTACACACACAGACACACACGCACACACACATAATATTAGAGGTGGTGTTTGGACACACATGCCATGCACATTCACTCATTTACATGTGGTCTGCTGCATCACACTATCATAGTATGAGACACATACTGAGACACATATGTTTACTCACACCTATGTTAATAACAGGTATCAGGCTATAGAGTGTGGGCACTCAGAAACCAACATAGTTATTTACTATTCATGTTGGAAAGAGCCAAGACGATGTATTAAACATTCAGTGACAGCCACAATTAAATGGAAAGACGACATCTTCCCTAAGAAAAGTGTTATTTTGACTGATATAACTGAGGTATTGATTGAGGTAACTGAAGCATATGATGTAGACTCAGTAAATGGCAGTATAGAAAATTGTAATTTATTTTGCAGGCCTGTTGGCTGCATGCTGGTAACAAGGTCATTCATCTGTAGTTGTATGTTTAGAGTGTGATTTGTCACAATTTATATATTCTTGCTCTATGATTTGATAAAAGGGAAAGATGAACACATACAAATCCAGTAGTGTGAGCAGCTGCAGTTGTGGGAAAGAATAACCAATTTAAGAGTAGAGGGACAATTATCTACTTATAAATGTCTATTGATATGTAGCACTGACACCATGAAGAAAGTCAGTGTAAATGTGCAGTTCAGTTGTTTGCTCGCCTGCTTGCTGTACTGCACCTCCCAACTCCCAAGCTTTTTTTTAATGATGGATTGACAGGTCTCCTGACCCACCTCCTCACCCCTCTACTACTCTGTCGGGTGGCAGTCAGGTTGTCATGACACCAGACTGTTTAGTTTGCCCCTTGACCCCATTGAGGGGGGTGCTGTGGTCGATCAGGCATCGCAATTGTTGGCGGAATTAAATGGGCAAGGGGGGGACTTCCTTTGGAAAGGACAATTTTGTACAAAAGGCTCAGACTGCTACTCAGCACATACAGAGGAATACAGACAAGCTCACACACACACACACACACACACACACACACACACACACACACACACACACACACACACACACACACACACACACACACACACACACACACACACACACACACACACACACACACACCCAGGCACATTAATGGACTGTAACAACCCTGCCTCCCCTACTTATTTTAGGAATCCAGTATTGTATCCCTGAGTACTTCTGAAACCTTTCTGACGGACTCCAGAACACGACCAGGAATACGAGCCAGTGGAAGAATTCAGTACTAACGTGCTCTCAGGTAAGGACAGACTCCTCTGTACCTTTCTTTGCATCAATCTGAAGCTTCAATAGACAGCTGCTCCTCCATTTGATCTTTTTTTAAGGGAGGCACTTCTGCTTTGCCCTTGATGGACCGATCACTTCAGTCTGAAAAATCACCAGAGCAGATTATTGTCACCTTCTTCAAGGACATGAGTAGTTTAGATACTAGTCTGTATACTGGTATTCTATCACTTGTTGACCTCGCTGCACCACTAAGAAAATGTATTATTTGAAGAAACATGCTTTAGATATTGAATAAAATGTTAAAACCTGATCGCAATCAATGTCATTGAATTTTTCTTTGGAATATTTTGTACTGTTATAAATAATGATTAGCAAAATTAGACTCAAATGTTTCAACATCTCCTGTCTAACAGAAAATGGTAGAAATTTAGAAATGTGTATTCAAGTAAATGGTATTTAGAAATGTGCTTTTTTTGAATATGATGTAAGGAAACTTGAAATATGTGGGCCTTGATTTTCATAATTATTTACAATTGTTTAACTGTAGTTATGGCATTACAGAAATGATATCTGTAATTGTGTGGGACAGCACGGGCTTACAATTTTTATCATCTCTTTTCTACCAGAAGATGAAACATATATTTTAAGCACCATTATGAGAAATTGAAGGTGTATACAGTGATATAACACTAAGCATTGGCTCATCATAGCATAATTGTTGGGGCAGGAGCGCATCATAAACTATTCATAAATGTAATATGGCATTTAGTAAAAACATTCATTTTTTTCTTTTCAAAATTTTGAACAGAATAATTACGAAAGGTTGGTTTCTCAAAACATTTTAATTTACTGTCTATATAATAATGTAACTCAATAATTATACAGAAAATTTTGCCATTTAATTGAATTAAGGCATAAATAGTCGCTTCGTTTTCAAGAGCAAAAATTCTCTAATGAAGCTGTTTGATTTTTTTTTTGTTCTAAATGCACACTGGGTATAACCACAATGACTGGCACAGCACCCAGCATTGATTGACAATGGTGCCCTAGCAACCAATGGGCACGTTGCCAAGCCTAGGGTTGTCAAGGACTGGGTTACCATGGAAACAGTTTTTTGCTGCCTTTGTATGTAAGGGAGTGAGTGAAAAGAGGGAAATGGAGAAGGAGGGGATTAGTGAGGGTTATCGTGTTGCGCTCAGTTGATAAATCGAATAGGAATACAGATTCAGGCTGCAGACACCATATTTTTTAAAGATTTTTACAGCTCTGGCATAAACACAGCTAAAGAATGTATGTATATGGGTCTACAGCACCAGGACAATGTTTTTGCCCCCTTCCTAATTTCCTCTTTTATTTAATATTTCTCTTTCTGAACAATTTCAGATAATCAAATAAAATATACAATTAGACAAGGGAAACCCAAGCAAACATAAATAATAGTTTTTACAGAATTATTTAATTCAATCATTACAGAGAGTCAACAATCACCAATATTGCCCCTGTGAAAAAGTCATTGCCCCCTTAAACTTAACATCTAGTTGAACCACCCTTAGGGGCAATAACTGCAACCAAATGTTATTTGTAATTTGTTATGAGTTTCTCACTTTTGTGAGGGGGAATCTTCTCTTCTTTGCAAAACCTTTTTAAACCTGATTTGTAGGTCTTCGAGCATGAGCTGCTCTTTTCAGGTCCTGTCACAGCATCTCTATTGGGTTCAGGTCAGGACTTACATGCACACATGGTCAGACATTCTCCTTAACAATCTTCTAGTACACATTAGAATTTATTCTTCCTTCAGTGATCACAAGTCATCCATGTCCTGAGGTAGCAAAAGATTCCCATAGCATCACACATCCACCACCATGTTTTAGTGTAGGTATGACATTCTTGATTCAACTGTCCATAGAATATTATCCTGAGAGACTTGAACATCATCTTGGTGCTTTTTAGCAAATGTGAGTGGCAGTGATTTCCACCTTGCCACTCTTCGATGAGTGGCAAGGGTTTGTCCTGTGTCTTTCTGACTGTAGAGTCAATACTGAACTGGACACTGAACTTAGCTAGTGCACCAAGGCTGAAATTTTGGAAGGTTGACCACTCCTGGGAAGATTCACCACTGTTCCAAGTCTTTTCCATTTGGAGATAATGGTGCACACTTTGGTCGCTGGAGTCGAGTTGTAAGGGGCTTTGTAACCCTTAGCAGTTGTGTTATATCTCCACAACTTTTGTCCTCAGTTGTTCTGGGAAGTCCTTTGATTGTAGCATTGTGTGCCTGTAGAAACTTTGAATTGACCACTTCTTTCTGATGGTTCGGTTCTATATATATATATCTATATATATATATATTTTATACTCAACAAGGCTGATTGTGATCAAGTCTGGCTGCGTTCAATCACTTGAATCAAATTTTCAATGATACATTTGCTGATTTCTGTCTCAAAACTAAGGAGGCAGCTACTTTTTCACTTGGACAATATGGGTAATGTTTGCTTAAGTTTCTGTCTCTATACTATGTATTTTTTTGATTATCTAAAACAATTCAGTGAGAAAAATATGGATAAAAAAGAGGAATTTAAGAAGGGGGCAAATACTTTTTCATGGCACTGTATATTGTGACACTGAATATGATGTGGACAGTATTTACCACATACTGTATGGGCCCTATTTTGAAAGTCAAACGTCAAAAGTCAGAAATCAGTCATTGCCCGATTCTCACAATATTCGATGGGAGGGGTGAACCCGCAAAGCTATGAACAGAAGTTCAAGGCGATAAATCACATTGGGCGGGTCCACGCCATGGCGCCACTTGCCACAGGAGGTTCTTCACATGGCGAAATCTGCAATGGGTGCACTAAGGTGTTAATGTCAATTAGAGGGCGTTGGCAAGATGTTACATGCTTCAGCCAATCATAAGGAGGTTTTCATACAATACAATCACGTGCACCCAGCGCTAGCAAGAGAACATGGATGAGCTAAGGCAGAGGAAGGTACGTTTCACATCAGATACGGAGGTACTGGTTTGTGAGATCCCTGCCTGACATGAGAACATTTTTGGATTTCCCAGTGTAACCCCTAGGTCCTCACGCAGGGGCGGAGTTTCCGGGGGGGCTGGGAGGGCGGCGCGCCCTCGGCCCGGGGCCCAGGGGGGCCCGGTCCCCCCCAGCCTGGAACAGAGGCTCCGGGCACCCGACGACACCGCTCAATGTGCGATATGTGTGTGCTTATATATGTTACCCCAGGCAGGATGAGTCATGGTTGGTAAAAACTTTACAAGACTGACTTCAGTGATGTAGTTAGGTGTAAAATATGAATAAAACGACGTGCTGCATGACTGGCTTTATTTTCACTCTCACATTTAACTTCATTACGTGCAAAGTGGATCGCCGATATTTTCTCCAAGTGTATTTACGCAAAAAATGTGGGATTTATCAAAGTTTTCGTATATCAGTTTGTAGGATCCGAAGGAATTTCAACGAGTGCTCTAATATGTTCGTATTGCGTGCGTAAATGGAAAAACACGGCTGTAAAGCTTGTTTTTCGTGTTGTTGCTTTTATTTTTCCATTCACTCATTTTTTATTGATTAAAAATGATTATTTGATTAAAAATGAGTAGCAAATTATTTGGCAGTAATATCGTAACATTATAACGGTTCAAAGTCTTATATAAAATCACTATTGGATTCAACATTAAAACAGGTCATTCGGCTTCATTTGTGTAATACTGATGAATACAATTAATTAGTTTGCTTGCCGAAGGCGCAAACTACTGTTCTTCTATAGAATCTTTACTTCTTCTTCTTAATATTATTATTATTCCTGGTTCTTCCGGACGTATCTCCCGACAGTTTTTAAGGTAGACATACCGAACTTGGCGTAAATATACTGGTCAGGTTGCTTGTATTTTTCTGAGCGATAGATTCATTTTTAAACTATAACGCTTTAAAAACGGCCTCCATTGACTTCACATTGGTGGAGTGTTGAGCGTGTTAATGTTGCTAACGTTACTAAGCAACAATTATAACTGCCGCTGCAATTTTAAAGTAGTTGAAAAAATTATCCATAGAATACAGTATGCTTGCCGGTTAGCTACCTTACCGGACTTGACATTTTGAAATAACTTCCCTGATATAATGACACTGCAATGCTGGTCAGGTATAATGATCTTCAATGACAATTTCAGGTTTTGAACAGAAAGTTCTGCTGTTCTTTGACTGCTTCTAGTACTCTTCCTGCTACTATATCGGTTCTTAGTTCTTAGTACAATCATTCTCGTTATTTTTATACAAGGTAAAATGACGTTAGAGAGGGACTGCAGAGTGGAGGGAAAATATTGATGAATGAGGCCCAATGTGTGAGCTGTTGTAAACTGTTGCTGGTTGTTATTTCTAGTTGCCCAGCTTATATCCCCTTCTTTCTCTCTCAACAGTATAGCGGTGATGTTAGGGACTCAGCAGTTGCTTGTGTCAAAAATGTAGTATGTGTGCTTGTAAGCCCCGCTGTTGCGGGCATGTGTATGTTGTAAAGCGATGTTATCATGAGCTTTATTGGGTTTAAAGGGCCCGGTCATGTGCCCCGCCCCCGGCCCGGTACTGATTTGTTCCGCTAGTGTCCTCACGAGTTACTCTCGCAGCCACCATGTGGACAATATTGCTGGGTTTCAGCGGTTTATTGAGCTTGGCAAAAACCAACAAATAACAGCTGGTAAAATTGACAGTTAACTGTCTCCGGTCCCGTGACACATTCGCCACCGGCAAAATGCGAAGGGGCAGAGCGCACATGTCCAATTATTAAATACATGATTTATATATGTTGTCATATAGTTACTATTCCTCTTTGTTTACATATATATATGCTCAATGTTTTTCAACATTGTTAAATACTGTCGCTAATCCCCGTTTTATATTAAGTAACTTCAAACCACATGACACATAGAAATAATAAACAGTAACCATTGTAGCTAGTATGACATATTTGACTCAGCTACAAAGACTAAAGACACTTCCAACAGAATGTAATCTACCTGGCAAAAACCGGAATATAAGAGCTGGTAAAATTGACGGTTCAAGGATACCATGTATTGTACGATACAAAATTAAAGCCATATGGTAACACTGACAGAAAAGAGCATCTAATTGATTTTAACACCTACTCCACCCATTGTGGATTGCGCCCTTGAATGGACCCGCTCAAGTAAGGCATAACACGTGATAAGGTGTCCGTTGTATGAATTTAAGGGACAATGCGAAGCGGAGTGGATTTGCTTCCGCCAAGTCCCTTATATTCGTACAACAGACACTTCGAAGGGCCTTATGCAACTTATATCATGGTTACTAGCTTGATATGGTCATTTCAATATATTGTCAATTTTTTCAACACAAAATAGGATTATTTTAAGACATATCCTATCACTACAAATGACAGGCACCACCAGGGGCATCGCTAGACTTCGGGGCTTATCTCGCTACAATTAATTATGACAAGGGCATCCCTAAAATTACTATACCACCTTCCTTTGATGTACAACATTAAAACGAAACTCCCTATATTCAGTGCAGCAATGGCACCGCATTCGGGGAAAGCAACAGCACTTGCTAGTACGACAAGCCAAGTAATCGAAAGCATTTTACAGCACCTAGAATCATGTTTCCCCTCATAGGTTTTGTCATTCAAGGTAATGTAATGTAAGAGAAGAGTAAGAATACGTACGGCTTTGCGTGTAACAATCTCACACACCCAAAAAAGAATAAACTAACCTACCTTAGATGATAGCTGATGAGAGAATCAGGGAGTGCTTCCTATTCTGCATCCTTGCAAAGTGGTTAATAACAGAATCAATGTCATTTGTGTCCAGGACAGTCTTTTCAATTGACATCAGTGCCATTGCTTTAGTCTGTTTTGGCCCATCGTTACCCTCAGCCAGGTGTGCAGGTGTCTCAGGTCGCTAAAAGAACATTTGCAGCTATACCTGCTTATGGGAATTCAAAGCTATGCTACCGGTCACACATGCAACCCTTTGTCTGAAAATTTCCTTTCAACTGAATGTCTGGGACAGTTAGAAATCCACTACAAGTTGCCATTTTAAACAGAGGAAGCCCTTGCTGTTAAAAATTACCTGGCTCACGAGAAAGATATTCGTGGCACTGGATTACCTGACACACAAGCTGTTTTTCAACTGTTGGACCCACTTGTGTTCCCCACTTTAGAGAAACTATTTCAAGTCTCCCTCACCTTCAAGTCTTGCCTTAGTGAATTAGCTAGCTAGCTACCACCAGATGCCAGCAATAACAAGCCCTGTAACCGGTGCACGCTCTCTTTCTCCCGTGTGTTCACACAAAATACACGTGTATAAAGTAGTGTGAAGAAGATCTGCTGCTTGAATGACACACAGAGAACCCAAAACGTACTTGATGAATAAATCTGGTCAATTTTTTTTTTTGGAGACATTCATAAAACATTCAGGGCAGTAGCCTCGGACGCCCAGGCCTAGCAATGCCACTAGGCACCACTTTACACTGGAGTAGACGACCGTTTCATGAACTCAAAGCCAGATGTTAGATGTTCTAGAACTGTCAAGGTTTGAAACGCCCCTTTGGTCATATCTAGTCACAGAAAATATTCCCACAGATACATGTTGCAAGTTCAGAGAACTGCTCTCAAATGTTGCTGTCCAATCAAGGTAGGTTTACCGGCTAAAAGTGATAATCTTTAGGTTTTTTTCAGCATTTCCTTTTCCTTTTCATCCATTTATGACATCCAGTTCTCAAATGTTTTGTCCTCACCAAATAAATTAAAATTAACGTGAAAATGGTCCATTGTGGGTTTTATACTTTTAAGTTTTAATGTTAGCTAATGAATGAGTTAGCATGTTAATAAGCAAACAAAACAGCTTACCGTTATTGACAAGGCTATGGTTGGCATGGATACTACTGTATCACCTAACGGTGATAAAACTTTTGAACGGGCCTACGTTCAAGGTGTCCAGGTTATAAGAAATGAATCGACACCTGCAAGCAAGACACAGATTTTCCGTATCTGTGATATAATTTGATTTATTGCCTTGAACTTGTGTCCACGAAAATAGCTTTGCGCGTGTTCCCTTCCCATCAAATGCTGCGAGAATCGGGCAATGACTGATTTATGACATATGACTTTCAAAATAGGGCCTTAAATATCATTTTCACCAGACAATGTATCGCATACAAACTGAAGCTAAATCCGTCATCTATCTCTACGGGGAGTACTTGCATACATTTTAAACTTTCAGTGAACAATCTGTGGAGTAATAGCCAGGGAACTAGACTTGAAACCAAATGAAATTACAGGCAATGCCTTGCAGCTAAACATTTTTCAAAAAATATTAACTTCCATGATAATATATTCATACAGAATTGAAGAAAGTCTCACAATTACAGGCACCCCTGTTTTAGTGCCAGCCTTCTGTGGCAAGGATCACAACACTTGCGTGGCGGCATGCTTTTGGTGCTTCATTTTATTTATTGTGTTCGAAAAGTTTTTCCTTCTGGAAACAGTTTCATCAAGCCTGTTGAAATGGAGGTGTGGAGTCTAAATGTTTATTTGGAGACTTGGTGGTCCCAAGATGAAAGTAAACTCTGCAGTTCTCCAACTGTGACCCTGAGATGTTTTCGCCTACCTTGTATTTTTGCCACTTTTGATTTGTCAGTTATTTTCCTTATACCCTCATGAAATAAGAAGTCATACTATAGTTAGGAGGACCACAATATAGTTCCTTCACACATAGATGAACGTAAAACAGTATCCAAGTAGTGTTTCAACTAAAATCTTAAGGGGTGTACAACTTTAAAACTTTAAAAAACTGTGTTACATGTAAAAAGAAAACATATTTCTTTATTTCTTACATATTTCACATTCCACATATGTTTGACCATAAAATGTAGCTAACTATCTGTAATTTGTGTTTTTTCACCTTCACCAAGTTGATCCACATCCACATATAGTGATACATAGTTGATCGAAATATATATGTCGATTGACAACCATACCTAAGGCATCCATACATCGGTATTTGTTTCAACTGATTGTCTTTTTTATGAGCTTGTTGACCAGTGTTTTTTTAATGTTGTTTAGTTACTTCATTATTTTTATTTACTTTGATCTGAGGTCCAAGACTTCACATAGGACAATATTGCTGGTAGAGAAATAAGAAGTAATACCTGACATGTCATTACACTGACATCATCAGAGATACATGATTAGTCAAGCCCAGTAAATTCTAAAGAACACAGAACACCCACTGAGACATTGAGTTTAGAACACTGCTGTCTTTTCAGTTCCATATGTTTAACTTTTGGAGCATGAATGCAAACTGTGTTTCACACATATTTACTTTATTGTTTGGTCTGCAGTAATGAGATGGACAACATGATAATATTCCCAGAATGCTGTGCCATTAACTCAGAGGTTAAGAGACTGTCCTTGCCACCTGTATTTCTGCTGGGCCATATGGAAAGATTTGATGTTGGTTTTGGTTTCACATTTGAATGGGGGAGACTGTGGCTCACAGACTCTTTGTGCCCATTATTTGGTCCCAGAAAAAGTTCCTGATTTGGTATCATTGTGCAGGCAATGCCCCAGGCCTCCACGGCAACAGGCAGCCAGAGAAATTTCTCTTTCACTGTTGTACTGCATTTGTTATGTATCTGACATGATCCTGCAAGAGGACAGCATGGTGCAGTTAGTAGAATTTTGGAGGAATGACAAAGTCAATAAATCTTGGCTGTTAACTGGAAAACTTCATATTTCAACCTCATTTTTCTGAAACATCTTCATCACTTGCTCTGAGCCTCTGTAAAGAAGGGTCAAAGAACTTTCATTTTTAAAATAATACATTTAAATTTTGGCTGTTGACAAACCACTCTTTAATGAAAAAAGAAAATGAAAAACTCTTAACACTTATGTTTAAAAACAGGTCAGTTGTTCCATGGTAATGCATTATAGTTTAGTTACATAAGTTTAAATTGGCAGCCTCTGCTTTGGCTTCCATTCATTGAAATTTGTGTTTCATGTCATGAGAGATTTTTTTGTTTTCTGATAATTAAAAACAGTGTGAGTGCATTCAAACACCAAAATAAGGTTGCAAAGGAAACGGTATCCTTAACACAATTTCTCACTTGCCAGTCTCTAAATCAAGCATTTCAGAAAACAAACATGTTATATTGAAACATTTCATTTTAATAGTCTTCAAAGGGTACACAAAAGTACACAAAAAGTTGGTTTACCCAATTAACATTGTGGAAAATGAGAAGCTTTTTGCAGTCTTATAATTCAATGATCTTTTAATCACTGCTAAATTTAGCATTTAGCTTCTCTAGCTTTGGTAGGCGGTTGACTTGCAGTCATATGTTTTGTCTTCTTGTTAGAAGATAGATAGAAGTTAGATCAAAGAAGAAATCAAATTCCTTAGATCAAAGAAGAAATCAAATTCCTTAGGAATTACATGGGATAGTTTGTTAGAAATCACATGGAGTCCAACAAACTTTCCAGTCACTGCTGTTACAACAGTAACACAATACTACAAGAATGCGTACCAGCACAACTTTGATTTATTTGATAATTCCATGCCAACATTATTGCTAGGCAAAATATCATGACCAACAGAGGTGACTATGATGTGTCCAGTGGCCATAACGCAGCCTGGGCAGATTATCAGCTGTGGCAATGCTTCACTAAGAGTAGAGACTCAGTTGTGAGATATAATCAGTTGCACAAGATACCTAGTAGTATGTATGAAAAGCATTGCAGTGAAAATTAGAAAAGCAAATGGCACCCAGGTATAGAAATTCCAATACCTAATCAATCAATTTCTAAAAGGTAATTGAATGCATTGAAGGATGCTGAAGACTCCACCTGGACATTGACTGGACTGGAGAATGTATGGACTGGACTCCATACATTTTGCCAAACAGTATGGAACCCAGCTGTGGCCCTGTTTCACTCAAAGATCTCAGAACCAATGAAATCAGACAGATTTTAGGAAACAAGACACAGGCTGCAATTAAGGGACCCAATGAAAAAACAGTTTCTTATGGGAATGTAAGGAATGTAAGTCAATCAATACAGACTTTATATTACCCCATAGCTTCTTTGAGTAATTTTTATTTTATTGGATACAAGCTAATAAGTAATTTAGAATGTACTTTACATTCTACAACAGAATAGTGTATGGTTTATAATATCTAAATGTTTACATTCAATTACATATGTCCTTACAGAGACTCATTTTTCTGATCGAATCCCAAAATGTGTATGTATGTCTTTGTAATGAAGTATATTTGCAAGGGTCTAGCTGGTATGTGGTAATGGAGTCCACAAGTTTGAGTGACAGGGAGGGCAGAAGCCAGCAGTGAGATGTGGAGAAGGAGAATCTGCAGAATGAACAGAAAGAGTGATTGACACGGTGATTAACCTCAAAGGCCTTGTGAAGAAAGCCAGTTAGATATGTTTAGCGATATTGACACTGATATTGTGTCTGAAAATATTCTCCCCCTCAAGCTCATGTTATCTATTCATTTTCAGTGTAGAATTTAGTTTTTTGACCATAGAATCTATTTTGGGAAGTTTATTAATATTTTTAAATATGATGTTGAATTGACTTTTGGTCACAGTAGATCTGTGAATGCCTGTGGTGGTATTGAAAGTAACTGGCCCCCTTGGACTATATTTTTTTCTTGCCATAACTGTGTGTGCACCTTTGAATTTGTAAAACTGATCTCTGATCATGGCATGATGCGTGCCAGAAATCCATCTCCTGAGTACTTCATTGTGTGGTCTGGAGATCCCAAAGTAAGCAATGGCAGCCAAACAGTAGCAGCTTCAATTGCAATACGAAGAGTGGCTTAAAGGTTTAGAAGCTGCACTTTGAACCAGATTGTTGCCTATTTGAATCCATACTGATGTACTGACTATAGACAAAGAAATATAGCTGAAATACTACAGTAAATCTAGCTACACACAGTACATTCACATTGTATAATATGAAGGCTACACACTTTGTCTCAGGGCTGTTCACAAAAAAATGATAAAATACAACTTTTTATACAATAAAAGACTTGGCTGGAGAAGGGTAACCTTGTGTTGAAGGTAACCTTGTTAAAATGGTTTTACAGTATGTCTGAAGTCAGTGATGAGTTGAAATATGCAACCATTGATGAGCCGAGGAGAAACATGACCACATTTACACACGATGGAGCAAGGAAGTGGCAGCAGTTTTCTTATGTTAGATGGAACACCTTGCATTGATGGAGCACCTTTGTTTCACCTTCTCATCTGACTCTTTCTTTATCCATCAGATACAGATAGTAGGCGGGTAGTGAAGATGAACAAAGGTAGAGCAGAGAAGATAGTGCAGAGGAACATGTCTCCCGCAGCTTTTGTGTGAGTGGTAAAACCGGTACCCAGATCAGAGCCTGATTCTGCAGGGTATAAGGATGTCTCTAGTTTGAAGCCATCTTTTGAAACATGCACTGAGGTTTTGCTTTTGCAGTCCTTTGTACGTGCAGAGCTATTGAGACATAAGGGATGACATTGTCTGTGATTCAGAAAATTAATTTGTCAAACTACTGGATGCCAGACAGGTAGACTTTGGAGGTACTCTGATTTAGAAATGATGGCGAGCAGAGGATGCAGTGTTGGTTATCATTGGTGCATGAAGCTGTGATAAGACAGTTTTGAGTTTATTTGTAAATGCTGTGAAGATAACTTCAACCTTAGTTTAGCATGGGCCAACAGGCTGACTCACAAAACACCGGATCCCGATATTCATAAACCTGGGGCTGTGGTGTCTGGTCTGTACTGAGTGCCAAAGCTATACATCTCAGAGTCACAAGTGCAAGAGGCAATCAACAGTGAGGCTCAGGTTGCTAGGAAAGCAAGCTGCTTCAATGGAAACTCTCATGCACTATAAGAGTCAAGCAAAGCATCTGAGGAATTTCATGATTCCTCTGTGTATTTCATCTTTGATCTTTATTGATTTACTAAACAATGGTCATACTATCCAATAAATGAAGATCTGTAATTGTGACTCACTCAAAGAAAGTTCCTTGTATTTAAGCATTCTTTTTCCTGAGTGTTATTTGAAATAGTGTAAAGATCATTGAAAAGCACTACATGCATATGTGTAAAGTGTGTAAAGTTAACTATGGCATTATTGGACAACTTTATTGTCTTTAATGTTATCAGTATGGGAAAATAAGAAAAATAAAATGAGTATACTACAGAATGTGCAATAAAAAGCTGCCATTTCAAGGAGATCATTTGTTCAGTGACTGATTCTATGTACACATTTATATTTGTAATTTTATAATTTTAAAATTGGATTGGGGTGTATGCTTATTGTTTTTGTCTGTTTTTCAATCTGGCACTGAAGTTCCACTCCGTTCTTTGTTAGTAGCTTTGTTTTCATAGTTCTTTGTGATGAAATATATTACCTTGCAGCAAAGGTCTTGTCAGCCACTCAAAATGTAAACATCTTCTACAGTGATAATGGCAGTTGTAATTACAGCCACAGGTCACACGCTACACAGAGCAAAAGAGAGGGAATCTAAGTGTGGTGGGTGAAAAACTAACGGAGTCACTCCCTCCTGTAAAACCATTCCCTACCTGCACAGCCACTCCTTCCTTCAGAGTCTCTCTTATCCATGGAACCATTCCTAACTTGCATGGCAACATTTCATAAGCCCCTGCAACTCCCGTCCCTATTCCAATAGCCACAACCATATTTCAGAATGGAACAGAACCCATCTAACCAGGTGATGCTGCAGTTAATTTGTCAGAAGGGTAAACTGCATAGTTCTGCAGGGCGTCAAGTACCCCTCACTGCAGACCACAGAAAAGTTGAGTTATACCTGTGCATGGTTAAATATTTAAGGTTCCTCACACAAAGTGTGGAAGTCATGCATAAAAAGGATCTTATCTTTGAAAACATGTTGTAGTGTGTTAATAATCATTACTTGGAGTAGATACTTGTTACTTATGTTTTCAGTTGTTAACAGTTATTAGCATTGCTGAATTCTCATTTCTGATTGGTTGGAGGGTACACATTAATTTTCAATAACAGGACACCTGTGAAATACTTCCAGCATAGATGATTCATTCAAAATTAATGCCCCTACAATGCTAGCAGCAACAGTTGAGTAACGGTAGCAACAATTCCGTAAATGCACCAGCCATTTAGGCCTTTGAAAACCAGTAAACCTGTGAATAAACCAAACATTTTTTTAGGGCAAATATTTAATTTAGACCATGTTATGTGCAGGTTTATCCCATCTGCGTTGTGCAGCATGGACTAAGAAAGCAGTACAGCTAAGGCACTGAAATGGTGGATTGTGATACAAAGAGGAGGCAGAATGCCAGAGAAGCAAAACATTCATTGGAATGCTGTCCTATATTCAGTGCTATAGTTCTACTGCTGGCTTTTTCTATACAGTCAGAAGAAACAAGAAATGTGAAATCAAAAACCACAAAAAATCTAACGGGAATCCTGAAAAGGTTATGGAAATAGGGTGGAGGCTGAGGGACAATGGAGAGGGGGACAGAGCCGCAGATGGAAATTCTGTGTGTAGAGGGATGTGCTTGGATAGCCCGAGGAGAGTGGCGGTAGACGGGCTAGAAGGGAGGAGCTGAGGGACAGCTGAATCTGAGCCATGGTTTTCATGCCAGGGGCATTAGCAGGGGAAGGGAGGGTAGGAGGAAACGGGACGTGACCAAGTCCACACTCGTGAGTGAGGTCTGAGGTCAGGGTAGCCAGAGGGGAGACGGGGAAGAGGCCAGGCAGCGCACCAGCAGAAGGGAGGATTTGAAACCCACAGCTGGGATTGTATTTGGGTACAGTATACAAAGACCACCAGGGCATCATTTCAAGAACTTTGGGCAGTGGAAGGGTGGGTATGGAGGTGGCTGTGGACATATTGCTATCTTCAGGGAAGGAAAGAGCAGGACGTCTAAGAATACAGGAGGGAGGGAACAGTGTAGGAGACTGTGGGAATACATGATGTCAACTTGCCATCATGGTCAATGACGGTGGCCCCAATAACACAGTGGTAACTCACTGTCACCGACCACAAAGTGACACCTAAACCTCCCACTGTTTAAAGCTAAGGCTGGTTCTGCTCCAGGAGGCAGGCAAGACAGAGTTACGCACACACACTGCTGCTTGAAAAAAAAATATTCGGCCGTGCTTAAAATTGTCGGGATGTAGATTCAGTTTCAGGACGATTGCATTTGCCTTGAGTGGTGGTGCACAGTGCGGCTTTCACTGCCGAGAGCCAGGGAATGTGTCAGCCAGGATCTGCCAGGGATCCATCACTTTTCATTTAATGCGAGGGCACAACAGGGAGGGAGACACAGCCTGGAGGAGAACGGGCACGTGCCCACGGCAAACCTGCAGTCTGGAACACAGAGACCTCGGAGGACGTCTGCCCGAGCCAGGGAGGAACTACGCGGCACTGACGTTGAGGACAACTGTGATGATCAAATGTGATGAACGCATCTGTATGTTTGATACAAAATTTTGAGGTCAGAGAACAGTGAAAAATGCAGCGGCGTTGTCGTCATGAGACAAAAAACCACTACCAGGTCGGCATGAATATTTCAGATGGGTTTTTGTGCAGCCAAAGTGGGTCAGACTGCAGCAGAATGGTACGTAGAGGGCTTGGGTTGCTGCGTTGTACAGAGACACATGCGGGTTTGCAGGGTGAAGGTTGGGGGAGGGAGGTGCTGTGTGCCCAGTGACCAGTTGAGGGAGCACTACAGAAATAAAATATAAAGGATGTATGTGTGGAATGAAAAGCTCGCGGTTGATTTTGTCCAAGTTTCTCCTATTCTGGAGCACAGTACCTGAAACCAACCATATCTGTTTATGCTTAATCTCTTCACACTTAATAGACACCACAGCCATTTACCATCTACTGTATATTAACATGTTGTTGAAACCTTGGGTTTATGTCAAAGCAAGAAGAACTAACATCAATGTTGATGGAAGGAAATTAGTATCAAATGATTGACTTTATAGTATTGTCAATTGGGTTCATTCCTGAGATAATAACATGTGATTTTTGACAAAATCTTTCCTGTTAAATATGGAACAAGCTCAGAGAAATGTTTTCAGCTTTTCTAGCTACAACTCATAGCTATTAAACATGGGGTTCTGGGGTAAGAAATGGGAAACCTCCGGAGTATCTCCTGAAATGGAACACTGCCATGCTGATGATGGACAGGTGGATTGATGGCCGGCCTTTGGAGGTCTGTCGGCACAGTGACGACCTTGCTACAAGAGTGCACTGCAGCGTGAGGTAGTTGGTTGTATGGTTTCGCATAATAAACGGCCTGGAGATAACTGTACAACCTTCTAGCTTTCCCTGCGGTGTCACCTTACCAGCTGGAGCAAGAGAACTGTCCCTAACAGAAATGGTGAGTAAAGAGGACCACCCACAAGGCACATGGCAGTTTATAAATGCATAGATTGAGGTTTCATGAACCCCATAATGGGTGGAGCTACGATGCGCTGTTGGTCACTAGGTTGTCTGAAGCAAACAAAAGGTTTTGGCTCTCCACAGAGAAACATAACGGTTGGTATAATTCAGTGATACTGGCAGCATGACAGTAGTTCAAGAGAATTCCGGTGAAGAGTGTTGAAAGTCATCTGATTGGAGCGAGCTCAATCCAGGTGCATTATTTTGAGGCTAAGCTGAGGGTTGGTTTGCTTTGTTCAAGTTTCTTTGATCTTTCTTGTGATTTCCTTTTCAGTTGTATTGCAGTGATATTGTATCAGCTCTACATTACAAATTTGTCAAATATTTGGCAGTGGTGATGGAACAGTAATGAGTGGAGTATATCATGAGATGTCAATCATTACCTTTTAAACAAATCAAAATGTTATTTGCCCCACAGACAACACAATACTTGGTTTAAATCAGTATGCCATGTTTATGGTTGCTCTGCCTACTGCTATTTCATGATGCCACAATCTTCAGTCAGTCCTTGGCAGGATCGTCCTTGAAAAAGTATGATAACCTTGGTGTAATTTAAAAATAATGTATGTATTTCCATTTCTGTTTTATTTATTGTGCATTATTTACACATATTGAACATCTCATCTAGCTTTAAATATTGTAAATGTAACTCACAGCTCAATCGAAAATAAAAATAGTTAAAATCCTAATGTGACTAAATCATAATGTTTTGTTAATAAGAGGGACATTTTTTCTGTTGTTGACAATGACATATTTTGGAGGTACACATTTTTTTGCTGTACCCCAATTTATATTTAAAGTAGAAAAAGAAAAAATATATGAACAAAATATTTTGAAATATATGCGCCCATCACAACCATACATTCAGATGCAAGAGATATTTCAGAATGTAATTTAAAGTGTACATTTTTGAAGAGGGAATTCAGAGTTACATGCACATGTCATCATTTCTAACAGTCACAATGCACAGTATTGGATACCCAAAGTATGTACTATTTATATTTGTGATGTTTCATGTAAACATATATTAATGATAGACTATTGTGGCTCAAGGGCAAAGATTTCATTTGATGAGTCAATTCTTACTTGAAGTTGCGCTGATTGTGATGTCTTTGGACCCAGAATATGGTTTAACCATGTGGCCGAAAGACATTGCTGGACCACAATAACTGTTATGAATATTATACATATACTAATAGTTGTCAGCTTAAATATGTGGTTTCAGTTTGAATCTAATGTTTTTTCAGCTTTTTCTTCTTTGGAGCGACTTTAAAGGAGTTTCGTTTAAATGAATAATTGCAATGCAAAACAAAACTGCTGTGTAGTTAAGGGATTCACTCTCTTTGTCTGAGCCTGTTCGCTCCCCTATTGAGCAGTTCTTGGGTTTGTATCGTTCTTAGCCCTGATCGATGACAATGAGGGTCATCGGAACGCGATCTCACTCGTGCTCTGCAAGAGCGTTTTTCTCCTGTGGTTGCTGTCTTTCTCTTCTGCAAAGAGTACCTATTTATGGTACTGCCCCCTGGATCTTTCAGTTTCAGTATCAATGTGGATGTCGTCTGTGTAGCCCCCTCCCCCCACCTCTCACACTTTCCTCATAAACCCCCCCCTCCCAGCTCAGTTAGTCTCCCAGTGTGTCTGGCTAGTGGCTCAGACAGCCAGGGTCCGCATTGCGTTGTGCTCTCCTGTAGGGAAAAAGGGCATATATCAGCATTCTGTGCTTGTGTCTGCTTTTTTTCCTGTGCACCCAGAATTCCTTGCCAGCCCCAGCAAGAAGCAGTGCACCTTTGTCCACGGTGCAGAGCAATTCTTCACTGCTCCACTTCCCTTGCCATTCTATTTTGTGTTGTTCATCATCCTGACCTCTGATCTGTGAAGATTTCACACCTAGTACCTGCATTTTACAATTTTTGGCCCTGTTAACTGTCAAGCATAGATTGTACAGTATTGATGGCATCTAATAACATGGCTATTTGGTTTGTCTGTCGTCTAATTTCACCTTTTCCCAGCAGCCTCATTTGCAGATATCTTGCAAAAGAGTTTCGCTAAGATGGTCTGGAACTGTGTGTTGGTGTATTTTTGGATTGACATTCCTGTCGATACATCCATAGCCATTATGCCCAGTGACATGTGGTCTCCAGGGGTGCTTTGAGTGTACATGTAAGGTACAGTCTGGTTCATAGCTTCCAAGCACCATGTTTTTGATTGTGCCCTGCCCTATCAAGTATTACCTCTGTAAGTATAGAATTGGCTGGATTGTCCACTTCATCTTACACCACCTCCTAATCTCCAAACTCAAATAATACTAAATGACAAAATATAGTAATCAGTGAATATATTATGTCAGCACAAGACTATATATAACTCCTGTAATAGAATATATAACAACACAGTCTCAGTTTGAGTGCTGGGGTTGTTCAGTTCCTCTTTTTAGAAACGACAGGTCTGATATTTTTATGTTATTCTTTGTTTTGTATACGAGTGAATTTTTACCAGACATTAAACTAAGTATTATGTTAATACCAGATTTTTTTAACAGTTGTAGGTTTACATCAGCCTGCCCTGAATTTCCCTACATAATATCCTTGAAATTTTCAGCATCATATTTAGTCAGAGACTGTCAATGCAAAGGAATGTGTTGGTCATGATGAGAGCTACTTGGAGGTCAACCTCTTCTGGAATTGATGTGGTTTCAACTCCTACCCTGTGTGAAATTCTGACACTCCCTGTCTGTTCCCACTTCTCCCCCCTCTTACTCTCTCTCTCTCACACACACACATTCTTCCCTTCGCCAGACACACACATACACACACACGCACGCAGACTGCAAAAAAGAGAGAGAGGGAGACTGGAGACATGATGCTTGAAAAACGTGAGAGGGAGAACAAGCACCCACGCGAGCGAGAGACAGTGAGAAAAAGAGAGAGAGTAAGAAGCAATAGAAGGAACGAGAGGGAGAGATGGAGGGAGGGAGGAAGGGAGGGAGGGAGGGGGTGAGAGTAAGAAAAATTGCCAAAGGATGGAGACCAGGGCCAGTGACTGCAAAAAGGGGGAGAATGACAGAACAGGAGAGGTGGCGAAAGAGAAAGACAGAGAGAGAAGGCGCATGCTCACGTATGTGTGTGTCTGTGTGTATGTAAGTGTTTATTGGTGACACAGATTTATGAAGAAAAGAGAGACTGGTGGTGGATGGGAGGTGGGAGACAGGCACAGCAACTAATAATGGAATCAATGCGATTGTCTACACAGACTGCCTGATTTGACTCAAATAGCTTGTAGTAGTCTAGGTAGGCTGAGAGAAAGCCACGAGCAGTCACAGAGACAGTAAGTGAGCAAGAGCGAGAGAGAGAGAGAGAGGGAGAGAGAGACAGGGAAGGAGAGGAGCAGAGGCTGCTTTTTTCATTTACCGTCTACAGCCATGAAAAAATGAAGACAAGGAAGATGAGAGAGAAGACGTGATTCCTTTTCATGACAATGTCTGATGGATTCTTTTTGCTTTTTTTCACTAGAAGAAAGCTAATGTCACCTAGTATTCATTTTATGTGTGTATCTGTAGGTGGTTGTATATGTATGTTTCAAAGGACCAACGCAAAATTGTATACCAGCAAGCACAAGTGGTGAGTGTACATTTTCTTCCGAAGACGGAACAATGAAAGCGACTGCACTGACTTGTCTGTGCACAACCAGTCTTTCCTTTCCTCTATTGTCTATCCCCTTCTCTTCCTACCTTCTGATCAGATATATCTGTCCTCTGTGCTCCCTTCGTTTTTTCATCCGTCTTCCTTTCGTTCGCTCTTCTTAGTTGCTGTTAAAGGAGAACAGGACCAAGTGAAACTGCAAGGGGAATACGATTTCAAATGAAACGATCAGAAAGACAGCTGGGGCCTTATTTTGCAGACATTGTAAATGTTACATGCCCACTGTCTTCGGGTGGTTCGCGGTATGTGTTACCTTGTTCACACGCCTGTATGCGGTGCATGTGTGCACAAGCTCCTGGATATGCATGAAACTTGCATCTTGTCGTGTAACTATGTCAACTTATGTGGATTTACGCATTACATGTCTTAGCCCAGTTTATCGTAAAATGTTAATACCGTAATTGTGTTTTAATGCCACTCTGTGAAAATTTCTCTGCAAAATCCGTTGAAATTTACTGTAAAATTTTTTCATTAATGCTGTGTGTGTTGTGCTTGGTTCTGGGTTTGCATCACTGTCTCCTTGTAATGAAAATTCTGTGTGGCTGATGTGTGGTTGTGGGTGCGGGTGGGGGGGTGAGGGGGGGGTTGGGGGCAGCGTTGGTGGGGGTGCCGAGGGTGGTAGACATACAGAGACAGTGAGAGAAAGAGACTGGTGGTAATTTGGCTGTATGAGTCTGTCCCACAGTCTGATCAGCCGGTGAATCGGTTACTGTGACTGTCTACCACCAGGTGTCCTCATTTCAACACAAGTGTCTGAAAAAAACTGCATTTCTAAGTTGCCTATTAAATAGAATATTATATTAATGGAAACACACAACCACACTTTCAAATTAATTCACACTTACAAATAACATCTCCGGAAGATGAAATATTGTTTATAATTTCTTTCCCTCTTTTTTTCAGGGCATATTCCAAAAATGCGGCTTTCAGACACCATGGAAGCATTTTTTCTGATTTACCTTTTCCTCTGCGCTCCTCCCCACCCACAATTCTGACAAGTCTGGTAAGTATAATGCTAGACATAGCCTATTGTCCTTTTTTGATAGCTCTTGCAGTTACAAGAGCAAAAATACATCACCCTTGAAAATTACAGTTATTTACCAATATTGACCTTGATCTTGAATCACAAGGAGGGATGAATCAGTAGCTATGCTGGTTGTTTTCTGAAGCAGCCAGAAAAACAATCAGTAAGTCAGTAATATACTAGTGCAGCAAAGGGCAAATAAAAGTGCCTTTTAATACATAGGTATCACTACAGATGTATGCATCACTTCAAATGGATTTCATTATGAGTGGCACAGTGAACAAAGAGCCACATGCAGTACTGCATAGTGATTTAGCTACATGTTCATAAGCCAATGTAGCCTTGAAATTAAAAGTATAGAAGATCTATCAATGGAAACAGCTTTCAAAATCTATACTGTCCGTCATTCATTGTGGAGTGCAAAATAAGAATACAGAGTTTGCCCATTTAATTTAAATATCCATTTAATTCTTTAAATCCATTAAAAGCAAAGCATGCTGTGATAATGTAACACAGTATCTAGTACCACAATACTACTACAATATGGACACAAAATCAACACCAGTAAAAATTACATCTCCCAGTGTGCCTCTTTGTCCCTGAGACCCTTAACCTGTGAGGTCATTGGAGGTCACAGGTGAGGTCCTCGGGAACATGGCCGCATGCATTTGCCCCATTATGAAGAAGTTTAAGTGCTACAAAGCATTCGACACTAAGCTCAACATTATTTCCTCACATGCTGTTGACAGAATTAAAATCAGTAGTACAAAATAATAAACAAAAGAAGACCTCACTTGTAATTTATGGTATTCCAATAAAATACCAAATCATTGTAAATTTTACAATGTAAAAATACTTCCTTGCAAATATATACAAGATTTAACTCAAGTGAAAAAAATTGTATGGATACTATATACATCAGACAAACATATCACTATGATAAATGGGTATTAGCAATATTTCTTCATGATGAAATTTTGTCTTATTGGAATGACAAGTGTTTTAAATAATTTGTCTCTAATGAGAACTCATGGGGACAGGCCTTGTTGGCTGGCTTTGTGTACTGACCATTGAAATGGTCCAATAAGAAGACAGCCACGGGTTGTGACCCCTGTATATACTGTCACCACCAACACAAGTTTTATTCTGAATTGTTTCTATGTGGTGTCCACTCGTCAAATGCACTGACAAATGACAAAAGCAACATTCCCCAAGAGAAAGGTTTTGTATATCATTCTGAATAGATAAATTACAGCAATGTAAAACCATTACAGTACAGCTGACCATATGTGAGTAAGTTGAAAACATGGAACAAAAGTGTGTTAATTGTACACAATAAGCTACAATTCATTAGCTTCTCCACTTAAAAAAAAACATTTTGCTCTCAATATGATTGTCAAACCCATTTCATTTTATCTGTACAATAAAAATGTTTTTGCACACCTGATTTGCACACCTACAAAGAGCTAACAAACAGAAGGTATGAGATGATTGGTGTAGCCACACTAAAAATGACACACAAATGTAAACCACACTAAAGAAAACTGCAACCCTTACAAATTCTTACACTCAACTGTAGAATGTTTTCACTGGTATCTAGTCAACATGTTCAATTACTAGCTTCAAAATTTTATTTTAGTGTTTGAGTATGAAAGTCCTGCTGAGGCAAAGAGTCTGTTTTATCAGAGAGGCCTGGCCAGGAAGGCAGTAGAATACATTTAAAACATGACAGCTTTAAAATATATATTGTAAGTAAGCAGCTGATCTCGCCTACAGAAACAATTGCACTAATCCTACATAGAATACTGAAACTGAAAGGGACTGAGGGTACACAATAAGAAAAGACAGCCTGGCTTAACTTGGTGACAGCCCTGGATGATGTTAAGAAGCCACCATCTAGCAGATCTCATCATATATCTATCAATTAATATATGCTGACTATAGTTTTGACACTGCACATGTAAGGGTAAAGAGCTGAAAACCTGGGGGGATCTTGCTGCAAAGACTACAGCCATTGACATGGCAAGAGGTATGATCCATATTAATCTCCAGTTACAAAGAATGTCAAAATAAATGGGAAAATTAAGAATGGGTTAAAAGTAAACAAGGAGTATTTTCCATTGAAACAAAAGACTGTGGCCTAATTGTTTGTTGGTTGCATTATTGGTCCATTTTGATCGTCGTACAGTTAATCCCAGTGTAGTACCTGTTCTCTCTCGTTTTCCCTCTCTCTCTCTCCCTCTCTCTCTCTCTCTCTCACACACACACACACACACACACACACACACACACACACACACACACACACACACAGCACTACCTGAGTTTGCTGATCCTGTAACAGACTCTAGTGCAGTATTGATTAGCTTATCTGTGTGGAGACAGATAAAAGCATTAGTGCCCAACTCACCCTGCCACTGAAAATATATTAACTGCCTGTATTAGGCATCCTGTCTCGTTACCATGGTGAAACACAGAGGGCCGGGTGGGGAGGTGGTTTAGGATGGATTGGGGCAGAAGGTTTGATTGGCTGCCAATTTTCTCTCTCCCTCCTTTTATAAATTTTGATTGTTCTCCATATCTATACATTTTTAGATCAAATGCAACCTCTCTCTCCTTCCCTTTTTCTACTTTTAGTGCTGCCAACTTTGTTCTTATTTTTCTTTTTGGAGTTTATTCTTTCCTCCCATTTCTCTGTCTGTCTGTTTCTTTCTCTCACGCTCGCTCTGTGTCAATATTAAATGTCCTTCATTTGTTCAGTGCTTTCATCTTTTTCCCTCTTTCCCATCTCTCATCTTCCCAAACTATACCTTTTTTAGATTCCTTTTTTGCATCTCTCCTCTCTCAGTCTGCATACATCCCTCACCCCCCTCTCTCCCTCCCTCCCTCCTTCCCCTTCTCCCTCTCCATCTTTTCACTCTGCAGCAAAAGTGGTGCATTGTGAAGGCACACAGAGGGAGACCGACAAAGTGAGGGAGAGAAATTAAGGTGTGGGAAAGGAGAGGACATTGTGGACCCTTTCCATAATCACCGGGAAAAAACAGAAAGATGTGGCAAATCCTTTATTTCAGTCTTTTATCTTGTTAGATTATAATACGTTTTTTTTTTTGTTGTTTTGGTTGCCCTGTCAAGGAAAGTTTCAGAATATAGCACAGTATCCATTCATTTTCAGGGACTTGCAGGGGTACTGATGAAATAAAGATTTTAATTTTGGAGAATATATTATTTTTTACTTTAATGTATTGTGTTATTGGCATTCTCAGTCTACAATGAATTCTTAAGATACCACAGGTCCACTCCTTCAGGTGTGTGTTGTGAAAATGGATACTAAAAAACCAGCATAATTTATAGCAATGTATCAGTGCCTTGGGTTCATTGGGAAATGTAAGGGATCTTTTTAAAAACAGTTTCTCGATATGTTCAGTATTTAATAAGGTAAGTGAGGGTCTGAAGTTTAATACCAATGTATTTTACACAGCTTCTAATTCAGGCTTTGGCCTCGCTTTCATCGATGAAATTCTTTATTTGTTGGAATTCCTTCCAGTGCTCTTGAGGTAATGCTCTTCTCTAAAGGTAATACATATTTCTGCTTCTTTGCTCAACCACTTTCCTGCACAATTTTCTCCACATACCACTTTTTCAATTCATGCCATTACCCCCCTGCTGTTCCTCAACATAGCCTCAAGTGCCACCTGTTCATGAATACTACTGTGTTAGTCTTTGCACACCTCTTTGAACTAATTTGTACCTGCAGTTCCTTTCATCTGCAAAGAGAGTCACCTCCTGCTAAACCAGGTCTTCAATCTCTTTTTTTGTGTATTGTTTCCAAATCTCAGAGCTCATTCTCCTTTGCTGCCCCCTAGTGGTGGAATGAACTGGCAGCATGGCTCAGAACTCGGTCCTTTTTTCAGTGTCTCCAGACACACACTGCAATTCCTAACATTCTTGTACTGCCTTATCCCTTCAATATGCTAGGGCATATTTTTTCATTATTTAGAACTTGGTTTACTGTTATGTGGTATCATTTTAATAGCTCTATGCACAGATAAAAAGGTATCACTTAACCATGATGCCATGCTATTTCGGGATAATTACTTTGGCCTTTGGTGTAATCGGTCACATATTCAGGTTAGGTACCTGCTCCATATCATTGCAATATATTACCTCTATTTACCATGATATATTTCCTCTTTTATCCTGAGCTGTACAATAAAGCACAAACAAAAGATACAACATAAAACAAACGACATAAAACATTTTCCACACTCAGTATGGCAGTCTGAGATTAGGTTCAAGCGGATGGCTGGCACGACAACTACCTTTTTCTCAGTTAGCAGTTTGGGGTAGCAGTCCAAGGCTGAGATCTTATTAGGATGGTCAACATCTTCAAAAACAAAAAAACCAAAAAGCTGGCTACTTGTATGTGTACTCACCGCTTATGATTCCAGTTATAGTAATAGTTGAAACTACGCGACAAACTGTATGGTATAGTTATGCTATAGAGCAATGTTGAGAAATACTCATCAGTATAAAGTCACTAAAAGAAGTCATTGGTGACTGTTATAGCTCTTATATGACATGACATTGCCCACCAAACTCTTTGCAGGATGAGTACAACACCATCAACCAATGCATGCTTGGTTGCTGTGTTATATACAATTACAGAATACCCCAGCTGGGTTCAGATCTAGTGACTGTGAAGCATACATATATTCATGAGCTACTGATGCCCCATCATTGTGAGTTAGTTTCAACAGGAGCATGTCATTTTTCCATTTTTGTGTTTTGCTGTGTTTTGCATTTGGGGGTGTGATCACAGTCAAATTAGTTGAAAAAGTCAAAGATATAAAATAAGATCCATTAATGAGGTACTGACTTATGGAGAGTGCTACCTAGGTAATGCAAATTATTGATAGGACATACCTTACACCTTCTTTGTTTCATGAGACTCTTATTACCAGATGAGGAGGAAGAATTCAGACATTTCAACATGTTTAGTCACATAATTTTAATTACTTTATTAGGCTGAGGTGGCATTTACAGGTCACTTTGATGAATGAATACAGTGTTGCCTTGGATATTCTGTGCTTTCATCTGTGCGGAGCTGAGGCACAGATTCAAGGTCCACGTTACTCCTCCGTCTGAGTTCACCAGCCGCCACCATAACATACACACATCAGTATGTTTGTGAGAAGAAGCCCATAATATCCATTAACACTACTTCCAGCTCCGTAGTGTTAGTTCATCAAGATATTGATTTGTTAAAGCTGGACTTGAATACCTAACTTTATGCTCTACCAACGTTGTTAAATCTGAAAGTATATGAACATGCGCAGACAGTGACTCCAATAGAAGAAAATGGAGACAATAGAGTTAGGAAAGGTAATTTTTGCATGTTACATGTTACATGTTACTTGTTGCAGGTATGCCACCCACTATTATCTTAAATAAATGACACAATGCTACTTATTTAAATGTTCATAAATTTTAATCAGTATTTATAATTGTTAACCACAAAAAAACATCATGAACACACACGATATAGGATTAAATTAAACAAAAAAGGTGGAAGACAGGACATGAACAATGAGAAACACATTTACAAGATATATACAAAAACAATTTACAACCATTTACAAAATGATTCTAACCCATACATCCTATGCATAAATGTGACATCAGGTCATTTTTGGGAATGTCACATTTACATGCCTAAGTACACACCTCCTAGTTCTTCTCAATACTTCTCGTACACAGAAAAAATATTTGGTCATTAGTGTGTTAGTGTTCATCTTATTTGTGTGACTGGCATATAAACTGCCCTTCCTTTAAACTTGGGCTTTCATCTTTTTTAAATTGAAATTTTTAAGAAGTCTTTTCACATTTCTGGGTGACATCATTGTGCTCACAACCAGTCAGATTAAAAGACCATCCCACAGAATATTTGATTGGCTTTTTGATTGTCTTATTTTGATCTTTTGAATTAGTTGAAGTTACACAACTTCATCGATAGCTGAGGTTGACTTTGATGACGGTTGATTGGATTAGCTGTTCCAATTTTCGTTTCACATCCTCATTTCCTGGTCTCCTCCCCTCCTTTCATTCACACCAGGCCCTGTTTACCTCATATTTAAATACCAGTGAAACAGGAAATCATGGCGGACCATTTAAGCATTCCTAATCCCTCAGATCAACTTAAAAAAAATATGAATGGGAATACACTTTAGTTAGATTTAACTCATAAGAATTTCTAGGGGTTGTACACGTGTTTTAGAGAAAATATAAATTTCATTCTCAGATTCAGTTTTTTCTTTCAATCATTTTACTGCAAATGAAGGTTACATTTTTCTAAATATATTGAATGAAAGGTCAAAAGAGTAACCAATGAAAATTTTTTTTTATTGTCTGTTTTGCTTATGTTTATTAGGGGTGCCAATATTTGTGGAGGGCATTGACAGGTTGGTTCTATGTTTTACCATTAGATGAAACTAAAGGGATACATTTCATTACTAAGAGGTTATGATTTTAGGATTAAATATGCACAGGCTATTCTGAGGCATATGCTGCTCTGATTCAGCATATGCAAAGCAAGTACAACAGTGATGGGACCAAATAAATAACAGACATTACACATAACAGATGCTCTTAACTAGAACAACTTGTAATGTGAAGAGAAGTGTATTTGTGTATTTAATTGGGGTTGGAGCAAAGTAATACTTTATGAATGCATATATACAGTACCAGTCAAAAGTTTGGACACACCTTCTCATTCAACGGTTTTTCTTTATTTTTTTTATTTTCCACATTGTAGATTAATACTAAAGACATCCAAACTATGAAGGAATACATATGGAATCATGTGGTAAACAAAAAAGTGTTAATCAAACCAGTTTAGATTTTAAATTTTAGATTCTTCAAAGTAGCCACCATTTGCGTTGATGACAGCTTTGCACACTCTTTGTATATATACATACATACATATATATACATATATATGAAGTTCAGAGAAACCAGAAATATGAAAATAGGACATCATGGGGAACCAGGAACTTATTGATTAGCCCCTCTAAGAGACAAAAAATAAGTAAAAACAAATCAATACTTGTAATAACAGCTTTAGTGACAACCAGGACTCGAGTTTGAGGGAGGATGCCATTCTCCCTGGAAAAAATCTTGCCCACAACAGTCCCCCTTGTAAAATTGTCTTCTCCCTTCCCATCCTCTTTTCTTTGATGTAATTAGCTATGGTATTTGCCACCTTTGTGGCTTTTGATCGCTTATTACTTATTTGATTGGAGCCTGAAAATGCATGCTTCTCATTGGCTGATACAACTTCACCATGAGTTTTGCTTTGGACAAGGATTGCAGATACTACAGTTTTAAAATGGCTAAGTGATCAGTTCAGGAGGAAACTAGAAGTTTTTTAGTAAAGAAGAAGAAAACAACAGGTGAGATGATAACCAGTCTCATGTATTATTATATAATATGTCCCTTATGTAACAAAACTTTGGCAACAGCTCAGCCAATGTTTCATCTTGAATGACACCGTCGCAGATAATAACATGTTCATGTGTTTGTGAACATGTTACATATATTGCTCGGCAGCTAACCTGTTCACTTGTGAGCAAACAAATATGTGAGCAATATGTGAGCCAAAATACAGCAATATGGAAAAGGCTGGAGTACATATTCATTGTGTCTTGTGCATTACAGTGACATTCTGCTGTTATCTTAAGGTTATTACAGCAAATCCTCAGGGAATGATGTGCATACATTGCTGTGAATCCAGGGTATGCTATGGGAAAAAAATGTGCCATAATATATCTATAATTTTTCAAGAGCAACCATGGATGAAAAGTTAAAAGGATCATAAATGTCAGCTCCCTAAATGTTTCATGTGACTCAGCTTTACTCTTTGAGTCGATGATAAACCAGGGTCCTGGGCACACTGAAATTCATCATTTCACAGTCAAATCTCTTCGACTGACAAGGCACATTTTTTCTTTATTGTAGAAAACTCTGTATAACCTATTTTATCCAGTAAAAATCTTAGCTTAAAATAAAGCTTAGCTGACAAGGCACATGTAATGGCAATTCAACTTTCAGGGGTTTGCTGCCATTCTTTTTACCATTAATACCATATCCATTCATACCTGCTTGTAAAATAGTGCTCAAAGAACAAATTGCAATTTGGTCATTCCATGTCATGGATGTTCTTGAAAAAAATCATGTGAAAACTATTAAGTTCATGGGACCCTAGTAAAACATTTTTGTAGTTTGGCCCTCTAGAGCTAAATGAAATCATTTTTGTATGTGTATTCTAAGCCTCACCAATTGCTTATTTTTCACTGGATGGGGTTGAAATTTGAACTGAACATCCAAGAAACCCAAAAGATATTTTGCTACATGTTTGTATTCATGTAAATAGTTTTTGCTGATGTTTTACAATAATCAAATTAATAGAATCTTAAGAATTAAAGATAAATTCAAATATCTCCACTAGTTTTCCCTTTCTTGCAACCAAATTTTGACTCTGTGTAGTATTAATATAGTTCTATCGCATCTTGGTTATTTGGTCCCGCATAAAAAATGGAGTGCCACAGATCTTGCTAAATATAGGTTTGGAGCTGAAAAACCCACTTTTTAAGACATTATTATGACACTTTTTTGACTGTATGTTTTCCCAAGAAGGATTATTTTAATTTCCTTGAAACATTTTTTATAGGAAAGTTTTAATATTCATTGCAGATATATAAAAAATGAAAGATGTTATATTACTCCATCTTTTAATTTTTTGAAAATAAATCATTTTTCATACTTTTAACAGTCTGTAAATATTACATTCAGTGGTTTTATTTCATAGAAAGATATTTATACTATGTTGACTTCAAGGTTTTCTATCTCTGTGCGATACTTATTCGGTGCAAGGACTCAAGTGCAGACAGATGTAAAATAAATCTAACTTTATTGCAGCCAAAGTGAATCCACAAAACCAAGAGCAGGGTCAAAAACAGGCAGAGGTCAAAACCAGGGTGACTCAGCAGAGGTACAAAAACAAAATCCAAACAGGGAAAATGAAAAGAAAAAAGGCAAAGGTTCTGAACCAGCAAAACACAGCAGTCGGGCAAAATCAGAACCCGAAAAACGGGAAATGGGCAAAGTCACAACAGGTAATCAGGCAGAAACAGAAAGGCTCTGAGCCTGTGTATAAATGCATACAGGTAACAAGCAAACGAGACACAGGTGCACAACGGAGCAGGTGAAACACATGAGTAATCAGGAAACAAGGTGGGAGGCGGAGCAGACACGAAAGGAACACGAGAACAAAAGCACATGGACTGGGGAAACGAAGAAAGCCAAAACACACGAAAACAGTCAAACAAAACATGGCAATACTGACATATTGAGCCAGTTTTTCATTGGGTTCAAGAAATTTTCAAGTTACAGCTTTTAATGGCTTGGTTTGTTGCACATTTGATGATGTTATCTTGTTCAACTGTCTCAACTATTTACATGAATACATGTAGCAAAATATGCTTTGGGTTTCTTGGATGTTCAGTACAAATTTCAACCCAATCCAGTGAAAAATAAGCAATTGGTGAGGCTTAGAATACAAATAAAAAAATGATAAAATTTAGTTGTGAGGGCAAAACTTCAAAAATTCATAACTAAAAATATAGAAAACATAAAAACATTTTTGGAGTAGAGCTACGGGTTTTTCAAGGTCCCATGAAGTTGATAGAAGAATTCACATTAATTTTTTCAAGAAAATCCATGAAATGAACTGGGAAAAGTTGGAATGACCCAATAAACATTTTGCAAACAGAATAAATAATTGGTGGGCATTTTCATACAGACATATATTGATTTTTAAAAATATTTTAAGTAATACTCAGCACTGCTACCTCCACTATCAATGGAGGAGACTGCTGTCCACCATGTACTGGCCTGTGACACATCTTTTCACAGCACATCCTACTAGGAATGCTTCATCAGCATCTTGGTGCAAAAAAAATGTAGGTGCCAGATTGACCAGCAGGGGTCTCTATGAGTAATGTGACATCCCTGCCTCTCTGGATGAAACTGCAGTCAGTTGTGCATGGCCCTGTGTGCTTTGGCAAGATCTGGATTCCATACCAGACCATGGGACTGTAGGACACACTAGAACAGTGTCTTGCAATGAGCTATCCACCAGTCCATAGGGTAATGATGTACCTTAAAATACTGTACACTGAATATCTTTATTTCACCTATGTGGAGTAATTAGCAGCCACATATTCACATACAGGTTAAAAGATATTACATTCTTGGTTTAGATGAAGATTCCATAAAAGTGACTTCTTGGAGTTTTTTCCACAATAATTTCTTTGTTGACTGCAGAGTAAAACTACAAATGTGTGATCATAAACAGTGTGATCAAACTCTGTTCTATTAAGAATGTATATGAATCTTTATCAACTACCTACTGCAGTGGTGTATACCATGAGCTGCCAAAGGATCTTCTGGTCTTCATCCAGACTGTGGCCATTAAAAACTTCAAGTCACTTACCCTGGAAGAAGCTCCAGGTGTCAGTGTGCTGGACGAGAACCTCGCAAGCCTGTGAAATATTAAGACACTACTGGTGTGTGTTTTGACCTGCTCTCTCTCTCTCTCTCTCTCATCTATATATATGGGGGTCCAGAAGTCTGACACCACTAGTGGAAGAGCTTCTATTTTGCATTCTTTTACAATTTAATATATTTTTACTTACAAATCACATTAAAAATTTAAGTGTAATGTTGAATTTTGAACATTGTATAAAGGAATGAAAAATGTACATAAATGTCTTACTTTTCGGTATGATCCCCTTTTGCTTTAATGACAGGGTACACTGGAGCTGGCACGGACTCCACAAGTTTGTGCAAAAACAATTGTCACACATTTGCTAAAATTTGGCCTAGACATTGTGCAGAATCTTCAATGTTTCTTCTTCATTTTAAATGTCATAACTTTCCTATGTTTTACATGATTCAAAATCCTAAAACTTTCTGATTATGTCCAGGTTTACATTAAAAAAGTTTGAAAAAAAAAATGTTCAACGTGGTCTCAGACTTTTGGACCCCATTGTATATATACACATACCAACAGTCATTGGGATTAATGACTAAGGACTAATCCAAGGTACTCAAAAAAGCAATGTAAAAGGGTAATGCAAAGCTTGCTAATGTAACACAAAGAGTTGGTAGCATTGCAACAGATGAAGTTCCTTACTGTTCTGTATTGCTACTTCAAACACTTATTATTATTATTATTACTTTTGTGACTGCAAAAAATAAACCAAAAAATGTGTTAACATGATATATAATCTATAACATGTAAATTATTGCAAATATATTATTTTCAAACTAAACAAACATTCCATTTACAGCTTTAGAAGTAACACACTATTGACTTACCTGTTCACTTAACTTTAGCCCAATAGGATCACATCTATTAGGTTAAATGTGCAGTATTAGAGCTGACTGAACACAGAACATTATGCTGTGTGCTACTTGATGCTCCTGGATAATGAAAACTGTTTAAATCCATTCATTAATGGTAACAGTTATTTTAATCTGATTAGACTTGCTTTTACCGTCTTTTTAAAATGTAAATCACTGTCATTGCATTTTTTCTTTATCAACAAAAGTGTAAATGGTGCATAATTAAATATGCATGTTATTTAATATTTATGATGTATTTTCATCTGAACAGATATATAGAACTCTGATGGAGTTGTCATAAATACTAAAAAGCTGAATTCATGGATAGGGTTTGTTGGTGTCCATGAGCGAAATTCAGACCTGCGCTTAAATACATTTTACACTTCAGAGCATGTCTGGCTTTGGCCCAATGGCTTGATTAAAGTGCCAGTTTTATTTATTGCTTCTTTGATTAACACATATACATGAGTTTAGCTGTGTGTTTGTAAGGCTCAGATCAATAAAAATATATATATAATTTTTACAAAACTCATTTGTATGGTTGCTGTCACTCTGTTTGTGTAATATCCAGATTTTTTATTTTTAATTTGAAAAATAATTTACATAAATCTCTGTACTCTACCATACTGGTTCCAAGACATGGCCTTGGCAGGAACACATTGCACCAAAAAAGAAAAGGCATTCAAAAATGGCAAATAACAGCTGTCTGTTGTCATGTGAGGCATAACTCCTGTTCCAAAACAAGCTTGCTTAAAGTATATTAAAATTACCTCAATCCTATCAGTCGGTATGTAGAATGCAAAATTAAATATATAAGTTGTTGCAAAAACCAAAAAATCCAGTGCATACCTCTATAAGATAAAACAGATTTTTACCCAAGGAAGAGGAATAATGTCTCACAATTATAATATTTTCATTAAAATATTTTAATTACCCTTAGATTCATATACTCCCCATTTTGAGAAGCATTCATTTTTTACAAAAAAAAAAAAAAGAAAAATAAAATAACATTTATTACAGTTTTCCTTATTTTATCTTCGGCATTGGCTTGTAAATAAAATAACCAAATATAGTAAATTAATTTTATTTTCTCAAAACAGGAAACAATTAAAAATTCATGTTGTGTGGCAATTTCTGATTTCAAAATACCATGTGATGCATTCCAAGTATCACAAACAGTGCCTGTAAAATTGAACTTCACAGTAAAATTCCAGCTCATTACAGAACTACCCTTTGCTGTTGTTTGGCCTGGTATATTTAATCTTGCTATACCAACTGATGCAACCCATTTTTTGATTTTTTAAACTTTTCTTTATAACAATATTAAAATAAAATATACTTGCAACCTTACATATTTTTTCTACTCAACCTCCATTAAATATAAAATTTTTATTTTAGTTCTTTAATTCTTAATCAGACAGAAACTTTAAACCTGGGAGGTGGAATGTTTCATAAAATGTTTGCATGATTGGCTGCCAATACACAGCCTCTGGTTTTCTGTAGAACTTGATTCCAGGTGAGGGAGAAAAGCAACTTAGTTCACATGCACTGTACAAGAAACTGCAAAAATTCCAAATATCTTCTCTATCAAAACATGCTGGGTAACTGGAAGTGTGTCCAAGCCATGTTGCAAAAAAGGAAAAAAATAAAATAAAAAAAAAACTTTCAACATGCTTGTAAAACAAATCATATCCCAACAAAATATATTTTAATACAGGGCTGTAACATAATCTACAGTCCTGCAAAGATCTGGACATATTCCAGGGGGCTGGGGGGTGGGAGGGGGGTTTGACAACAATGGCAATGATTAATCGAACTGTCACCTTGGGATGGAGGAGAAAGAGAAAAGTGTACAATTTGCACATAATGTTTATCATCAAAAGGCTCTTGCCTTTACAATGAAATAAATACTTTTACATTTATTTTAATCCTCTCTTTGTCACATAAACATGTATTTTCGATATATGTTTTTTTTTAATCTTCCATTTTCTCAACATCTGTAAAAATACAGGCGAACGAATGGGCTAAAAGATGGAAAATCATAGTGTTTTTTAATCACACCCTTGCATTCACTCCTCTTGAAAACCATGCATTAGTGAAACTTATCTTTAAAAATAATATAAATCGTTGAAAATGGCTGATCTGTCTGTCTTTTTTCATTTTTTTGCAAGTTGCAGCCTCAAGAAAATAATTTTTAATATATATTTTTTTAAGTTCAGCTAAATTTGTGTCCATGCAAATAAAATCATGTATTTTTTTTCTTTTAAATTTCACAGAAGGTATGAACAGAGAAATAATTCTATCAGATCACAAAAGTTCATTTAGTTGGTGTGGGTTCTAATGTTAGTATACTGGAGCCACATCTGTATTGCCTTTTTTTTAAACTTTGAATAGTCTCTCAAGATCAGCTTTGACTGTGAGAACACAATGCATATCTGGGGTTCAGGAAGGTCAGGCTCATCTCGGTATCGGTCGCTGTTCCCGACCCAGACCGTCCCTCACCTGCTGATAATAGTCTCAGTGGCTCTGTTTCACACCTGGGCTTGTTGGGACGACATTACCAAGCATCTGGTAAGGAACATTGTCAACCCTTTGGGCACACAAGTAATATTGACAATAAACAGAACGAAACAAAATAAAAAACCAAAAAAACTATGATTTCTGTTTTTTTTCTGAAAAGGGCCTCAGTAGAACTCGTCGATCAGTTCTCATTTTTTCTTTTTTTCATGGCTTCAAATTGGATGAGAACCAAGTTATGCTGAGCTCCACATGCTTTGTAGTTCTTTCCGTGATCCCGCACTTGGTTCCCCCAGCAAGGGTTTTTGTCTGTGCGTGATGTTGGCTTGGCAGCGCAGGCCTGCATCTTGCACTTCCTAGTAAACCGGCTCAGAAGACACAACATGAAGCATGCAGTGTGACCAGGGCATGACCTGTCAAGACCATCGACTCCCAATGCTGGTTGCTACGACAACGCTACTTGTACCCTGCGGTGCTACGATCGAGCGCAAGGTCCCGAGGAACTGTCCAGCGAGGATTGGGAAGCTCTTCTGGTTAAAGGTGCCAAGGTCGGGTCCACCAAAGAGGAAGGGGGAAAGAGCTTGAACCAGCCAATCACCATGTTGGACAAGTCTAGATCATCTAAAAGTATCTGAACGGCTCCCATGAAAGATTTATGGTCCATGCGTCCATAGTCTCCCCACACAATTATCTGTTAAGAAGAAGCAAAGGTTAAGATAAATCCATAAGAATTACTCACTGGTGCATTTACAAACTGCCATATTGCTACATCATCAAGACATGTGTACGTTTGGGCTTTTGCAAAAAATTATTTAACATTAAATAATATGTCAATAATTACTATGAAGCAATACCATTTCATAGGTTTTTCATTAAAACTCAGACATTGACGCCTTCCACACACATATGTGTTTAACACAAAAAAAGATATTCATAATAGATTCGCAGATAATTCTTTGAACTGACATTGACATACCTGTAACACTTTTCCTGTTGGACTTTCCTCAAAAGACAGTTGCTGCTGGTAGAGGGGGTCCAAGGTTTTTCTTGCTACTTTAGTTTTCTTTTTGGCTATGCAGGCTCCATTGTCCAACAGGTATACTTTAACATAGGGTGCTTTGAAGGGAATGTATTCAGTTACTCAATGTGCAGAAAAGATGGATACTTCAGCTGAATTAATGTTTAAAGCGGACATTTTATCTAAAGATGATTCCCTTAAGAAGATATGAATATACAGTATATGAACGGTATGAATAGTATGAATACTGAAGTATACATATATCAAGAATGAATACATCAAGCCCATCAAAAAATCTGTACTGATCATTACATTAAAAAACATTAAATATTCAAATCAAATTGTAATTCCAAACTTGTTTTCAACCACTAAAAAACCGATCAAAACAAACTAACTGCAAAACTGCACGGTAACAGTTTGATGACTGGTGCTAAGCTGTGAATCCTGCTTTTTATAGTACTGTTTAATTGGATGCATTTAAATCAAAAGATTAGCCATTGTGGTCTATGTCAGACTGGGGAAACAGAGCAACACTCAGGCTTGGGTTTGATCTCCTCCGATACATACCTGGCAGTGCCTTAGAACCTGGCTTTCCCACAAGGCCACGGGCTCGGATGACCTCTACCTCCAGGGATCCCTTCTTATCAACCATTCCTATCTGTATGTCGCCTAGAAAAAAAAAAAAAAACGGAGACTTCAAGTCATGAACCCACACTACTACCACTCTTGCAATGGTAGAAACCAACTTAAATAGATTTTCAGCAGTACTGCTATTTTCCACATGCTAATTTCCCATAATCTGATGGTATACCATAAACTCTTGAGTATGCAGAGGACACACGAGAGTGCTTACCCATTGGGGGTGTGGCCAGTGTTTGTCTCCCAACAAGCTGGGCAGGGCCTAGCCCATCCAGGAAGTCGCTAAACTGACTGTCAGAGGAGAGCCGTACGCTGGGAAAAATTAGGCTGAGGAAAGGATGGAGAGAATTCAGTTTAGGTCCTATTGACAGCTTCACAGCTAAGGACAAATCCATCAACATCATGAGACGTCCCACAATTCGGTATGCTTGTGTAAATAAAAAATTGCAACTTAGAGACATGGTGGCATGGATTTAATCAAGATTTGCCCTTAACCTAAACTAGCATTTAAGACATTTAAATATATGTGCTTCTATTTACAAACACAATTTGATGAGCTCAGTGATTACCTATTAAGAAAAAAGTAATGCTGTGCTTTATTTGTGAGGCAAATTTAAGGGCTAATGCTGACTGTCTTCAAGCCAGACAACAATGTTAGGGCATAACTGTGATGCATGATCGGGAAAGATAATGCCAAGAGTATAGGAGGGCGAAGCTTACTTTCCCTCTGAGCTGTAGCTGTTCATGCTGCCGTCCGTGGACTCACGGCTTGCCTGCCGTGTCATCCGGCTCCTCATCTCAACAGCAAGCCCTGTCTCAGTGCTCCTCTGCACTGTACTGCGTAACTTCTTACCCCCTGCTTCTGGACAAAGACAGGGAGACAGAGAGAGAGAGAGAGAGAGAGAGGGTGGTATGTTAACACTGCGCACCTCCCAATGGTGAATCAAAGTCCAGCCGTACTGCCTGCAGGGGAGGAAGCTGCCAGCAGGGGGCGCCTCCAGAGCAAAGCACTCTGCTGCTGGGACCAACATTTGCTCATCTCATCTGATGCAAGGTGACAGCTGACTCACTCTGCTGAACCTGCAGCCCCAGTCCACATGTTATTCAGGTGATAGGCGCAGTTGGTGCACACACGTGGCTGTGGACATGCAAGGTGCTTCACTGCTCTGAGTGCTGCACCCAAGGGGCCCCCCTTTGGCAGGGGGGCCAAAAATATGTGACAGACCTCTACAGGGGTGCTGTACATTTCCTCTACCACGGTGTCTAGTGTGACAATCCCTCTCTCTCCCCAACTCTGAAGATCATGGAAGCAGGAATGTAACATGGGACAACTCATTGAAATCTGGATAACTGGTTGTACTCTTTTCTTGCTTTGTCTCCAGCAGATTACTAATGAATTATGAATTCTACCTGACTTCTAGCTGAGCCACTGACCACACTCATCACATCATTTCAGATCTGTTGTTTTTTTTGTTATTATACACTGACAGGTCTAGAATTTCATATAATAACATATGAAATAATAACATATAGAATAAACATAATAAACATAGAATATTCTGTATATGTATACCTGATCTTGAAGTTCAGTATGGCTCAAAGAAAGCAATTGCGCCAATATTTCCAAGGCCAACAAGATGAAGTTTTTGAATGAGAATGACTAAGTGTCATTCTTCAGTCAACGAAAGATGTTCTCTAAAGACATTGTGAGGTTACCAAGCAACTGTACACCTCTCACTCATAACAACAATAGCCTGTTTCTTTTCAATGACGAACATCTCCCAGCCTTTCTTGAAATCTTGCTTAAAGATCAAAGGATAGCCCACCCACCATTCTGCCCATTTTCATTCACAAAAAACTGTCTGCACACTGTGGATAAAATTCATTCATCTGAAATGAATAAAACAGTAACAATATTAGTTTGCCTTGAAATCAAGCTAACTTGCCTGTGATGGTAGCGTTAGATGGCTACTGCTTAGTTTGGGAGAAATTAAGGTAGAATTAACATTTTCTGATATTTTAGTCCCCAATGGTGCATATGCAACCAGTAACAGTCACGGCTGTGGAACAAGGTTGAATATGATATCAGCACATACTGTACCAATCGCTAGTGTTCCAAAATACTGAGCTCATTATTCTACCCTTTCATCTGTAGTCAGTGGCTGAGAATCAAATTTCTTTAATGTCATCTGTCACTGCTTCCTGCTTGCTGCTGTATCAGCAGACACCACAGAGCTGCTCTATGCTCTAAAAAGGAGCTCTAACAGAAATACAGTAACAAGCTGCACTTTTCAGAGTGTATATCTGTTCAGTCAACAGCAAGCTAATTAAAAAGATCAGAATGCCTGTCACTATTGACCTTTAATTGCTTAGAAATATTGTTAACATAATTAAATGCATGATATTTCATTACTTTTCAATGGAAATTGCTGAAGCCCTCCATCTCATATGTGTTTTTTAGACATAACATATTCTACACAATTTGGATTAAAGGTCTGTGAGTGAATAAACAGCTGTGGTCTTTAACGGCAAAACCTATACTCTGATTAACTGAGGTCTGGTGTTTTTTTCGCCATAATGGAATGATTATGGCTGACAAGTACAATTACGCCATGCCAATCCTGTGTTAAAACGACTGTCATCATCAGTGTCACGTCTGTCAACTGTCAGCATATCAGTCTTAACAGCACTGAGAAAACAGCTGAAGCATCTCAGTGATTCAAGGTTGTGTGAGCAACAAAGAAATTGAATAAAAACAACCCTGAACCCTAAACATAATGGTCTTCATCATTTAAGCCAGTTTGGTTGAGCGCTTTGCGTCTCTCTATGAAAGCTCCTTTAAAAAGAGCACTGCAAGCATTCAGCAATCAACGGGTGACGTGCTTTCCCTGCAGAGCAAGCCAAGCTAAACTGAAGGCATTTTTAATCTCTTAGGTCCTCATCATCAACCACAAACGATCATGCTACATTTGCTGCATAATGAAGCATTTCCGCTTTATACGAAAGCAGAGGTTTCACTTCACTGCAATAATGGCAATTGCACTCTGTCCACTCCTGAGTTAAACCTCAAATCAAACATGCAGCCAGTTGTAAATCACACCCCATTAATGTGAGGAACAGCCAAATAAACCCAGAGTCACAACTGTAAAAAGAAACATTGAGTGACTTTTTTTGCATTAGATGTAATTTAAACAAATCATATTATTTTATACATCACAAGCATCAGTAGAAATTTCCATGGTTGTGGACCCAGAACGGGCTTTTTCCAGAAATAGGTGGTAGCTTCTATTAAAACAAGTCTCTGCAAAGAAACATACAATTTTTTGCACAAAGCATCACCACGATGCATATTATCAGTGCTGACAGTAAACACTGTGTCCTGAGCCAGAGCTACTCTATATGTCTCTATTGCCTGCAGCTCCATGCCTGAGTGCGTATCTATCCTCTTTAAGGGCTACACCAGGGCAGCCTGACAACACACAAATCACCACAGACAAAAGAGCCGAGAGAACTCAAGATGCTGATCTGTGCGACTAGCTGCTCCTGAATGAATCCTCGCATTTTACAGACCCTTTGAACTTCGTCAATCGAAGAAGAGAGAGATGAGGTGATGGGTCCAGGCGGGTGGTCTTACCTCCGTCATCCTCCTCGAAGGAGTTCATGCAGGGGAAGTAGACAGCCAGGGCCTCGAAGGAGGCCGACAGGCTCATTCGGCTCTGGGAGCGCTGCATGCGCATGCCGGGTGTGGTGGTGGGCGCCGTGTCATGCCCCTGCCTGCCCATCTTCTACCCTTTGCCAGTTTCAGGGGAGTGACTACGAATCTTGGGGGCCACGGAGTGGCCAGCACTGGGTGACAGTTGCGGAGCTGCAGCTGAAGGTTTCCACTCACCAAAGCTAGAAAGGTTTGCTGTGTTTCTCTCTGTTCAAGTTTTACCTCTCTATGGCTTTACTCAGTGCTAACATAGTGCACGTTACCTCTCTGTGACTACACTCAGAGCTAGTGTAGAGCAGCCTGCCTCTCTATGACTGTACTCAGTGCTAGTGTTGCACAGTTTGCCTCTCTGTCTCATTTGCTCTTCTCCTCTGCTTTGAGCCTCAGCAGAAAGGGGGAAGGGGGAGCTTCTCATTGGACTGCCCATTAATCCCACAGCAGCCAATCACAGAGCACGCTGTGGAAGAGCCACTCTCGGACGGTTCTCCAGGAGAAGGAGCTCTTGCCATGTACAAGATACATCTGCACTCCACTCTCCATCAGGCTGAGCAGCGGCGCAGAGCCTGCAGCAGCCCTCCATCTCTGGCTGGTCTCCCATGTCCAGCATGCTGGGCAGTCACAGTACACTCGGTCTGCTAGGAAGTTTCCTAATTGCTCCTCCCCCCTGCACCTTGGCTTTTGTATTTTTCCAAGCAAGCTGGCTGTAACAGGCAAAATCAATATGAATATCGCTCCCGTTTCTTAGACCAGCCAGAAGTCAAATTATTTCTGATTCAGAAAAATATGATAATAATATTCAATCAAAAAAATCCAGTTCAACAGTCACAGAATCACACACAGAAACATACACAGGTGGGTAATACAAATGGGTAATGAAAAATCGGCCATGGAAGAGGTGGTGTATTGATCCTAAATAATTTTTTGTTTTTATGAATCTTTTTATGAATTTCTCATTTTTTAATTCAGCAAACATATTCTTTTTATGAAAAATGAGGTTCACTTGGAATGGGATAACTCCATTAATACACTTATATTTTATTACCTGTAGAGGTTCTCCATTTTAAATACAGCAATTAAACTACTGAGAAGAACCAGCCTGAAACATCTTTATTCTATGCAAAATGTAGCCCATTAACATACTAGCACACAGTTTGCCATATGTCTCGGAAGGCCTGCCCTTAGACATAAATAGATTAACACTGGTTGTTCTTCTTCCACAGTAGGGAAACCAGCAAAAAAAAATCTGGATAGCACTATTGTCACTATTAATGAGTAATTCACAACCAATGCTTTCGCAAAATGTCATTGTAGGCTTGGGGCTTCAAAAAAGAAATGTAAAACACCGAAACATGCTGTTCTGTTTTGACAGCTCAGTGACAGAGCTGAATGTTATGCCTTCCCCCGGTCAAAGAGCTCGGCTGTGTCAGGCCTTCCGCGAGGCCAATTACAGTGGTTGCTGTGATCCAAGGAGAAGTCTACTTATTAACTTCACCTTGTCATCTGCAATCTAACCTGTCTCTCAAATATATATAAATATACAGGGTGACATGTTGAACATGACCAGAATAGGCCAAATGACTAGGAATATTGTATTCTTGATAGGTGTCACCATAAAATAACACCAGCCATCACAGGATTTTGCTCATTGTAAGAAGCGCATCCATGGTGGAAAAAAAAATTATAAAAGAAAGCAAAATGCAACATAGTCCAACAACTGCAGATATTTACTTAAAATACTGTAAAAATCATATTAAACTATAACAACAACAAGCAACAAACAACTATCATTGAGCTAACGTATCATGCAGGTATTGTTGCAATGATGATCACAAGCAACCTAATTCCTGAAGGACATGTAAGTATGCATTTGTAACAGAGCCTGTTAATTAAAGGGAAGATGCATATATGAAAGCACAGCAATTAATAAATATGAAATTCTTTGCAAAACTATTCAATAGACCTACCACTGAATAGAAGTGCTTTGTGGCCTTCGTAAGCATCTTCTCACACTTTACCGTATCAAGCAATGACATTTGTGCTCATTTAATTAGTACGGGTCAAGCACTACCCACACTCCATTGTGGTATTTTGAAAAGACTGGACCATATCAGGCATGGTTTTTGTCAACCACTATGTTCATGCAATTAGAGATGGAAACAGTCAGATCATTGGTCAGTTACAATATTTATATTCATATTGTAATACATATTACAATATTTCCAGTCTATAACTGACACTGTACTTTCAAAAGTTAAGGTTACATTCAATGTAAAGCTCTTCTCACTATGGCATGCAGATCCTTTGAAGAGGTTCTCAACATAATGTGGAACACATTAAATGAAAGACTATAGCTGAAAAGCCACATGCAGTCCATAACAATACAAAACATCAAACTTGGCAGGCTCATTTTTAAGATGCAGCAAGATGCTTGCTGTCTAATGCAGCCCTGATAGCTGTGAAAAACTCCAAGCCAGCTCACCCAGGCAATTTCTATCTGAGAGTCTGGACTTCAGTCATGGGACCTGAACTAGGGGCAGATAACAAAAACATCTGGAACACCAACTTCCAACTCAAAGACCCTGAAATTTCCAAGTCTTACCGTATTTATTTGTGTATAAATACACACACATATATAATACACACCTGTTGCTATGGGCAATGAAATCCTGGACAAATATCTCTTGTATATAATGTACATACTGAATTTTCCTTAGTATCATTTCAGGCTATCAGATGTGGGGATCGCAGCGGCAGGTCATGTCAAGATGTATGGAAAAAGGAATGTTAGTCAAATGTATTATAATTGCTGAATAAAATACTGAAATGAAATCATATTCACCAAAATTACACTTTTACGCTTTGATTACTTTGGGAATCTATGAAATACATTTTTTGCACACACAGCATGGTCTGTGGTGAGCATACGTATTACACCAACATAATGACAACCAAGTTATGCATCTTATCGGTATCTTCCAAACCCGAAATTGGCCTCCTCCTCTTTAATTCTTTGTTACAGATCATTTAGCTTGGACAAAATATTAGAGGTGTAACAGTACGTGCATTTGTCCCAAACCATTCGGTACAGGACGTTCAGTTCGGTATACCCTGTGACCCAAACAAGTACAGTCAAAATAGTCTATTTATGTCTACTACTCGTACGTGCGGAACAGAAATTCTACAGTGCGAGTTTTACCCAGAAAGTTTTGTCAGTGCACCAGTTGTTGTCTATCAGCAGTAGCATGCTAGTCAGCTTAGGACAACAATTAGTACCAAACTGTATGCCGACATTGTTCAACTAAAGTCTGTGGTATGTCTGTGGATACAATTCAAACCTTCACCCCACAGCGTTCAAGCAGCCTCTCACTGCAGATTCAGACTGTGCCAAAGCAAAAACTAATGCTATAGGACTGTTTATCACTGCGGTATGTAAACATACTCAGTCAAAAAGAAAACAGGATTTAAGCATATGTGGTCAAGTCCTTGAGTTCTGCTACAATGTGCCTCCACGTGTGCATTTCAGTCAGTCCATTGTGCCTTCCCTGTACAAATGAGTGCAAACTGCAGTTATTCAGGAATTATCAACAGGTCAGAAGATATTTACAATGGAGCATTACTGACATTTGTGTTTATTGCATGTGTTATTTATTTTTTCTTAATGACAGTTTGTCAATATTAGAGTGCCTTAACTATTACAGTCAGAATTTTATTTTGTTTTTTAAATAAAAGACAAAAAATTATTTTCAGCTTTTTTTGGTTTTTCCTGCTGTACCAAAATTGTACCAAACTGTGAGACCAAAATCAAGGTACATACCAAACCGTGAATTTTGTATACCGTTACACCCCTAATAAATATAACCTATTTCCGGTCATAACATCCCGAATGTGGCAACGCACTTGGCTGGGAAAAAAGGGGTAACATTTAGTTCTCGTGTATAATGTGCACCCCTAATTTTTTTATTTAAAAATTTGGAAAAAAACTGCCTATTGTACACAAATAAATACGGTAATAGCATGCTCAAGTCTTCACAGGTCTATGTGCCATCAGATATTTTAAATTTCCATTGGTCCTTCCGCAGATCATGGCTCACAATTGTGCAGCAACAATGTGTGCAGACTGAACATTTGGCCTCAACTTTGGCCTTAACAAAAGTTGTGTAGTGGAAGCCGGCATTAGTGTAGGCATTTTTCTTCATGAGCACTGTGCCAATGCCTGAAGCACATAAGAAATCTAAATGTCTCCAAAGATAAGTATTTACTTTATTCTCACACCATCACAATCTGTATTTATTCCTATAACATGACACCAAATTTGTCAGACAAAAGACTGACCAACAATATATTCCAGAGCACGAATACATGCAATCTGTACACGCCTACACCAATTACTCATTACTGATGACTTAAATATGATTATTCTCTGCCCTTAAAGACATATTAATATGACAAAATTGCAGTACATAGTATTTTCTTTATGTCTGAATTGATATGAATTAATATGAAACAGGACAAAAAGGCACAACTCTGAAAAATGACATAGAAATAAATAAAAAAAAAAAGCCCCAGAGCTCTTCTATGGTAGCTCTGCACAGAATTGACAGACATAAAGCAGTTGTATGCATATTGTTCTGATGAAAGCCTGTGGAAGTCCAAGGTGAGTGCTGGACTCATACATAAACAAGTCTTAATGAAGCCCTGCTCTGAATTTACAGTGCTGGGTTTTGGCTAGCTTTGGCAGGAAATAAAGAGAATGAGCTGTTCCTCCTGTTTTTACCCAGGCTTCCGACTGAACATTCCTTCTGGAACAGTCTGACTCAACATCCCACACTGCTACACATACACACTGTAAACATCACATTATACCCTTGACTACCCAACATGAACTTGGCATGAAAAACCTTTAACCCCAAAACTGCACTGTTACAATGGAGCCAATGGAAAGAAACTTATGAATCTTAAAGGCTTCACAATGTGCGTTGCACATTGCAAATTTTCATTCAATATAAAAATTCACAATTATAATAACATTACAGTTATTACCAGTGATGTGCTGTATGACTGAATATTATTTCATTTTTTCAAATTCAAAAATCAATTATACATTATATTATACATATTGACCCTGTACAATGCAAAACAAAAATTTTTCAGATTAACATCAATAAAATCAGTGACTTGTAAATAAAAGAAACCATATTCTGGGTAAAGTGGATAATGAAAACAAGCAGTCACCTGAACTATTGCTGAACTGTCTATGACGGCTTGCCAAGTCCCATGAGCCTCTACGTCTGGAGAAAGCAGTTGCTGAGATAGTAGCCTTAGTCATCTACACTGGCTGCAAGCACCACCGGTCAGTTAAATCCATTCCTCCTTGCCTCAGCAGAACGCATCGCTTCCACAATGCTCCATCCTGACATATTCACCTTCCCAGATACCACCAAACAGGTGAAAATGCATGAATCAACAGTACAGTGGGAAGAGCATATTGAGGAGGTGTATGAGAGGAAGTGCACAAAGTACCAGCTGACGGAGCAGTGTTGGAAGCAGGGCTGGAACACTTGCTGAGAGCCAATGGAATTGGGCTGTTGGGCTTTGCAGGCTGCTCACTCTGTCAAGTCCTGACCCAGCTTGGTGTAGTGGGGCTGGCTAAAAGGAGGGCTATAAAGTCCACAACTGATGCTGCAGAAAAAGCCACAAGGTGGCTTTGGATCAAGAGAGCAGGCCCGTGGTCTGGGACGCAAACCGGGGACTGATCACCCTCAGCTGGGTCACTTGTGCGAGGGTGTCTGATGTTGAAAGACCTGAAACACCCCATTACCACAGGTTACATCACTGACGATGCATCCCAGAATGCATCTGTAGGATGTGTCTTGGAAGCTAGTACCTGGTTTGCCAGTGATGTCCAGGAACAGACTGAGATGACAACAAAAATTGGTGACAACTGGAGAGACAGTTGACAGCCCGGAAAGATGGCACAAGGGTTCAGGAAGGTTAGCACTCCGACCTGAGTTTCTGTGAGGAAAATGCCAACCCAGCTAAGTGCAGACCCTCAAGAATACACCCCTAGGGGTTCCCGAGAGGGGGTGAGGACAAGATCTGGACTGATTAAACTGTATCGACCACAGCAAACCTTAATTTCATACCATCTCCATTGCCCTTTTTGCCCTTTCCATGAAAATAGTTGTAAAAGCAGAGGTGGAGTGCACAGTCTGGAGTGTGGTAACCCCCATAAGAGCCTTCATGGATGATCTCACCTTCACAACAACATCAGTACATCAGATAGATTCTCCAAGGCCTAGAGAACCTCATCCCATGGGCAAGGATGAGCATCAAATCCAGCAAATCTAGGTTCTTGGTGCTGAAGAAGGGACGAGTCGTGGACAAGTTCCACTTCTCACTATCTGGTGTCAGCATTCCATCAATCTCCAAGCAGCTGGTGAAAAGACTCAGGAAGATCTTTGACTCCAGCCTTAAAGACTCTGCATCAATCCAGAAAGCCATTAAAGACCTCAAAAACTGGATTCAAGATTGAAAGATTCGAAGATTCAAGGCCTGGATTTGCCAAAATGCCATCCTTTCCAGAATTCTGTGGCCTCTGCTGGTTTACGAGGTCCCAATGACAACAATCAAGTCCCTGGAGAGGAGGATCAGTTGCTACCTTTGCAGGTGGCCTGGTCTTCCCCACAGCCTTAGCAGCACCGCGCTGTATGGCAGAAGTAACATCCTGCAACTCCCAGCTTTTGGCCTCACTAAGGAGTTCATTGTGTTGTGAACAAGAAAGGCTCTCCAGTATAGAGATTCGAGGGACCCATCAGCTGACATTGAGGTCAGAACGGGCAGGAAATGGAGAGCAGTCCAGGCACTGGAAGTTGTGGAGTCCCGGGGGAGGCAGAAGGCTTGAGTGGGATATGCAGCTATAGGCTGGGCTGGCCTAGACTTGTTTCCCAGGATCCCTATAGAGCAAGCCCAGGGCAAGGAGAAACACCATCTGAACCAGGATGAGGGTTGAGCGGGCGTGGCGGAAGTAAGAGCTACCAGGATGGTTCTTTGGAAAATTTTAAGCATGAAATGGCTTGTATACCAAATAAAGCTGAAATGCATTGTAATGGTGCATACTTTTTAAAAGTACAGTGTCAATTATAGACTGAGAATATTGAAGACTGACCAGTTAATCTGACTGCTTCCATCTCTAATTGCAAGAACATACTGGTTGGTGATAAAAAAGGACATTTTGAGAGATGGCTGAATTTTTCATTTGATTCTAAAAAAAGATCAGCATGTCTTTGATTAAGGCTCGAGGACAGAGCTACAATTAATGCTAATATTTAAAACCAGTATGAGTGTGTGAGCATATTGCTTAAATTCTGTGTGGTTGTACTTGTACTAGTTTATCAGTCAAGTAAGGTCTTTTCTAAATCCATCCTTATGTTGTAAACCTACACAATTTTCTCAGCTTTTAGTTTCAAATACTTACATCAGGTAACTTATTAAATTACAGTCTAGGAGGTGGTATTAATTACAGTAAGTCTAATAGGCTCTAAAAATATTCATATGTATTACCAGGTTGAAAAGGAGATTTTCAGAGAGAAATTGTAAAAATGGAAAACAACAAAAGAGCTTGAGAGCACTGCACGATGTCCTAGTGAAACACTTATTCTCCACATAAACGTTTAAACAAAGTTACTGTTATTATGAATTTTGAATGAAAACCATTTCTATTCTACACACACATAGCAAAGTGTTCCCAACGCAAGGTCAAAAGCCCGAATGGTTGCACAACCCTGCATTGCATATCTCTATTGATGTTGGTTTAGTACAAACAAGAACCTATTTTGTTCAAAAACACCATGAGCACTTTTTGGCACCTCTCAATTCTTCATTTGAAAATGATCCAAATTTTGGTGAAAACTTGATTAGCTGTCCCATTCATCACATTAAAGGAAAACACAATTTCTCATTAAAGCATCTAATGGGGTAAGATCACTGAATCAATATCTACTTTGTGACTATCTGCAAGCAAGGCTATGCTACCTAAGCATTACTGCCCTCCAGAGCACATATCCACTCCATTCTTAACAAGGGGAAGAGAGGACACATAGCTGAATAAAACAAACAAAGGAAACTACATGGACCAGATTTTAATGTTCACAAAGTATACACAATTACTAAGATGTAGGTCACTGCATTAATTCCACCTGAAGCTGAAACAATAATTTGGCAGGTTGTGCAGCCCATTAATGACAGGGGAATGAACCTGGCCCTGAATGACACAAAATGAAATGTGTGAAATTCACTGTTCCAAGATCAGGGAAATGGGACTGTCAACTATTCAGCTTTATGTCTGGGCTTCTCTAAATGACTGCATCAAGGCCAGTGAAATCTTAAATAATTTAGAAGAATTTATAAAAATATTTTTAAATAGTTACAGACAAATATGCAGATTTTAGGTGGCTCAATACAGTATTTCGAATATAATTTTAAATCCATGTTAAAAAAGCCTCAGCTTCATCTCCGTGCCATGTGACAAAATATTTCTAAAACTGCTTTATATTTAATCTATTATAACAAGTGCAATCCCTCAAACATGGATGAATTTTCACAAGTGATCTAAAAACTGACTGAAAATAAAACGTACAGATAATTACTAACATTCAGGAAAATTGTACTAATGAATGGAATTTCTCCAGGCTATACAATGACAATAAATAGAAATGGAAAAACATAAGTGCTCTCTACGTTTACATTCAAAAAAGGTAGCAGAATCATTGTATGATGTACAAGCATAATCGCCAGGCAACGGCTCTAGAAAATTCAAAAACAGCTGATACACAAACGACCGTTGTTATGAAAACGGGTTTACATCCCATTTATCACCAAGATACCGGATTAGAAGATGCAGCATCTGAGGACATCATGACCACTGCCAAACAATGATTTTAAAAGGATGCTGAGATATAAAATGGATTGTCCATATAATCACTTCGGACATTTCTCTGGACATGTTTTGGGACATTTCTTTGGACATTTATCAGGATAATCTCCTTAATTCCAATTTAGTTACAACCGTCAGCGAAGTATGAGTTACGCAAAATAGCTGGTTTTGTAGAGAAAAATGACGTTTTTAGCTTCTGAGGTATTTTAGCCTGCGGTACGGCTGCTATTTTTTTTCTGTTTCCACAAACAAACCAGAAATTCCTCAGTTGTTGCACGAACTACTAGAGCACTATCTGTACAGAGAAACAATCAGACCGTTAAACTTAACCGTCGCTGTTGAAAAATTCCGAGTGTGAGCTAAGTCAACAAATTCATATTTTAAAGGAGGCCTTATAAGTATATAAGTATGTAGTTGATTCTTCTCATGTAGATAGATTATTTTGTGTATTTTCCAAAGGACATACTTTTCACTGCCTTTTCCTGAATACATTTAAAAAGAATATGTAGCATTTTTGAGCAGCTGATTTGGTGACTGTATTTTGGTGGCCGATAATACATAAATTAACGATAGCAAAGACACCATGGAAAGTTTTTTTGAAAGTCATACGTCATCAATCAGTCATTGCCCGATTCTCACAGCATTGGATGGGAGGGGCAAACGGCAAAGCTATTTTGGTTCAAGGCGATAAATCAAATTGGGCGGGTCCATTCCATGGCGCTACTCGCAACAGGAGGTCCTTCACATGACTCAATCCACAATGGGTGCACTAATGTGATAATATCAATTAGAGGGCATTGGCATTACATAGCATGTTTCAACCAATCATAATGAGTGTTGCATACAATAAAATCACATGCACCCAGCGCTAGCAAGAGAATATGGATGAGCTAAAGCAGAGGAAGGTGCATTTCACACCAGAGGAGATGGAGGTACTGGTTCGTGAATTCCATGTCTGACATGAGCAAAATTTTGGATCTGCCAGCGTAACCCCCATGGTTCCTCAATTGACACTACTCTGGCAGACACCACGCAGACAAGATTGCTGGGTTTATTGGGCCTGGCAAAAATTGGCAAATAACAGCTGATAAAATTGACAGCTACTTGTCTCCAGCCCTGTGACACACTCGCCACCGGCAGAATGCGAAAGGGCAGAGCACACATGTCCAATTATTAAATATATGATTTATGGGCCTCTGAGTGGCTCGTGGGATAAATTGCTGCTTACAGGTCCTGAGGTTGGGGGCTCAATTGCCGGCAACGATTGGCCAGCCTCGCTGGAGTTCGATATGGGGTAGGTCAGCCAAAATACTCCCGTTGGCCTCATGTCAGTAGCGCAACGTGAAAAGAAGCGTGAGTGTCGTCACAGCTGTCAGGGCCGGGTGCTGAGGTGAGGTCAACAAGTTCGGTTGAACATTCGGGTGGGGAAAAAAGGGGAAAAAATCGGGGGAAAAAAAATATATATGATTTATATATGTGGTGATCATATCGTTTTCCTCTTTGTTTATATGTAGGCCTATATGCTCAGTGATAAAATACTATTGTTGCTAAAACCCCTTTTATATTAAGTATCGTCAAACCACATGGCACATAAAAATGAATATAGCCTACAGTAACCACTGTAGCTACCATAACATTTTTCACTAAACTACATTAAATACAATTCAGACAGAATGTAACATAGGCTACCTGGCAAAAAACGGCAGATAACAGCTGGTAAAATTGACAGTTGCTTGAGAAGGAAGGCAAAGCTTTCCTCAACTTGCGAGACATCAGGGCTACAGGAGGGGGTCCTTCCACCACCCAGCCTTTGACAGGAGGCTGGCAAAGCCGAGGAAAGGTGAGAACATCTGATATTCCCTTCCTGCAAGTGCAGCAAGCCGGCTTTCACCGTTCAGAGGGAGGTGTGCACACTCTGGATGGACAGCAGGATGTAGGTGAGGCAGGCTCCGCTCAGCAACAGCCTAGAAACTGCAGCGAAGCAGCTATCTATTCCACTCTATCTATTATCGGTGCCTTAACCATGACATCAGCCCTTCTAACTACGATTCCAAGGACTTCCTCCCATCGGACCTCAGCCTTAAAAAAGGCAGACTCATTCATTCTTACGATTCAAGGATACCCTGAATTGTACTATGTCCAAGTCATACTGTAAAGCTGACAGAAAAGCGTATGCATTGATAGCTATTTATTTTATTGTTTGAATAGTTATGACCTATCTGTAAAATATAGGCTATCCTATCTAGATAACTAATGCTAGCTAACTTGCTTGTTAAGGTTCGTTATGGTCATGGGGCTTATCTTCGCTAGCTAGCTAAATATATTGATGACCTTACGTAATAACGTATCACTAGCGAGTTACATGTCTGCTGCAAAATGGTTCCAATCAGCAGTTGTCGATTTTTGACAGACGTGACATTCTTCTATGTTCTGCGCTCTCACTTGCGAAATGTGGAGCGGAAATGAAAAAAAAAAAAAAAAAAAAAACGGATGTCTACTGCATCAGTCGCCCACCCATTTTTAAATCCAACATAGTAATTTTTCTGTTTGAAAAGTTGCAGTAACATCTTTTTCTCCTTGCAATTGTGTATTCCATACTATTGGGATCAACAGCAAAACAGAGATGTTGAATTCGGCCGAGATTAATAGTCTGAATCCATCATGTTCCAAGCATTAAAAGAACATTGAAAATTGAAAGAGCACGGACCTCAGGTTTCCTTGGCTTCCTCAGTTCTGTTAACAGATCGTGGGGAATTAAATTATTTGTGTCATTATGGAATTTTGACCATTATTGCCTTTCGGTAATACCTCCAAAGTCATGTTATGACATCTGCTGGCCAAGTCAATGTACTACAATTAATGTGGTGACCTTTAAGTTTTTTCGCTCCGAATAGACCCACTTTTGAGTCCTCTTATGCTCAAAGGTTTCACTTACGTCGTAGCTGATTTCAATGTTACTAACCGGCATGTGACGACATTCAAACTTTATTCCATGGTTTACTAGTTTCCTCATTGCTGTTGTATTATGTCTGCACATTTGCACATTTGCACATTTGTAAAAACAGTGCTTTATTGGAGTATATAGAGGAGTCATAAAAGTACATAAAACTGTAAATTACAAGATGTACCTTATATCTCGCAAGCAACTTTCATTCACGTGCACTAACCATTGGACCTGCCACTAGACGGCTGCAACCCCCCTTGCAGGGTTACAACTGCTCTCACCGGCTAACCGACCTTTCTTGCCTGGTAATTGGATCTCGTGCAAAAAGGCTTCGTTCCCTCTCTAAACACCTATGAAGGTTCAAGGTCAGAATATGAACAGACACTGAAAAGGTGCACAGTGGGTCTAAAAAAGCGCTTGAGTTGCAATGAGTGTGAATCTTAACGACCCCTTAGTTTCTACTGGAGCCAAGATGTGTACCACATTATGTTGTCTGATTTATGTACTTTGGTTGCAGTCACAATAGTAAGTGTGTATTTAATGGAGTCAATTAAATACAGAGAAACACAAGTTGAAAAAAGCAACTGTAAAGAACAAATGAGAGGTGAGAATTTTGTGTAATGGTGTTGCCAAAATAGCAGGAAAAATTACTATGTTGGATTTAAAAAGGGACGGGAGACTGGTGCGGTAGATGCCAAGCTTTGACTGTTCGAAGTCTGGTAGCCCTGGCAGAAAATACGAACGTATTTGTTCACCTGTTTAAATATTTCTGCAAAAGTGTATACAATCCCACTTTAAAAATGCTGTGCTATATTACGGAAAGCCAACTGGAAACACAAAACACTAGAAATTTCTGTCTAATTTTGAAGCACCTTAATAGGCTTAATAAAAGGAGACACCTGCAGAAATGGCAGCTGTTGCACAGTTTATCATTAAAACACACTTACAGTACCTGCAAGTTGGTATGCTCAGTGCTACTGGAACAGAACTTCATAAGTGTTTTAAATGACAGGTTACAGGTTTGAGGGGACTGCAGTTAATTGAATCTTGATAGAAATGTAAGCAAACTATTTTTTTATATCTGTCATTTGTCAGAACGCTCTGCATCAACAAAACATAAAATAAAAACATGTGTGTCTTAGTCTTATCCTTTCATCATACTCTCCTGCAATCAGTGAGGGGAAGATGCAGACATGTAAGTATTTAATTATCTCTTATGTCATTCCTCTTTGGAACAGCTATGATAACTGTTCCCAAGAGCCAAAGCTTATGATACCAGAACCAGTTTTCTTTTTCTTTAACTCTGTTATCAGTCCAGTACTGAAACAGTGTAACCTAATATTGGATATTGCAGCATATATTTTCTATTTTTTCTCAGAACAGTTATCTGCAATGCAGCTCTCTATCAGACGCAACATTCAGCTAACACAATGGTCTGATTATGGAGAAACAGATCCTTTCATTTTGAGATACCAGGCAGGATTATTTATGACAATCTACATTATGATATCATTTTATTTTCAATTTTATACCTTTCATTCCCAAAAAGCATTATCAGCTACTATATTGTTAGTTCAATACATTTATTAATTTAATATTAATTTATATATATTTTTGTGCCAGAGAATATGTGGATGTACTGAGAAAATCAGCAGCACCACTTCTGGCTGATGACTTTAAAAGCATCCACGTGACACAAGTAAATCAGTAAATAAGTAAACTGACGCCAACCACACTTCTTCAAATCACAAAGCATAAAATTCCTAATTCTGATTAGTTAAGATTGCACTTCTTGTTGTATGTTAAATAATCTTGGGTTCAATCCAATGTGACAAAAAGCCCTACTATAGGGTGTCATAACTTCCACATGCTTACTAAGGGTTATTATTGGAGAAATGTTGGAAGCCGCACATGCTGGAGCATTAAGATCCGACCCTACCTTAGGCTCCCTCACATCTCTGTGGCTCATATCAGACTGGGAGAAATCCAACACATGCAAATTCTTGTGCTCGCTGTGGTCATTGAAAGTGACATGTATCTTATTCTTCATGAAACTGGATATATGTCACAGTAAAAAAATACAGTGTGAATGGGGTCATTAACACAGCAGCTGGTGCATATCATCATAGATACTGATCAATGACAATTGAACTGATAACCACTATGGACTACGCCACACAGAGGGTGAGCGAATCCTAAGCACTCATTCCTGAATGTGTCTTCACTGCAGGCACTCTGCCTGCACCTGCTGAGAAGGCAGGAAAGCCATTTCCTGTATGGCTTGTGACGATCAGCACAAGAAGCCTTTTAATTGAAAATGGAGCTCAAGTCAGGCCTTATCCAGTAATGATTTATTTGGCTTGGCCCAGTGGATTAGAATTGCTATAACTGGGCTCCTCCGCGGGTCGATACAGTGGCCGTCAGACATGCTGCAGCAGGTCGTTCACTCCTGGGGGGGTTACAACTGAATAGAAAAGGGGGTCTCAGCTTACCCCTCCCATTTCTGGTTACAGAGTATGAGTAATAATCTGGAAATTACCTCACCAGATGCAGTAAAATATGACTAATGCTTTCTCTGCATACCACTATTGACAAGCATAGCTAAATGGATGTTTTCTTGGAAAAAAAAAAAAAAAAACACTCAATAACTACTTGAAAATAAAACCCACAGAAATGTTTTAGCGTGATGTACCATTAAAACAGAAGCCAACGGATCATACCAGGCTGCTTTAGAAATGCCAAGGACGAGCAAATTCTACCCCTCCAGTATGTATTGTGTTTTCTCATAAGCACTTCATCCTTTTGGAGATTATTTTGTGATGCGCCACTGCAGACTAGCTTCAAATATTTTGAGAAGCAGCAATGAGATATTTTGGGTAACTGTGAAAGCCAAGCAATTTGCACAATGGCTCCACAGAGACCTTACCATAATACCCTTACTGTGCAATACTGTAGAAAATTCTGTACAACACTTATTCATCATACCTGTGGAACACAGTGCATTTAGTAGGCACATTGACAGGGAAATAACTGATAACTTATTACAGGAAAGCAACACAAGCTGGGCACCATCTGCTTAACTTAGCAAAATCACTATATAGTGGCTTTTAAATACATACTATTTTCAAGCAAAAAGTTTATTTTGCATCCAATAACTGTAAACATTATCCTCATACAGAAAGAGAGAGCTACAGTACATAATGCCGAGAACAACCACACCTTGTAAATGACACCTTTTATTAGCTTTATCATGAGTATCTGGCTAGTAGATAGTATATTTTGTCTTCCCTTCTATGCCACTACGTCTATCCTTGTAAATGCCAGCTTCAATTTACTCGACTGGGCAAGAGATCAATATTAATCAATAACATTTTTTGAAGCAATTCCAGAAAATATACTCTAATTACAGTATAACTAATTACAAATAAACCTATCATCTCATCTTAAGCACAATGTTGGAAATGTTCTGTATAAAGACAGCAGTGGAGCTTGTGTGATTAACATTATAGTATTCTGATTTAACCTAAATCTTAATCTGCAAACCCTCCGAAATAGTCTTAAATTTGCTTTGGCTGGATGCTTTTGCTTGGGTCTACACTTAGCATAGACTCACACAGCAATACAGTGCCCAGCCTTTGTCTGCGTGAATGAAAGATGAGAATGTATGAGGTACATACATTATGGACAGGAAAGCAGGTGTCGTAGCGTTCTGGAGATGTATCCATAGGTAGGATGGGAGACAGCAGTCTGCAGTAAACACTGTTGAGCACGTCCCATGAACACGCTGCTCAAGGTTGTTGGCCAGGCTCCTCTGCGTAAGTCACAACGCAAAGTAGGTCACTGCTAACCTCCCTCTTTGAGGGCTTGAAGCTTGGCAGGACTCGCCACGGGTTTGCATCCATGGAAGAGATTTTAAAAGACAGCCCTGATTCCGCTCATGCAGAATGCTCATTGAAATATTGATATGTGCTTAGTATTAAGCCATCTAGAGCCTCTTCAAACAACACAGAGAGCGAAGCCTTACTTGAACCAGTCCTATTTCTGTTGAGAGGGACTGAATACCCCATTCATTGGTATTACAGAAAATGTCATGGCATTTATGCAATTATTCATATTTGAACTTCTTAAAATTACAGACAAGAGGCAAATATCAAATATATTGCATTCTCCATGAAAGCACACCTAACCCAATGGCAAACAAAGCAGTCTGACTTGAAGAAATAGTATCTAGTTTTGATTAAATGGACCCGATTGAGCCTGGAAGTTAATGTTCTGTTATAGCACAACATCCATTTCATGTTTTCAGTATCATGACTTCACATTTTCAACCAATTCGGTATCTTCCTGTCCTTTGAACACTTTTTTGTTTATGCAGTATAACTTATTCTACTTACTTCTGCTCTTTCTATTCTATTTAAATCCGCCCCCTGTGGATCTGTGTCCCCATTCTGTTTGTATAGCCAACTGACATTTATTTCAATCCTCAGCTCTCCTGCACAACTGCGTAGCTATTAGAGAGGTAGAATGTGCTGGTGAAATCAAGTTTCAGGTGCGTTTTTGACTACTCCCTCCTTGTTTGAGGTCCAAACCAATTTAATAGGATGATTCCCAGTCACAGTTGGTACCGGCTCAGTCAGAATTCATTCTGGATCATGGGGTGTATTAGAGCACCTTCTGGAATCAGAAGATTCATAATGTAAATGCATTTTTCTATAAGACATTCAGTTATCAAGAACTCTGCATTCAATCTGCAATCTACACAATTGAGGTATGGTTTATCTGAAGCATTTTCACCTTCATTTGGGTACTGCATCAATAAAGCATGTCATTATATCAAGACCTACATCTATGCACCAGCAGCTGGAAGACGTACTGTGTGGATCTCTACACTCTCATCAAAGCTTTCTTTTCACAACTTTCCAAACACGTATTTTGCTTCCCTGATTTAAAGGATTGTGGACACTGAAAGGAAGAGTGGAGGAGAGAAACTGGAATTCACAAGAGAAAAAACCTCCTGGAGCATACTCAGACAATGCCCAGGTCACACCTGATCAGAAGACATGCTTTTAAAAACCAGGGGTCAACAGCCCCTTTCAGGCAGCAAGGTAGCTATCCATGGAACTGGGATAAAGAATTTGTTCAGGAGAGCTCAAATCACAGGAGACTGAAATGACAACGGCAGGACAATGCACTCTGAGCATCTGGGACAGAAAATTAATGTCAGACAGTCGCTCCTGAACATGTGCCACTGTGGTCACAAGGCTGGGGACAATAATTCAAAATGTACAAGTTTCAGGCCAGAATAGTCAAGTCATCAAAATGTGGCTTCCTCTGAGTACAAAACTCTGTTTGTTCTGGGCTAGTGGTGGGAAATGGCATAACCAATTTTTGAGATCAGGTAGGTTCAGACAAATGCAGGAAGGGGCCGAACCTGAAGAAAATGACCCTTGTCCAAATGACATCTGTAATGATTGTTCAGAATGCACATACAGGCCACAGTGTTGCACATGGAAAGTCAGCCTCCTCTCCCACAGCCTTCAGAAAAGAGCTTTTACAGAGCCTTCAAAGGGACATTTTTTAAACTTTTGCCAGCACAAAATGTCAGTAGTTTACCTTTAAATCATCATGCTCAGGGGATGTCTACATTTAATTGGAAAGGAATTGTGTGCTGTTTGAAAGAAACATAGAAACTTGAAAATGAACTGCAGGGAAATTTACTGTTCTTTTGATTTAGAAATGTACAGTGGGTCTAAAAAATATTTTGACAGGATTTGACCTTTCATACCCAATGCAATTTTACAGTCAAGAAATATTCGATATGGTCTTCAGTGACAAACGCAAGCCTGTTTATTCTATGCTTCTTCTATATGTACAAGATCTGTTTATTCTATTACCAGGATCAGAAGGAGTTAAAAGAATAAATAAGTAATTGGCAGAGATAAATATGCACTCGCTATCTGTCATACAACAACTGTCATAGTTAAGGTAATCGGTGCAGTGCAATGATTAGGACTTATACCGAAATAGAAGTGGCAAATCCTAAATGGGCCACTTCTATTGTAACCTCGAACAAGGTCCTGAACGGTCCTAGTAAAAATAATCCTTGTGTATAAACGTATTGCAAATATAAAAAGGTGTAAGCCACTTAGGATAAGACAGTCTGCTAAATCTAAGGTTCCTAATTCTATATTTTCACTCTGTTACTTTGATTTTAACGCCCTCATTGCCATCATAGGAATCTTGTGACTCCAAACCAGGATTTGCACATTTTCAACACTCTTAACTTACATGTCTTCCATTTGTCAAACAAAATAACCGAGATTGCATGAAGCTGAAACAGAACAGAAGCTATTCTAAATCAGATAATCTGTTTTGTCTACCCTTGAGTCATTTGTAATTTGGATGGTATTTACATGATATTTACCATTACAGCTCTAAATCAGTTCTATTGCATTTATCCCATGAGAAAAGCCAATGTCAACTGCCAATTGCTCTAGCAGGAAATGTTTTGTTAGCGAAAAAACATCTAAAAGCAATTTTCCTTTTTTCTATTGCTTCATCCTCCCTTCAGCCTGTTCTGTGGGTGGTATTTGTTTGCCTTAAAAACAAAACTGTCAAAAAAACGACTTATTTCCAGTAAGTTGCGCTTAAGGACAATCATAATGCATTAAATCTAAACAGTTGTGCTAATAAAACACATTCAATTCAAGCCTGCAGCTCTGAAAACAATCAAGCCACAAGTAATCGCTGGAACATCTGGTAAATCCAGTTAAGAATAAAATTCATATGTCTGCACCCAGAGCATGCCAAAATGTCCCGGTCAGATCTGGACACTGTGGTCGTCTTAGAGCAAACACATGGGTTTTAATACAGCATATGCAGGCTTAAAACCCACCTCTGTTTCATTTCAGCCCCTCCACTTCCGGTGCACATGCTCACCTGACACCTTGAGCTGCCCTACAGCTCTTAAACTCTTTATGACCACAGCTGTGTCTACTGAATGTATATACAGATAATACAAACTCATGCAAACAAGCAAAACCTGCTTCTTAATGCTGTTCAAAGGTTATTCAGTGAAGGTTATAATCAACATTTACCAGGAATTTTAACCTACACTGGAAAATTCTTTATGTTCATTTTATGTCTAATGCTTCTGATCACATCATCCTTAGGTCATCTTTGCACTTTAATAACGATTCTCAAGCAGTCTGTGGGTCACACATAGTGAGGGTTTTGTCAAGTACTGTTTGGGAGCAAGAGAAGAGTGAACAAGTTTGCACTTCAACTGACTTTTACCCCTGGAGAGATGCTATTCAACTCCCATTTGGCAAAGCTTCAGGTGAATACAGGCAATACAGTCTCAATAATCAATCCAGCACATATTTAAAATGTTAAAACCCAATCCTTCCATTACCCTCCAATCACCTAAATACAGGCCCCAACCCTCAAATCCCCACTTCTACCTGTTTGGCTTAGCTGAGAAGTACTCCGGCTTTTTCTCGACAGACCGACAATCGCCACCATTTTGGCACCGATGCTGGAGCGTCTCTTCTTGTCCCCAGTCTCCACCGAGCCCACGGCCGTGTCCGACTGGCTGCCATCCGTCTTCTCCAGCGTGTACATGTCCCCGCTGATGCTGGAGCTCTTGGCCATGTTGTTCCCAGACACGCCCATCTGCCTGTTTTTCATTTTGGATGTAAAGTCACTGTCAGCAACGAAGCATGTGGGGGTGGCCGTGATGGGGTTCAGGAGAGGAAGAGGAGGATGAGGGGGAAGGAGGAGGAAGGGGAGGAGGGGGTGGGGTTAGGATGAAAGGAGACAGAAAAGGACAGACTTCAGCTACAGGACTTTGGAAGACTGTACGGGACCAGAGGTTACAGGTATAACTACAGGTATATTTACAGGTACAATGGTAATCGGACAGAGAGGTTAAAGGTCATCCAGCTACACTCTGATGTTCACAAAATGGGCCATGTTCCACAATGCATAGTTGCACTCTAGTGAGAGTAATACACAGAAGATGTTTGTGACTGCAAAATGAAATGTTGCTGAGTGACCATTCATCAGATTTCTTGCATAAAAGAAAAAACTGTAGCAACATAAAGAGGGTAGTATAAAGTATTCCATAAACATACATTGCTAGAATTTAAATTTAATGCTACCAATTCACTCTCAGATGAAATCGGGTCTTTGTTCTTATATTCAGTACATTTATAAAACCTCATTATATTTTAAAAGCTATAATTTCTACAATGGAACCGTGATTACCATAAGGTGAATTTTCCATAAGGTGAATACTTGGCAGTACTTAGTACCAGTATGCTTACCAGTATACATTGCCAAGCATACATGTACATAATATGTAGAAATATCTTTTGAAACACAGCCAAGGCAGTATGAGAAAAAGGATGGTTGGCTGAACACATATGTAGGAGGAATCCTTCCTTTCTCAGATATCAAATGAACAGCCAGATATTGACTTTTTTTAAATTTTTTTTACAAATAAGCTGTATTCATAAAACAACCTACCCTAGCCATGTTGCATGACTTTTTAATAACTTCACAGATTATTGAAATAAAACCACTGACAAGCTGACTAAAATACAAATATCTAGGTTGAAAATTAAACAGTTCGAGTTCAGAACTTGAATTTAAACAATAACTTTATTGTTCAATGTGTTAGGACAAAATTGCAAGGTAATTAAGCTTAAGGAGCAAATCTGCTGTCGGACATGTGTAGTCTTGTGTCATCCTAAACAATTGCTGCTTTTAATTTAAAAAGCAATAATCTTTCATGTTATTGCCTCACTGCCTTATGATTTAATGTAATTGTCAATCTACTACAAAAAAATCACAGACAATATTGGACAAGAAATTTGGAGTCAAAACTTTCAGTCCTCAGCATCTGCAAAATACCCTAAGCCTTGCAGTACAAAATGGCAGACATGCAATCCCAACACACTACATTCAAAATAAGAATATAACCCAATAAGGACTCTTCTGCTTTAACTTTGAGAGCCATTAGAGAAATGATGGCAATGTTGTCAAGGTTCTCATTGCCAATTATTAAATGCAGAAATAGAAGCCATTGCTTCATCTTGAGGTGTCATTTTTGATACCTCAGCACTGCAGAGATAAAGACTTATCTCAAGCTATTTTGAATTTGCTGCAGTGTGGAGTTGCCAGTGACAACAAAATCTTCCTCTGCTGAATTAACTCAGCCCATCACTGACCCTGAATGTGTAGTTCTACAGGTACAACACTAAAAATAGCAACATAGGAGTAAATGAGGGACCAAGAATTTAATAAGGAAACCAGAGGCTACAACTACGTCTCATGTGAGGTCTCTCCTTCCTGAGTTTGTGGGAGATGTTTATAGTAGAGAGTTTTAAGAGCACTGGTATGTAAGGCTGTTTTTTTAATGCGATATATCCAAATGATTGCTATGACAACCTTTTCTAACACCCCATTAAAATATATTGGCATTTTCCCTCTGTGTACTACCTATAGATTAATGCATGGATACTGATTACATATTGATTGGCAGTTATTTGACTTACATATCATTTTGATTAAATGGAATATGCAATATTCCAAAACACCATACCAAACCTATTTATAACCCCAATTCACTATTTTTCCGCAGTTTTGAGTCATGATCTATGCAGCCAAATTTAAACAACATAGATCAACCTTCTTAAAACCATTCTGTAAAGATGATATCTTAAGCCAAAGACATGACGGTGACAAGCGTACATTGAGAACATTTGGAACACAGTGTAAGAGAACAACATCTGAAATAATCCCCTAAGCACGACCTTTTAAATAAACCATTCTCACAGCATGGATCTTATACTGCAGGAAGGCAATAATTTGCTTATTTACAGCCAGTTGAGTCATTCTGGATTTATTCTGAAATTCTGGTACACCTCAGTCACCTTAAGATATTCTGTGAAATAATGGATGGATTAAGTATGAAAGACGGCCCCTACTACAAGAGCCATTTTAGACAGTCGATGCACTAAGGCGCTTTGAGGTGTGCTCTTACTGTGTTACATTCAAACTTCACCCTGCGCCTCAGAAGCCATACACTTCTTTTGCGTCAGACCTACTACCTGATCACACTTTAAAACACAGTATTATGGTGTAATCGCTCTTACTGCTCACTGTTACATTATGCAATCTAATCCTGAAATATGATTCTTTTGGTACCATGAAAGTAATATTATATTGGTTAATGTTGATCTTATACAGTACATTATATCCATTATTATAGTATCCATCATCAAAATATATATTATGATTAATATGTATATTAGAATTTCATGCACAATATCTTCTCTTCTGCCTGCAACATGCCCCAATCATTATTTTGGTTTAAAATAGACTCAATGCCCTCTGCATAAGCAAATTCTAGCACTTCCTCATTGGTAACAAAATGCTCCCATTTGATCTTCAAAATTGCCAAAAGGATTGTTCTTAGCTGTCTGATTTGATGTCCATGACTCATTCCCTAACATTAATAAAGAGGTTACACACTGGTTATACACCTTTAGTTTCTGTGGTTACTTCCCTGCAGCTGAAAACTCTATCCCATAACCTTCCAACAGCACATGATGCAGCTTGTAATCGAGCGGTAATCTCCTCGTCCATTTTGCAGTCTTTAGAGACATAACTGCCTAGGTATTTGAAGTGAAGAGGATGGTAGTCTTTGATCTTTGATCAATCTTCGTAGTTCAAAGATATCTCCATCACACCTGAAGCGAACCTTGATACTGATGGGGGGTCAATGATCCGGAAGGCTAAGCATAGTAGCACAGCTGCATAAATACCAAAACGTTATGTAGCACGCTTGCAACCCTGTTTTACACCGCTGTTGTACTCAGTAGGTTTTGAGAGTACACAATCTATGTTCAATCTGGCATGCATTTTGGTGTATAACTTCTTAGTGATGCAGATGAACTTAATAGGGCAACATAAATTCCCAAGGATCTTGAAGAGTAGCTCTCTGTTAACACAGTTGAAAGCTTTTGTGAAATCTATGAAGGCTATGTAAATTTTGTTGTTACTGGAGTCGCTGAAGGATGATGTCAGCAAAAATTTTGGAGAGAAACAACAACACTATGGAGAGAAATTCCTCTGTTGTTTATACACTGGCTATGATCACCTTTCTTAAACATAAGGGATATACTGACATCGATTATGTCAGATGGTTAGTCATCCTAAATTTATATACATATTCATTTTCAGTCATCCAAAACACATTGACGATTGTAAGCAAAAATTTTAAATAATTGCCTCCATGAACAAGATATTCAGGTAAGATACCATCTGGTCCTGGACTTTTCTTTAGTTTGGTGTTTTTGAGTTCTGTTTGAAGCTCTTCCATTGACACTGGTTTGTCAAATTCAAATGGCTGGTTGTTGCTCTAATACTTCTAATGTGTCCCAGTCAACATCTGTTGGTTGGATAAATAGTTCATTGAAGTGTTCAACCCATCTCTCCTTGATGAAAGGAGCTGGCCACTTTTGGACTTGACTGGATGCAGATTTACACAGCATTGAGAGTTGCATATAACTCCTTGTAATTATTTTCCCTCGCATATTTTTCTGCTTCCCATGTTTTCCGCTGGAACCAATCCTTCTTTAACTTTATTTCTTCTTTTAGTAATTTCTTATAACCATTTAATCTTGTATCTTCTTGAAGTTTCTGTATTTGTTTGTCTTGGTCATCAAGCCAATCTTCATGTTTTCTTTTCTTTTTGCCAGAGAAATGCTTTGCAGCATTTTGGAGAACATCTTTTAGATCATCCAATGACTCGTAACAATCCAGAAGTTTATCTTCCAGGAACAGTTCCACATTCTCTTTTCTATCACTTCTCTGAGTTATGTCTGGCTTGTTTGGTGGCTTTTTGCATTTCTTCTTTTTCTTGACCTCAGTGCTGAGATTGCAAAGCAAATATTTAGTTTGCGAATGTTGCCAGGTATTTCTGAGGCGATTCTTGAGTTGAAACATAGTACCCATCATTGAGAGCTGAAATCGGGTGTAAATCTCCAATAACATTAGACCATTGGAGTTCATTCTGCCTACACCATGCTTGCCATTGGACGATGGGCATGACTTTCAGTCTTTCCTGACACAAGCGTTGAAATCACCTTGGACAACAATGCTACATAATAAATAATAAGAGAATAATCAGGGTATAATCGGTGCTACAGGATGTGCTCTGTGTAAACAGCCCAGCGTAAGTGTAATTCAGCAGTAATTTCACCTAGCCTTCCTGGTTTTGTGTTTTTATTTTAATTTTATTTCTTATTGGGAATATTATTCAATTCTTTTATGTTCTCTTCATTTGGCTTTTCTTCTAATGTGTAAATACATAGATTATTAAAAATAAAAAAGTGCAATGTGTTCAAGGTCATTTTAATCAGATGTAGGTATTCATGAAATAGATATGGTTCAGCATGATGTAAGACATGGAAGTGATGGGAAAAAAGAATATGGCCCACAGATCCTACCCTGCTGGTAAAGGGGGTAGGGTCCTCTATGACAGTATACTACTTGGTGGTGAAAATGGACAGTCCTACAGAGGTATGCAACTTCAAGGGTTCTAATTAATCAAAAGGGTTCTGCCTATAGGTAAACATGTTTAGTTAAATATCAAGCCATCTGGCATGCAATGAAACCTACAGCAAAGAGAATTTGTTACGGACAGGCCATTCCTTATTGAGATCTAAAGCTGTCCCTTTATGAGTACCAGGATATCTTATTGGTTCCAAATGAGCCTGCTATAATACTAAATTTTTTTTTAATCTGATAAATCTAAGGCTGAGTGGGTCCCTTAAGAACACTTTGGTTGACTTGGAATCAATGTTTAACGAGGACTGACATTGGCCATAATCAAAACAGCATACTCTATAAGTAGATACTTATTTTGACTGAAATGTGTAATGCGGTATACAGTGTGCAAACAAAATTAAATCCCTAGTACCCTAAAGACACCTGGGTGATATACTGATTTAAAAAATATTGCTAGTATACATCAGACCAGTCTTCATTGTCTGCTGTACACAGACATTTTTGGAGGTAAAAATATGAAGAAAAATGCACTAGTTCCTCAGAATAAACATGTATTTATAGTTTATGTATTAATTTATAATTAACTTGACAATGATAAAGTTTATTTATTCATCTGTCATGTAAAATCTGAATGTTCTACATATCTGTAATTAAAATATCAATTGTTTCATTCATCATGAATTTTAATGCATATTTTACCTAATTACATATCTGACAGCATATAGCCTAACATGTGTAACTCTAAAAAAATTAAGCTTTCTTGCTAGCTATCATGTTTCACACTCAAGTATTTTGGGCAAAATATTTTTCTGTGTTTGCCCTTCTCCTCATCCTCTGTGTCACATTATGTACTTGTACCAAAAAAAGGTAAGACACTTTGCTAGTGATGAGTGTTGCTCACTTAGAATATGTAGAATATTACAAGAATGGTTGTGTACTACGCTGTATACTCAAGGGTATTCCAAAATGGGAACAATTACCATTATTATTACATTATTAAAGACTGTTAATATATATGCCTGTTTAATTTTTTTATGAGTTTGGGTTCTCCATTAAAACCACTGAAACAACCTGCAAATTGTTGACAGTAGGTTACTTATTATATTCTTATATTTTTCTTTGCGGAGATTGGTCTAAATAATGCGTAGGATGTCTGGGTGAGAATAATTTTGTAAATAGTAGTACATTGTTTTTGTGTATAACTTGTGTATAACTGTGGTTGTCTCTGTTCATGACCAGGTTTCCACTGTGCTCTTAAGACTGGCTCTGCACAGCATGTCTGCCTCACTGTTCACCCTTTGCTCATATCGCTTAGTGCACACCTGAATGCAGCATTTTCCCAAAAAGATGCAATGCGGCCGCTTGCTCTGGCATCTTCTATGCCCAGAGGCAAACCATTAACAGGTGATAAACCGAGTGTTCACTATTAAAGACCTGCTCCAGAGAAATTCGTGTTTTAGTTGAAATTTGATGTAAGCATTTATAGCATACAGCAAAAATATTTATAGCTTACAATCTCCTTTTCTGCCTAACAACTCAACTTTCAGATGGCAACTGAAAACGAATACAGGAGGTCTTCGGGTTACGATGGTCTCGAGTTACGTCGTTTTCGTGGTTACGACGCACTCCCATAAATTACTTAAAAAACCTAATTTCGACCTAAGCGGTTTGGTTCGTAAATATGACCACAGAAATAAAGGTAAGGAATTGTTCTCTCTTTTTTTTTTTACTACTGTTTCATTTAATTACTGTATTTTATATGTCCTTTATGTGTTGTGTGTACAGTGTGAGTGACTTAAGGTGTTAATTTAGGTATAATTTAGGTATAAATTCCGACTTACGTCGAAAATCGGCTTATGACAAGTCGTAGAAACGGAACTCGTTCGTAAGTCGAGGACCCCCTGTAGTTATGTGAAACAATGCAAGAGTGTCTTGCTGGTTGGCAGCTTCTCATCCCGTGATGTCGGTGATCCCCCTTGGCCTTTGCATACAAAATAACCACCCATCTTGGTTGTAACTTTAATTTTGCATTTAGTAAATACTGTCAGTCATAACAATTTTACGTAGTTAGATGAATGATACTGTGACTTTAACAAGTGGTGTCAACAAATTTTCTTTGTCATTAATTTGTGTATCTAATCTGTAAACACACAGTTAAAGATTTATAATTAAACATTTGGTTAAACTGGAGTTTTATTATGCTCAAAATAAATAGTTGAGTCTTTATTTAAAGGCTTTTGGGGTTCAACATCTTTGCAAACTTTAAAAACATGTTTATGAATTATCTTGTGCCTTGCCTTTTCAAGACAAGTTAATGCACGTTGAACACAGGAAATTCAATGTGATGACTTCTGTACTTTGGCTCTCACTCTCCCGCATCCCTCTGTTTTGATTGTTCTCTCCCACGCGTCGGTGGAAGCCGCAATCCATCATCACAACAACATATGTTGTTTGTCAGTTTAAACGAGTCGGGGAACAGAGAGTCAATCTGTAAACCCAGTAAATGATTATAGTGTTTTTCATGTGCTCGTGTGATTTCACACTGAGCATGTTGTATGGTAAGGTTAAACAGAACTGAAAAAAAAAAGTCTTAAATTTTAATTCAATTCCTGGCTGAGCACTACAGGATCTATTGACTGCATGAAATAGAGTTTGAAGAGTCATTCATGGCTTGATGGAAGTAAACCAAGGTACTTATCCCATAAATTCAGCTAGGTTCAGATCTGGTGACTGAGAAGGACATAATGTATGGATAATGCCTGCGTCACATCCCTAAAATGCTTGGTGACTAATTGTGCTCTGCTGATGGGGGAAATTTAACGTTAAAAGTATCCTTCTCTTTTGGATGCAAACAATGAGATCTAGATTAACATCATTACAGAACCATTGGGGTGCTGCTGCCTTTCTTCTTTTGTTTTGTTAATTTGTTGTAAGTAAATTGATATATAAATAAAAGATAAAAACTCACTTTACAGACCAGGAAGTAGGTGAGAAACAAGTTCATTGAAGCAGTGCTTTTGAAAATTAAGATCTGAGCGGAACTGGAGCACAAAAGCCAGCTATGCTTCCATAACTGCTTTCATACTTATGAAAGTAATTCCCATTAGGTCTATGTGCTACATCTTCTCTTAATTTGGAAATAATGTAGAGTCTTTCTTAAAGAATCAGGGTACAGATATTCAGCTGTTTATAACTTGGTAGATTTATGAGTCATTCATATTACTGTTGTACAAAAATTTGGAAAACAGTGCGTGTCTACAAAGACATGCAATTACATTTTAATTCACTAGAGAATATATACTTTCTGTTCACACTATGAGGGAAAATTTCAACTAAATAGATTCAGCCTTTCCCATAAAAGGAAAAATATTCCATAGAAATAAACTGAGTGTCTTTTTGACCTGGGCAGGACTTCAGTTGCATCCTGGTGTTAAAATCTTTATGGGATCCTGTCTAGGGTTCCACCTATGAATGGAAATGTATCATAATCTGTGTTCCCCAGGTATTGTCATATTTTTACATCATATTTTAATTATATTTTAAGTGACGATTAAGGGGTCTGCAAATGACTTAAGGTATTTGTTGGTATTAGGTATTTGATTTTAGGTATTTGTTGCTTTATTACCTTGCCCGATATGATGTTTAAAATAATGCACAACTTCATGAAAATGAACAATGCATTTACGCAGTACTGAAAATTCACAGATTTGCTTGATATCTATGGTTTGTGCTGGACAAAAGGAATGAATTTTGAACAGACAAAGAACTGAATGCCACTTATGTGTAGCAATTCATCAATCATGATGACCAGAGTTCATGATTTTTCATTACTCAAAATTTTCCTTACAGAATATGAGGGCAAAAACTGCTCCCTGATGCCAGAGGTGTACATCTGGGAGAAGTTCCTGTCTCTAGGGATTTTCATATTTCCCCAATGATCTGTAAAGTTCCTTTTCACGCTGATTCCGCTAAGCACATTTTTATCTCAGGCATGACGTTCCTTTCAGTAGGAAAAAAACCCTCTAGCACGTCATGCTTGCTTATATAACATTTTATTTTAGATTTCACATGACTGCTGCGAAACATTCCAATGGTGCTAATTTGTCACATTGGTTCATAGCCAAAAGAGAATTAAGAGGGTTTGAATGTATAGGCTGATGAGAAACAATAAGGTATCACTGTTAACTGCTCCTGATATATAATTAGTGCGGCACCAATTAAAAGTGTCCTCAATTACAAACTGAACTGAAAGGCACTACACCTGTTTATTTCTTCTCAGCTGAAATTGAATAAAACCTCGCGCCTCTGCTTTTTGGATGTGTGAATGAAATGAGGCAAAAGGGTCTTTTTGTGCTGCTCCTGCGCTCTGCAGCATAGAGCAGAGCAGGTTCTGAAGAGGGAGGCTTAAGTCTCTCCGCAGCTGTGATGATGCAGAAGAATCTGTTTCTATGGCAACTGTGCCCCAGGTTCATTCAGTACCTAGCTTTCACAGCTCTCTGTCAAAACAGACCCTTTGGCCACGAAACAGAATGATTAAGGCCCAAGGATCTCGCCTTTAAGACTGTTTATTTGCCTCTGAATCAGGCTCAGTAATGGGGAGCATATTTTGGGGAAGAATTGTTTTTGTGGAAAAGCTTCTCTCCTTTAAGCTTGCCTTTTATTGCAAGAGCTGCAGTTAGCAGTTACAGAGAAAATGAAAAGGCTTAAGAGATGGGTGGACAGGGAAGAAGGTTTAAAGGTGCTGATCGCATGCAGTTTACTTCCTGGAGACCACTTACAGAAAGCTCCCCAGCTGAAAATGTGTGCACTGACATGAGGCAAATTATTCAGCCATTCATGCAGAAAACACAATGACCACTTGAGAAACGATGCAGAGGAAATGAGTGAAATCACATCAGTACACCTCTGCAGCCGCAAAATGATCTTGCAAGCTGATGTCACAAGAAACAAGTGCTCATATCTAGAAAACTGTAATTATTAAAACTGATAGGTCATATGAGCCATGTCAGGACATCATTATACTTTCAAAGCTTGCAAACATTTTTCATGCTGTGAAGGACAAACTCATTTCCTGTAAGATTCCAAAAAATTCAGCATATGTGAAAATTTGACATGCAAATTTGCAATGATCTAAAAAAAGTACATTGATCACGCGTTTTGTAAAAAACGAGACCAGGGACACATGATGAGTACTACTTTAAATGGCATTTTTGCATAGGATTTTATCTTAATGGCGATCATTGAAAATTTCTGCAGAATTTACTTCCGGCATAAATTTTCATGAAGTTTCAGCCATTGAATTACAATGAGTCCATCAGTGGCTTTGCTGCTGGCTTTCATTAAAGGAGATTTCCTGTTACAGGGCCAACCACTACCTAATAAGTAGCTCTCATAAAAAAATTGAATGATAATCCGCAGATGAATAATTACTGCTTAACAGACAAAGCCAGTGCGAGGCCAGATATATACATGAGGCTACATGAGATTACTACTGCTGTCACCATTTGCATGGAATGGAACGGAGCCATTAGTCTGAATTAAAATGTAGGACAGGGGAAATGATAACAAAAAGCATAAATATCAGTCATGAGTTCAATGGGTTACTTGAACTTCTGCCTTTAACAAGCAATTAGACAAGCAATACTTCTTCACAGAGGAAAAAGCACAGAATGCTGAAGAGTGATTGAGTACTGCAGTCCCTAATTACTAGAGGAAACAAACTGTGAGACTTTGGATAGTATTCAATCAACATTTTTCTTTTACTATAAATCACAAACACCCCAATTATATTTTCCCTGAACACAAATGTGTTAAACCTCATATTTACATTCACAGGTAATTCAAGGTCAAAGGAAAGATGTTGAACGTGAATGAATCAAAATTCCTTTTGTTTGTATGCTTACTGACTTCAGTGCCGGTACCTATCTATTATCTACTCTACCTCAAAATGGTCTGGATTCAGAGTGGATGATAGATGTAAAATTCGACAGAAATATAATTAAGTGTTGTTATGCAACTTCCTCAGTTTTGGAAGTGGCACACCAGCAACTGTAGTGACCAACAACTGGAATGAAAAGTTAGGCTGACAGGCCAAATAGATAAAAATAACTTTAAAGCACAATTGTAGGACAAACTTGGTGCTTGGAGAGACATGATGAATGAGCTAATATGCCCTCTTTATGCAAAGATTTGTACAATGTCTGCAAATTTTGCTAGATGTCTGCAAATTTTGGTGCCTCATGACAGGAAGCTATCTTGCAAGTTGGTAGAGAAAACAGAAATTGGATGCCACAACTGTCAAACCAGGCTCATTTTGCTCAATTATTATATCAAAAGGTATGCCACACATGTCCGAGACTCAAGAAACTTTTCTGTTGGGAAACATAACTAAAGCATATTCCTCTGGACTAACAAATTCTCCCTTTTGTATTGGATGCTAAAGCTAATCCTAATTGTCACAGCTAAGGCTAATGTTCACACATCATGAACTATGGCTAGGCTTTGAACAACAAATAGAGAGATGTATTCAAGCCAACATCAATGAGCATAGAAGTTCAATTATTTCATTATTAATAATAAACTGTTCAGATATCAACTGTTAATGCTTGTTTATTCAGTGTGATTGCAACAGAGTGATGGAGACTGGACCATTACTGTTGTGATTCAACTTAATTTTGCTCAGGCTCCCTCTAGTGGCTGGTACAGAGGGTGGCCAACCCTGGTCCTGGAGAGCTACAGAGTATGCCAGTTTCTGCTATGGCTCACCACTTAAATGATTAATTAACACAGGCTATTGATTGGCCTTGATTTCTTGGGTCTGAAATGGATGCAGATTTTAAGGTGAAAACAAAAACCAGCATACCCTATAATGCTCCAGGACCAGGGAAGACCCACAGGAGATACTGGGACACTGGTGTGGAATGAATCCGGAGTCGTTAAATCACTAAGCTATGGCCGTGAAACTAAACTGAGGTACATGTCTGAATGAAACAGTCTTGAGGAAACAGATGCAGAAATACAGACCCACATAATCAGTTAAATACAGTGTCTTTGGGGTGAGGCCGATAGTCAGGATAATTTACATTAACTGTAGCTTGCTCTAAAGCAGTGTCATGTGTGTCTGCTACCTATGGGCTGGAGTGTAGAAAGAAATGGCATCAATTCTTTATAGATTTCAACAAATGAACACTGAAACAAAAGTAAGGACTGTACATAAAGTGCATGACAAGAAAACATGTCACATATTGTTAACAAAACATGCTCTATGTGATGCTTTACTAAATAACTGTATTTGTTGATAATATGCAGGATTATGATGGCATATACAAATATTGGATTTTTTTTAAAATGGGAAAAGCTGCAAACATGTCCTTTAAATACAGCGAGATATTCAAGTTATTTGTAATAAAGTTTTCTTGTTGTATGTTTTGGTTTTTTAGCATCATAGCTGTTTCACTTTTAAATTGTTTTGTTTTACATATTATACAGCAATTCCTACATAAAAGCAGGGCAACTGAACATTACCCTAGAAATGTATAATTGCTTGTGCTACATATCTCTTCACATTTAGTAGCTTTATTATGGAAAGATTTCTTCTTTTTTTGCTTCTCTAACCATCCTTCCCACTATCCTCGGGGACAAAATGCATTTGTGTCCTCTATCTGTCAGCGTTTCAACTGTTCTATGTTTTTTTTTTTAATTTTTTGAATAATTGCCCTGACTGTGCTCAGTGGCATATTTAATCCTTTATGGATCTTCTTGTAGCCATTACCAGATTTACGAAGGTCTACGACCATCTGTCTCTTTCAAACTACCATTCTTTGGTTTCTTCATGGTGCTGAATGGTAAAAGGATTTTTCATGCATTTTTCTCATTTTTATATCCTAGTAAATCTGGATGTGATATAATGATACAATTTATAGTTCCTTAAAACTTAGATGAGCTTAAAGAAGTTGAATTTCATTCCTGGTTTAAATGTGGTTGATTTTATCATTATATTATATTTATGATAATCTTTACGGGTGCCATTAATTGTGAAACCTTGATTTGGAGGAAACTGATTTTTAATTAAACTAATAAATAATTTTGGTTGATTCCATTGAAACATGAATACACTATGGTATTTCTCACATATTGGCATTTTGAGTTTATCTCTCTAATGTTTTAATTTATTTTTTATTGTATTTTACCACATTTTCAGTAAGGGGTGCCAATAATTCTGGAGCCCACTGTGTATATACAGCGATATTGTTACTGATATTTGATTGCATAATGAAAAATTCAACATGTACATTGCATTGGAAGTATCAGCAGTATCTTTACTGTCTTAACGCAGATCAATGAGGAACAGCCCTTATAATACTGTTAGTCAGCACAGTGGCATGTGATATCCTTGAAACTGCAGTCAGTTCATTACACTAAAATACAGTTTTAAATTGTATCAGCCGTGTCTGCTGAGTTCAGCTGGAGGGAGTTGGACTTCTGCAGCCACTGTTTAACAGTTAAAGAATTCAGAGAAGCTGGGATGACGTGCTGTATGGATGAAGTTATTACGTTTTTCATGTACATGTCAATGTAAATCACAGAGGGCCTAGTGACATTTAGCTTCATGGAAATCACGTTATGTAAGAATTGAGGAGCATGGATAAGGAGTGAGCCAGGGAAACAGAGGGGATCAGGTTCACAAAACTACAGACACACACATATAGCCCAACACCCCCCACCGCGACACATGCAAAGACACATGGAATTTATGTAGGCAACAGAATCTGAGACACTAATGCCTTAGTTTAAGCAATATAGCTTGTCAAAACTTGGTTTGTAGAAATGTATACGTGATACATTACAACTAAAGACATTCTACATAACAGAGTGTGTGAGTGGGATTTTCGAACTGTAGACCCGTTCATGATTTGGTGGACATAGCCGATATATAGCAAATGATAAACAGTTATATAACCAAAATAAAGACATACATAACCACTATGTTAGAAGTGTTCACAGTTAGAGTGGAAACAGAGAATGAATCATAGCTTGCCATGACTGTAATCTCTTTCCTGTTCTTTCCTCATCATATTAATGCCCGCTGAAGGATAAAAATACACTACTATATACAACTTACACGGGTCATGGGATTGTCGGTCTGGGACTTATTAATGTAACAAGCAACATTTTCCTTGCACTACAAAGGCAGCCTTTCCTTCTGCTGTATTTCCATTTCCAACACTACAATTATTCTGAAAATCCCATTCTGGCACTCGTACCATGCCCTTAATGGTGTGACTAAAATTTCTGAGGATATTCTACGGAAAAAACCCTCTACACAGTAAACTGATAGTAAGAAAACATCCAAATATTATTTTTTGGCTCAGATATCTGTATCCTTCTCAGCCACTTCTACAGTTTTATCTTAGGCAAAAGTACTTTGTGTTAACTTCTGTAATACATCATAACACTGTGTTCTGTGTGGCCCAATGGGCAAGTTGCTAGGTGACAGGTGATAACCTAGCCTGTCTGTTTGCTAATTATATCTGAACAGTCCTGCCATGTATCCTAGCATCCCTGCTAGTGTTATAGGTGGAACAATAACTTATGAACAGAGAATTTCAGCTAAGAAAATCTGAAATTCATGCAGTCTGAAACGACTGATGCATTAACACCACAATTATAAATGTGATATTGTGTATGAGTCATTCCATGCCAACTCACCCAGAATTTTTCCCAGTTCATGTCATAGATTTTCTCCAAAACAATTCAAGTAAAAACATCTATTAAATTCATGGGACCTTGCAAAATCCTATGGGTCTACTCTAAACACTTTTTTAGTTATGAATTTCTGAAGTTTGGCCCTCGGAGCTAAATTTCATAATTTTTGCGATTCTTTGCATTCCAAGTCTCACCAATTGCTTATTTTTCAGTGGATTGGAAATGGAACACAATACTGCCTGTCCAAGAATGATAAAGGAAAACTGGACCATCACAAAAAAATGAATTTCCTTGAACACCATTGATGCGCAACAGATTTTTGTTCATGCTATAACTGACAGTAATTTTGCCATACAGTGTGAATATGTTGCCGACTTGAATTTTTATATGTGTAAACTGACAATGACATTTGTGTTTCTCAGCTCCAATAAAATTTCCATTTTTAATATTTAATATTTCATTTTTGTCTGGCTTTGTCCACTATTTTACAAGTGTGAGACATGCTTGTTTACAGAAAATTATTAAATGATGGAGTAATATAACATCAATAATATAACACCATTTTTTTATATATCTGCAATGAATATTAACATTTTCCCATAAAAACGTTTCAAGAAAAAGAAATTAATCCTCATCCTCATAGAAAACATAGTCAAAATATCTTAAAAAGTGGGGTTTTCGGCTCCAAAGCTGTATTTATAAAAAATCTGTGGCACTCAATTTTTTATGCAGGACCAAATAACTTCTAGATATGATAGACCTATATTAATACTACACAGAAAATTAAAGATTCTTTTTGTTCAGGTATAATTATTAAATGATTATTAAAGGATTTTTTTTTATTAATTTAATTACTGTAAAGCATTCAGCAACAACTATTTACATGAATATATGTAGCAAATTATCCTTAGGGTTTCTTGGATGTTCAGTACAAATTTCAACCAATCCAATAAAAAATAAGCAATTGATTAAGTCTTAGAATACACGTACAAAAATAATAAAATTTAGTTGTAAGGTCCAAACTTCAAAAATTAATACCTAAAAACAGTATTTGGAGTTTAGCTATAGGATTTTGCAAGGTCCCATGAATTTAACAGAAGTAGTCACACACATTTTTTCATGAAAATCCATGACATGAACTGGGAGGTTGTAGGTGAGTTGGTGGGGAATGACCCGTATGCAACTTGTTTTAAAAAACACAATTGAAACTAGAGCTGAGAAGTTTCACAGGGGAAGGATACACATTGTCTACAGTATTGCTAAACTACTACACATCCAGGAGGGATACCAGCTGGATTTTACCTGACATCGTTCTCTGAGAACCTTCTCTGTAGCTCTCCGTCCTCCAGCACCGCATCCTGCTCCGCCTCCACTCCTTTACTCTCTCCCTTTTCCCCACCCCCTGCCCCGCCTTCCCTGGCAATGCCCCTCTGTCCCACCCCCTCCGCTGCCCCATCAGGAAAAATCTCCTCGTCACCCTCCCTTGACTGACTTTTCACCTGCAGAGCTTGTGAACGGCTGATGTCAAACACAAATTCGCAAAGGAAGAGGCATGCAAAACAGAAAGGAATGCAGTTATAGGTGACCATGACACACAACAGAATTTTTAAGAATCAACATGGACAAAATAGCAAAATCAACAGAAGAAATTAAAAAAAATGATCTTTCAGTGGTATTTAAAACAAATGAGATAACAGTAAAAATGAAATAATTAAAACAAAAATTGTACGAGTTCAAACAAACATTGCAGTCACTGCAACATTAAAAATGTTTAGAGTTTTTGTAAATCATCAAATTAAAGGTAAAAGCAAACTATTGTGTCATGTCAGAAATAAGCAAACCTGCTCCTAGTAAAGTTAAGTTCAGACATTTGGCTCAAGTCTCACTCTGGCAGAACCAAACCTGTACTTAATTGATAGCACAGCAGGAAACGGTTGCTAGAGTGACATTTCCATTCTAATAACGTATGCTTTGGGCAGACTTTTTCACAGAAGAGAAAGTCTGAACGTAGCAATGCCACTCTGAGCCGCTTCAGTGTTTAAGTTCAAGGCCTGTTCACAGGTTTGCCCATTTCTGCCGATGGGGCTGGAGTTTCAAGCTGCCCCAGAAACCTTGGTGTATGAGAGGTGCCTACCTAATCTTGCGGTTCCCCCGCGGTCGCTCGGACTGGACAGACATGTAGCTCGTGCTGCTGAATCGAGAGGCACTGCTGGTCCTCGACACAGCGGACACGTCGCTTACATCACTGTCCGACGACTTGGTGGAGAGGTTGTCCGAGCCCCGCTGTGGATCCCTGCCTGACCGCTGTAGAGAGAAAAATACCAAATAAAAGACATTATGTAATTTTTAAAGTCAGGTCATTTGAAAGGTACCTGGAATGATTCTGTGTACAAAAGGGAAAGTGTTTGTTTGAATTTGCACTATAGCATTGCTACAAACGCATTATCGATTAGCTATGTAGGGGCCATCCAATGACCACAGTGAAAGTAAATCAACATCTTTGCAACATTTTTATAACCCTTTTGTATTATCCTCAATAATTTTTAGGAATTTTCTACTGATTTGATGTGTGGCTAGATATGTTTTTTTAAATTATATCATTCATTCATTTTCTGATAAAGAGCTCCAGTCTTGGACATGGAGAGCTACAAGGTCTGCTGGTTTTTGCTTTCACTTTAAAAGCCAATCAAACCCAAGAAACCAACATACGAAGCAGAATTGGGGAATCATGTGCTGGACATTTTCCCTGGGATCTTTCTACTTTCCTTTTTTCCAGACTATATTTAATCCAATTTCAATCTGATATACATGTAGCCTATATTGGTGAGGTAAATGGAAAACTTGTTTTCTGAGAACAGCCATTGAACTCCTTTAATTCCCTTGAACTTCTGGATTGGTCCAATGGACAAAAGTATAAATCATATTCATTAATCACAATTTAATGTACATATTCCTTAAGACCTAATGCAGCAGTCACCAATCTCATCTGAGTTGGGTCTTTTCTGAAACCCAGAGGTCAATCATCAATATGTGATTAACTGACCAAATACTAATGTTCTTCAATCAAACATGCATCTGTGCTGCTCCTTCTCAGGTACGATTCATGACTCATGATGTATAGAAAATGGTTACTACTCTTATTACATATAATATACTACTCTCATAACAAATAATAATTTGAAACCTTAAATTGCATTTGCTTCTCAAAAACACCTGACAGGGAACAGAGAATTTTTGAAGCTCTTCAAACAAACAAGTATATGCATTTTCTGTGTGGAAGACAAAAACATCAATTGCATCAGCAAATGTTATGCAACCGATGCCTTCAGAGGGCTTCCTGCGTCTTTGCAGTTTCCATGAAAACAAAGTTCTTCATGTTGTCGGATTTTGCTGACAATTCCGATAGATATGCAGGCTGCTTTGTAAGGGTATTTTATATAACCACAGAGAGGAGGTCATCTGTTTCAAAGCAAGGCTTCTCAGAACAACATGCACTTAAAAGATGAACCGAGACATGTTCTGTCCAACACGATGTTCCCATGACCTACCTACCATGCTTCCGGAAACCTCTCTAAAAAAGCCTATATGGCACTTCAAGGTCTGTTTGTGGTAGGGACTCTGATGAATTTCACTGTGGTAGATGGCACATAGTTCATTTCTATTGGCATACCATTGTTTTTCAAACCTAATTATTTAATTAATCTGCATTTATACCCATAATGTAAACCTGAATCAGGTCATATTTTTCTGCTGCTGCATTTACCTAGTAAATGCTAGATTGACAGTTTTATTTAAAGAAATTCATTTGAGCAAAGACAACAGCTTTCACATCTTACAGGTGCCTGCTACATGGTGCAGAAGACTCTCTGCAAGAGAGGAGAAGGCTTTGATTGTCTGTCTTAAATCCACCCTCTAATCTCTGTTCTAACCTGCTCCAGTCTGGAGTCTGAGCCAGCTACTTGTTTGTATTTGTTCATCTTCAGTTTCATCTGCCGCGTTCGCTCTTCCACATCCATGGCACCTGAGGAGAGAGGGCAGATAGAGTCAGAGGTCAAGGAGTCACAGGTGCAGAACTACCCAGCAGCCATCTCTTCAAATCAAATGCAATGGAGCTTCTCTGACAGGACTGCTGTGTTTTCATTGATATTTTTCTGTTGCACTCAATTCACTCATAACATGTCTTCTTGGATTTTCTTCCTCTTCCATATTTGGTGTATGCCACCCTGGGCTTCATTCTGTTTGACCATTTATAAGTGGAGAAGATACCTTTAACTTTATGCCAGAGGGGAAACGGGTCATACATTATATACCAGTATAGGTCTCTGTGGCAAAATATATGATCCTGGTAATACACTCCTGAAATACTATGGCTTCTCATTATTTTTTTTTTTTTTTGGTTTTTAAGAAAAAACAAATGACAATTCAGTTGTATTATTTTATGGGATGCCTAAATGTGTTTAAAATTATGCTTTTTATGTGTTCTTTGTTTTTGTACACAGAAATACATATTCATTGCCACTATCATTAATGAACATATATTAGGATTTGAGATTTCAAATGTTTTTATTCAACAAATCAACCACACATCTGAATTGAAAATGCTATACCAATTAGCACTATATATTTTGCTGAAGTAATAACTTCAAATCATAGATTTGTCATAACACTAAATATAATCCTAGTTCTACAGATAACATGCTTCCTTTTTTTTGAATGAGGAAATGCATTTTCTGCTACCAACGCTTCTTAAAGTGTACACTAAGATACACTATATTCAAATGTAGAAATTTAATGTATTTTGACATAACTTACAAACATATGCATTCACCTGTAAGTGGTGTGGTACATGCAACTACAATTCATTTTAATCACAAGACCCATATTTTGGAAGATGCATCAACAATTACATTTCTCCTACACTGTCAGAGGAACACAAAATCAGCATATGCTTGGTTAAAGCACTTGATAATTTTAACTGACTTAACTGATTAATTTCCCAAGACAGGCTTAGTCAGTGTTGACCACGTCAATGTGGACTTTGAGCCATAGCCAATAATGGTGCTGCTGGGACTGGAACACCAGTCACAAGACCCACAGCTGCAGTGACTATATATGACTCTGCTACATGATTCATCCCACAGTCCCAGAGCACAACGAGTGACCCACACGTCATGACTTAGATATCCATGCTGTAACCTTTCTTTTTCAAATTGAGGAGTTTGTGTGGAAACTGAATGCATGATTTTGCGGTTTGGCCACAACAAAAGTCATCACTGCAGGGTGAAGAATTATAGAGTTACAATATTTTATATAGTTGTGTCAGAGCAGTCTTTCATCAAACCAAAAAGTCTGTGACATTGACTGAAAATGAGCTGCTTGATATGTTTTCATTATGTGCAGAAATGCAGGATTGAGGCAAGGGAACGGTAAAAAAGGGTGAAATTTAAGATAAGTGGTGAAAAAGTTTGAACATCTGTGACCAGATGGTTACTGAAAAAAGAGGCCCTCCTCTACATTCAGAATTGCTTTTGATAAGTCAGGTGCTCCTCTTCCAACTCTAACATTGAGTGGGTATTCTGTGCAGCCCTGTAAACAGCCACGCAGTCCAATTACCAATGTGATGTACATATGCATGTACAAGCCAGTGCACACCAGACATTCTCACAAAATCACGATGACTTACAGGAAATGTTGTGGATTTCTCTGCAAGTACTTAACTCAACCTCGTGTGGCAGAGCATTACAGGACTACTTAAAAATACCCATATGTTCCAAAAAGAAAACATTGTTTGATCAAAAATATTTTTATGGAGCATTGAGGAATGGACATATAGTGCATTTCCATTTATCCAAATGGTTTTAGCTGATGTTGAAAAACGTGCAATGATGAATGCTCATGTCAACATGTGAAATCTCATTAGCTCTGCGCCTTACTTAAAACTACCTGCACGCTGCTGAATTTCATTTACACTGACATTACATTTTCATATTTAGTAGACATGTTTAACCAGAGAGGCTTAAAAAAGGGAATTCAATAGGCTTGGGACTCAAACAGAGATGAAACCCAGTTGCTAATGTTGCAACGAATAGTAGCAGTCATTCCCCATGATTTAAGACTACAGCAGGAGTGAAACACATGTAGGAGTCTACCAGAACACACCCAATTTAATCACATCAGATCAGACCACAGATTACAATATGACACTCAAACTAGAAGGGGAGCAGAAGGCAATTGGGAAGAGTTTCAGTGACCCTACCTGCGTCTCCATCCTCTGCAGCCTCCTTCTCAACTGTATATATTTTAAGAGGGTGGTGATGGGAACACAGAAGAATGGGGGGGGGGGGACAGTAATGAAAGACATGGGTGATGAGGTGCTGGTGAAAAATTCAACACTGAGTCAACACTGAATGTTTAATGGATTATATTTTTGCAAATCTGTTTTTTTGAGTCTTCACCAGTGTAAAATAGGTAAAGGATACATGACTTGCCTTTGCCAGTGACTTATGAATGGAGTGTTGTATGATCTTTCATCTACATTATTGCTTCAGTGGATAGTCTGCACATTGACAGCATGGGAGCAAAAGTTAAGAGCAAGGTATTCATAACGTACCAAAGGACGAGGGAGCTGGCAGAAAGCGGCTGAGGCTTGTACACCGATTGTGTGATTTTTACACTTGTGAAGACATAATAAGCTTAATAATTGTAACATGCAAAAAAAAAAAAACACCACTCAAAGCTGTCTGTCACATGAACATCAAAATGAACAATGGAAAATTAATTTAAAAAATGACAATAATATGTAAATGACCACAGAAGCCAGAGGGAAATAGTTGTTTATGAGAACAATGTAACATTCAATCACTTAGAGACACGGTTCATTTTTGTATAAAGGGAGTGCCATCCTTTTAAACTCTCTCAGATAGCCAAGGTCAGACCTTGCTTAGACGTTCATTAGAGGCAGGATATGACATCTATGGTACCGAGCTTACATCAGCATCATTAGAGGTTTAGCAAAAATGCAAGGACCTGTACAAAACTTGTCAGTTTGGACTTTTTTTTAGACAGCTCTTGTTTTCACCTTTTTATCCAGAATTTAACTGTCAAGTCAGTGCTGTGCCACCTGCAGTGCTGCAGCTGAAACATGCACTCCTCTATTGTACTTCCCCCTAAGCTCCTAACTAGTCTTTAGATTACAGGCCACAGAAAACTACAGGAAAGAGATAGCACCAACTGGCCAAGATGGGTATCATTTTTGGATAACAGGTTGCTATATTTGATTCAAATATTTTAACCGTTGTAACTGAAAATATAAAGGCGTTTCCAAAAGGCCCGTCATCTGTTTTAATATCCATGGACAGACAAATGGCACGAAAAAAAATGAAGAATACATGTAGGGAGTTTTTTTCTACAGAAGGAAAGCTGAACCCAAAGGACTAAAATGGTATTCATCTTCATTTATAATAACCACCCCCGTACTTTGTTTATGTTATGTGGCATGATTCCAAGCTTCTATATTTCTCCGACCTACCTCATTTCCTTTCTCAACACATACAGTATGCCCTCAGAGAATTAGAAAGAACTGCTGTTTCCTCATAGTTATCTGTACTTTTATCTTATTGCGATTAATCAAGCAGATCGATGGATGCGCCTTTCATCTTACATAACAGTGCCTGTCATTTCCAAGAATGAGACACCCTGTGGCCACACCTGAGGTGCCCATTAGCCACTCTGAAGCTAAAAGGGCCTCTTAATTTTAGTGAAGGCCCCAGCCCTTGATCCTCATTCTGTTCTGGACACGTAACCTATAAAGAGCTCCAGGTTTTGAATTCTCACGTGACATGTGAATTTCTGCTTTGTGAAACCCTGAGGGGACCCCTGTCAAGTGATAATTTAAGTTCAAGCAAGGCCTGTCACCTTTAAACCACCACCCTGGACGAAAAGGCGAAACAGGAGGAGCCTTTGGAAAACAAGTCTCAATGGCTTTAGATAAGCTTTTAAGCACAAATGTGGTTTAAATTGGGTGAACATCCTCTTTTTTTATATTTGCTTTCGGCTCACTTCCAGATGCACAAATAGCCTTCTGAATGCATGCACTGTACAAACAAGTGCCTTGCATTTGCCTGTCTCATGCAAAACATTAAGCAATAACTATGAACATATGTCTATGCCCTGACAGGAGCACCACTAAAATCATCTACTCATCCATTAACACATACACTTTTTAGTTTTTACTGACTGAATGCAGGTGTCATAGAAGCTTTTATATAAAGTCTTCAGTGATTTGGTATCCGTTTACCAACAGAAATGCTCATTGGGAATCAATAGACTGTTATATCGTATAACATATATATGCACTTTTAGAACTTTGGTTGAATTGGTTTCTGAAATTACAGTATGCAGGAACATAATATATTCCTTGCAAACAATACTAAAATGGTCTTCGTATAGTTAATTTAATATCTTGTAACAATCGTGTTTCCCTACGTTCCCAGTTGACTGCACTGCATCAGCAAATTTAACAATGCAAGCTGTGGGAGTACAATGAGGTTGCCTTTGTTAACTTTAACAATGGAATAAATGACCAAAAATAACCTGAGGTAATGCAAAGTTAGCTCCCCACTAGCATTCCATTACCTCTGCAAGTACAGTACACCGAGCACTTCACACTCACAACTATCCACAACTGGTTTGGTTTCAGCATGGATCTGAGTACAAAGAAGACATATGTGTGACGTCTATATTCAGAGCAAACAGCTGTACTGAAATATGTGTATGCATACAACAAGCCCTTATTATAGCCCAATTAAGAGATGGCCACTTACTCTGCCATGCCTTGATTGGAAGTGCTACAAGATGATTGAGACCTTCAGACTTGAAAGTCCCAGCGCACCAGTAACCATGGCAACAACTGTTGAAACAACCTCAAAGCATTACTTGTCCAATTTATTCTCCAACACACACACAAAAAATGTAGCATGCACAGTCTTCAAAAAAGGAGAAGAACTCAAAGTTAGAGGAACATAATGCTAATAATAACAACAATACCTTCCATAACTCAACTCAGCTCACTGGCTGAATAAAGCTGCTGTTTCCATGTCAAAAAAGCTCCAGGTTCACATTAGCGAATCCTTGCAAATATGTGGTAGACCCAATAATATGTTAATTTATTGTGCTGTAACTGCAAAAAGAGGTTACGCTATCTTGGATTCACTTGTGAAAATGACAGCTTTGATGGAATGTGTGCCACAAAAACACTTCAATGGATGCTCCCGCTTTTGCCAACAATTAAACATCAGTCAGAGTACAGAATTGTACAGAATGCTCTGAGGGAGGGTCAGCCAGGAAGAGTTTGTTTCTATGGTTTCTATTGGTCATATTGTATTCGTCACCCACAATGCCACTCTACTTATCACAAAGAACAATGGGGACTACGCCAGGCTACACTAAGAGCATCTACTAAAAGCGCACAGGGACTCTAGATGGAGTGCTGGACACCCCTGCCATCCAGCAGGACCTCTACATTGGCTGAGCAGTAGGCTTCCACATAGGAGACAAACCTGACTCAGAGGGGCAGGAGCATTGTCCCTTCAGGCCAGTGGGTACTGTACCATTGACACTTTTCTTCTGGTCTTCCCATGTCACTTCTGAGGTAATCCACAAGGAAAAACATGGCTGTTCACAAGACACACCAAAAACCAGTAGAGACAAAAGCCGAGTGCTATGCAATGCTCAAAGAGGACATGCCTATTATTATTATTATCATTATCTTATCATGCTTTATTATTATTATTTTTGGAATGTTTGCGAGCATTGCAAATGCTCTATACTCTATACTAGTGTAGAGAGGCATACAAAGCAGTATTTGAGAGGTTAAAATTATTTCACATGAGCAAATGAAGTAATACTGTCCACTTTTCTGGTCAACATATTGAGAAATTTGGGTCAAATATGATAACAGTATACACTTCTGTAATGCAGTCTTACCCCCAAATGCCATATTTTGTGAAGTCTTTTCACATAATCAGTTTTCACATAATCAGTTGCTTCATTCAACAAGCAAGAGATTTTTCTCTCATGTCTTATGAATTATTATTTATTATTAATACAGCTGGGAAAAGTTGATTTCCATCTTTGTTCTCAAGCAAAGGTAAAAATTTGAGGACACAACTATCAAAAAGGCAGCCTCTGCACACGGCTAAAGAAACTTGGAGCCGTTGGATTTAAGTTTCAGACTGTAGCGCTTTTGATTATGAAATAATGATGCCATCACAGCAAGCCCAATGACAATTTAACCACACTGTGACAGCACTACAGCAATTATACGTTTTTTTTTTTTTTTTTTTTTTGCATTTTTACTCAAGCAATCTCTGGGTTGTCATGGATTTGATGTCTATGATGTCAGAATGCCTATTCTCAACCAGAATTATTCTTGTGAAACAAATTAATACACTCTAGTGAGTCATTAGGCATAAATTTGTATCAAAGTAAATCATTTCAGTGCGTACGGCCATAAGCAAGAAAAACATCAGCTATGTTATGATATTACTCATTTTAATAAAATGTATTAATAAATTTCATTTTTGTGAAATTTGTATTAAAAAATTAATGAGCTGATCTCAAAGGGTGAGCAGGCAAAAGGGCTGATGAAAGAGAAAAATGCGGAACAAATCCACTATTTCAGCACTCTCAGTTAGAACAGCTCCTGTCTGAGAAAAATGTGTGAGTTTTGCGCCATCTGCAGGTCAAAAAGTTTTGTACAGGTGTGCAAGTTTTGTTGTACTGTTCTTGAAAATAAATAAGAATCTACCAGGAGGCTACTTGCAAGCTGCTTTAAATAAAAAAAATGTCTTCTTGGAAATTGTAAACAAATGGAGCATAAATCTTACTTCAGATTCAACACAGAACTAATTGTTCACTGCTGCTATGAGTAACTATTTATCATCTTCAAAGCCATACTTTGAATTCATTACAGCTCTATCTCACAGGTAATTTCCATTTTTTGATAAATCCATCTACTTTCCAGCCTCCATTATAATGGCACAAAACACACTGTGCATACATACAGTCTCTGATAAAACTGTTAGGCTAGGCTAGGTCTACTCTAATTCACTAGGACACTAATTCACCAGCACTAAGACAGGCTACTCAAACCTCTAGAGACCGTACAAAAGCACAACTAAAGATCTAGTCTGCTACAGCAACACAGGGTCACAAGAACTTGCCTTTTCTCCCAATGACAGGACCCTGAGGCTTTGCACATACTTAATGGTGTTAGGAAATAGACAGCAAAATTAATGAGAGGATCGGACAGTCCTGGAGCAACACAAGCAATACAAGGGGACATACACACACACACGCACATATGCACACAAGCGTGTACACTCACACAAATCTTCTCTTACCAATCAATTTTCCTAGATCCAATTAAAGTAGTTAATTAGTTACATTCATCTCTACATCCTCCAAAATTCATGCCCATAAAACAATTAGTAGGGACAAACACAATATTCTGCCATAAATCTTCATTTCTTAAGAATGCCAAGATAATCTGAAGCTGATTATCAATGATAGAGAGAAAGAAACAATAACCTACACATTCACATAAGCACAGACACAGACAATTCCAACCACATGAGGGGGGCATAGAATATGAGGTATAGGAATACAAGAAGACGAAACAGAAAGCCTGTCTGCTGGAAAAGTGCCTGCCTTTGCCAGTAAAGTCTGGATGATGTTCAGAGCCTACAGCAAGCCATGCCAGCAAAGCTAATGAGCACGCCCTTCCTATTTATGATCCGACCCTAAAAGAAACTGAAGCAAGGTCTAGCTAACCTCTGGCAAAACCCTCCTGACCTAAACATTACATTTGTGGTAGGCCAGAACATCATTATTTGAAAGATTACTACCTATCTTTCCAAGGGGAAAGTTAGGCTTTCTATAGAGACAGTATAGACAAAGGACAGCATTCCTGCTACTATAATCTGAATTAAAAAATGTAATTTAAATTTTTTCTTCAAAAATGTGCATAATGAAGCCTATTTATATATTGTTTTGATATTATTTTTAGTTTCAGTTATCATTAATTCAGTTAATTAATTGAGAGGTCAATTATTGTGTGTGTTGTTTTGTGTATGAGTGACTGAGTGGGAACATATCTGTGTATCCGTACGCATATGTGTGAGTGTTTTTACTCTTTTGTGTATCTAAGTATGTATATTCGTATATGAGTGGTACTTTTATTTGGGAACATGTATGTGGATAAGAGCACAAGAGTGCATTTCCTTGTATTTACTTCTTTGTTGATTTGTGTGTCTGTTTCTGGACAAACAATAGTGTAATTCAGATATGCAAATGTATAGTATACAAACACACATTTCAGAGATTAGTGGGTATAGTGCAATTTCTCCCTCACAGCTACAAGGAGGCCATTGCCACATAAAATAGGGCACAATGCATCCAGTAAAACAATATAAATAGTATTTTTTAGTTGTAAACAAGCTACTCTTTTTGAGTTACGCTACCTGATTGAGTTTTAACTCATAAGTGTGTCCATCACTACCCCACTCTGCTATGCAATGAGCCAGTAATATGAGGTGGTTAGTGGTATCCAGCAGACACAAGTGGTTGTGGAAGAGGTTAAGCCCCTGCTAGTCTAAGACACACCTGGCACAGATGCCTGTCGTGGGAGGGGTTTTGGGATTTGAGGCTCCACGCCTGCTTGTGCTGTGCGGCGTGGTCAGTAAATGGAGAACATGGTTACAAAGACATTGATTACAAAGACAAAGGCAGTGGAGAAGGTAGGGGAAAAAACTAACTAATAGATCAATTTGGTATTCTTAAAATACCAATGATCAATTTCACATCGATTTGAAAATGCCTCGACTGGTAAAAACTGTGCTTTTTTGTGATATGCTACTAATCTAATTAAGCTAACCCAGTAATAAATAGTCTATACCATATATGCTATCCAACTATTAGTGATAGAGGAGCTAAAAACAACTGTATGCATTTTTATACTTAATGACAGGCACAACTTGGAATTTCTGTTAAAAATGTAAAGTAGCATACATTTTGAAATCATTTCCAAACCCTTTCAGTTCAAATTCAAGGACTCAATTGATGTCAAGCAAATGGCACTCATATCACCATTTTGGCATGCTGACTAAACTGAAGAGGAAATAGACTAAACTCCCCCAATGAAGATAAAAAAAACATAACTGAAGTTCTGGAATGTAATGTCTACTGAATGAATCACAGAGTGGTAAAAACACAGTCCTGCTACATTATACCCAGATTCTGCTTTAAAATGGGCTTTAGGACACACCTGGCTCAGAGGTTTGTCGTGTGATGCGTTTAGGCAGTGGAGGCTCCTCCTTCGCTTGTTCTGTGTGTTCTGGGGTCAGTAGAGGCAGATGATGGTTACAAAAGTAAGAAAGACTCATCATAAAATGGTTTCACAGAGCTCGTCTTACAGCTCCTGTTGTGTTTTTATTTAGCAATACCTTTTTAAATGTTGAGAGCATACTCATTCATATTCTTCAGTGGAATCCATATAATTTTCAGTAAAATGCAGAAGTCAATAAAAAAAAGCTATGCTCTATTTATTTTGAAGATGAATATGCTTTCTTCGATACAATAACAGTCTTTTGTATTTACAACATAAAAATATTCAATCTCTGCTTTCAAGAAAGGCTCGTAGTAACTGCATATTATTGCTATCTATCAAGAAAAATGCAGTGCTATTATGGGCTCCCTACACTCTACAGCAGACTGGAGCAGATTCCTGTTTAGGGGGGGTTTAGGCAGTTGAGGCTCCTCCTTTGAATGGGCAGTGAGTGGGGTCAGTAAATTCAGTGGAAGGTTATGAATAATTAACATAGACTACAAAGAGTCAAAATTCAATAAAGTCAACAACAGGAAAGTGACAACCTCAGGAAAGTGACCTTTCCCTGTTTTTCTGCTTTTGTGTTTTCAAATGTTGTTTTGACCCCTTAGAAACCAAAGGCTTGATTCAAGCAAGACACACCACAGTCAAAACACACACACTCCTCTGATACACTCAGTAGTAAACTAATGACTAGTTTCAATGTGACTGGCTACACAGACCAACAGCAGAACTAGCATTTGTATGTCAAGACTCAAATTTCTCATTGATGATAACAGGTTAGATTGTGGGCACCCTGCATGTCATATATCATATATAGGTCATAAGGGGCAGCCTACGGTCAAGGTGAGTTCTGTTACTGGCTGAGCCACTCAGGAGCTGCCTGGAACCCCTGCAATTCTACAGTCCTTCTGAAGAATGCCTCAAAAATCTGGTATTTCACCCACTAGTGACTCAAATAAAAGCAAACTTTTTTATTGTGAGAAGAGCCGTATTTAAACCATTTAAATATGTAAATTCACACCTAAATTACTTTGACATAACTTGATTATATATGATTATAGACAGCTTGTGAGATGTCTATAATCATATATGTTTGAGTTGACATATAATCTCAAAGCTTGACCCACTATGCTTCAAGGATACTACTAATTAGGCTTTGGAAAGAGGGCTTAACTAGTCAGCTAACTACAGAACTACAGAGGCTAGCAATTAAAATAGTTTTATAGCCAACCAACCAAATCGAGGCTAGGTGTGGCCAGATGTAGCCAACCTGGCAACTGGTGGACCATTAAAAAAAATCTGACAATATCTATGATTGTTTTACAGGACAGTGAAGCGTTTCACTAATGGTACCATCCTCTACTGATTTGGGTTCCTGCAGCGCTGCGGGAACCCAAATCAGAATCACAACACACTGCTGAGGCCTCTTCTAAGGTTAAGGTACCCTAATACTGAATTTTCATTACATGTCAGGTAATGTGTCACTTCAACTAATGTGAATTTCAATTATTTCAAATGTTGAGTCATATATGATACATACTGGAAGGCAGCTCAAATTATCCACTATAGGAGTTTTGAGGGTTAAACTGCTAATTGGGTGCGGAGGGTTAACTCCTATTCCAAGACACACCTTGCAAGGCTGATTGTACAGGTAGAGGTTGAGGGGGATCAGGATCCTTCACTGTGTGGACTGTGGGACGGGTCAGGACAGGAGATGAAGATGGTTATACATACATGACTACATATCTAAATAAAACGGAGTATAAATCAAATTTTATACAGACACAAACACAAATTGTCAGGAAACTTTTTAGCAAGCTAGCAACTGAAATAGCCCATCTAAGCAAATTAAAGGCAGCTGGTAGATAAACACCACAATCAGCACACAGCAAATAATAATTTGTTTCATGGTACATTGCCCTTTATTTTCCTTACATTTCACTCAGGACAACATCCTCACCTCTGCATGCATCACGGTTCTTTATTGGTGCTGCAGCACACTACCCCAACCTCACTGACAGTGAGAACCTACCATTCTGAAACACTGTGTTCCAGCTGTGTTCCAGTACAAAGTCACAGCTTTATTTATTTATTTATTTTTCATATTTTCATGGCAAACACCACGTTTACCCTTATTTGCATGGACAGTAAGAAACTCCTCTCACTGTCTAAAGTCTATCACAGAAGCAACTCTGGTCCCCTATTGAATTTTAAAGGGTTAAACTACGGGTTAGGAGAGGTAAGACTCCTCCTACTCTAAGGCACACCTGGCACAGGTGTTTGTTGTGGGGAGGGTTGAGAGGGTTCACACTCTCCACTTGCATGAGCTGTGGACGGTGACAGTAGTTGCAGAAGTTGGTCATGGAGGCTTGACAGATATATTCCTAAAGCAAGTACACATGAAAATGCAATAAGGGCAGCACTGGGCAAGAGAAAATTCAATCATGTTGGCTCATGTGTCTGCAGTTTCATTATTTTTTATTATTTTTTTAGTGTAATTATTTTTAACTTTCTTCTCCTAAATTTCATATTCAAATTACGCCTCGAGACTGTGTTTAGAATGGTGTACCACCCATACCCATGCAGGTAATATTGCAAATATAGCATCTGTACTTCTGTTATGCACTCGCTTTTGAGCCAATGATTATTTCTAACAAAACAGGCTGTACTGTATTATGGAGAGATGTATCTCTCAGCAATGAAAACTGGCACTGTTCACATGTTTGTTGAAAGAACTAATGCAGTGTTAGTGTGAGCACGGGCGTTCTAACACTAAGACACACCTGGCGTAAATTCCTGCTGTGTGAGGGGTTGGGGGGATTCAGGATCCTCTTTTGCATGGGCTGTGGGCAAGGTCAGTAGATGCAGAATATAGTTATAACCACCTGTCCTGGATTTCCCGGAATTGTTCTGGAATTGTTTTCACTGTCCAAGAAAGTACACATCTCTTCCTGGAAAACTAGTCCTGGATTTTAATCAGTTCTGATCTTGTTCACTTTTGTCAGTGAGAAATAAAAACAAAAAAGCTCATTGGATTTGTGCATTTCATTGGTTAATAGATTTATTTTACCTAGCAATTCTATACGTGTGAAACTACAATAGATGTAGTTTTGTGCGTTTTGTTTCAAAAACAGTAACACATGTAATCATATAACGTACTGATGTAGCCGATGTTCAGCATCACATGCTGATTTGTTTTTATGGTTGTAGAACTTCAGCTTATTTTAGAATTGGCTGGCAAAAGGTGTAATGGCAAGTGAATCAGGGAGTAAGTCAGCAGGTCCGTCTCCAGTTTCTCATTAAGTAAGAGAAACTATAACATCTTCCTCATGTCTTTTGGAAATTTGAGGCAGATTCACTATGGTAATTTTCAATACAAAGAACTGAATATTAAAGCATTTTGTTTTAATTGTGACAAAAAACTAAACAGTTAAATGTATATAAATATGAATTAACACTTCTAACCCCCCCCAACCATAACCCCCACCCCCTGCATCCCAGATTTTTACAAGCCAGAGGTGGTAACCCTAACTAGGCACTATTTTGTATACATAGACCACCTTCAGTTAGTGGAGAATGTCGTCGGTAAGATCGATACCCAGCAATTAAAACAGGTTTGTAAACAAACTCCTCAAGTCTACGTCTACCAATCTAAAAGCAGACTAACGTTAACTGATAAGTAATGAATTATTTACAGCCCATGTAACTTCACCTGGCACAGGTGCTTGTTGGAGGCAGGGCTGGGGGGATTGAGGTTCTTCCCTTACATGTTCTGTGGGTAGGGTCAGTAGATACAGAAGATCACAAAGACATGACTGCCTTAACCTAAATTAAGCATATATCATAATACAATTAATGCTAAAGAGGGAAATCAACTTCACAGCTTAATCAAAAAAATCAACCAACTGAATCTGTTCTGTGTTCCTGGGGTAGTCAATATATCACATTCAAGTTAGGCTAGCTATGTTTCCAGGACTGTAATATGATAATGTTTTGTCAGGAAGGTATTTTTTAGTGACTACTCAGAAAGCTAGTTTGCTATCCATCAACTAAAACAGGTTAATTGAAAACTAAGTCTATCAAAGTTGAAGTACTTTAGCTAGAAAGCCATCTAATAGCTATAACAATTAACCAACACAGTCTTTTCATCCTACTAATTTCACCTGGCACAGGTGCTTGTTGTGGCAGGGACTGAGGGGGCTGAGGCTCCCCTTTGGCATATTCTGTGGGTGGAATTATTAGATACATGAGATAGTTACAAATAATTGACAGTTAGGCAAGCACATTCCCAACATTGCTGATATACTAGTTTGTGAGTAGTAATAGTGGCTACTTAACTAATTGGTCACTAATCACAGGTCTACATCCAGCTAACCTTAGCAAAGCTACAGCTAGTAAATGCTATAACAGTTAGCTACTGCACTAATCTGTGTGGCCCACTTAAATTCACCTGGCACAGTTGATTGTTGTGGGAGGGACTGAGGGCATTGAGGCTGTTTCCTTGCATGTACTGTAGGCTGGGCTATCAAATAAAGAGAACATTGCAGCCTTTTGACTAAGTTAAGTACTCATCAGAATAAAAAGCTGGTTGTAGAAGGAAGCTCTTTGTTATGTATTAAACTATTTGAAGAGGATGATACAGCAACACTTCAAAATACTTAAAAAATTATTTTAAGTATAATAGAAACAGAAACATATGGAGAAAAAAGACCTAATACATGTCATACTCAGCCTAGATATTCAAACTAGGTCTGATAAGCACCTTACAATTGGCCTTCTTTTTAGAAAGGAATTCCACTTAATCATAGCGCACTGGGCCTTCATTGTCACACCTCTGCTGCTGTTTCAAACCCTTTGCTGACACTAATAAACCATGCCACTGACGTATAAACCAAATCAAATCCGTACTGACGCTAGACTCCCTGGACTTCAGCACTGCACAGGGCAGGGCAGTAACTGGGCTCTGCGTCCCAACTGTCTGACAGTGATGAAAAGAGCCTCTCCTCTCAGCCTTTAATTTCTAACCTGCATGCTTTTGCAGCACCAGACTGGGGGTGGGGGCCAGATTTCACTAATGATTCTGCACTATGAAACAGACCCTGGCATGGTAGTTTGAATATAAGAATAATTTTTCTCCATTAAAACGTACAGTTGATTCATTCCACCATTACTAAATATTCATAAATGTGATATTACAATACAGACTAGGGTTTGTAGATTCAGAAATGACTGTTACACACATTAAGGTGAACTATATGTAAAGTGATACAGCTACACCAATATTACTCCCATCACTACAATGCATAGTGTAACCTTGTGTCACCCTATCGTGCTCAACATTTACCTTTTTCACAAACAGTTAAGGGTAACATTGACTAATCTTCAGTACTGTATTTCAATGATGAGCAAGGGCATCATGAATAATTTATCAAACATTTATGACTAATAAAGAGTAAAATATAGGGTAAAAATATAGATAACATGCAGCTATAACTTATACAGACTTCTCTAGTTGGAAGTTATGTTGTTATTGTGTTGCCGTTATTGTGTCAAGATATTTTGGTTTTAACCACCTTGGCCAGACCTACTTAAAGTGGCTTCGATATTGCTTTCCTTTATAAATGCATATTACTGAAGGTTACAATCTTACAGCAACCTCAGCAGTATAGCACGGTATGGTCTGGAGGATTTCCTATAGAATAGCCACTGGGTGGAGGGCTAAAGCAAATGAAAATGAAAGATGCATCTACAAGCTATGCCACAACACCAGTTATGACATGTGGGGTACATGATAAAGTACAGTATTTTACAGACAATAATTTCTTTGTTCTATATTCTGGATGAAATGTCAGGAATGATAAATTTCACTGGTTTCATACCTGAAGATTACCCAGAAGCTCTAGGATCGATTGGAACTGAAAGTGTATTATCTCTTTACCTTCAGTTTAAATTTTACTCCTTTCTTCTTGACTTTCCCTTATTGCAGAGTACATGCACAAACATATCCTGTATTTATGCGCTTTAGCATACAAAGGCACTTTTGATGAGGTCATACATGACCTCAACAACCGTACAAATCACCACTGTAAGTGGAACGGAAAAATCTAAACCTATGAAGTGACATTTGAGGACAAAGACAAGTCTAAGAAAACGCAAATAAAAACAATTGCGCTCAGACACTGCCAAATCACACTGACAAGACAGGATACAAAAAAGTATACAGATACAGAGATTACAAACATGGACTGGCTGCAACAGACATTGCATGGCTTCCTGAAACTGAAGAGTGCAAAGCACTGTGGCTCCAAACTGGGAGCAGGTCTAAGCAGTAAAAATATTGGCGCTGTGAAACCAACTGATGCCCGTTGCAGACGGGTTTACGGTCGCAAAGACAGCCTTTCCCAGGCTACCCCTGCAAAACTAAACCCCCAACTAATGGCTACAGACCTTCGTAAGGCTCTGTTCCTTGGTCTCCATCTTCTGTGGAGGAGTGGAAAGAGGAACCAAGCAGAGATGTTAAATGAAACTGTTCCATGAGATTGGATCATGACACAGCATTGCATTTAACATTGGATTCATGGGGAGGTGATTCTGGACACATACAAATACAGTACATAAAGGTGACAACATGAACTTAGGACCCCAATTCTGTTGGTGTACTGTATATTGCAGAATAATCTCTGCCTAATGGCCAGAGTCAGTTTTTACTGTAACGTGTGCCTTTGACATACCATGGATCAATGATTCTAAAAGTGTTTTTGAGAATACCCAAAATTCTGGAATGTTCTTTACACTCATTTTTTTGATTTATTGCACTAATCAAAATGTTAACAGTGAAAACTAATACAGCAGAAGTACAGTAAACCTTTTATTTCAATTAAGTGGTGAGGCTCATTACTGCCTAAAAGGACAGAGGGACTTTTAAGTCACACCTTTTTTTCTTTAAACAGAATGTGAATACCTCTGTAATAAGATTCAAAATGAAACTACTGGACATCTGAAATTCAGAGCGTGTTTTTAACTGAGAATTTCCTCCTGAAAGGAACACTGGAGTATGGTCAGTTTTTCAGTAAGCATTCAGTTACTTACTTCTCTCCAGCGTCCCCTTCGAAGGGACCTGTGGTAGCTGCCGTCCTCTCCGACAAGACATGGGGGTACTAGTGGGGCTGGTTTGGACTGATCCGCTGCGGGGGTGAGCCCTATGGGACACACAGAAGTTAATGCTCAACATGTCACATGCAAGTCACTTGAAGTGAATCCCCACAAAGGCAACCAACTTTTTCTTGAACGTCAGTAAAATAAAGACATAAATATGTTTAAAAAACAAAAAAAGAAAAAAGAATACATTCCACACCAGCACTCTGTGTGAAGGGAGAAAATGGCTTCGGATTGCAACACAAACAACAACACAGAACCACATTTGTCAGGTACTGGTAGAAACTCTTTTTATAATGCCATAAACAATCACTGATATGTATAACCTGAGAAAAAGGATTGTATCAATTGTACAGATATATATGCCGTTTCACATATATACATATACAATCCTTAACATGTGCAACCATTAGGGTGCACTTTGTTAAGATTTGATAAAGCCAAGGCTAGTCAATACTGTTAGCATTCTATAGTGACTTGCTTGGCTTTTAAAAATGCATTTCATTTACTTGGATACAGTTAAAATAGTGATTACATGACCATGATTGCAAATCTGAAGGTTGCCTTTCACTATTGTACTAAAATTCTTTCCACCCATACTTTCATATTAAATATTCCATACAAACCTTGTTAACTACACTGGATTCTAGACCAATTACCTTACCCAGAAAGTTTCTCTACTTACTGTCATACCATCATCAAAAGCTGCTCATCACACCAACTATTTTAGAATAAAAAAAGGTAGCAGAAATCTACAAACCCAAACTATCATCCATAAAAGTACATTATTGTACAGGTGAACACATACTTAATCACCAACTGAAAGGGAAAGGTCTTGACACGGAACTCAGCATGAGTCTTGATGTATGACCTCTCCCTGTCACTTATGAATGGTCATGCAAGCACCATTGTTACGCTGCAAAACTACAAAATTAGGCAGCATCTAACAGTTATGCATGTGTGTGTCTCACACAAACACATACATATGTGCTCTGTACATTCTAATACACATTTATGCTGTATACTGTACCCAAATAAATCATTACATAACTGCAACATATCACAAGGTCACAGCATGCCGTAATATGACTTTACAATACCAGTCACACACATTTTACACTCTGGAATATTTTGAATTGCTTGGTTGCAGAAAGAACATGGTAAAATAACTGTTTTCCGACACATTTTCAAATATTCATCCTGTCATAATGAGGATGAATTAAAACAGGAACAAATGGCTACACCACAATAAACACCCATGCTAAATGTTAACTGTAAAGATAAAATACAATATACTGTACACTGTTGAGGCTGAACAGTTCTGCAATTAAACTAAACACCGATATATTCAAATAGCTACGTTCAAAATGGTAAATCATACATTTATTTATAAAAAATATATTTATTAATAGACTACAACCTATGGATCTTACCACAGTCACATTACGAATGAATACATACTGACCTGATATGACTCTTAATATTAATATCATACACATTACTAAGGACAAAGGGGCATGAAAAAGTGCAAGAAAAAGGTCTTACACACAGTACTGAATTGTGGGTCAACTGTGGAAAGTAGATGAATAACTCAAGGTTAAAATTTGGCATTGCAATAAAGGGAGATTTTTTTTTCAGCTTTACTCTTGTGTATGTATGCCTTGAGTGTTCATGAAAAATTAAAAATGGTAGGAATATTTCAGCTCCATACTTTAAATGTTAAAACATGTGTTTTATCAATGATCAAATATAGTTGGTGATAATTGTGGGAATATTCGTTGCAATACTAACCCACATCAACTTACAGGATATTCACCTTCCCATCATCATTGTAATAAATGATTTGTTTTGCTTGGTTTAACTGAGTGAATAGAAAAAGAGCTGAGCGAGCCTAGATTTGGATTGGGACACTGTAGGAACATTGAAGTGCATTAGTCATTTCACAATCATTACACATTTGGCACATAGTCTGGTCATTTCAACCAAATTCTCAAAAAGGCACTATGGAGTCTGCACTAAGGATGATGTCAAATGCAAAAAAAAAGGACAACAAAAAACTTGCAGTTATCTTTGCTATGCTGCAAGGAAAGAGTGAGTAGCCACAAGTGTCTAAATGCAAGACACTGATTTAGACACCCAGATTGCTTGATGAGCCACATAAACAAACAAAAAAAATCAACCAACAACCAAAAGGAGATGCTGTTAAATATTTAACAACAATGTTAGTAAAGAAAGAACAATGGCAGCCACACACCATTATATCCGGTTGGAATATAAGTAGTGTGTCTAAAACAAAAAGACGTTAGTATCTACCATCTCTACTGTATACGTCTAAACTACAGATGGAAACTGAAGTACAGCACTGTCACTACAGGAGAAAATAAAAGGGTGAACTGGCAGGAGGAGGGGGAGGGAAGTATTGCGTGAAGAGGGGGGGCGGATAAGGGGTGCGGTTGAATTAGTCGGGCTGTTGTGATTCGTCTGGGTCACCTCGTTAAGGCAGGTGAGGGAGGGGCGGATCTTCCGGACGGTAAGGACGGCATGGACCTCATGTGGTTGGACTCGGGGCGCTCCGTGGATCGGGAGCGGGAGGAGAAGGTTGGGCGCTCCAGCGATGGTCGCTGATCTGCAGACCTGGACCTGTGATAGTCATGCCTGTCCAGGCCTCTGCAATGCCTGCAATGTTATTCAGAGAACCCACTCAGTGCCACCCGGGACCTGGATGGGGGCAGAACACAGGACAAAGCCAAGGGCGGGACCCCGGCCCAGCCCGGCCGACGAGGCCCTCCTGACCTCAGGAACGACAGTGGCAGGAGGGGGATGGGGCAAGGTGGTTGTTGGTTGGTAATCTAATAGATGTGGCCAGCGGCAGACAAGAAAGGGTAGCTAGCTGCATTCCAAAGTTCTCTCAAGTCTTAGGTGATAGCTTTGTGTTACCTGGGGCTGTGAAAATTTGGAATGAAGTTCAGTACAAGGGGAAGGAAAAAATACAACATCTTCCAACACCATAAAATAACTTTCAGTGGCCACTATCGAATCTTTTAAAGTAAATGAAATTGCGATTGATCATTATGAAAATCTCTTCAGCCAAACTCGCCGGAACTTTTCTTTTTTCTGTCATAACATTCTGTTGCGTACAGGCCATTTCCAGATCTCAATATTCAGGCTTTGGGAATAAAGAGTTAACATTGGAATGTAGCCACTTTCTATGCAGACTTTGAGGGGGGCATGACAGCGAGTGGCTCATTGCAACACAATGTGTGAGGGGACCAATGGGGCACTGCCAGGGGGTGTCTCTTTGGCAGCTACAAAATCAGCTCAGATGAAGTCTGGCCCTATGGCATATGTTTTACGGTACTAACAGCACAGACAGGACCAGACTTAAAATCACCCTGATCTGACATGCCACTCACACTGCCTTGGCATGTTTGTATGGCCGCTTGGAGAATCCTATGAAACACGCTGTATTTGTAAATAGGTTTTTAGGTCATTAAAGTGAGATGATTTGGCACATTCAGCCGTCCCGATAGCAGCTCTCTTATGGCGGGTGTTTATTATATCCTGGTCTTCCAGAACTGTGAGGGTAAAAAAAAAAAAAAAAACTTTGGAGTACCCATTCTTGAAATGAGGGCAGAAACCAGATTAGAAGGAAGAAAAGAAACCAAAGATGCAAGCATCAACCCCTCAGGGATGGGACCTAAGCAAAGTTCATTCAAAAAAAGACAAGGTATAAAATGCCACAGTTTCAGTGCTGGAAAAAAATTGCTTAACCATGGATATACAAAGAACAGTTAAATGTTGGAGTTTAAAAGGTAAGACCAAACTAAAGTGAATGTCAGATATTTCATAGTGTGCACAAATGTACCTTTCATACACATATAAAAACAGAAACATTTCTTAGTCGATGCATTTACGTAGTTTACCAAAGCAGTGATGTGGCTTTTGTAAGTATTATACGACTGCAATTTGGTGCATAAAAATAACCAAAAGAATACAAACGAAAATCCTATAAGGATATTGTAAATACACAGACTCACCTTCCAGAACACACAGTTTACACAGTAGCATTACAGTACATCTGCCATGAGCAGCATGCAGTAAGTAAGATCACTTGGTGTGAACAAATACATATAAGCCTCAAGATTCAGCTGGAAGCTCAAATCACATCAGCGGGACATTTGCCGTACACAATTATACTGGAACTGCAAATGCTTATCACTGTCATCACAACAATGGTTGGGGCTCAGCAGATTATGACTTTAAATGAATGAATGGTCATGGTAATGTAGAGTTGACAAGATGTTGCAGATGCATTGTGTTCTACTTTGAAAAAAGAAACTTCCTCACTCAGGTATGCAAAGGGGGGTGTGAATTACTTTTTAGTTTTCAACTTGTTCATACAGCATCTATATAACTGTCATTTGGCATTGGAAAGGATAGCATTTGCAGGTTGAGGATTAGTGAATCGGTGAAATAGATTGCAGAGCTGTTAATAGTTAGACAGGGAACATAAAGTGGGTGAAAAGTTGTCCAGCAAAGGCTCAGGCTAAAAGGCCTTCCGAGCTGATTTCACCTCCCGGTTTTCTTGAAAGAAAAATACTCCAAGAAAAATGGAAGCAGAGAGTGGTGATGTCATAACTCCATGAACTACTGCACCACCATGAACGCAATAGCTACATCATATCTGTGCGATGTGCGGGAGCACATGCCATGGATTGTGGGTAACCATGTAGCAGCTTTTAAGCAATTTAAGCAATAACTTCAACACTCATACATTATCATGCCTAATTGTCAATTTTAAGATTTGAATCGCTGGGCAATGCCATTGTCACACTAGAGAATGTCAGCTGAAAACTCCCAAAACCAGTCAAGTTTGCGCCTTTTGGTGAAAACGAGCTAGGGTCAGAAAAACAGTGATGAGTAGCTACCAGCGTTAATTGGCTCTGACCTACATGTAACACATAACCGAATAACATCTCAATGTCTGTTCTATATCTTAGCCTGCAGAGTTAAAATATTAATGCCAAAAAGAGAACTAGTCAAATTAACTGTGACCTCAGTTTGAGGAGGCAGGAACCTCCAGTCATTCATTGAACATGTTTAAATATTTTGACCTATGATTAAGATGTAATGGATCCAAACACTAACATGTCCAGTGAATTACTAGAGATATGGGTTTACTCCAACTAAGGTCAACAAATTGCACCATGGTACAATGTGTTGGCTACTTATGGAAGCATAAGTAGGAAAAAAATAATTATACTACTTCACCACCCTTCAGGCAACAAGATCTGCCTATTGCATGATGAAACCCACAAGTTATACTCTACACATTAACTGATTACCTCATATTCCACTCCTTAGGCTCTGGTTCTTTGGCATTCTCTTCCCTTGTCATGTGAATGAGAAAAGCATGCTTGAAAAAAATACAATCACTTCAAACTATCGTATTCTTAAAGAATGGGAAGAATGAGAAAAATTTCTAAGCCATTGCTAAAGCATGGCAAACATTTTAGCCTTGTGACTGAATGTGGAGAGGGAAACGGAAGAATGTGAAGTTAACAGCTGCTGGTAAATGTTTTCATGAACAAGTGAGAAGATGATATTTAGAAATATTAATATCTCAAATTATTGTACTAGTTGTTAATGCCTTGCCATGGAGCACAATGAATGAATTTGAACATTAATATTCCAAGTAAATACTTGTTTACTGTTACTTACAGAGAGATGTCAAACAATGTACGGTGCCCTTCCATCTCATATGCGTCAATATCTTCCTGTCATGTTCTGCTTTCTATATTTACTGTGCCTCCCAGTAATAAGATCAAGAGTACACTTAATCATCTCCAACATATCGCACTGGAGAGATATGATCTGTTTACAGGTGTCAGTATACTCAAATATAGGACTCATAACACACCCATAATAATACAAATAATGTAGAACTTAGCAACAACGGGTGCTGTCCTCCAGTATGTTGTTCCACCTACGCATTTACAAACTGTTGTAACTATTCACTACCTTGCACTTTCTATGCAAAGTCATACCTACACAAAGTAAAACAATGCAGCACCAATGTGTGCCATAACACACTGATTATTCAATAATTTATACTAATATACTACTAACTAATGTATGCTACGCCAATCATCTGCAGAAGTGGCTATGCACAAATTTACAGCGTATGAACACACTGATCTATAGAAGCAACTATCGACTCAATTACACTATAATAACAACAGAAAGCATTCTCTAATGTATAACATTACAAAAAAATGACCACAGAGGCTATTGACTAACTGTACCTTTCTGTGTCTGTGGAAGGCTCAATTTCTATTCTTGGGCATGCCCTGCTAAACAAATCAATACCAGTGCTTTGGTCATTTTAGTGGACTCAGCAGCGAATCACCAGAATATCCTTCAGCTTTTCCAACTTATGCTTATAACATGGTAAACTGGACTGTTTTAATTCTATAGGCCAAATGAATACTTTCAGGACACCAGGTAAAGTCATGTCCAAATGACAAAACTTTCTCTGTGCTGCCTTTCTCTCGCTACAGAGAACAGCACATCCTACTGGCCCACAAACACCCTCAACAGTCATGCTACACTAAGTAGAGCCATTCAATCTGCCATGGAAAAAGTCATGACTGAGAACATTACGCAAGCTGCCAATAAGCTGGTCACAGTCTAACCCTAAAGTGCTATTCTAGAATGACCACTATAGTACTACTATCCAAGAGTACTTACCTGTAGTTTCTACATGTACCATTCACTACATGATTAGACAGGTGGTTAGGTATGTGGTTAGGACCATTGTCATATCTTTGAAGAGAGAAATACATTTTAGGACATTAGGGCACACTGCCGGGACTACAACTAAAAATAAATCCAAATTTGACCCCAGTCTCAATATTACGTTTACAGTAATACAAAAAACCCCAAAAACAAAAACTTACAGGGCTCACAGTCACATGGATGCAAAAACAGATTGGCAGAAAACCAGCACTCTCCGATTCCCTCTGTTGAATCTTAGACCCACTTCTGCTGAATGACTACGCACGGTCACATGCTGCCAACACCTCAATGAAACAACACAAATTTCTAAAGCACCATCACAAAACACACCCAATCTCCTCTACTAGCTTCTAGAAAAAAGCCTCTAGAACCAAAAAGTTGCACTACCCATGGCTATCACCTCATACTAGCTACTGGCACATTACCCGTGTTCTGGGTACCATTCAGGGGAATCGTACTGGGCGCAGTAGTCACTGGGCAGTCTCCTCTCCCACTTAAACCTCCTGAACATGGGGCACACAAGGAGACACACCATTTAAGAGGGAGTGGAATGAGCATGTCCCTCAAAAGTTGCTGCTCTGTCTTTCCACTGCTGCTCCACAGATGTGTCTCTGGGCCCACAGGACCAGCCCCCCAACACAGAGAGCCACTATGACTGCAATAATATGCCATGTTATGGCTCCACATTTTCTGATGACTCATCCTTTTCCTCACAGTGCATGATGCTGTTCGCCAGTCAAAAGGGAAGATGGCAAGAGGAGCCGGAAAAACCAAGAAATGCTGAGGGTGCCTTGGGTTGTCTGGAGTTATGGACCCCAGAACCAGTGCCCAATCAGACTTCTGTATGCGCTATACGCAACCCCTGGGTAATGCCATTGGGGTAGCGCACAGTCGCCACAATTGCACCGTTGAAACATTTTATTTCTGAGAAATGAGAAGGAGTGGGTTGGAATGATCAACACAAGAGGGACCGAGAGGTGACAGAGCGGTTACACATGGGTGAGTCAAAGATGGCCGAAGGAATAAAGGGATTACGCTACAGGAAAAGCAGAGAAGAGTCCGTCACCACACCACAACTCTCCATGCTCTGCCCCGTGAGGGAGAAAAATGTTGTGATATAAGCAATCTTATGAAAATAAATAGCTTTCCAGAACTTTCAGAGGGTGAGTAGTCACAATGACAAAGTCTAAAATAAAGTATAACTAATTTTGAATGATTTTTTATATGATGTTGCATTGTTAATTACAGTTTTACAAATACTTCAGTGATGTTTATCTAAATCATAATGGTATCCAAATTAAGTGATCTCAAGTCAAGCTCAACTGTTAACAATGTAAACTTTGTCACAGCAAAAAAACTGTTATTTTTCAAGGACAAAAAAAATTGTGCCCATCACCCCTTTGAAAGATCCACAAAGGCTTGGCCAACTCTACCATCAAGGATGTGATTTGTGAAATCATCGAGTATGTGATAACAAAAAAGACAAAGACGAAACATGTAGTCACCGGCACAGAAAAAGAAGGGTGGAGTCTCTACCTCTGGTATTCATTGTAAGCCCCTTCGGAATATGTGCGAGCCATCCTAGTGGAGCGCAGTAATCTGACTGCATCTTCTCGATAGATCGGGTGCATGAGATTGGTGCTGCTGCCAAAAAGATGTCAGAGTTGGTCAGATTTTGAGAAAAATTGCTTGGTGGGAAAACATATCAGATCAAAAGGTTTTTCATACTATGTTTTTCCTTCTAGACCCTTTCTTAACAACCAGACACTTCATTAATGATGACGACAGAAGATTCGGTCAAAATGTCAATTTGCCTTGACTGTCAGGAATGTGTACCACCTGTTGAGTATATGGCCTGTGCGCTATATACCTCAAATGCAAACCTGATGAGGGTGCATTGACATACTCCCCCTGCTGGACAATTTTTCACCATGCAAAACCCACATGCGGTGTCCTTCAGGTGCCAGTGTGGTGGAGGTTGTTCTTTTAGCACAGCGGTTCTTAAACTGGGGGGCACGACCCCTCGGGGGTTGCCAAGAAAATGGGAGGGTTCGCGAGATGATTTTCTGTCTGAATGTATTAAAAAAGTTTTTTTTTTATGTAAGTTTTTTAAATTTTTAATTTTTTTTTTTTTAAACATTTAAATCTGTTGGTTTTTAAATGATTCAGTAGCCTAGATGCTCAATTGAGAGTGTTTCCATACTGTTTCTCCGAGATAAAGACATGGACTAGATGGTGGTGACATTGATCGGGGAAAGTGATTGTGATGTACTGAAACAACTGTAATTACTTGGGTTTACTGGACGAAGTAGCCTAGCTAGCAAGGTAGCAAGATGAGGATGAAGATGAAGACACTGTTTAATAACTTTTAAAAGTTATTTTGTAAAAAAAAAAATGTTCCAATGTAAATTAGCAAAAGGCAAAATAAAAGTAACATGAAAACGTTTCTGCAATTCAAGTGAAACGGGTTGCGGACAAATGAAGCTAGGAACAAATCAAAGAATCAGTTCTCTGTGGCGTTGCACGGCAAGAAAAATGTTCAGACTTGGTTGCCTCCAAGGCAAGATATGCAGTGGAAAGGGGAAGGCATGCAGCCCGAGGATACATTCTAGAAGGGAGCACATCTGACTGCTCCAAGTATAGGTGAGCGTACTTGTTAATTCATTGTTTTTTTACCCACAGTCTGCTGGGAAATGCATGGATTTCCCGGGAAATGTACAGATTTCCTGATGTGCCGGGAAATGTATAAATTTCCCGTTTTTACAAATTTACTGTAACACCTACACTGTTTAGCTCATGTGAAAGAACAAAGTTGTTTCAGTAAATGTGGGAATTTTTTTTTTCAAGTGTGGTTGGTTTTCCAATTTCACTGTATTTATTATTACTATTGTTATTGTACGTGTGTGTGTGTGTGTGTGTGCGCGTGTGAGTTCTCTTCCTCTCCTCCCCTTTCCCCTTCGTTCCCTACTCAAATTTTGAGAGATTGGCTGCTCTGACGTGCCTGTGGCCCATTTAAGATCTGGATGGCTGACACAAACATAGACCGTGTATATTTTTTTGGCATTGCACTTCCATTGCTGTTTTATGCAGTGGTTAACACTTGAGGGAGGTTAGCAATGACAGTATGCTGTCAAATCAGTGGGCTGGGAAAGAAGGGGGTCACAAATGTTTTTTGGGGGGTCGCCAAACAAAAAGTTTGAGAACCGCTGTTCTAGCAGACCAGTTTTTTGTTTTTATAACCAGCTGACATTCCATGTGTCCAAAAACAAAAAAAAAAAATGTTTTTTTCTCATGGCAATATAATTTTTTGAGGTTCCATATACATATATATTCTCAATCATTTCTACTAATGTATGTATATGTGCATTTAAATTTCATAATAAGATATCATATTGTAAGAAAAATATTTCCTCAGAAAGCTCTTATACCATACTGTACTGTGTCCATATCAGGTGGGAGGTATAGGAGAACCTTGAGGCTGGCATGAAGAAAGAGTGATGTTGGTTATGTGTGGAGCAAGGTTCTGTGATGTGATGAAAGGAATTTCCCATGAGCCCCTGAAGCCTAGGGAGGATTGCAAATGCACAGCGGCAATAACCTCACACTCTCCACCTGCCTTCTTTAGGAGAAAGCAACACTGCGGCATGTGTACATTTTAGTAGATGCTACAGTATATATTCCTCCAAGTGAAAAAGAAATATATACTTGCCATCAGCAGCTCTGCCAATGGCTGGGATGGTAGCAACTAGCAACCAGGTCAGAAATGTGAGGCGGGAACAGGAAGGCACACTCCGGTTGCTCGTGGAGATGAGACCTGTTGCTGTGTAAATGTCTCACACAGACATGGCCGTCCCCACTGAGGGGGTGTGGTTTGGGACAAGGTCACAGTGAGGCCTGGCTTTTATGTCAGACTGTGACTACAATTTCACCAGAGTCACAGTGCAGTAACTCCAGTGAGGAATGCAGGTACATGCCCCATCAAGTGCCAGAGCCACTATATCAACACGCCACGCCCAGGATGACACTAGCCAACTACAAAAACCTCAGACAGTTAATACGGAGGGGGTGGGAGGGGGGAAAGCATGCACACTGAGACACAGGTCTACCTGGGCTCCGAGTAATGGTGGTCAGGCTGGCTGTGTCTGGATCGAGGAGGCAGGGTGAGATAGTGGCTGGAGGTGTATGAAGAGAACAGAGAGAGGGATGAATGGCTCTGAATGAAGGAGAGAGGAAGAAGGTCCCAGAAGAGACCTGTGGATAGAGAGGGTTATGCCACAAGCTCGGGAGCAGAGAAAGAGGGAGAGAGAAAAGGGTGACACAGAAGAGGAGAAGGTGCCAGCAGGGAGACGGTCCGCTCCTTCCTCCACTGGGACATGGGGGGGGATGGCCGCACCTCTGAGGAGATGCCGTGCTCAGAGTTCCTCACTTCCCTCTCCACCTCACTGAAGTGGGTTCTTTTATAGCTGAAGTATGGGGGCTGTTCTCTGCATGGCAGCATTAATGACCAGCGATAAGACCAATGGTTCACAGACTGCAAAAATCCAACAATCCTTACAGTCTCAAAGACCCAAATATGAATATCTTCATTCACAAATTGTTGGTTTTGAAAAGTCTGAAATGGATTTTCCTTTATGCTTGGTTTCATTGGGGAAATACATATACATATTCTAGTTTCATTAAAACATAGATTTTTTTTCCTTTGCATTAATAATGGTTATAATAAGAGACTCTCTGTTATCATTGTTTCACTCATGATTCCATGTGCATTATCTGAACTGTGCTCATCACAGTTGTGGGTGTTTGAGTTTCAGAAATCACATAAACACAAACTTTAATATTCACCCACATTGTAGGTGGATGTTTGAGAAACCCTGTTTAAACACACCCAAATAATCTCAGATGAATTCACAGCTTAAGATGGTTTTATGTAAAAAGAAACCAATTTGTTTGTATTAAACAGATACAAAAAAAGAAAAAGAAATAATAAAATCATGTAAGTGCATCTATGCCCCTCAACTTCCTTTGCTAAAATTTTGAAATACACTAAAAATATTAAGTAACTCACTACTGAGTGTTGAACACCCATAACTATGTGCTGCCTGATTTTATTTGACTCGCTGCTGGATAACTGAGAATCCATGTTAATGTGAAAAAAGTGGTTTTTAAACAACATTTTAGTCCAGTACTTTCTTCACCCCATGTTTAATTATCTGTAGTTCTCTATGATTAGCAATGAAAATGATTCAATTAAAGGCTAAAATACAGCCTAGTGAGCATTGTCACAAGCATTTTATAGGACATTTTGTACTTATGATTGTAGTCAGGCTGTGTGCTTCAGAAATATGAAAGATAATTGAAATAAAGGAAGCTAAAGAGAATTGTGCTTGAAGATTTGTGGACTGTGGACCTTTAAATTACTAGTCTTAATCTTTTCACACTATCGAAAAACTGAAACGTCACTTGTAACAAATCTGTTACAGTATCATACCCAGGAGGAGACTGACCAGACAGAATGAGATGAAAATGTTATTGACTTCATGAGTGATCCCTATGGTCGGACATCTGCGTCGTTAAGATCAAAGCTGAGGCTGTGAATTATGGAGCTGTGATGCTTCAAGAGTCAGCAGTTACCATCACAAGTTTTGCATGAATTAACTGGATTTCAGAGCATACGCAGTAGGACTAATCAATGGCATTTTGACATTTGACACAACATCAAGATCTTAAGGCTTCCCAAATACTAGTTCAGACAATAGAAAAGAAATCAGGGATTAAGAAAAACATATTCAGAATAACTCAAGTGATGAGAAAACAGGATTACATACATATAATAGTCCTTTTTTTTTTTTTTTTTTTTTTTTTTTTACTAATTCTCAACAATCATTTGGGCAATGCAAACCACATAACATCATAACCGCAGAGTAGTCAAACTGAACTTTATCCGTTTCTGTGATATAATATGCGAACGTTACCGAGGCATTAACTGCACATAAGTTGGGGTCCACAGCCAGTGAGGAAGCTGCGCGCTGTGTGAGAGTGACGGGTGATGGGTATGCGCGTGGAGGAAGTGGGTGCGCTGTGTGAGAGTACGTACCGGTCAGGGGAGTACCGGTCCTCTGACATGCGTTGTCGGTCCATCCGGCTGGTGGTGTTGTAGTGCATTGGGCCGCCAGAAGCACTGTGGTCCAGACTCCGGCTGTGGCACAAAGGGGCATGTTGTTACTCGTGGCACAACTAAGGCCAGTCCATAGGGGTTGCAGTGTAATAAAATGGATAGGTATATAGGTTTGAGGTTGCAGGTACAATTCTCTGTAAAGGCACTGCTATTGTACCCTTGAACAGCTGAACTGTTTCAGTAAATATCCAGCAGTATAAACAATAAAATTTATGGCATTCCAAATTAAAGCTCTACATATCACTCAGGGGCATCAGCTAACTACCATAATGTAATGTCTGTCCTATAAACCCCCTCAGCCAGCTCCACTATAGTGAACCACCCACAGCTCTCCAATGAGCACTGGAATGGGTGACATTACATACTTGCCTAGATTCAATCAACATTTGCCTTACTCTAACTTGCAAATATCTTTTTTTTTGCAAATTACAATGGGTTATCAGCAAACTTGCGCAGCTGTATGTGTCAAGATAAAAAAGATAAGACAACTTCAAAGTTAATGACAAATATTTAAAGAGCCCTGAACAGTATGTTGTACAGCCCTTTCTGTTTGCATGGGACTGGCCAAGTGACAGCTGCATCACTGCCAAACCGCCAGTATGTACTACAGTCAAAGTACATACTGCCAGTCAAAAATCTGTAGCTTCACTCCTGCCCTTTCCCATCAAACTCCTTACACCCTACCCCCTGCTTGTTTCTGGTGTTGACCACAGGGGAATCGGAGCTTGGAGGTTACCTGTGTGGAGGGGGGACACTAGGCGAACGTGACCGGACCCGGTTCATCTCTGCCGACCGAGAGCAGTGGTTGGACGACATCACCTGCTCTGGTACAGACAGCGTGGAGGTCTGGAGATCCCTGCCGTTATGCCTGTAATCTGTGAGACAGTGTGCACATTGTGAGGGGGGTGGGGGTTGGATGGAGACATATCCACTGCAAATATAGCTAGAGGCCAGAGCTGCTGTTCTATTGCTCTGCTGTCAGTAGAGGGTGCTGTTCCAGACTCACTTACATAGCATCCAGTGAGGAGATAATGAACATGCTCCCCTGAATGATAATCCTGTTTTACTGACTAGAATCATTGTATCAGTGGTTTTAAGTGATGGCTTGAGTATGAGCCAAAATCAATGGTGGGAAAAAACAACACAGGGAAGGGAAAATCAGAGGAAGAGAAAAAGGGTATCCCTCCTGCAACTAAGACTCGCTTTCAGAGGTCAGGAGAGGCATGATGGGAACATTGAAGAGAGAGGAGGGTTTTTTTTTTTCCCAGGAGGTTCCAAGAGGACCCCCCCTTCCCCAACTGGCTCAAGTGCAAACTAATCTACTTTCTGCCTGCATCCATTAATTTGCAAGTGCCAAACGCCATGGCTGCCAGGGCATCAGGCTCGACGTTCACAGGAAGCAGAGTATCTTCCCACGCGCTGTGCATTAGTGACAGCGGCCCTGACTAATTATTAAAATGCATACAGTGGATGACGAGAGCTACAAGCAAAACCCACACAGACAGCAGTCCATATTGTCAGGTTCTATTCGGCGATCTCACCTGATATTACACCAATGCCGTCCTCACAGTCGTAATCAGAGATCTCACTGTCGCTGATTCGCTGGGATCCTGATCATAAGGGAAACAAGCGGGTAGGGTTAAAAATGAGAGTTAAACCAGAGTTGTCTGTGAATGATGAACTGTGGTCAGACTTTGCTGGACCACCTATCTTCAATCACACAATGTCCACATATGCTACGGTGACCAACAGTAGGGTGGGCAAAGGTACTAATTTTGTTCATCCTCACAAACGAAATATACAAATTGACACAACAGGACACCTTCAGCTGACACAGTGAAACACAGGACATTGGGTCATAGTTAACTACAGCAAATTATCGGAGTAAGTATGGAAACCGTTGTTTGAAGTGCAGATTACCAGAAACATTTAAATACACATACAAGGCTTTTGTCATTAAATTACATTACAGTCATTCAGCTGACGCTTTTATCCAAAGCGACTCGCAGTTGATTAGGCTAACCAAGGGCCAATCCCCCCTGGGAGCAATGTGGGGTTAAGGGCCTTGCTCAATGGCCCAACAGCAATGGTGTTCTTGCTGTGGCTAGACTGGGGTTTGATCCACCAACCTCAGGGGTCCCAGTCATGTACCTTAGCCACTATACTTCAGATAGGTGAAAGAGTCAATGAGAAGAACTTCATGAAGAAACCCAGTCAGAATATGTGTCATGTTATGAAGTATGCTAACATACATACACCATAGAATATTGCGTTGAAAGCAACACATACTCAGTCTATTTCAAATTTATACAGAACACCAAAGCCAGGGAAAGAAAAAAACCCAACAAACTGACAGCACAAAGACAACATAAAGAGATACACTGGCTATATTGTTGTGGGAAAGCAGCTGACAGGGAACACTTCATATCAGTTCAGTTGGAATGAAAACTGAATGTCCACAATGGGAGCAACAAGCCCACATTTCTAACAGCCAGGACCTGACACAAGCTGGCTTGGGGAATGTTATTACAAGGGCTAGTGCAAGCGTTGGGAGAAATCAGAGAGACAGCTTAATGAGGGGAACCACAGTTTCAAGAGTTCAGTGCTGGGGGAGAAAGCAGAGAAAGAGGGGAGATCCAGCATAGCGACACACCATCAGAGTTGTGTACACCACTAGGGGCATGCGCAGAATTACCTGAATTGTATGAATATGGCCCTTTGTCTGGAAAAGTATTGGGGTAAAGTGATAGAAATAAGACAAAAAAACAAAAAAGTATAAAACATACTGAAATTTACAAAACACAAGCTGGTTGTGAAAAATACTCGCAGCTTTTTCTGTGTGGAGTCTGTCACATGGATTCCAGTCAGACTGAGGGGTGACCAGTAGTGTTGCATGTACCCTGTATGGAAAAATGATACCTTTTCTCTTTTATATTTCCCCTGACCTATATGCAGTGGTAAAGTTGGTATAGGAATCACATTTTTAAAAGTAAATCAGCAAAACTGATCAAATCCAAGGATGCCACAAGTAAAACACTGGAAATATAGGAAGCATAAAAATTGTTATCTGGCAACAGGTAATTCCACAACTGAGGGTAACAGACGTTTTCTCGGTTTTAACTGAAACAGATTACCACTAAATGTTAAAGCAATGGGGCTGTAAAAAATGTTATCATACGTAAGAAATCAGCACTCAGTTGATGTAGGGATGGAAACGCCTATGAGAAATGCAAGGTAAAATCTATAAGTACTGCAATTATGAGTGGATGTAAGTAACGGTATGCAGTGTCAATGGAGTGTAAGATAATACTGGATATGTCAAGTTAAAATGGTACTCAGTGTACAGGGTGAGAAACAGTGTGACCATTCCTGTGTCCTGCCCAATGGGGGATGGAGACAGGGTGATACGTCTCAGTGTAAAAGGTGAGAAACAATGTGACCATGACTGCGTCCCGTCCATTTAGGGCGGGGACAGGGAGGTACGTACTCTGCAGCCTCCGTGTGGGGCTCTCCCCCTGCAGCAGCCTGCGCTGCATGTAGGGCGAGGGGTTGGGGAGTGGCATGGAGGACACATCGTGCGTCTGCAGCTTGTACCAGTGGGGCTGGTCATCCAGGAGTGCGGTCTCCAACTCGATCAGGATCTGCAGGAGGGGACAGCCAATCAACAGCGCTCATTCAGTGCTCTGCTCCTCATTTCACTAGAGGGCTGCTGTAGTCATAACAACTGTATTTAAGGAGTTTACTATAGTGAAGGGCAGACATTACAGATTTCGACTTGAGAATAGAGGGCTGCAGAGGGGGCACTGCTGTTGTGTCCTTGAGCTAGTTACCCAACCTGATAAGTCCAGCTGTAATTGCTAAATGTATGTAAAATATGACCTACATTTTGTGCTATATATGGATGTGTATGAAGAAGGCAAAATACTTTTTTAACACTTTGGCTTGTGACACACAGAAGGACGCATCTAAAGAGCGCAATCATGGTTCTTTACTCCACTGTCCACCTGGATTCAGTCTGATGAGTATGGGGCAGTTGGCCATTTGAAACAGGGTCATCTTTGGAGGTGTGAAAGTTATTTGCACGTTTGCCAGAGGGGACAAGTGAACACCATAACCCTGTGTTCACCCAACACTGATTGACCCAAATAAAGGTGGAAAATGAAAGCGTTCTTGTATGACTGACTTTTTTCTATACATACCAAAACTTAGAGGCAGAGTTCCAACAGCCAGTCTTTCCAGAGAGAGTGGATAACAGATTCAAAAGACTGACGCAAAACGATCCCCCATGACTGAACTGAAAATGCACACACCCTACAGTGGAGGTGTCCTTACCTCTCCCAGGAACTCGCTCTCCTCCTCTCTAACCCGTGCCTGGTCCCACAGCGTAATCTCCAGCATGCGCTCACGGAACTCCCGTCGGTGGACGGGCGAGTACATGAAGGTCTGGTTCCATTTTGGCTCTAAAGATTTCTTTACCGTTTTTGTTCTTCTCTTGCTTTTATCGCTGGAGGAACAATAATTCACACTGTTTTTATTTACCACAAATTGAAGAGACTCAACGACCACAGCACAAAGTGAGAACTGCACAAAACGTATGAACAATGCATTAATCAGGATTAACCTAACCTCCAAGAGAAAAAAAGAGTAAATCACAAAATATTAAATATAGTCATTACAGGAAATTCTAAAAATGAAAAAAAAAAAAATAAGGAATGCATCCATCAAGAAATATCTAATAGATAAATCCAAAAAAGCTTGCAGTTAAACATTCAAAACACAGACATCTTCAATACAAACATTCAAGGTAATGTGACACAAACAACAAACTATTTCTACTCTTACCTTCTGTCAGGCAGGAAGTAGATTTTTACGTAGGGGTTCCTTGGTCGCCCATCTTCCCTGGAAGGCAGGTCTTTCGCTCCTAGGATTGTGACGATAAGCTGATGACCCACTTTGTCGTACCAGAGTTTTACCTGTGGGGAGAGAGACCCGTTTATAAGAGCTTCTCCATTCACAGCTGAGATGGCTGGGGGTTAACTACAGTCACTGAGATCACATGCTTGGCAGAGATCATTCCTCAAAGTCCACACGTTTAGTGATATATGAGAGGGCTATGATATTATGTACTGAATAAATGGTGAAAAGAAATGCAGCTCTTATCTATTGCTTGGTTTTGACCTCATGGTTTGTTCCATATTGATTTTGTACACATTTAAAGTTGAGTGACCTCATTTCATTTAAAGCACTATTTTCTCCCTATTTTTTCCCCATTCCAGGGGTTTGTCATTTCTGTTTACTGGTTTTTGAGTTATGTACAATATTGTAATACTGAAAACATGATAGGTGAAAATATGCATTACGCTTCCAGTGCACCAACTGTTTTCAGAGCATCTCAGGATAGCGCAAACAATACTTCACATTTATATCCATACTACTGTTTAAACTGATGGCAGCTTATTCCCGCAGGCTTGTGTTTTTGGGTTTTAGAGTGTCTCACTGTGTGCAAAAGAAAGACAGTGCAGTGCAGAGTTGTAGCAGGAAAGGTATCGTATGGCATTCCCTAGAAGCAGTTCTGTTATTAATTATGTATATAAAAATAATCTTTGTGTTTTTACTCAGTAAAAACTTTGTGTGGCGTATTCTCAGACCTCCCACAACAGTGAAGTGGAGAGTCTCACTGGTGGAAGTGGGGTCTCGGTGTGGCTGGTCTCTATGCCATGGGCGAGTCCCAGGTAACACGCACTCCCAACTGTCACCTCATGGGTACCCGCTGCGGTCTTGGCACAGCACAGACCACACCAACCACCATCCACCCCTTAACGCGAGTTAGCCATGGAAACCCTGGAGCCCGAGTTCAGAACAGGGTCCCACCAGGGTTCTCCCTTCTCCCTGAACGCAGCTCAATTGCCTTAGTGGAGGAGTTTCAAAGCCCACTGCTCCACTGAGCACATTTAAGGCTTTACCGATCAAATAATGGCTGAACAGCATAATAAAATGAAATTATTAAAATTTGAAAATAACACGGAATATAAATAATACAATTAAAAATTGAAAAACTCAATTCTGACCAAAAAAAACTTTGAAAGTCTCATATGCAAAGCAAAATTATCTTAGTAGTACTGTGAAGTATTGCTAAAGAAATGAAACGTAAGTTCAGTATTATTACATGCTTCTGCAGCTATATTAATGCACATCTGTAGAGAAGTATGGACAAAAGCAGTCATGTGACATTTAAAATCATCTGGCATGCTGCAACCCCCAGAGAAAATACTCTTCTTCTACTGCATAAAAAGAAAGTCTGCTGCTTGTGCCCATACGTAAATAGAGCTAATTGGAGGAAAACTAATAAATAAAAACACTAGTCTACACCCTATACTACAGAGCTGTTGAAAGTATTAGAAGCATGCAGCAAAGCAACAAGAAGCATTCGATACAAACTAGAACAAACCAGAAATGTCATCAACATCATACGTTTAGGGAATGAGGGAAGGGGTACAGCCAAACAAATTGTACCGTGCATTGTTGCCATACTGAACCCGTTATACAAGACAATGGCAATACTACTTGTAGGAATGTTTGCCATATTTAAATCACATGGTCAGTGAACTCAGAAAAGTGTCTTATAATAAAAATGCTGAATTTATAGTACTTGATTTTACTACTTCAGAGGGCAGCACTTTACCTGCACATACTTGTGTGGCAGATATTATTAAGTATAAACCTGAGGCATAACAATATGAGTTATAACTTCTATATTTATAAATCTGTGTTTGTGCTCTCACTTCCAGTTAGTCTAACAAAGCCATATCAAGAGTAAATGACTCCCAGACTGTTCAACTGTCTTTGAGAATATAAAAGCACCATATTTGGTCAAAATATTACAATTAAAAAGGGAGAAAAACATCCAGATGATCTTCAATAATCTGCTATTTGACAGTGTAAATGCTATTACAACAATTTGGAGGTCTGGAATTGTATAATATCACTCTGCTGTAGTTGTCCAGATCTATGTAAGAGAGGGGGTAGGGTCAGCCCTCAATCACACACATCAGCCATTGGGTGAAAGGGGTGGGGATTAGAAATATATCCAACAGTGTAAGGGGAATTCTTATGCAAGGTTCCTAGAGTAAATAAACCAGTGCTATCAGGGCAATTTTGGAACTTGTCAACTTCTTCCTTTGTGGCCAGACTGAGGTGACTTTTAACACAGAGGTTTGGTAGCTACAGATTAAATATTAATAAAGGTACAATTTGTTTTCTTATTGTCATAAACTGGTCTCTGTGCTTCATTGGAAAATGCAATCTCCTTTCAGAAATGGGACAGTAAACTTTACACAGCTTTTCACTGTAACATGGAACAGTTCCATCACTAAATCCTCAACAACTAAAACAAAAACAAAACAGAAGAAAACAAATGTGACTAAAATCTATAAACAATTCAGAAGTATGTATACTTAAAAATGTAGTTTCAAAATATTTACTTAGTAACAAGTTCTTACAATGGCTATTTCTACTTCATTAAAAATGTCAGTACTGCAACCATAGAAAGACAGTCTGAAAAGATGTTTCATGTTACACAGAAAAGCATCAAATTTAATTGTCCCAGAAAATTGTACATACTACTGAAACATTTAAAGAGACTCAAACTTCCATGGCCGAATCACAGGACAAATGCCAATGTCAATTCTCATTTTGATTAGCTAGATTAACACCATCACGTTTTCGCTGTGCATCAGGCAATAGCAGATTTGTCTCTTTAAACCATCGAATTTAAGATTGTTAGTCATGCAGACTGTTCCAGGCTCCTGACAAGCTGGCATGAAACATGTTACAAACAATAACAATAATAGCAGTTGTAATAATAGTAATATTAATAACAATAATGATGACAGAAAGTACCACACTTCGAAACAAACTCAAAAGGATAACAGATCGAAATGCTGCCATTTCCCTGCTATGCATTTTCCATAAACGCAGGAAAAAAAAAAGAATGAAAAAAGAGAAGAGAAAAAAAGAGAAAGGACCAAAAAGAGAAATCTGTCAGTCAGACAGGGACTGTTACCTGGACCCTAGGGACAAAAGGCGCTGTTCTTCTACTAAGGCTTTGGCTCTGGATAAGCAAAATTAACAAAGAAAATGCAATAAAATAAAACCAAAAATGACAAAGGCACACAAACACAAAAACAGACTCAAGAGGAGATTTAATCTTACGGTGCCATTTCTTTATGTTCTGTTTCTTTTTTTTTAAATTTTATTTGTATCCTGAATGAACAAATAGTCCCACTGCTGTGATAATTAGCAATGACTCATGATTATACAAACCACTTCAATCAGTTACTCAGGTGTAAGATTTTTTTCATTGCGTATTTTTTAAATTCTTCAAAAACAGTAAAGGCCAGATCAATGATTGAGAAGTTGTGGGTCAAACTGTTTGATCAAGGAGTTTTAACATTTTTTTTCATGAAGAAAACAAATAAAGTACATGAAAGGGCTGCACAAATCTAAATGATCTGTATCATGACTGAATAGCTCTAAAATAGAGTGTTCATCATAGACAATTATAAGAATGACATCTGGCTCAATGTCAGCAATGTCAGAAAACCTGACCAACAACAGGAATGGAATATTTTGTTAATATGGAATTCATATCAGAATTTTACATTTAATTTCTAAATTCAATTTAATTTCACATTTAAATGGAAATTAGAACATCATACAAATCTCTGTATTCCTTAAAATCAGATGGATTCAAACCCAAAGCATGTATCTATGAATGTATCTATGAATGTCTTGGTGTTTCCTGTTGGATTTAGAAAGCTGTATGAGTTTGCAGAGCAGGTGATGGACTTGGCACTAGATTAAAACTCCATCGTTCCAAAGGAAAAATAAAACACTGAAAACATCCAAGCTGTTCTCCCTGGCATGTGCAGTCAAAAATTAGAATACAGCCTTCAGTCGTCAGCTGGGAGACAAGTTAATCCACATCGCTCATTTTATTGATAATCATCGTTTTTGGCTTCTCCTTAAAATCACCCCCAAACAAACACAACCGTTCTCATCTCAGCCTGACCATTCTGGAAATGTGCTCCCAGTAAGCAAGAATTTAAAACCGTTCACTTTTCCTCATTAGAATATATTCTTTCACTATTCTTGTGCTGAATTAGGAGAACTTGGCTTTCTATTTTCCAGGGTTGTCACAAAGAACAATTCTTAGGTCACTTTCCCAGGCACCTGCATCACCTTACACAATTAATTACCCAGAAGTGTGGGGTAACCTGATATATTGCCCTGTTTCAAATTGGGTTGGGTCCAACGGAGCAGGACATGCAGCATAAGGAGGCTCCAAGGCCTGTTATCTCTTCCTTGTGTAAACACCGCTCCTATTTCAGGATTTGTCAATCTTGTAATGAGCTTCAAAACAAAGTGTGCATTTCCCATTTCAGATCCTGTAAAAGTGAGTCAAGAACAGCCCACTTTTCTGACAAACTCTGTGCATGGCTGCTCTATCACAGAAAAAATGTTTCTGATATGAAGAATTTTTCCTAAAATACTACATAAATACTTGATTATTTTGTCCCCTTTACTTACTTAAAACCTATTGAATGTACAAGTTAATTTGTTTTACATTCAGGATATTCTATCACCATCTTGGGGCCTGGTATTTCAATTTGAGAACTGCCATCTTGAGGAGAAAAAATCCGCACACAGGTTCATCAGTACAGCAGGCAAGACCTTGACTAGTAATGAAATTCTGAACATGTCTACATCTTTCTGCCACCCATTCACTTCCCAGCCATCAAACTAACCAAACTAAATTGTTTCTCAGCACTGACAGGCATCAGTAAGAGCTGCATTGTGGGTACTCACTGAGAGCTGACCAGACAGGTACTGCGGGGCATCCCTCAGCATGCCAGGGCTCATGGGGGAAGTAACAGAAATAGAAGGGCGCTCCATCTTCTGTGATTCAAAGGAACTTGAGCCTACAAAAAAGAGAAGAGGGGAAAGAGAAAGAGAGAATGAGAGAGGGTCAAACTATCTTAGATAAATAGCAGACTTCTGCATGTTTCCTTGACACTTTGTCAAGGCTGAGTAATTTGCTTAATGGGTAAATTATGACAGGAACTGACAAGACCGAAAATTAAATCCATAAATTTGCATATCATGAAGTATTGTGAAACTGAAATAATGCTTAATTTCAAAATTCTGAAAAAACAATTGATCAGTTTGGGAGAAAAGTAGAGGTTTGAATCCATTTTCTTGTCAAAAACAGACACTACTTGATAGTGCTGATGTGACTCACTTGATTCCAGTTGTGCATGTGTGCTGTCTGGTATCCTGGGAATGTCCCTGTGAAGCAAAGCAGGGAAGTGGAGAATCAGACTGAAGTCAGCAGAGGATATGCTGTATATTCTATGCTTTAATAATCACAAACAGCACATAGTCATTTTTCAAACAGTTCTGCCTACAATCCATAAGCAGTCAAAAAGCATTCATTCCTCCCTTTCAAAAGCCATTTGTAAAAAAAAAAAAAAAAAACACCAGCTGTGATGGCAGTGGTTTCTGTGCAATACCATGAATTACAGCAGAGTAAATCTGCTGGAGATTGGAACACTGTTATTCTTGTAAATATAAAAAAACAAACATAACCCTGCTTCTGCTCCATTCTAGTTACTGTTGGTCTCAAATTATTAACAATCTTTGCAAATTGTTTTCACTCATTAACCTTTCCATTATATTGCACTACGGTCAAATTAAATACTTTCAGTACGTATATAATTCTACATAAACAATATCTATTTTGTTTATAGTCATATTCTACAATTGTTAATTTCCAATTTATTTTCAATTAAATTTTCACTAGATTTCCTCATTTCCCTCATTTCAACTGATTAGTTTTATCAGCCCCTTGGTGAACCTCCCCCACTGACATAATGAGGTGGCCGTACACGTGACTGCTTTGATTCACATGGAGACTCTTTACCACTATTTCCACACAGGACACATCAAATACTGCCTAAGCTTAGGTTAGCAGAACCTGAAGTCAACTTATGCTCATGAATTCATGAGCCTGTCGATGGCTGGCTGGCTGAGGAATGTCCCCAGAGAGCAATGAGGCCGGTGACCAGTGTACCCACTATTTGGCCATGGTGAGGCTGTGCCAATTGTTGCCTCTTCTATGTGGGCATCCAGGCATAGGTAGTTACAGCATGGTTGGGATTTAAATTTCCAGCAACAGGACACACACTGCTGCTCCATGAACATTTTCCTTAGCTGTGTGTCACTATTTTCATTTGATTACCTCACAAAATTAAAGTCTTCCCTTTCTATGTTCAGACAAATGACACGTAATAAGGTTTGACTTATATTTATAGGTGTTTTATTATTGTATAAAATTTAAAATAGTTTTTAAAACTTACACTAAAACAGTCCCGTGCAACTAAACACTTGAACATGATGCTGCTGGCTGTTTAGACTAATATGAAGCTTTATTTATTGATAATGACCACTAAAGTTCAGATGAAGAATATACAATTACCCTATTGGTCGAGAGACCACCAGCTCCACCTGGGGCTCTGGCTTGGATTCTAAAATAATATTGTAAACTTCTTTAAATGTGGCTCCTTGTAAATGCCTGCCATTCCATTCCAGAACCTGATCGCCTGTGGAGCAAGAGACAAAACTAATTATGAGAAACACACAGGTATATTGTATCCATTAATCAAACCACCATTCATCTGCTACAACTACTGTTTGATTCAGTGGAACAATTAAAAAAATGTAATATTATAAAATATCACAATGGCAACAAACCAAGATTAACCAGGATCTTGTTGTCTTTTATGGGAAATATTTAAGGTATTGAAGGCTCTGCACTGAAAACTGGTGGACTTGTTTTGCAATGCGGGAGGCAAAAGTGTTGATTCAACAGGAATTAGACTCCCCTGTCATTCATCTCTGATGCACTGTGGAATTTTTATGGTTCATATCAGGCCAAATAAGAAATAATATGCTTGTATAATTTTCTTGAGACAACACATCAGTGCTACTACTGTTCCATTTTCCTCTACGAAGCCTAATGCATGTAGGCTACATGTATGCTAAGAGTGACTGTGACAAGTATGTAGAAAGACAGATGGACAAGTAGAGAAGCGCAGATACAAACTGAGATCCATTGTGTACCTGGTCGGAGGTGTCCAACAGTATCTGCTAGACTTCCTTTCTTCACTTTCGTGATGAAAGCACAAAGTCTACCAGATTCTGTCATCTTTCCTCCAACCACCTGTTGGAAATAAATACATTACATCATGGTTAATAATGACATATTGTGTATAAGGTCTTCAAGTAACATTGAAATAACATTAAACATTCCAAGTGAAAGGGGAACTCTTTGCCTTTTGACTTGTATATCATGTGTCTTTAGCTTATTTTGGTTCCTTCAAGAAGACAATTAGTTCAGCAGTGACAAAAGGTAAAATAAAAATAATTAAGAGATCGGTACATCAACATTTGTTAAAATGTAACTAAAAATGAAAGGCAAACTTCACTGCAGTTACCCATAAACTGAATGGAAGCTTTGGGTCCAACACAGATGCATAACACTCAACATTTCCGGTCTAAATAAGTAACAGATTTTTAGTATTTTAGACACTTTTAATACTTTCTTTCAAAAATAAATAAAATCTACTCTTTTCTCTGTATGATCAGATAATAAAATAGCATGGGAATTGAATTAGGTCCAATTCCATTGCTGGAACAATTACACCACAAAAGAGGTGAACAGGATGACAGTGAAACACAGTGTCTGTTAACAACAGTATGTTACTCTGTTTCTAACCATTTGTAGGTCTCCTTCCCAGATAACCACCAGAGTCAGCTGTGTACTTCAGAAGAGCCGAAAATGCAACCGCTTTACTTTAAAGAATTTCGGATAGCCAGTTTCACACCTCACTTCATTTATTTCATACAGTCAAATGTCATTGGTCGTACTCTTTCTCCATGTTTAAGAAAATCTTTCTGTTCCTGGTCATCTTTGATCTTTATAAGTAGAGCATTATATTTTATTTATATATTGTTTTTTAGACTGGAAATCCATGCCATAATTTAGGAAGCAGCTAAAACATCCCACACCACTGTGAGCTGTCAATCATTCCAGGTAGACAGACAGACATGGGAGTCTAAACTAGCAGAGAGCCAGTTTCCCACAAACAAATGGATCTCAGGGAAATATTGAACCTTTTACAGTTAAATTTAAGTTAATACTCCACAAAATGCCTGAAAACAGATGGAACTCAAACATTACCATTGGCTGATTTATTTGCCAATATTTATCTGCAATACGTATGGCCTACTTTCAAATGACAGAATATCTGACGAACAAAATTGCAGTAGTAAACTGTGACTCTTAAACCTTGGCCCCTCTCCCCTCATTGGGGAAAAAAAAAAAAACTACCAGCCTAGCTTACTGTGTCCTCTCTTATAGTACTGCAAAAGCTACCTATGACAATTCCAGCTCTAAAACAAAAAATAAGACGCTAGTCCAGCCTTAGTAATGCAACAGGCAAACAGCACAGAGAGAGGAAGAGTTATCACCAAAACAAAAAACAGATAATTTCTTAAGTAAAATACAAATCCTCCTTAGAAATAATCGCATCATCACACAAGCTGTGTGTGCACTTCAGCGGAATATAGTGACAACAGGCCGGAGTGAAAAATGCTTGACAGCCACCCACCCAGGATTAGATGTTGATTGTCAAATTATAAATTGATAAAATAAAATTAGAATTGACGACTTTTTAAATATTATTTTTTTTTATATCAGAGGGCCCTGACAGTTCCCCTCTTCAAAACTGTAACAAAGCTAATTTTGAAGTTGTAACTGGAGGAGCAGTGGGAAGAATAATCAAATGTGGGCATTAAAATACCACCTTCATGAAAAAAAAATGTATGAATACAACGAAAGGCCACACACATATGTATTTTTTTTTTTATTTTGCCTTATACAAATAGATAGGTAATGCTATATAGGTGATGTCACAGTGTATGCAACTATATAAATGAAATGTATATACAACAGACATGTACTGAAGAAAATATGCAGACTTACCTTTAATCCGAGCAGCGCTCCTGTATCTCGAGGCACACTTCCATCTTTCATCCGTTTGTTTAGCAAAATCCGCCCTATCAAGCGCTCTCCATCTTTGGATGGTTGCCATGTCACTGGGTGCTGTGAGGTCAAAGTGACAATACACCTTGTGTTTTACAACAAGCAAACAAGCAAAAAATATTTCAGAAAATGAAAATGTATTTGAGGTGTAGGCTCATTCAGTTTTCAGTTGGCTCAGATGAAATATCACTCCAGCAAGAGAAGTCGTGATTTCACAAACTCAAGTCCTACAAAGATTTATTATTATTATTATTACCATTATTATTATTACTTGTATAACTTACTTTGACATGATGCAGCAGAGACATCAAATTTAGGCTCATTGAGATATTTCTGTAGCAAGCAAAATGTTTAACCCATACATGCAGCAAGTTTAGTTTACTTCATTCAACTGCAGTGCAAGCAATTTCCATTGTAAAAATGAATCTATTCACAAAATGCTTTAAACATTTTGCAGCACAGGCAATTCAGCTACTGTGCCATGCAGTCCCCAGAAGCTGAATATTTTTTTTTACCATTAAGTAAGCTGAACATTTTTATTTCTGATCAATTTATATTAGTTCACTTATATTTAATGCTAAGCTATGGCCAACAATATTGTCTCTGTGTCTTTCTTGCACATGTAAACCTTTTGTAAGATCATATGATGGCAGATTGCATAGACTTGTGATAACAGTCTTGATCTTGAGGTTGACATAAACCAGAGCTCTTCTTTCAATTTGCTCTTCCTGTGATAAATCCATTATTGGTTTGGTGAATGTGTTCTAGAAATAACTTCTCAATGCAATAACTTTCTTTGTTTTTGTAACTTCAGTAACTTCATGTTCAAATTGACATTACTGTCATTGGAAACAGAAGAGAGTGCCCATAATGATACTACAATGGCCAATTCAGTTGGTCTAGCATGAAATGCTTGTTGTTCTGGGCCTCTGTACCTACTTTTGCTCATGTACATCCGTTGTCATACCATTAGGCTTCGAGTAGTCATGCAGTATTTGACATGAGAATTTGTGTATTGAGAAGTTGAAAGGTATTTAGTCTTAACTTGCCAAGACAGTGTTTTAAACAAGTATTTAGAGTTTGTGTAACCATGACAATGTGATGGGCAAACAGTGAGCATGCACAGATAAGCAGCAGGTGAAAATCTACCGAAACCCTACTGAACCCACAACCACAGTGTGAGGACCATCACAAACACGGTGACAACTTTCAGTGGGACAGTAAAAAAGCAGATGGATCAATGAAAGACATAAGTAAAAGAAAAACATCATTGAAAAACAGAATGATTAAAAAAAAATAAATGCAACTTTTAAAAACACAATATTCAGTGCTACACGGACTACACCAAGAGGCCACAGAACAGAAACGTAAGGACGCGGACATGACAGTAGAAGGGAAAAAAGAAAAACATAACTGTCTGTGCAAAAAAGTTCCCACCCCCTCCCCCCCGTGGTACAGGCTGAACTCTGTCTTAGTGGATAGCTGAGAAATCACAGCTGGAGTAAGGGTGCGGGAGAGGGTTTCATAACACAGTGAAGGACATAGGCCCGGGGTGAGAGAAGTAACCCCTATAGTACTCCAGTGTTAGCTAGGAGACAAAGTACCCAGAAAGACTAGCATGCAGCAGGTGAGCTCACACATTCCTGAGTGCTGTGACATGAGGCTATGTCATTTCTTTAGACTTTTTTGATGATCAATCGACTACTCGAAAGCAAGCAGCAGAGCAAGCAAGAGGGCTTTCCACTTCCTCTTTCGGCAGCGCCCCTTCCCCCACACCTCCATGTCCACCCCCTCCTCCCAGCCCACCAGAGGGGACTGCCGAAAGGTCTCCTGGAATAAAAGTGTAACTCACAAAACGAATAAGGAAGAAATAGACATTGCACCTATTTACATTTAGTGACAGAGAGCAAACAAGACCAGATGAGTAAATAAAAGAAAAAAGGCAGGTCGGATTATCTCAGTACCTTCTCACTATGGCTATGTTCCTCGTTTAGTGTAGTGCTACTGCACGTATCAACACCAGAGTCTTTAACTTGGGGTTCGCACCATTCCAAGTCCTCTTCGAATGAATCGCCCCCAAAGCGCACCGTTTTCTTTTGCCTCTCAGTTAAGATGTAAGTCGAGTCGGACAAAAATGCCTGCTCAATAGCTTTTCTTTTTCCCCTTTGACTGTCTCCTACAGGTGTGGGATATAAAAAAAGAAAAGAAAAAAAGAAAAAAACATGCACAGGTGAATTAAAACAAAGGAAATGTGAAATGGCGAAGGTCTCTGGAGAAGGGGCGGGGCTCCGCATGTCTCACCAAAGACATTGGGGAGGCCTCGCTGCTATGCCATGACGTGTGGTCCCACCAGTGGCCGTCCATATCTGCTGCGGAGGTCCGACACACAAGAGAAGGATAGCAGGGGACAGGTGAGGACAGATCAAACCTACCAGTGTTTAAGTGGTAGGATTGTTCCAAAAAATGGATTTGACATGAAATCTTGTCAAATCCATTTTTTGGAACAATCTCTTATCACTCTTATAAATAATGCAGAAACAGAAACAGAGAGGAGAAACCTGTTTTGGACTGGAAGAAGGGGAAGGAAAGCCAGCATTGTTACCTGTCAAACCACACCATAAAGTTACGATCATATTGTTGTACATTTGCCTGCCTGAGCAGGGCATCGCTACTCTATCCAATAGTACACACCACTTCATTGTGACATCTGTCTCAAAGTAATGAAAGTATGTCATGCACACAATAGCTGGGATGTAACCAACTGCAGCCAAGACCAAAGACAGAGAATGCTGTTATAGTCACATATTTCAGTAGCACTCAGCACTACACACTTGAGGGAAATTGGATAGTGAGGATAAATGTATGTGGGTGTGAGCCTTCCTTTCTTCAAACTGCCAGATGTAACTATAAAGATTTTTATTTTACCTTTGCTCCTACAACATAGTATTTCAGAACAAACAGTTGGTGGCCAACTGGATGTTCTTGCCGAACTGTAGTCTGCTGTGCTTTATTCATTCTCTTTGCTGTTTCAATCATGTAGTATTTTGTCTGTTTGGGGTTGTGTGTGTGGAGGGGGGTAGCATAGGGGAGCTCTCACACTTCCTTGCGCTCGCGTTACATACTATGTGGTCAGCAGTTGCGCCGGCGGAAATTGCAGCGGAGCTGAGACCTCACCTAACCTCGATCTTAAGAGTGGCTGCAGGGATGGCGCTCTGAAAGCGTGTCCTGACTGAGCCTTGAGAAGAACACAGAGCCCTGCGGGAAAAAAAAACGACAGTCTCCTCCCGCCCCTGGCAGCTAGATACATCATTTCCTCGGCACTCGACTTCATGAATACAACCTTTCTCATAAGGTCTGGGAATGGATCAATAGAGGCCAGGGAAACCTCATGACCCCCTACACATATCTCCTTTGCCTGATTCCAGTGATAAAAAGTGTCAGATACAGAGGATTATGCCTAGCAAATACCAACAACGCCCATTTTCAGGGGTGGCAAATGCATGGTGTGTCCATCCTAGGGCTACACAATATGGAGAAAAAATGTGATTAATTTATGTGATGTGATAAATCAAAGATTAATGTATTTAATCAATTTCAATTATTTTTAGGTATATTTAAACCTGAAATAATGACATGGCATGTCTTCTATTCTTCCTGTGTAAAGAAACAGCACTCCCAACTTAGCGACCACTAAATCTTTTCGGTATATCACTTCTGATTGAGTGTGGTCATCATGTGTAAACCTAAATACTGCCACACAACTGAGGTACTGCCTCGCTACGACCCTCAGGCTGTCTGCCTCACTATGACCTTCTTTTCAACAAAAAGCCACACATTGGGTTCGTTGCTTTACACTGGATTCACTGTTCCCTGCTCATCTTGCGCATGATGTCATTGGTGTGCATGCATCTGCATCAACAGCCAACTGTGTGCGCCTGACTATTCTCTGCTCTCTACGTCTCCATACAGTTGTCGGCTTATTAAAATAATTAAATGATCGCAACGCATTACGATATGCTTATCACAATAAATTCATACGCATATGAATTGTGAAGCCCTAGTCCATCCCACAAGGAACATTACATATTACTTCCCTGAGGAACAAGGATATGAATCTAACAGTCTCTTGTCTAAGCACGAAAGAGGATCTGCCCCATTTGGTCCAAATATGTTGCAGATAATCTGCCGACAGCCACTTAAAAGCCCCACATGGTTAGAAAGTGTTCATAGCTCATTTGCCATGGCAAAGTTACTGGGTGGATGCAGAGAGGTGAATCTTTCGCTGTTTCACACTAATAATTCACTGGACTGAGTCTTCAGGACACCTTGCAGGGAAATGAGATGTCATGTTGCAATCTCATGCCCTCTCTTTAGTAGTCCAGATTGACTTCTGGCCCCCTAATGATTAGGTTACCCTTATTCTCTGCCTTATTTGATGGGTCCAACAAAAAATATTCCCATGGATTTATTTTCAAGACACTGGATAGTTTTAGATTTTAATTAAGTTTCCATGATAATGTCAATGAGAACAAAAGTAAAAGAACATTCTTTTACACATATAGGTAGGAGAGGGTATGTTGGATTTAGTTTAGACTAAAACAAGGCATCCAACCTAGACATATACACATTTAAAAACAAATAGCCTACATATGCACATACATTTATCTCTGAGCAAGTTTAGAGTGTCTCTGACCATCACAGAAATGTCACTTCTGCTGGATGAGCTTGCTCTGAGAAAGGTAATAGTGAATATGAGGCAGAACCCATGCAGTTGGAATAGGATTCTGATCAGAGCTAATTAAGGCCCTGATAACATCAAACATCCTGCCAGGGAAGGAAAGGTAGAGTTCTGTAAATTGTGGACATTTTCAGTGGGCCTCTGAGACAAACCATATTTAGAGCTGCACAGCTCTGCAAAGGATCCATTTCACTGTTAACAGAGCAAACTTGACAGCTGAGAGGCTAGTCCCAACAACCTACAATTTAGGTCACTCTAAGAAGTGAGGGTAGTATTCTCACTTCTAGGTTCGTGGTTATAAATGGGTCTGTTTTTACCAGGACATAAAATGTACAGACTACACAGATCTAGATTTTTAAACAGAAACATAATATAGGCCAAATGCAATCTCTCTCTGAATATTGAATTTATTATAATTACAAAGACACTGTCATTAGAGAACGCAAATTATCACATTCTGAACTGCGCTACCTCAAAATATGGAGAAGACTTCCATATTCCATATGCATCTAAAAAGAGTGACCATTGCACTGGTAAGGTCAATTGAACATATGTCATCCTTCCAATTGAAATATAAATGCTAAGAAATATTTAACAACACCATAAGCCTCACAACTACTTTGAGTGATTTTTCAAATGTAAAAAAACAGCACAAAAAGTAGCAACATTTTAGTGGCATAAAATTAATGGGAAAGGGATATGGATATATAGTACATAGTTTACAGGGAGGAAAGAAAACAATAGTCCATTAAATCAGTATGGCCCAATTTCAAACAAAAAAAATAAAATAAGTGGTCGAATTCGAGCTTTCAGCAGGCATTTCAGAATGCTTTTAAAGAGGAAGAAGCCGATGCCTGAGGCCTGTTCTGTCTAAGGTCACATTTACTTTTAGGCCTCTCTGACCTAAACTAACACCCATGTGATTTCAACTGCTTAAGAATTAATGCACTAACCCAGGGTTTTTGTATCTAACCTGTAATCACTTATAAAAACCTAAAAGATGGAACATTTTAATTCTGTGAATCTTGTGCCTGTGCTGATATGGACCAGTGCCAATTGCAAAGGGCTGGTGTCACACATGCAAATGTTTGTGTTGTCTCAGCGAAGAACATTATTCAGAATTTAAATTAGAGGGATACGATTATCATAGCACCCACGAATATCATTTGAAAGGCATCATGAAAAACTCATATCATATCTAAAGCTAAGAACATTGCAATTATAATAATACTAAATGTTCTGATTTAAATGTGCATGGATTAAATGTTCAAATTTTGTTAATATTATCATTTAAATGTAACCAGATTTTTTTTAAAAATATCATAGGCTATAAACTTTTAGGTGACGGCTTTGCAATGTACATTCTTCTAAAGAGAATTTAAGTTTAAAGAATGATTTTTTGTTAATGTTTGACAGGGAACAATTATCTGTAATCTGAACTGTGACTACAGCAATACTGTGATTGACAATGTTCATTATTACAGGAGATATCAGCCCCACTGTTGTGTATATAAATGAATACAGAGCCTGTGGAAGATTTTTGAAAAAATGAGCTGCATTTGTTCCCATGTGTTTTTTTTTTTTTTTTGCAATTTCTCAAGTTCTTTTTAAAACAAATAAACATGATTTTAGGTAATTCATTGATTCAACGGGCATTTTGCAAAATTTGTACATTCTTCAAAGTTAGCCTCCCTGCAGCTCAAATGAACTTCTCCCCTCGTTGTAAGAAATTTAAAAATGCTGGCAAACAGCAAACTGTTTAAGAGAGGGTTAAAATCTATACTGGAAAGATTCTTACCTGGAAATGAAAATAATGTCTCAAATTACAGGATTTTATTAAAATCAAAATCATAGGCAGAAAACACAGGTTTGACCATCTGTCAACACAGTTAAGATTTTGAACATTTTTGCTGACCTCGATATCGCCCATTGTGTTTACATGCCTAGTTGTTTACATACGAATTAATGTCATCAACATTTCAACGGTTCTGTGTTGAACTTCGGAAGCAAGCTGTCAACTTTGTGGGTAGCACTTGCTAATCACGTTTGATATTCAATGCATAACCATGAGGTTATCAGATTGTAGTATCTATTTCTCTGTAACTTTTCAAAAATCTAAGCAAACAAAAACTTAGATTTTGTATACAAATTACATTTCTATACAAACACGACCATCTAACACGGTTATTTTGAACAGACCAGGCACAGGAATAAATGCTCACAACTGCGCACTGCATAGATTCAATGCATAACCATGAAGCGGCTCAGCTTGTCCACACACAAGAGCGGACAGCGAAGGTGAAGATAGCGAGTTGTTCGAGGCTAAGAGGTGTTTTTTTTTCTCGACAAATGCATAATTCCAGTCAGAAAGTTTGGAAGAATAAGTACTTGGTTTCAAAGCCACATTCCACAGCTCCGGTGTGGGAACATTTTGGCTTTAAGCCTAATGAGAGAGGAGAGCCCATTAATATGAACGAGACGGTATGTTGACTTTTTAAAAACAGTGGCAACGAAAAAGAAATACAACTAACCTAAAAGCTTGTATTTCTTTTTTTTTTACATTCCAATTCCAATGTCTGAATATTCACAAGAATTAAAAGTTCATTGCTCTTTGAAAGGATCTACTTGCCTTATTATGCTATTATATTATCATTATATCAGTGGCATAAAATGGTCTTAAAATGATAATAATATCATTTATTGCAGTTATTTCTGGGACAATATATTGAAAACGTAGTTATTGTGACACTCCTATATGTAAGTGCTCTACCCATAATTCTATCAAAGGACACCTATCAACATCACACCAGCCTGCTCACTATGGGTCCCAAGGAGATATCAATAAATGTACAGGTAAGTGCTGATAGCCTACATAGCCTCCTAGGTCATTACTGCTCACAACAGATCTTGAAGGGGATCCAGGTAAATATTATTACCACAGAAGACTTTCTGGGCTATTAAGGGCATCTCACACATACATGTCCAGTTGGGGGTGTGGATTTCAAAAGAAGAAAGCTTGTGTTCACAGGAGGTGGGGTCACATGTCCCTAATTAGCTGGTGTGGTCAGTGAAACTGCACTTGGTCAAAATCCAAGTGAAGCCAACTCTAATTAAAATGTCATTATCATCAGGTAAAAAAAAATCAACCTACACTGTGTTCTAGTTACCTTGCAAGCACTCTGCTGAGGAAGACTGGCATGACAGCGGCCAATTTAGTCAACTATTTTGCAGACACAATGACTATATTTAGTCAGATAAGTGCTAGATATTTCATATATTTAATCAGGAGCTTGCAGATCTATTTCCTGAATATGAGTAATTCTGTACCATTGCAAACATAACCACATTTTTATGCATACTGTGTGCAGTGTGTGAAGGCCACATAATGTAGCCAAATGCATTTATGCTACATTACGTTGTGGACTTGAAAAGTAGCCTTCCTCAGCTGTGGTTACGGGTTAGGTAGAATTTATTCCAAATTACACAGTATTCTCACAGAGCTGTGACAGGAAAGCAAAGTAATATAATGGCAACTTGTGCGTTACATAGTAGGCCATATCACTTTTCATGTAGCTTTTATAGGGATTGTGCGTGTGTGTGTGTTTTTGTGTGGGGTGGGGTGGGGTGGGGGCTTGTCGGTGGCTAGCTTCCTCGGAAATTTTACCTATGCATTCCCCCCCACACACACACACACTTAACTCTGTCACCACACTAAAATCTGCCCAGGTCTGAATGGTTGGGTGACTTAGGTCAAAGCTTTTTAAAATATGAATATACAATATTATTCACTTTACCATACAACCTAGACCTTGTTTTTAACACTGCTTTCCCTTGCCCTGAGCACAGAATTAAAAACTACATTACATTTTTAATGAAATTAAATCCCTATGTTAATTCATACTGAAGTTGAACTATGTGTTAAGGTGGCTTGCCTACCGTTGCTTGTCAGGCATTGGGAGTTGTGGAAAGAGCACTGGGGCAAAGTTTACTGGCATGCTGGCACAGAAATTATAACAATTTATAGCTGACATGACATCCATCTTTTGCATAATACAGAGATGGCATCTTTAATGTAGGTTCAGCTTTTAATGCAACTGAAATTGTACAGACAGAGTGATAAAATAATGGCTTGATTAATTTGGTCAAACAGACATCTGACAATTCTATGTATAAGATATCCCCTGAGATTGGAAGGGTTTTTTTCTCTACCTGCATCATTGTTGGATGGAATGCAATCAAATCGATATTGAGTATAACAAAATTAGAGAACTGCTTGAGTAAATCAGTATGAGGGTAAAGTAGAAAAGCAGCCACAACCATTATGCTTTGACTATTAGAGATGTGTGGCATAGTCAGCATTAACAATTCAGATTTATCGTGACTTCAGTTCTGTGGTAAAGCTGCAACATTCCTTCAGAATGTAGAGCATGGCAAAGGACTTAATTGTTTTATCAGATATGTATTTAGATGTTTTCCATAAACGAGAATATTTGTCCACTGATGGTGCGTGAAAATCGGCATATGCACATTTTGGAGTGTTTTTAGTGCATATGCGCGGTTTATAAATGAGGCCCCAGGAGTCTTCCACATCAACATATTTGGAGTAAGCTCTGTTCATTCTGTTCACTTTTGAAGAAGTTGTTGTAGGACTCCGTTAAGGATGGTAACAGTGCAGACTCAAAATATATATTCTAATCGTGTGTTTGCGTAGAGACTGTGTTGCTATGTATGCACAGAATTCTAACAGGTTAAGATCCTAATTCATGTGGAATTATATCAGTATTCCCAATTTTGTCCACAGAGGACACTGCTTATGAATATGCCAATCCTTAGTTCTGTTTGACCTACAAACACCCCAGTCATGTAAGTAAATTGTAAGAACTTCCATGCAAAAAAAGTGCAACTGATGCAACAAATGACACCGATAAATGTGGCTGCCCAATGGCCAGGATCATGTCATGATTTGTTCATGTTGATAAACAGTATTTTTGTTTTAATCAACTCTTAATCACTCATCGAGGGAGTGGTTGCATCCCCTTACTGCTGCCCGTTGCTCCCACACTTGCAGCTGGGCAAGTATACGCCTGTTTGCCTTAACCTTGATGTTGCATCATTTTTTCTTGATTTTAATCTCCATGTTTGGCTCACTATACCTGAGGAATTGACAGCCGTGGTAAGCTCCTGCCATGCAAGTTTTTTTTTTTTTTTTTTTTTTTACCCTGGTTCTGTAGCTGCCTGAAATTATATTTTTCTAATCTCTATTTAGGAGACTAAAGCTTTGATTTCGCATTCTGTGAAGTTTCTTTTTCCCCTATTTGCTGCCATTATTGCATTTTACATTTATTGCTCTGTCCTGCACATTATTTATGGATCTTTCTTGATTTATTTTAAACGTCTGGAGCACTATATATGGGCATTTCAGGGCATGGTTGTTGCATGCATTCACACACACACATTTGTTGGATTAGTTGTGATTTATAACAGAAGACATGCATATGTGTTGCGTATGCAAGTTTTATAAATCAGAGTTTTTTGTTGCGTACACAAACTCTGAGGTTTGGTGTACGTACCTATATTGGCACAAAAGTATGTAAAGTTTTATAAATGGGACCCCTGAAGACTGGCACTAGGAAAAGATGCCTACCCCTGAACTGAGGACTTGTGAAAGGGAATTTGTGTTGAAAGAATCCCTTTTTTTAGTAGATAAGATAGGTCAGCTAACTTCTTTGAGATATTATTGATGGATTGTTTAAGTACAAATCATGGCAATTCACTAAATCATATGATACAGTACCTTTATTCCATAAATAGTTTCAGTTAGACTGGTTCAATTAGAGATCAAAATATTTTGCAAAAACATATTCAACATGACTGTAAACCTTTTTCCATTTATCAACCTAGACTATTTTTAGTTGAGCCTACTCTATAATGTATTCTGCCAGCTGTTGTTTAGACACAGCTCTTCAATTCCAATCTCCTGAGTAACCTGGACAACCAAGAAAGTACACTTGACTCCAAGAGAGTATAATATTCAAAATCTGGTGCATCTAATCAATTGGTAATATATTCCAACAACAAGGACCTTCTTAAACTTAATGTGCAGATTTATGTCTGTGTTTGGGTTCCCTTTGAGTTATCACAAACAGGATTCAACAGATAAAACACTATTGGTAGGAGAGGTACTTCAGTATGTCATTATCTCCCATTTGAGGATTAGGACTTTTTAATGCCTCTCTCTCCATTACATAAATGAGCCAGAGTAAATAATTGAAAGACCTAGCTTGTGCAAAGTGCTGGTTTGGAGCACAGTGCACACCACAAGTCAATAGCGGTCCGTGATCTCCATCTATCCCTCTATCCATGCAGGGGGATAGTTAACTCATTTTTACTGATGGTAGTGTGTGTTCTCCATGTTTTGCAACATGTTAACATACTATAAAAAGGTGGTACCCAGCCACTTAAAAGTCTTATCTATGAAGCAGACAAGATCAATTTGGATGGTGACCTTAGGCAAAGTGCCAAACTGAAATTGGTCCAGGCTGCATAAAACAAAGTGGGGGAATGCTGCTCTTTTGACCTGCTTCATAGATCTTTCATTTCCTGAAATGAAAAAGCACAGTGTCAGCTTGAGGTCTCCCTAGTAGTTATACTGTAGGCCACCTCCGCAGATCAAGCTCCCTGCAATGGCCATGTTTGAATATGCATGTCAATACAGGCTTCTTTCTGTACTGTTGTTTCAATATTGAGGGCTAAAGGGAACCAATTTGTTTCATTAAGGAATTTCTATCATGGTTAAGGATTAATTTAAGATTGGAGATCAGACAAGGAGAACTGATTGCCTTAATTTCCATCCCAGACTGAAATCTAGGGAATCCCAGGTGCCACTAATTAAAATGCAGTCTTTTCTTTTAAATAATGAGGATGTCCTGGGTTATGCCAAGCCTGTCCAGGAAACAACAGGCCTGCCATCACAGGCCTCATACCTTCTCTTTGCGAGCGTGTCTCATGTATGCAGCATTAGGCTATCAACAGTAGACTTCCTGTAGTATGGGTTAAGCTGTTAATTTTGCTAAAGGTTTGACAGTTGTTTGTATTGTGTAGTCTTACACAGCATGAGCCATGTACATTAGCATTACCTGTGGGAACATACAGCAAGGCATCTCTCAGTGAGAGTTGATGTTGGACATCTGTTCCACATTCATTTCAAACTATCATAAAACATAAACATATGTCGATTTGCCATTAGTTTATGTGTAAAACAATTACACTCCATTTTAGGACTAGCTTCATGTCAGAAGGCTTTATTCGTGCTTTCATACACTTTTATGTAGTGAAGTGGCTTTGGCTTCAGTGAGATTCTTAACATAAGTGCAATTTACAAAGGGACGACTAAAATTTCAGTGTGCTGAATGTCATTTCTTGCAGAGATACAGGACTATGAATAACAGTATGGAGAAAAGTCTGGATTTTTCCACAGTATATACTTTCTTGCCCTCTTCTTGTGTTTTCCAGGCAATCTCCAACAGACAGAGATACAGAATTTTTATAGCCAGGCTTGCAGCATGTGAGTAATCCTGCAGGGCGCAGCCTAATTTTCTTCAACATTTTAATTACCTTTGCTGTACCTCCATTAATTAATATGCGTGACTGATGAAGGCAGCACTCAGAGTTTTCTCAGAGAGGTTTCTCAGAGTAGCATTGCCGGCGAGGGACAACGAATAGTGATGCTGCCTTTCAGAGGTAACACGGTAAGAGAACTTGCATTCTTGTTGTTTGTCTTTCTTTTGTCCAAGAAAAAAACCTACTCAAAAGGACTCGGTGCAGACTAAGGAACCTGCTACTTTATCAGTAGGACTTCCCTGTATCTGTCTCCGCACACATGAGACAGCTGTCCTGGCTCTGTAATGTATGTCAGTGGATGGTAGTCTCAAGGAGAGGGTCCCTACAGGGATGACATGATGTTTTCGCTCACCCCAAAACTGTCGACACATAAACTGAAATGCCTGGCCGACCTCTGCCCATGCGGGCAGCTAACAGTACAGGCAACAGTATTACGCTGCTGGAATCAAGAACAACACGCAACACTGAATACTAGGAAATCCTCATTGACACTGGAGGGGAGGAGTTTTAACCACAAACAGACTTGCATTCATTCTTCACATTTGTGTGGGGCCTACAGCATGTATAAGTCAATGTTATATCTAGTCATTTTTTACTTTGATAAAGATAACTTAATGCTAGATGTAGTGGAAAATTCCAGAGGAAAAAAATCTCTACCAGGCCTAACTATAATAAAGGAAGCGCACACCTAACTGCCTTGACTGCCAGAAGTAAAAAACACTCAGGTAATTGCATAGTTTAAGTACAGTATCACTTAATAAACCTGCTGAAATTGTAATAATCCAGTATTTGTCCTCACTGTTGTGAAGAACATGCTTAAAAACATCCTAATTAATTAGTCTCACAAAAAGGGAAACCTTTCACAGGGCTGGCTGTTGAGGACCTACCTTTTTCGCTGACAGACTCGCTCTCAATCTCCACATCCTCACAGCTAGTGTACTCGGGCGTGGTGGCTAGCTCCTCCTCTGAGCTGCTGAAAGATAGCTGCCGCATCTTGCCCAGCTTTTTGGTCTTGTGAGGCTTGGGCGGTGGCGGGCGGACAGACTCTGATTGGTCGGAGCTGAGGGAGTCGTTTCGCAGCATAGTTTCCATCTTCTCCCGTTTGGTCTTGCGCACGGCCGAGCTGGGGTCCAGGTGGTGCTGCTGCATCCGCATGGGGTCACCCCCGCCCCCCCTCCGAGGGTCTGCCCGCTCTCCCAGCACAGGGCTCCGGCGTGGGGTTGGGGGGCTGTGGTTGGACCCGTGATGTCTGGGTCCAGGGGAAGTTCTATCCACTGAATATGAGCGCTGGCCCTCCCCGGGGCCCGGGCCGCGGGGGCGTGACATGCGCTCGCGCCTGCTCCTGGATCCCTGTGGCTCGTCCACCTCGGTGTAGGCCAGTGAAACGTCGCTGTGGCGGCGCTCGTGCCGCGCACGCGATACCTCAGCATGGATACGCATCTGCTCCTCGTAGGGCTGGGGCTTGACTGGGTAGCGGGCCAGGTTGGGGTCGCTGCGGTATCGGGCCTGGTACTCCTCCTCCTTACGCCGCTGCAGCTCATACTCACTTAGTGGCGGCTCCAGCTCCTCGTCCGGGGGGTACTCCTGTGAGCGCCAGCGCCCCCGCTGGGCTTGGTACTCCCCGCGGGCTGCCTCTGCGTCTTCGTATGTCCGTCCACCTCTCGCCCTGCGGGGGTCCCGACCCCCGTAGTCCGATGGCGATCTTGGCATCCCGCCGTCTGACAGGGCATACTGTGAGCGGTCACCCCTCTCCTCCCTTTGGTCGTATTTTTGGTTTGGATCCCCGGATGCTGATGGGCTTCTTTTCCTGGAAATCAAGAAGAAACCAGCAAGATCAATGTTAGCAGTCAGCTGGGGGTGAGAAGAAAAAAATATAACTAGGAAGAGGACAATTTTTTGGTTTCCGTGATAAAGTGTTGTTTAAATGAAGACGGACAACATAAAACAGCAATTTCCCCAGAAAAAGCACCAAGAGGATATGAAGTGCTCAAACCCTTTTTTAATTAAAAATACTAAAAGCACAGACAACTACTTCCTTCTTCTAGTGTGACTGAGAAGTATCAGATGATGAAAGCACAAGGGCCAAAACTAGGCAGTCAGTATGGAATTCATGCCTTTCTCTACTTTCTTTGACACACATTTCAAGCTTTGTGACATACATGAGATGCTTTTCAGCAATACGGAAATTTTCCAGAGGTTCCACTGCCTATCCAGAGGTAGCCAGTCTTACTGCTCGATCATTTGAAGGGAAACCATATTTCCATAAGATGTGTTGTTGCCTTCCTTGTTGTTAGATCGTAGGATTGAAGAACACTGTACTTTCAAATGCCACTTTAATCACCATCACACGAGGTAAAATAACATGAACCCAACTAGGCACAGATTTAATGTCTTGGCAAGTTGGAAGGTATATATTTAAGAGTCACGGGCCATTTACAGATGTAATACTTCTGAATGACATCAGAAGAAACTTGTTTTGTAAATGTAGTGTATATTCAAACACACAGCAACATACAATACACTTTCCATAGAAGGATTCTATACAACTGTGGCCCAGCAAAAGCTGAGTGGAAAATGCTGGTCTATTCATACAAATTGTTCTCATCAAGTTCACAAAATGTACTCGCTCTACTGTATTAAAGACTGAAACTGTGCTGATCCTTGACAAGATCAAAACGATTTAAAATAGAACTCCTAGCTGTGTTGGAAAAATCTCCTCTATTGTATCAAATGAATCATTAGTAATGATGGTCCATGTTTTGTTTACAGTGTTCAGGTGCATTTTTACAGATTCACGTTTATGTTCCCGGCACACAATAGAAATATAATCCCTGGGAACAAATTGCAGTTTAATATTTTTGCTCCCTTCAACTAATTTGAGGCTACATTTCCTGATAGAAACAGTGCAATCTCTGCACTTTTATCATTCTCTTGCATGCTCTAAGCTGATCTGTAGGTCTGTAACTACACACAGCCATGTACCCATTTACTACATGCAGTGAATAACACAGGGATTATACCTATAACAATCCAGCCAAATCTATCAAGAGATTATTTATTCTGGTCTCATTTTTACTTTTAGTCAATCCAAGGAGAGAAACATGTGACAATACAGAGTCTCCAAACATTAAGTAAAATGTCCCCTAAACGGTGGTTATTTTTAAAAAAATATGAATGAAATACACTAAGAGGTTATGCATTATCTGTTCAACCTGCATTTAGGCTCGAAACGAACAGTCGACATTATCGACAATAAAGACAGTCGACAAATATTTTAATTGTCGAATTGTTTCATTTAACGGTACCCAACATCATTTTTTAACTCAAACTATGTGTTTTATCAGAAGAGTGCTGTGGTCAAAGAGCTTGATGCAGCAGGACAGTAAGTAGCAGACGCAGAATGATTTTTACATTGGCATTTCGCCGAACAGCCAAGGCAAGGAACAAGTAATTTTAGCCATAACCGATCATACGTACCACCATTCTGCGTAATATCCTTAAATGCTTTCAAAAGTTACCATGTGAATTTGAGGAAGTAGTGAGGTAGAAGAGATGATGATCAGTGTTCAACATTAGATGGAACCAGGTGCAGTTTAAACAGGTTTGTTTTAAGTTTGCAGTGGAGAAAGCGAAACGGCTGTCCTTAGGGTGACACGGAGTTCATTCCTCCTATTAGGGAAGTTCGAACGAACACGAAAGAAAATGTGGGAGCCACCCAAACATTGTAGTTACAACATACAAGTGTATGAAAATTTTACCAAAACAAACAGTAGTGATGCGTACAATATCTGCAAAAGGGAGCTTGCGTTCCACGGGAGCACAATCTGCATGTTCGAGCATCTTAAGAGGAAATATCTGGCCAATAGCAGCAGTGGAAGGTAAGTGTTAAACTGGAGCTAGCTGGCTATGTTAGCCAGGTCCTATATATATAATCGTCCAAACAGTTGATTAATCACTATAAATGCAAATATAGATCAGATATAGATTACAAATATCCAAAATAATCATTTGTTGCAGCCCCACCTGCATTACACCCCTCCCTCCTATCGTCCTGTGCTAATCTCTGAAAACATAAAAGACGATGGGATACATGATGACAAAAACACTCTGACTGACAACCCAAGCACTCAGGTATGCATTCAAAAGACGTGGTGTCACAAAACATTTCTAAGAGAGTATAATGGGAGGTGAAGTCCTGAGCTTGACTTGATTTTTTTGAAGTGTGTATGACAAGCATCTCACATCAGCCCTTGCTTGAGCATAAAGCCCATAAGACTTGCAAAGTAGGGCAGGTGGAATGCGAGAGGTTTGAGTTCCCCACTGAGATGTCTGTCCTTGACTTTTCCAAGACCAACTGTAAACAAATTACCTTTCCTCTTTTTTTCCCAGCATGTTAATTCCTTATGATAGATGACACTTCTCTGTAATCCTCAGGCCTGACTTGAATTCTGTTCCCCCAGATCTGCCCATGACTATTGCAGTACAACCTCAATTATGTCCAGCCTTTCCTAACTTGTCAAATTCAAGCTTCTCCGGAATCAGCCTTTACTCAATGTCTTCTGCCTTTTCTGCCTTCTCTATAAGTGAGGAAAGTAGGGCTGAATGATTAATCGATTTCAAAAAGAAATCGCGATTTGAAACAATACCATTAGTAAATTGCAAAGGCTGCTTTTTTAGGATATACAATATGCAGCGCGTCTGACCCATGGTTTAAACCTTAGAGTATATAGACATGTAGCGACAGCGACTCCAACAGATATCAATGGAGACAACTTCAAAACCAGTGTAACCAGGGAAAGTTTAATTTTGGCCACTAACTGGGCATGCGGAATTGTCTCCTGTGTCACACGTTTAAAGAAAAAGACCCAAAGCAATGACATCTTGAACAAGTTACTTGAAAGCCTTCCCCATTGCTAGCTGAGCTTTCCACTCTGCAAAAAAGAAGCAAAAAACTTATCCACATTTGCAGCATCACATCTGAGGAAACGCTTAGCCTACGACAACCGACAAATTGGCTTTTATAGTAAATAAACAAGAATTTGCTTATTCATGTATTTTTTCATGCAATTCACCAAGACTCACATTTTTACCTTTTTATCTTAATAGTAATGGAGTAATTCTCACCGGTTGGACATCATCAAAACTGTTTCAGTGTATGTATGTATGAATGTATGTATGTATGTCTTACTTGTAGCTTGTAGTATGTTTTACTAACATGTTGTATTGTGTAGCTACTTAACATTTATAACCAACATTGTAATAAACCCATACTCAACAAGTACAGCTTCTCACCAAACTGCACTCACCATTTCATTTACATTTTAGTTGCCAAGTATAAATTACACCCACTATCGTCTTAAATAAATGACACAATACCATACTTAAATGTTTCTAAATTTGAATTAGTATTCACAATTAGCCATAAAAATAATAGTGACATTATTACTTTATTTAACTTGATTGCAGAATGTGGAATATTTAGATGCTGCTCTTAAGCCATAAGTGGATGGCATACCTATTTCAATGTCAGACAATGTTTACAGAAAGGTCCTATTATTTACTTATTGGAATTATTTTATTTTTTTATTATTATGAATTTATTGAACTTAACACAGTCACAGCTTTTGTGATGATTGAATATAAAAATATGTTGGAGGCAATTCATATCTTTAATTTCTCATCCTTGCATTAGAACATAGAGCGGTTAATATTTTGATTTTATCTCATGTGGTAATGCTCCATCACATGTTTTAAATCCATTACACAGTGAATATTGACCTGAAGCTTGACAAAGTCGCAATCACAATATCAGTCAGCAAAATCGCAATTAGATATTTTCCCCAAATCGTTCAGCCCTAGAGGAAAGTATTATTGCATTACTAAACTGCATTGCTACCATCTGGGCAGCCATTGGGAGAGCGCCTCACAAATAAGTCCTAAGCTCAACTGAGGAGGATATTAAGTGTTGGGGGGACTATGAGCTCCGAAAAAATCTGCTGGGATCCTGCCTGCCTTCACTGGCCCTCAGTTTGCCCTGTTCACCAATACTCTGCACTCACCTCCTTCTAAGTGACACCTAGCTTTTAAAAGCCTGACACAAACATTACATAATTTGATTCCCGCTTGGGCCCCTGCACTGAGTTCAGACAGAGAAGTGCTGACAGCCATCGCCATTTACATTGTTGGCTCTGCCACCAGTCACCCCTTCCACAGTGGGGGCGAATGTTAGGGGGGAGGGAGGATGACTGCTGGCCCACAATGTAGTGCAATTGTTCCCTCTACCCTTTTTTTCAGGTGGTCTCAATGGGGCATCTGGAACATGGCAAAAGCTATGTGTGACTCGTTGGCCGCTAAGTCATTCTCTGTCATAGCGTGGGCTGGCACTGCAGAGCCCAGTGATGTGACAAATAGCGTGCTTTTCCTTCCTTTCTCTCTCTCTCCCTGTCTCTTCCCTATCACTGCGTCAGGTCTTTAGGAACAGTCTTAGTTGGTTTTCAGCTGATGTTGGTGCACTGATTTCCTCCAGGGTGTGTGAGAGAGAAAGGGTGTAGAGTGGGAGAGAGAAAGAGAGGGAGGCTGAGACAGAGGGGGTAGAGTTGGAGAGAGAGGGAGAGGGAGGGAGGTATCTCTTGCTCTCAGATGACACAGTTCAATGATCTTAAATTTGCATTCAGTTACCATTTATATGCCACTGCAACATATAAAAGACTAGTGGGCTCTGTAATACGAGAGATGCTGTGTGCATTGTGGCATTAAAGCCAGGTCCTGGCAATGCAGCACAGAACAAAAATAAGCTTACGCAGATGAAAGGTCACAATGATTCATCTGCTAGCAAATTTCAACACATCTAGATGAAGTGTATTTGAAATGTGTGCATCAAAAGATTTAAGCTCAGCTATAACATCTCATTCCTTGGGAATGTAAGAAATTCAAGTGATGTGAACATTGCCTTTGTATTGGCTGATGCAGTGAAATTCACCCAAATCCATTATCATTTCCTCCCACTTACATCAGATGACTAAACACTTAACCCTGATCCAACATTAGAACTGACAAATGCAAATTCACAGTGCAGTGATTTAATCTCCATTTAATTTCCATTAATCAGCCCAGTCTAGATATGTGGTATATGTTGGTTCGAAAAACATGGAATTCCATAAAACCACAATAAAATCCCCTTTTTGGGCATATTAGGTTTAAGCTTTAAAAGGTTTCTTGGACCTCAACATCATGCCTTTTTTTAAAGTCCTGGAAGGACTGGGTGAGAAACCGATACATAGAAGAAGAAACACTTGAAAACACAAATCATGAATATTTCATGTAACTTTACATAAAATACATAACATACATTATGGTGCAGCTCATATAGAACAGATGCACACGTGTATGCACACGCACATTCTGAGTAACACTTAATAACATCGAAACAGCAGCAGTTCAAGCAGAATGAAGGTAAACGTATACATGACCTTTAGCTCACAGAATAATGTAGAAAAAATATTGATAACACATTGTGGGACATGAGAAAAAACATGGAAAACTGATATTACGACTGTGGAATTGTGTGAATGTAGCCTGTTGCAGAACCAGCCCAGGAAAAAAGGCTACACAACACAGGGCATTCCACTTTGTGCTAAAAATGGGAAAAAGTATGTAAAAATAGGCTATCACCCAGAGTTCAACAGTGATGGGAAAACAACTGGCTTGGGCCCTCTAACTTTTTCTCAGAGGGTGTGTGGGGGTGGAGGGTTGGTGAGCTGGCTGTATTAATGCCATGAACATGAAATTCAGCAAACAGGTAAATGTTATACGACAGGAACATATTTTGCCCTCAGATAAAAGGCTTTTGCTGCTGGGGGACTAACAAGGCTTCTTCATTTTATACAGCATACTGTTTGGGTAGGACTCAGAATACTCATGACCATCATTTGTGTGCAATCAAACCATACAATATTCTACACTCAAATAAAGCTTCCGTGGTCAAGATTTTAATATAAATGGGTCTGAATGAACTACCTTTCTTTCACATTTTCTGTTCCAAAATGCACTCAGCAAAGCAATGCACAACCAAAGTTCACCAACATCAAAGATGTATTTTGTAAGTGGAATACAACATGAATTGATGAAGAACCACTTTATCACAAGGTAAAATGATTCATTGACAACCCGAAATGACTACTTTATATATTTTAGACAATCTTCTATGACAAACAAAAAAATTCTGATGTACACTCGTACTTGTAGTCTTAATATGTGGATGACATTTATAATCCTTCTTACAGTATTACTGAAAGAGCTTTTCTCTAATCATTTACATATATTAGATATAAATCCGATGTTGCGTTCTGTTAAGCTCTTCAAAAGGTATTTCATCCTCAGTGATTATATTATATGTTGATGCCCATGCAGTCCCATCATGAACTTATATTTATGTGACAATTAACCAATTAAAATATAACAAACACATGTTACATACTAAATACTTTTTCTGATCTGGTTATAGAGTGAGAGAAATGATATTAATCCTAATTAAAAAAGTGCAAAATGAATATATACAGTACATTGCATGCATAGCACCTTTGTGTGATTTGGAGGGAATATGGATGTTATATGGATACATATTCCATATTACCTGCCCAAAGTGCTATGTTATTGGTCAAAGTCTGATTTTAAAATATAGGATAGGAACACACCGGAGTGTATCAGCTGTGTCTATTGGTATGAAATCCACAACATCCATTTTGCATTTCTTAACCTGTGCCTGCAGTAGAGCAATCATGTTTGCAAGACCAGCTGGCATTCCAGAAACAAAATAAAATCCTATTACACACATATCCACATGGCGTCCATGTGAGGGAGAGAAATGTCTCCCATGACTGCGAATCAGACCAGCACTGTTCTTCAGATTTAAAACCTGGGGAAAAGTATGGTAACGGGGAGGTGGCTGAGAAGAAAACACAGAGGACACGTGGAGGGGGTCCTGCAGCACAGTCATCCTGCATAGTCCCAGTCCTGCACTTGTCTCCTTCTCTAAGCCACGCTCCAACCTGCCTCCCTGCTTACCAACTGAAAACAACTGCAAAACATACACTGCCGTCTCGGTTTAAAAACCTACAGTATCCATGCTGCATACTGTGTCCAAACATTATAAGAAAGAAACTACAAGGCAAAATACAGTTAAAAGGTATGTTTGTCAAAAGGGCTCCTCTTCCCCCTCCCCTACTGCAGTTATAGGATACAAGGTATTTAAACATAAAAAATACCTGCAAAAATCCCACCTTGATTAATCATCAGACACTTGCGTAATGCTAATGGGGCATAAGCCACTGGAACAGCAAAGTCTTCCTGCACAAAAACTGTTTTACTTCTGAATGAAAATCTCAACATCCCTCCAATAAATGTCATCTCAGACACAAGACTGGTATACAGAACCTTGACTTGAGCCTCCAAATGTGTAAAAGCTCTGCTTTAGGTTTTTGAAATCTGCCAAGAAACAGCAACATCTCTAAACCAGTGTTCCTGAAGCTTTGACACATGGACTGGTGAAAAGTCTTAAACAGGTAACTGACAAGCAATTAAGGAAAAAACATACAAGTCCCTGGTGGGGATTTGTGACTTTGCACCAATCTTATGGATAGAAATCAAATGACTATGCAGAAGCATTTTACTTCTAAAGAGACACACAATGTCCATTTTTAAATATATATTCACATGGTTACAAATATATGGTTACATGGTTAAATTTATTTTCCTTTTTTCAGGAAATTTATATTCCTGAAAAACAACTTTATCTGAATTATTTTCATTTCGTCAAATACAACTGATAGAATATTCCACAGGTGTTTACCACTTGCTGCCGCTGATAGCAAAGCGTGTCTCTACCTGTCTGTAAGCCACTGCACATCTGGGACGTATTGAGCATTTCGCACGGACGACCGCATCAGTCCTCTCCTGGCAGATGCTGCCCTCGATGCCTCTGTGATGTTGCATCCAAAAGGCTCCGCACCGTGAATGACTAACACCCAGAAAATGTCCACTTCCTGCACCGATTCCGTCCTCTGCTGTCACCCCCTCCCGTGCGTGGGCATTGCTCCCCTCCCACTCGCTGGCACAATTCGAGCACACGCCGAAGTCTAATCAAGCCAAACCATGGACGACCACTGCAAGGGATGCCTGGTGCTGGTAGTGGTGCTGCTGGTTAGTGCTGTTACCATAGGCTGTGCATTGCTGCTGCCGTCAGGCAAGACTTTACCCAGCGAGGAGGATTATGGTACTTAGCTGATTACCGGCTGCCTGGCAGTTACTGGCTGTGGGATCTGGCCCCACAGCATTGTGTTCTGAGATAATCATCCTGCGACTGAACAAACGCCATCTTTCCCCAGGATTGCTGACCAAAATCCTTTCTGTAAAAAAAATGACCCTGACAACAATGGAAGGGGATAAAAAAATAGTAAAACTCCATGCGTCACAGTTTTGTTTTTCTCACTCATTTTAGTGGGAACATAAAAACCACATGGGTCTTTACCCTTTTTTTTGTTGTTTCAGCCATTCAAAAAAACTGAATTGCAAAACTAAAACAATCAGAAGGCAAGGATGTTCTCACATCTACAGTAGCTCTCTTGGCGGTGAGTCTGATCAGGTACAGGAACTGAAAGATATATTTAGGACAAAAACTGACGAAAAGCTGCGGCTATTATCTGTTTGAATCAAAACCGCCAAATTCCCTGCAGACCTGGGAACCCAAGGAGAAAAGCTCACATCCTTTTTATTAACATTTATTATTAAAAAATTCACAAAGCTATGTTCACATCCTTTTTGTGAATTCATTTATTATAGATGAATTCACAAAGCGATGATGAGAGTGGACAGATGAACAGGAATACTGTACATACATACTATACAGCATAGTACATACAGTAACCAGCTGGTCATACAGCCAGCAAAGAAACAACATAGGAGCAGCATGTAACAGGAATAGTAAAGTATAAGAAAGCCTGGGAACCACTCAGAAGCAGTGTGGAAACAGTATAAAAACACCTCATGTGCCCACACACACCCATGCACACACACACACACACCCAGCTACCACAATTTTACCAGCGCCCATCATGGACCAGTAAACAGCACATCATCAGCTAGGCTTCAGGGGCTGTGTGTTTATTCTCTTTAACTTTAAGCAGCACTGCCATGCCAACTACATCTCTGTAAAAAAAACATTGCTATTACCATGCAGTGGCTATGTAGGTCATGCCCCTGCAGAACAATGCATAAGCAGCTGAACATCCACTCAGTATTCCCATCATTCCTCTAAGGACAGACTTACCATGCAATCATTCTGATCAAATGTTCCTTTATACACCATTTTAATGGGCAAAGCCGGCCCTTTCTTCATCAGTATTATTCTAACTGTGATAGTTGGTACTGCATGTAGATACACATCACAGCTACAGTGCTTGCAATTATCTCCTGCTCCCCACTAGTAGTCTATAAGAAATACTATGCATAAACAAGAGTTACACCAACTGACTTAGCTTAGAGGTATAACAGCTAACACTGGTTGCAAGATAGTGAGTGACAGGGATGATAATTAAGTCCACAGCATGCATATAATACGTGCAGTCAGGTAATCCCCAGTGCACTGGTCCGTAACCAGACAAAATCCATATGGCAACCTTATGCAATGCACATGCTAACTTTGGTAACTATCTTTTCAGACATGTGAAAGAGGAGGTAGCACGGAAACAGGTGATCATCTTGTAATTTTTCACACTAATTGAGTGTTGGGTATGTATAAAATACAAACAATGTAAAAATGAACTAAAATCTTTGTTCAAACATTAATGAACAAACAAATCTTTTGAGTGACCACAAAGTAATTGTTCATGCCTGTATACTTGATAAAAATACACATGCTTTTTGTCTGTGAGAGGAGCTTGTAAAGAATCAGTGCTCTCAACACTATATCATACTATCCAGTATAACTGCACAATGACCGACCACTTTTGCATTACCACTTGTGCATATGCCCCCCCCCCCACACACACACAAACATAACCATAAGCATATATTACACAAACAAGCACAGAATAATGAAAAGTTAGAAAAACCTGCCATGAGTTGACATCACAGCTATAAGGTTTACTAGTCACAGATGAACAGACAGTTGTATTAAATAAGGATGGGACAATATAGTTATCTCATGAGTCGGTTCAATATACCATATGACACGATATCACCACAATTCGATAGAACCTAATAACAGTTCAGTGACAAAGTATGAATATTCAGAATTGATATTTAATTTTTAGTTACACAAAATACAAAATAAATTCTGATTTTAATAAAGTTCTCTACTAGACAACACATAGAGAGATCAAAGTAACAACAGAAATTCTCATAAAGATCAGAAATACAACAAAAGTGTCATAAATACAACAGAAAAATGAAAATACAACAAAAATTAAAACAGCCTCGCCCCGACGTACAACCTATGGGACTTACGATCATCCATACATGCGGCCGAAAAAAATACTCTATCATTTTTTTAAAACAAAGAAAATATATATGTAAATATAAAATTTCGCTTTTGCTGTATGTCCACCAGTGCTAACAGCTGTGTGCTTATGAATTAATAATGCTGCTTAATAAAAAACAAGATAACCATGATATAAACTGAGAAGGATAAAATAATTCTGTACAGGTATATGACTTCTACATGCTATACTAGCATACGTCCGACTTGCGTTCCATTTCAAGATACAACCAGTCAGTCAGAACGGAACACAAACATAAAATTGTCCTGGAAAATATAAGCTTGCTGCTGTGGGAGTAGAAACGCCAGAGGATCATGTTAATTAGGAGTCAGTCAAATGAGTGGCTACCATATCAGCAATCATGATTTTGTCACATTGTTTCTTTTCAATTACAATATTTAAAGGTATGCCTGAGAACAGACCCCCACATGACCTTAAAAAAACAATGCTGTAGCTGACCTCTGTAGAGCGATGGAGTGGTAGCCCCAACATTACATTATTCCCAATCTGGTAAAATGGCAACACTCTTTAAGGTTTCACTGCAACCTACATTAAAATGAGCTTTTCTTCTTTTGCTGATATCTACAGGAACCTAGCTCATGTCCTGTAGGGAAATATAGGACATTAAGGGCCCTAACCCCAAAGCCTAAGGGTACAGCAAATAATGGTGGGGGCCTAAACAATACCCTACAGCAACTGAGCATGCTCAGTTGAGTCTAAGTCTGCACCAAGGTAAGTAGCTACCACCATTCAAACCAGAGGACTTTATGCTATGAGCACAAAGAAATGACTAGGCAGCCCATACCATATGACTGAATGTACAGTAATGACTGGTTAGACAATGCTGAGATAAAAGGTCAGATTACGTTATACAGAACTGTGTGCAGCGCAGGAGGGCGCAAACGGGCGTGTCACGGTAGAATTTCAGTTTAAATCCAGATCCGTTCCACACCAGTGGGCACTGCACATTCCTCCAGGCGGCATGCTCATTCCACAATGACCATCAGAGCTATTTTTAACACCAGCAATAATTTAAAAAAGCCCCGCAAAACACTCTGACAAAGATAATCACTTCACACGTGGTGCTTTTCAAATGCACTTTTCAATGTCTACATGAAACCATGGCACTTGGGATAGAAAGAGTGTGTGTGAGAGAGAGAGAGAGAGAGAAAGAGAGAGAGAGGCAGGTGAAGTGGTAAGACTCCACAAACAAAAACAGTTGGACACTATGTCTGTGGTAAAGAGAAATGATTAGTATCTTATTATTACCAGTGCAGTATTATTGTTACAGTGGCAAATCATGTGTATTTGTTTAAAAACAAGAAAATAATTTATGAATGGGCTAGCTCTTTCACAAATGCGAGATGGCCTGGCTGTGCCTGGTCAAAGGCACTGTGCATGAAAATATTATGATACTGAATAACAGCAGAACAAGACAGGCGATCTTTGTTAAGGCGGATGGTATACTGAGGTAAAGCCTCTTAAAGCTGTCTTAAAATTGACCATGTTGCTATACTGCTGGGTTAAGGCCTAAAGAATAAAAACTGAAGAGTGAGACAGAATGCCGAAGCATGGATAGCCAAAAGGCAAATAGATGTCTAAGTCCTTTTACGCAGCTGGGTTTCATCTGTATTGTAATTATTTTAGGTAGTGGGGGGCAGGGGCATACAAAGGGGAACAGCTGTTCATTGACTTTCTTATTCCATGGAACTGCTGATAACAGTACCATTGAGAATACCCCAGAGCCTCCAGGGAAGAAGACCAAGGGTCAGTAGGGCCAAGTACTGAGGATAGGCCTCAATGAGCAGCATTTTCTAATCATTTAAAATGTGTGTGCCTGGTCAAAGGTAGTGGCACTCTTGTATGGGTTCAACAAGGATTGATATTCAGGGCTTGTTTTGAGAGGGGATATCATTAGGTGAGGGGAACAAGTCCTTCTGCCCCCATCTGAACTATGCTGAAAGTGGAAACAATGCATGAACAAGCTTCTTGACATGAAAGACTCCGGTGAATAGTGTGACCAGGCCCCTTCATTAATGCATAATATGGGCCCATCTTATGTAAAAATACTTCCTCCTTTCATTATGTATGAAAGAACAACTATAGCTGCTCTACACTAAAACTTTTTCAACATTTTTATTTGAAGAAAATTAAGTCATAAAATAAATAAGTTGCTTTACATCAGTGTATACAAAAACCCTGAGTTTAGTAACAGCAAATGACTATTAAGTAAAACCCAACACCTCCAGGCAATTCTAATGTCAAATGCACAGGACTAGGTCAGAATAAATAACTGCTCGCAGTACATAACACTGTGTTTTTTCTTTACGAATTCACAGAATGTAGCTGGTATACCATCCAGTAGTCTTTGTCTTCTATGGCAACATGAACATTTAAATTAACATCTCACAAAGGCCTTCAAACTATGGCCCTGTTGATCAAGTCTTGTTATAATTATCTTAAATGATTGCCGAACTGGCATCATGAAAAATAAGAGCCAATGAGTTTTTATTTTTATATTCTTCTTGTACTCTTACTTATTCCCTTCCAGTTTGGAATTTTAAGTAAAAATCTACCAGTTGAGTTGTGTATTCATTGTGCTAGATTAGAGAAATGGAACAATCAAGGATTCACAGGATGTGTTACTACACAAGCATTTCAACTGGATGCACCTTTACCTACATAAATACATTTTGTTTTAAAATGTAATTAAGTTTCTATATATAGTTAGACATACAGCAGGCCTGTCCTGCTCTACTATGACTTGAGGTGAAGGGAAAATGAATATAACAGTCCATCAATTAGTATAGACTTCTATCCTCAGAGGCTGGCACAAGGGATACTTTAAATCAAGTTACTTTGGAGGGGACAGCCAACAGAATCAGACAGGAGTAATCAATAGCCTGAGAAGTAAATCAGATTGAGGGATTCAGGAATCCTAAATTACTGCACAGATATCTTGAGAAATCTGTTGACCTTCATAAAGCAAAAAGGTTACTTAAGGCATAATCACATCATCTGATTCTCCCTGAGATAAATTCAAATGAAAGCAAATGAACTGCATTTCTACGTATGCAACCAACTGAATGAAAAGCCTTGCCATTGCGACACACATTCATATTAGGCCAATTCAAAAAACAAATTGTCGCTGACAAGCTAATCGGCACTTGCTGTTCAGTGCACGGCTTTAAAAGGAGGAAAAAATAGATTATAGCCACATGTTTTCTGTTACTACATCAGTAACATCCCAGTGTCAGAGATGTATGGGATGCGCTTGAATGGTCACGCATTCAGAGAATTCACATTCATATGGACCTGGTTCACTGCTACAGAGATTTCCTCCCAGCCTCTCACAGTCTCTGCCAATGAAGGCATCAGCAAAAAAGGCCAAAAAAGAAAAACAGCGCAAGTCAAATCTAATTTGGCCAATGGAGTTCATGTTGTTAGATGGTTCTCACACTGGAGGTGAGAATCAACAAGGCTGAACTTTTCACTGCCATCAGTGATTTTCTCTGCCCCTTTCAACCATAAAATATGTTTGACAAAGTACTGACACCTGACTTATTTTGCTTGATAATTAACAGAATTTCATATAATAGTACAATAATCAGGCTGTGGTTGTCCTACACTCCAGGCTAGATTATTGAAAAGATTTAGATTATTGAAACAGTCTAGCTCACCACTTCCTTTTGTTTCAGTAGTTACCCCAACACAGTGATTACATTTTCTCAAATTTAGATTTTATGGTCCGATAAAAATACAAAATTACACTTCATTGTCCTATATGGGACAACCCTGACAGAAAAGTAGAACTGCTTTATTTTATACTTCTATATTCAGCCTAACCATCAGCAGCAACCAAAAGGAAAAAAATGTATCTCAAAGTTGAACTGAAATGATACATGAGGATATCACAATACATCCTCATTCAAATATTCAGGTCAACTGGCATCATAACACAAACACAATGGTATGTTTATTCTATTGGTTTTTTTTGGCTACTTTTATTTCATATGACGATATCCATGCTTAAGAAGGTCATATGACTTGAATGAGGACATGAAAACATACTTTAAAGATAATTTTATACTTTCCATAAATTAATCTTGGTGAGGTATCCTGTGAACTAGGCCCATCCTTTGCTAAGTTCTGTAGTTTTACATTATGATATGGCAGTCTATTCTCATTTGTTGTAAATGTTGAACTTACTCAATTTGTCATCTACACTGGGCAAAAACAGCAAGACTCACCCAAGAGCCCAGACCAGAATAAATAGCCTTCAGCAGGCTACTAGGATCTGACACAGGGCTGTCCATTCATGTGTGTGGGAATATATGCCGACATGTTACAACAGCAGGACCATGTTCAGTGATCATTACCCTTTGCCCAAGACTGCCTTCAGCCTTTAACCCAGGACATCAGCCTAATGCTCGTCTGACCATAGAGCTTACCGCAACTGACATTGATGCATTCCTTCAAAATGTTCCTTGGCTCATTTAAAATACAATGTTTTTTAAAGCTCCCAATTGCTAAAAGACAGACTATACCACAGACTAACCTTTCTATGCACAATTAAATATATTGTGATGTGAAATAATTGATAAGTAAACATTTGTATGTAAAAATACACATGCACGCACCCACAAACATGATATAACGATACAGCGTGGCACTATCCGCAGAGAGCGAGCCCAGATGGGGCGGAGGAGCATACGGCGTTATTACAGGTACAGGCGAACTCACCCACAGAGCTATGGAAGTACCACTCAAAGGGCACAGTTGGTGTCCTTGTCACAGGTTGTTTCTTGGTCTGCTGCTCCTTATTTTTTCTCTATTTCCTTTCACTTCCATCGACACATCAACATTAATCCCAGGGCCGAGGCAGGAGCGAGAGTCCCCAAAGCAGCAGCCTGTCATCTCCCTTTCTATTTCTGCCGCAACGGTGTCCGTCTTCACCACCTCGACCCAGTTCTCCACGTACGATCTCCAAAAATTTTTTGGTTTAATCAATGACTCTTTTTCCTGTTTTGGTGTGGTTAATAAGACCCCCAGAACCTGCTTTCTGGCCTCTTTTTTTTTCCATAAGACACGTGCACTCCTACTTCATTTGCACTTGAGCTGTGTAACTGTTTATTAGCCAGATCGCTGAAGCAGACAGAATGTGCCCTTTCCACTTGTGCCCCACGCACTCATGCACGGCGAAGCTGCTCTGCCGCGCTGAGGCAGTCACTGACACAAACACCTCAAGCATACCATACACTCTGCCGTGCATGGTTCAGGGCTTCTAAGAATGGCAGCGCCATGCCATTAGGACTTCTGTTAAAGTGCATGCATAATGCATACAGAGCCCCATTTAAAAGCCTGCGCCATTAGAGACGTAATACAGAGGCACAGCGTCTGATGAAAGACGGGAATTGTTAGTAGCACATTATGGTGGTGGTCGGTGGGCATCTACCACAGGGTGTTACAACCCTTTTTTATGAGCTGAAGGACTCTGCTATAAACATGAATTGGTCAATGGTGCAACGGTCAAACTACAGGGGGTTACCTTGAGTAACTGCTGCCGTGTATATTTCTAAACCATGTTGTGCCATTTTCACTCAAGTAGAATGTGCTATAAAATGAACTTTACGCTGACAGCCATTGCGCAGATCCAGGTTCTCAAATAAATTATGGTCAGTATAGTACTCTTTTCTTTACATAATGTTTGTGACCAGTCATAAGGCTCTCAGAAAAATTAATGCAATAATGGCAGGGGTACATCTAACAGTATGCTACAACCACACAGAATTACTATTTCTATTAGTACTACAGGTTTGGTGGACTCATTTATTTCAAACAAATGTTCCTTTACTACTTTATTCCATAAAGCTTGTGGGTAATGGACTCCATGTGTTATCACAGTACTGAAGCTGTAAGGAAAATCGTCACTTAGAGATTCTGGAGAGGCTGAGTGAATCAATCACAGCTTTTTTGTCCTCTATGCATTTTTGTTAGAACGGTGCCACCTGGCAAAGCGTTCCCATCCTAGGACAGAAATGATGGGCCAGGACACCTGCCTAGTTCTCCCATGAAACCTGTCATCAAATGCCAGTGCGACAACGCATGTAAGCTCACCCTTCTGCCATGCCTTTTTCCTAAGAAACTGTACCAGGGGAGGTCATTTCACTGAATTTCAGAATGACAGTCCTACAAGCCTAACTCATGCTTTTCAAGAAAAGGGGGAAGGGAGGCAGACAAATAAAATAAGGTCAGGTTTGGTTTTTCTGGCATTCATTCTGTGAATATTTGCAAGATCTGCAGAGAGGTCTCATGCAACATGTAGGTGCTCTTGTCATATAAATGACCCCAACCTAAATACCCTTATAAATGCTCCGCCCTGCTGGTGGTGTGTTCTGTTTTAATGCCCACAGACAGTCCCGACCATAAATCCTGTGTGCAATGATAAAAAAAAAAACTTGTTAGATGTTGTAACATACAGGAGCGACTGCAATGGAAGTTCAGCGTCAGCCTCTGCAATGAGAACCATACCATGCCTTGGACCCTACATTCATATGCACAAACTCTGTACATTCAAACCTTTACATATAGGCACACACAGACAGAAAAACAAACACTTTATGGACTCATCACAGTTAAGGTAACCAGAGGGCAGGGCTGATTACAGGCAAAATGACATCAGAATCCCTGAAGCAGCATCAGTAGAGCAAAGCTAAAGAACGTGACATTACATAAAATGGTAAAAAAAAAATAAACTGCCACATTAAGAAAGCAATTAAACTAGAGATCACCAGCAAGGATTCTCATGTGAAGGGTGATACTTGCATTAGAGGTATATTGTCCTATGTCAACCAGAAAGAGACCAGTTCCAAACCACCAAAGAAACCAGGTGAGGCGAGTTCACTATGAGTGCCATTTAATTGGTCATTAAGTGCTGTGTAAAAACAAAAGCCAGTATCTACTCTTGCCCCGCGGGATGGGAATTGAAGAGTTTACAGTGTTAATGACACTACCACTGGCACAAATATGATGCTTGTTTAAATAATTACTTCAAAAGATCTCACCACAATGACACTGTTACCTAATGCATGTATGGTGCTGCTCCAGCAAGTCACACCAGCCTCAGTGATCCTGGTGATTGCTATTCAAGTTTTGTTGCTCATAGGCAAAGTACCAGTGACACCTGACACTCCTCCGGTACACCTCCCTAACACTCAGACTATATCAGGACTCGTGCTGGGAAAGCTACAGATGCAATAAAGTGACTTAGCCACGCCTCTAAGCAGCTGAATCTGAACATACCTTCCCACCTGAAGGAACATACCTAGGGGCTGGGTGGGTTGAAGTCGACTGTAGTTCCTTTGGTAACCATGATATTAGTTGCTCCCAGTGATGCACAAGATGCCCATATCCATCCATTTGTCTTAACAGAAAGATGCCTCTGCTCTGATTGGTCTGAGCTATGATGTGGTACTATACAGCCTATACAGTGGGAAATAGCTACTAGATTGCTGGTAAATGCATCAAACGACTACAAAAATGCAAACGCACTACAGTGCTCCTAATGCAATGAATTTACAGGTAAATCAAATCGAAAAATAGTTCCTTAAACAGTAAAATAATGGTGTTTCGTAAACACTTTGAGATGCAGATGAATATATTTTCATAAACATACTGTTGGTGTCAGTCACAGTGGGTGAATGTGCAATTAAAAATTTTCAGTGAATCGGGTGTCTACCAGAAGGCCTAAATGGACAATTCCACTTGGTGTTTGTCCCATACAACAAAACTGGATACATAGCACTTACAGTATTTGTAAAGAGAAACAGGCTAAATATCCACCCAACTGTGAAACTAACAACAAATTCAATCCACGACCAAACCAAACCCCCAACCCCATTAAAACTGCCAACAACAATACTCAGGTAACACTGACACAATATTTTCGATACAATAATGGTAAACAAAACTATATGTATATTCACTAAGAGGACACATGCATTTGATGATTGAACCAAATGTACATGAAAGAACTGTGTGACAAGCTCCTAGAGAAAAACAGAATCCCCAGAGAAAAACAGAATTTCTCTTTGAGCCATATAACGAAGTAAGGGGAGAAAGTGTACTGTCCCTGGAGCCATAACATCCATGGTGCAGCCCTCTAAAAGAGCTTGCAAAATACAATGTTGGAACCAGCACATATTCCACATCAAAGCTTGAGGTTCCAGTGCTAGAATCTGCATTAGCATTTTGATGAAGAATAACTTAAAATGTTCAAAGCAGACAGCTATGCACATTTAAAAGGAAAAATGTGTATATATATGCATACACACACACACACACACACACACACGGCCAATCCACTTGCACATGTCACAATTTCAAATCCAAATAATTTCTCATTCTTAATGATACCACTTTCTTTTTAACTGAGCCTCCACAGTGTACTTCGTATGAGCTAATGTTGCTTTTAATATAGCAACCCTGGCTGTTCTTTCCACCTCCTGCGGTAGTGAGGCTTTCTGGATGTTTACTGAAAAAATTCACAGCATCCATGTAGTCATTAACATGCTTTCATGAAAATGTATTCCAGCAAATTAGAACATTCATTCATACAAACATACATTCATACAAATATTTCAGTCTCCATGTGTGGAAGAAGGCACGTTTTCTTAATAGCACTTCCTAAACAAATCATGATGGTACAGTACATCGCGATAAGAAAACGAGCTTATAAACGTGCCTGATTGATGTTACATGCTGAACAGTGTTCCGAAACCCTTAAATTCACAAGCAAGTTTGTTTGGATATCCACATGGCAAAGACTAGATGTCTATATTAAGACAGACAGTATTAGATTTGAGAATTCACATACTGTAATTAGCGATTCGACGATGATGGCATGAATCACCAATGATGCATTTACAAATAACCACAACGAATAGCGCACAATCGAGCAAAATACGTTTTATATTACTTAAGGCGGTGCAGGACTGCCGCGAATGTCTATGGTGTCGCTTACTGCGTAATGACACTGCTTTCTTACGAAGGCAACTGACCGTACTACAGCGAAACACTACAAATGCAGCAGTACGGTAAGATGTTTAGCTGTTGACAATCCTTAATAATGTTTATTTTAAGCATTAAAACAGCTCCAAGCTCCTCTCCCCTGCACGTCAACCTTCACGATCCTTCCATTTGCTCACCGAAGCTTATTTTCAGTTGTAATTTCCCGATATGACTCCTCAAAGGCTGGTAATCAATAAACGGACCCCTGGAGCATGAACACGCGGCTGATCTGCCAACGGGGAAGCCCCTTCTTAAATCACTCGTTCTTTCAAATGTATCACTCACCCGATGTTGCTTAGCGCCTGCTCCAATAGCTCTGTCTGCAGGATATTCTGAGGTGCAGAGAAAGCCCCGTTGAAATGAGAAAAAACAGAGCTACAAAACTGACGCAATGTCTCAAACTGCATTTTCTATACCTTCTGTTCTCCTTTCGCCTTCTCCTTACGGCCCCTTCATCCACAAAAAACAACACATCCACGTGTCCTACGGATCCAGTTAACTCCTTGTCTACATTAAACGTTCATGCGCCAACGAAGTTCCATATTTTTCTCACTAAAAACGGTCTGTGTATGCGCAGCAGTGGGTACTTAATTGTTCGATCAGTATGTTCGAAACTTAGCCTGAGATGATTTGGGCGCAGGGTTAGCCTTTTGCCTGACTGTTGCAAGATTCCTTCACCGAGGAGAGGAAAAACGAGGGGGTTGGGGATGTCGGTAGCGAGGGAGGCGTCTTTTCTGAAGCATCCCTACCGGAACATAAAGGATTGCTTCAAAAAACAGCCATTATATCGCCAGGCTTTTTTAAGCACACACACGTATGGACACTAGTTCATAATCTCTCTCCCTCTCTCGTACAGGAACAAAAGCAGATAATTGTTAATTATCTGCAGTTCATATCTTCATTTTAGTTATATTTGATCAATAACAATCAGCTTTCAGGTGATATAAATATGGAAATCAGACTATGTGAATAGCATTACTGAACGTGAGAGGATGCGACGCCCCTCAATGACTCATAATGACGTTTTGTCGCACATCACAAGGTGTGATTATGTGTGGATGGTACAAGGGGTTTAAAATCAATCAAATGCATTTTGCTGAGAGTGCCTAAAACACACAGATAAGTGTTCAATAAAGTATACATGAAAAATTCCTTACGGTGCTTGAAACGTACTCCTAAATGGTCTACACATTTTTAATTCGAAGTAACTGACAAAGAGTCAATCTCAGAGAATGCATTTTCCAAACGTGTATTGTACAGTTGAATGGAAGAATGGAAGTTGTCTGCAGTTACTTATGAATACAGACATGTGGATTTTCTGTCTTAAGGCTGATATGCTGTTCCAGACATCATAGCCAGTGGTTAATCAGGAGGGAGGTTCAGTAACATTTGTGAAACTGCGATCATTTATCAGCGATTATTGAAAGCGGAAGTTCTAGGAAATCACATAAAAATCATAAGCAAACCCTGTTCTACCTGATGACAGTTTCTTTTCATTTTATGAATTATGTATAAATGCGGCGGAAATGTATATTGTAGTACAGAATTTAGTGGAAATCCTTTATCCATTTTTAAAGGGCTACTTACATCAGGCAACTAATATGTCAGTGTCTTAATTTACACAATACGTGCAAATCAACAGTTAAGCCATCAAAACAGGAAGTCTCATTTTTCTAGAATATAGCATAACGAAATTAACCTGAACGAAACCAATTACAGAAACAATAACAGCTTTACAAAAGCTCTTTTATTTCCCGTATCTCCAGCTGATTAAATCAATGTCATTGTTCTTCTCCGTGATTAAGACAATGCAACCCAGACCTGTCAATAAAACAGTCAGTTTGTCTTGTACACTACAGCATATTGCATTCATCTGCTCCTACATTTTTGTATGCTAACCCGTGCCTTACAAAGCCGCAGTATAAAACAGAAAATATGATCAGATAAAGTTCTGACACATTTCTCCTTTGAATGTTGAAATGCTGAAATAGATGGAAATTATTCTCAGCAAATTTCTCAGGGAGATTTTCCATCATATGCACTCTTTTCTCCTACTCCTTGCAGAGAAGCACACTGTTCAGAAATCTTGCAAAGCTAATTACACCAGTAAACAAGGTTAACATTTTTTTTTTTTACATTTCATGTTTTGCTTGTTGTGCATAACGCTGACTCCCATTGTGTATTGATTTTAAAGCACTGACAGATTTTGCTGAGAGGAAGGAGCTTGAGTATGTCAGTTGAAATGTTTGAAAACTCTGAGAAATGCAAGCAGGTGATTAAGCTCTAATACCCTGGGAATTGCTGCTGCTGTACTAGTCCCTCCAGGGCAACCTGTCCCTATTTATATCCTGATTGAAATGGCACCTTGGACATAAAATCACCCCCACCCCCCTCCCCAAACACACATCTTTTAAAAGTGTTAATAGTTTATCAGTGCTTATTTCTTATTGAATTACAGTTACTTTTCATCTTGTTCTTCCTGACTGGCAGACTGGTGTCCTAATTTATCACATTTCTTGCTGTAGGTTCATAGTGTCCATAGAGAAGCAATTATCAAGATAACTTTTTGAATTTCATGACTAACCTCTTTATTTTTCTGATTAAAATTAAGCAATTTATCAGAGATTTTACATATTTAGTGATTTGAACAATTGTTGGAGAGCAAAGCTCATTACAGGAAAAACATTTTGACAACATGGTATCTCCTTTAGATAACAGGTCTCTACTACATCATGTGACATCATTTTTGAGAGATACTCAATTACGCATATTTAACATGAAAAGTTTGTCTCTGCCTTGGTTGAGGCTCACAGTGTTGTGATGCATCGATATATTAAGAATATTCATTAGGGGATGTAATTGAAAGCAAGACATCAATAGCAGACAGATCCAGCACTTCCTGTTACCAACTGTAACCTCCTGAATAAAAGTATGGGAAATAGATGGAGCGGACTATAGGAATCAGAATAAAGGAAATACAATCCAGAAATTATATCTGAAATTTCAGACACTGAGAACTGTCATATTTTTGCATATACAGGTGACCCTCCATGTAAAAGTTTCAGCCCCCCTAGGCGAGCTAAGCGAGCATGTGAGTGAAGTGAACACCCTTCAGCTGGGGTGTTCGCGGGGCCGATGTGAGCATTTTAAAAAAGACTGGAGTTTTGTGCTGTCTAGTGCTCAAATGGTTAGTCAGTTTCAAGGGACAATTATGTTTTAAAGGGGAGTTGTCCCATAACTTAATTGTTTGTTGCCAACCCTGGAAAAATTTAAGCCACGATGTGGAAAGCTGTGATGTGAGAGGGTCACCTGTATTTATAACACACACACACACACACACACGAAAGCATGAAAACATATTCGCTGATCTGCTCATAATCTATGCTCCTGATGAGAGATACTGACTCGTATCCCTGCCCAGTGAATATGCTCTATGAGTAAAAAAGTGTTTTTTCCATTGCTGATGGGGTTTTTCTCTTCTCTCTACTTTTCTAGTTATAACATAAAAACCAAGCACAGCCCACAAGGGGAAACATCAACAGAATGTTAATAAAAGACAATTCACCCTACAGCTCAGTAAACAAAGTAAACAATGTGAAGTCTTCAAAAACACACACACCTGTGCATTTTAATACTTTCAAAAATGTCAGGTATGTGCAGGCGATGTGTTAATTTCGTTGAGCCCTGCCCTAAAGTAAAATAAAATGAGTTGGCTAACTTCATTTTCCTAACAAAAGAAACAATCAAGAATCTGAAAATTTCTTGTGAAAAATCATCAAATGATAGATAAATCACTTTTATATATACTGTAATTTTGTAATGATGAACCAGATATTATGCTATTTCCCCTCACTCTCTCTCTCTGTACTTTTAATTGCCACTAACTCATGAAGTAGGCATTTTGGTTCACTGACACTGCATGTGTAGATACCCCAGGGTTTCAGATTGGCCATCCAGGAGCCATGTTTCAATGCTACTGGAACCACTCACTCCCCTGAGGAGAAATCCATGTTGAGGGAAACATGAAAAACCACACTTGTCATGCTTCGCTTTCCTTACAGTCTGCAGCACATCCCAAACATCATCCACTCCCAGTACAGCAGAGAGAAACAGATGTTACACCTGTGTCTGATGAAGACCACTTCTCCTAAACTGAGGCTCTCCCAAAATGCAAAGACCACTTTCTTAAGACTGCGGCCTCGCCCCAGCACCTGGCCTACAGCCCTTTGTGATTGGTGAACACATTTGGTGATTACAGTGCCTGCACCATGCAGTTTAATGCCATTCTTAATGAGCTCTCTAATGGCATTAGAGTACTGGACTTTTAAATGCAAGTTTGAAAGTTTGACATCCTGTAAGGGGTGCTGCTGTTGTCCCTCTTAAGCCAGGTACTGCACCTTAAACTTTTCAATAAATATCAAGCACTATAAATTGATTGCATCCAAAATAGGAACTAAGTCAGCCAGGATAAGTAAATGCTTCTATTCTTATCCAGTGCTCTGCAGCCTCTGTGAGGTAAATAATTTAATGCACTGATTTCCTGAGTGATGGGTAGCTGAAGCCCAGAGAGGCTGGAAGTGCTGATTGGTCAAAATCCTTTCAGGGAGACTGACTGGGCGACGCATGATTTCATTCAGCAGTGTGTGGTATGGTACAGTGCAAAAGCAGATCGCAGGCTCTCTCCTGCTGACGTCACCACTAAATCTTCAGCACATTTCCTGTTGGGAGCACTATTACAGATAAGCAGCATAGAGGCTGAAGAGGGAAGAATATTCCTCACATTCATCTCCTCTACACTGCTCAAACACGACACTAAAGTATCCCAAGCTATCTCTTGGCTTCAAGAGGAAAATCTGGCACACCCAAACAAGGTTGTTTTTGGGGTGGGGGGGGAGTGGACTGGTCTGAGGTAGGATTGGGATGTCCCAGGAGGCTGACAGAACATTAGCTGTGCTGCAGATGGTCTGACTCACGGCCCATAATCCCCTTCTCCCTGCAGTTGAAGGAGCCCACAGGGCTCAACTGGGGGTGGCCCAGGAGGCATGGCAGCAGGGCAGCTGTCTCCCACAGCATGGCCCCATCCCACATCAAAAGGCTCCCAACAGCACCCGTATGACAGACAGCTCCAAGGCCTGACAGTAAACCTGGCCCATATTCTTAAAGCATCTTAGAGTTGGAGCACTGATCTAGGGTCTGCCGTAGATTTCACTTAATAATAGATTTGGTGAGGATGTAAAGAGCAGAGACCTGATCCTATATATGCATTTCTACCCTGAGATGCTTTATGAATACAAAGCATAGGTATTTTTTCCTGCCTCGTTTCCCATCAGTAAAGCAGGTTAAGGTTGTGCCCACCTTCCATTACAGCCAGCCACATTTACATTTGGTCATCATGAAACTCCACCCCTACCCACCCCAACTGCCAAACAAGGAAGATTTACCCAGCAACCCCCATATACAGTGGCATCATTTTTTGTGACATACGAACAATGTGCCATCATTCCTAAGGGAGACATTTTGTAAAACTAGAGCCTATTTCAAACTAAAACTCTGTCTAGATGTTCTGCATCGTGTCACATCCTTTCAAAGGCACCTCTTTGAGTTCACTGTCATTGGTCATCTCACACACATATCACCTCATCAGCTACGTGTGAAAGAGTGTTAAAATGTGTTACTGATGTCAGTTACCTGACAAAACTGTCCTGTCCGTAGCTATTTAGCTGGCATTGTTTGTTTTTGTTTTTATTTTGTTCCATGTGCTTTTGTTTCCATTGTTACGTGTTCATTTTCCTCACCCAGTATTTCCCTACCTGTCAGTTTAATTGCCTATCTGTTTCACCTGCCCCGCTGTTCACCTGTGTCTCGTTTGCTTGTTAGTCCTGTGTATCTATGTCCTGTTCGTTCATTTGTTCCTCGATCTTTGGATTGTTTTTTTTGATTGTTCTGCCATGTTTTTCTTGTGTTGACCATTAGCCTGACTGTTCAGCTCTCTGCCTCTGGACTGTGTTTTGGTACTTTTGCCGTGTCTCCCTGGTTTGTCCCTGCCTGTCCCTGACTTCAATTCTTTGTTTTGTGGCTTTGTAATGAACGCAGATTATTCTTGATCTCTGTCTGCGACTGAGTCCCTGCCTGATTTGTGACAGAACAAACTGGCCAGCTACATGGACCCAGCAGGCAGCAGCCAGTGGCTGAGGGTCTTGGACCATCAGGGAGCCCTACTCGACAGACATCAAGCCAACTGGAGTCAGTCAACTAGACCCTGCAATCCTTTGCTGTGAGCATGAGCAACCTAACTGTTCAGTTCCAACAGCTCCAGTCTGCTGGTTCTGGGTTCTTCTTTGTGGCCAAGAAGGATAGTTCACTTCGCCCAAGCATTGACTACAGGCCTGAATAACAATCACGGTAAAGAATTGTTATCCTTTTCCTTCGATGTTCTCTGCTTTTGAGTCGCTGCTGGAAGCGACCATCTTTACCAAACTCAACCTCCGCAATGCCTACCACCTGGTGTGGAACCAAGAGGGGGACAAATGCAACACGGCGTTCAACACTCCAACCGGACAGTACGACTATCTGGTTATGCTGTTTGGCTTGAATAATGCCCCTTCTGTCTTCCAGGCCCTAGTGAATGACATGCACCGGGACCTGTGGTGTGCTTTGTGTATGTCTATTTAGACGACATCCTGGTTTTCTCTCGTTCTCCCTCTGAACACTCTCTCCATGTCAGTCAAGTCCTCCAGCGGCTACTAGAAAATCAACTGTTCATAAAGGCTGAGAAGTGTGAGTTCCACCGGGACTCGATTTCCTCCCTAGGGTATGTCATCATGCCTGGAGGGGTCCAGATGGATCGTCACAAGGTGCCATGTCACGCCGTGAGCTGCAGAGATTCCTGAGGTTTGCCAATTTTTATCGGCGCTTCATCCACAAATACTGCAGTGTTGCCTCTCCTCTCACCTCTCTAACCTCCTCCATCAGACGCTTTTCCTGGTCCCTATTGGTGGAGGAGGCTTTCTGGGAGCTCAAGCGGTGCCTTATCATGGTGCCTCTGCTGGTCTAGCCCAACCCCTCGTTGGACAGTTTGTAGTGGAGGTGGACGCCTCTGATGAGGGGTAGGGGCTGTGCTCTCCCAGATCTCTGTGAGGAATAACAAGCTCCATCCCTGTGCTTTCTTCTCTTGTCGCCTCTCTCCTTCAGAGTGCAATTAAGACATCAAAGACCGGGAGCTCCTGGCTGTTAAGCTGGCATTGGAGGAGTGGTGTCACTGGCTAGAGAAGGTGAGAACTCCCTTCCTGGTATGGACTGGTACCACAAAAACATGGAGCATCTCCGCTTGGCTCAACTCAAAGCAGGCTCACTGGTCCGTATTCCTCACCCAATTTAACCTTACCCTACCTTATCAGCCTGTATCCAAGAATGGCAAGCCAGACGCTCTGTCCAGGCAGTATGCTGCTCCTGTGGGGGAGCCCAAATCAGGCACCATCCTCCCGGCTCATTGCTGGCTGGCAGTGGCTCAGTGGAATCCGTGGTCAAGTCAGCTCAACGGGGTGTGGCCGGGTCCCACGTTTTGAACCTACTAACTGTCTGTTTGTCCCCAAGTCTGTCTGCTCCCAGGTGCTGCAGTGGAGGCACACTTCCAGGGTGGCCTGTCATCCAGGAGCAAGCCGCACCATGGCCCTCATCCGGCAGTGTTTCTGGTGGCAGACCTTGGAAGATGATGTCTGCAGCTTTGTCGCTGCCTGCTTGGTCTGTGCCCAGAACAAGCCCTCCAACACTCCTCTGGCAGGTCTCTTATGCCCTCTGCTGGTTCCTAGGAGGCACTGGTCCCATATAGCTCTAGGCTTCATCACTGGTCTGCCCCCTTCAGATGGTAACACCACTGTCCCTATCATTGACAACCGTTTCTCTAAATCTGTTCATTTCATTGCCTTGCCTAAGCTGCCCTCTGCCAAAGAGACTGCTGAACTGTTCATTAATCATGTTTTCAAGTTGCATGGTCTCCCCATGGATGTGGTATCTGATATGGAGCCCCAGCTTTCGTTGAATTTTTGGAGGGCATTTTGTGAATTGTTGGGGGCTTCTGTTAGTCTGTCCTCAGGTTTCCACCCACAGACTAATGGCCAGACAGAGTGGACTAAACAGCAATTGGAGACAGTGCTTCAGTGCCTCGCCTCACAGGATCCCAATTCTTGAAGTCAACAGTTTGCCTGGGTGGAGTACTATGTCAACTCCTTGCCGTCCTTCTCTACCATTGGCGTGTCCCCATTGCAGTGCTGCCTGGGCTACCAGCCACCACTGTTTACTGCCTCGAAGGTGGAGGTGGGGGTCCTGTCTACCGAGGCTTTCATCCGCCATTGCTGGCGGACCTGGAAGCTCACCCGGACTTCCCTACTACAAGCTTCTGCCCGGATCAAACAGTCAGGTGACTGGCATTGCTTCATGGTGACCTGCGGCCTGCCCCTCAGGGGGAATTCCTTGTTTCATCAGGCCGTTTCCCTTGTCCACGGTTCCAAGGTAATGCCTCTTGGATTGGGTGGGGTGTGGCCCAGAGGAGTGGTGCTGGGTCCCGGCCTGGGATATCCTCCTGAGATATCCCCTTCGCTCATCAGAGACTTTCACAGACTGCGCCCTGGTTTGTTGGACAGGACATGCTATGTGCTTTGTTTTCATTGTTGCCGTGTTTCCTTGCCTGTCAGTTTAATTGTCTATCTGTTTCACCTGCCCTGCTGTTCACCTGAGTCTCTTTGCTTGTGGCTCTGTTCTCTGTTTTGTGGCTGTTTAGTAAACGTAGTTTATTACTCATCTCTGTCTGCGACTGAGTCCCTGCCTGATTCGTGAAAAAAAAGTCACCTCCTTAACACTGAAATTTCTGGTCTGTGCTGTTGTTGAAGTTGAAAGCGTTTTGGATCATTATTCATATTTATATTGTAATAGCAAGGTTGATGACTGAATATCTATAGCAGTGCAGACAGCATTGTTATCAACAGGAACAATGAGGAGAGCACTAGAGCGGATCATTTGGATTGCATCTAATTGTACATAAATCCAGTGAGGCTACTATACATCATTAAAGACGCAAGGTAGAAATGTGAATCTGTTTTTACTATCGCTACAAAATCTATCCATCGTTCTTCCTTTTTTTTTTACTGTACCTCCACTAACTCCCTTAAAACAGTAGGACAGGGGAAGCAGTGGACCTGCAAAGACTCTCATCATCAAGGAGAAATTAGGAGAAAATATCTGGGTACTGTCCTCCAGTTACAAAATGCCTCTAGAAGCACTTTCATCATTAAAGAGAAATTAGAGGAAAAGATCGGGGTACTCTCTTCCCATTCCAAAATGCCTGTGATTACAGCCCTCACCAGTGTTTCAGATGATCACCACCAGAGATGCTCAGAAAAGCATAGCATTACAACTATCACTCTGACTAATTTTTCACTCCAGTGTGGAATAACTGTCCACATTGGGCAGTGCTTTGCTGTAAACCAATGGTTTGCTGCTACAGCTAATAAATCCCATAGAAGAGTGGAATTGTAAAATGATAAATCACCCCAAGAAAACAAATCCATCATCAGACTGCAGACATTCTTGGGCAGAAAAGTCAAAAGAAATTTAATTCTGTATTAGAGATTGAGTACATGGAGGTAAGGAAAGCGGAAGAACCAAGTCTGTAATCTACTTGACTCCAAGCACCCTAACCACGCCCAAGTATCCTAAACACCTCCCAAGTACCCTAACCATGTCCTAAGCAGCCTAACCATCCCCACCCAGCAGGAAAGAGGCTGAATGGAGACTCACCTGTCAAGGCCGTCAAGGCCATCTCCTGGACCCGTGTGCCTCAGCCCTGAACCGTTTTTGAGGGATTCCTGCCGGGAGATTCCGTGAGGTCTGTTTTTGTCGGATGGATTGGGGGATGGGCCCTGCAGTTTTGCCCTCTTCTCCTGGGGGGCCTCCTCATGCCGGCGGCCCCAGGCCCCCTCGGGGCCACCCAGCTGCTGGGAATTTGGACCACCGTAGAACCACGCGCCCGACTTGGTGAGGATTTCTTGTTGTTTTCGGCACAAGTTGCATACCCAAATCACCTGCGTGCAGATGTAGACGCAGCATTAGACCTCGGCATTAGAGCGGCCGAAACACTGAAGACAGTACACTACACTTTTAAACTTTACTCTGTCAAACAGGATTTCAATTATTTTTTCTAGAAAAAAGCCTATTAAGTCTTCTCTTGGCATCATGCAAAACCTTTCTGTATTTTTACATGTATTCAAATCTTTTATCCATCTATATACTGCAAAAGTCTCACAACTCAACTCTTAAAAACAGTATACTTCATTGACTCCTCTCTCCAGATTTCTTGCTTTTTTAAATTATGCATTATAAACAGGTGTATGCAGACACAATTCTGTTGATGTGCTAGAAAATGTACTCAGTGTTAAGTGAGTGTCTCATCCTGGTTTCATACCTAAAGTCTCCGTTCTTTTAATGCTTTTTTACTCTTTAGCCCCTCAATGCAGTCACCCTGCAATTGGGAAAAACAGGGCTTTGATCCTAGTTCTTATGACTGTATATAATGAGATATATAACTGTTATATAGGAGCAGAAATGTTTACAATTAAGGCTATTTGTTTCCTGCAGGTAACTTATTTCGGGCCCAACACCGTCTTTTGGAATGGCCAAGTCTTTCACTATAATACCATACATTAATAGAACATAGAGCTACAAACAAAAGGTTTAAAACAGGTGACACGTTGTCTTGTATGTCTGGTGGTGCATTTACATTGAGAGGATATTGGTATGTTGGTACCACACAACTAGAGAATGCAAACCTCAACTGTGCCTCTTGTGCAGGTACCACTCAAAATCAGTAAGTAAAGCCTCTAATATTTAGGTTCCTATGATGGGAAATTAGGTCGGCACATACAGCTGTGTTCCTATTTGAGATTGCCCTGGGGAGATTATGTTTCACTCATACAGGGTAGACACACCACAGAGTGAGGACTGTGACTAAATGGTAGCGGGACACTGTGGAAATGACTTGGTGGCTCATGTGGAGTGAAAGGTAGGGCATGTGGCAGTGGGGGGCGGGAGTTCTAGTTTGCTGAGTCACCATTGTTTCTGAGGATTAGTGACATGCCTATATGCTGCATTGGAGCCTGACAGGAAGATGGGATCAAACGTTCCTCTTCCTCAATCTATCTATCTATCTCTCTGTCACTCTCTATCTCTCTTCCTCTCTCACTCACCCCCCGCTCCCCCCCCCATACACACAGACACACAGACACACACACACACACACACACACACAACCACACACACACACACACACACTCCACACACACTCAAATGCAGTACTCAAAAATATAGAGGATGAATTAGATCACTGGGGTATAAACATCTAAACCTTTCACAGCTAGTGGCCTACGTGAAACTAAAATAAAAGGGCAAATAGCAGCTAAAATAGACCATGCAGAACAGGGGAAAAACTGGAGCCATGGCTTTCACTTAGGGACTCTTATTTGACTTTGGAGCTACAGTAAAGCAGTAAACTAGAAGAGAATAAATTATTATTTACAAACAGAAAAAACATCTGTATTCAGCAGTAATAGCACTGCAGGGTAAAAAAGAAACATTTTGCCAAGGTTATCCCAGACATCCAAGGTAAAGGTCTCCCTAAACATGTAAACGATGTAGAATTAGGTCAGTTCAGAACCTGCAACGTTCCCCTCTTCCTTTTCAGAGGCCTGGTCTCTCTGCCTTTACCCAGTGATTGTATAGAAGCAGCCTTGACCTACTTACTCTTCACAAGTACAGTGCAATTAGCATAAAGCAGGAAGCTGTGTGTAATTCTTTCATTATCACTCTCCTGTGACAATTAGGAAAACAGTCTGTCTTGAAATCTTTCATTTTATCAGCTATTATTGTTATTATTATTATTATTATTTATACATTATATATGTTTTTGTTTTAGCATATGCTGTTATCAAGGGTGACTTACATGGCTCTCATTTAATGTACAGTAATATCCATTTATATAACTGGATACTGCAGCAATTCAGGTTAAGTACCTTGCCCAAGGGTACAACAGCAGTTTCCCACCTGGGATCTGGACCTGCCATGTTCGGGAGATAAATTCAGGTCTTTAACCACTACCCCACACTACTGCAGACATACACACACACGCGCGTGCGCGGGCCCATGGAGGAGGGCAGGCAACTGCACAGTTGAGCGGGTAGAGGATGAGATTCAGGAGACACGCAACGGCCCCAGGCTGGAGCAAGCTCACCCACATACAGAAGCACTCCCACACCTCACAGCCATCCAAACCTGCAGCCAGAAAGAGACCAGGAAAACCCAACACAACATGCAGAACGACTCCAAGTGTCCCCGCACATTACACTGCATAAACACACCTGCACACATGCATGCATGCCACACAGGAAGCTACTGTCTGAAGTCAGTTTGTGTCAGTACCCTGTTGTTACACTCACAGTGACCAGCCAGTATGCTACTGTTCAATGTTTTTTCCCCACTTTTCAGTTTAACTCACTCATTAATATGTCATTTTTGTACTTTTTAAATTTGGCTTCGGTATGACTTTTTTCAATTATTAAAAAATACATAAATTTTACATAAAAATATAAATTGCTTGACATAAAAATGTCGATCTGCTGAAATGTTAATACTTCTGCTAAATTAATTTTGAATTTTGTTTTAGCAAACTCACTTACTTAGGATTCCTTGTCATATTTGAAATTATATGTACACAAATAAAAATTTAATAGCTATACATCAATATCAAATGCACTTTATAAATAGTATGATAATTTTTACACACTTACACAGAGTTGTTTTAATGAGATTAATTCATGCTTTTGCCCGTCCCTGTAAGGTAGCAAGTCAATATACAATAATGTCCAAGGTGTATAGTCCCTTTTGTTCCAACCTCTAAATTGTTTTGAATTATTAATTGTTCATAATTAGACACTTAATATTTGTTAGGGGATGGCATTAAGGTGATTTAAGATCACATTATGTTAGAAATATTTATGAACGCCATGAAGCATAAATGTGCCATAGTCAATTCCTTAGACTTTTAATCAGGTCAATGTATAGGCATAAATATTGATACTAAAAATATATAAATACATATTTACTATGCACAAATATAAATGCATAAATACAGGTCAAACTAGTGGGGTCCAAGTCATTGAAACTAAAACCATCTATGGAAAATGAAGTGTTCAGTGTTTAATGAAAGAGAAAATGACACTTGCATTATGTTAAAAGTAACAAATACATGGTAGAACCTGCTACTATATACCAGAAATTCTCAGGCTTGTACTGCTATTGCATAACAATCGCTACAGGTACAGTTGTCTTACAGTTGTTTGGACTGACCTGGGCCAGTCTCCTTCTGGAAACAATTTAGGGTTAAGGTCCTTTCTCAAGGGCACTGAACTCACTACAGCTAGACTGGGGATTGAATGACCAGCCTTGTGGGTCCTAATCAAGCAATTTAACCGCAAGATTATATAGCCTACCAAATGGGTTTGAATTAAGCAATACTCAATCACAGGTTTCCCTCTTGTGGTCAACCAAAGTTACTGTTTCAGAGAATTCTCTATAGTATGAAAGGGAGATTAAATAATTACCTTAAATAAATACAAGACTCAATATTTCAGTGGGAGGGCCCTTGCATATATTTAGCGATTATTTATTTTCACACTTCCAAATAGGGAGTAATGTAGTGAAATGCAAAAGGTCTTTCTCACCTACATATTCATTGTATTACATTTTAAAATCTTGAGTGCTCAACAAATTATTACTAAATAATTCTATATCAAAGATAATAACATATGCCCAATATGAGTACATTAAAAGGAAATACACTACATGCTATCATTCATATTGAGGAAAATGAACATGTTTTGATAACATAAATTTGTTTTTAGCAAGCAGTTGTGTGTCCACTTGACAAGGTAAACCTACTCTCATTGAAATAATGTATTTGTCTCTGTAAGATTTTTAAGAAATTAGTTGAATTATATAAGTTTTGCTTCTCGTAAAAGGTGGAAATGAGCCAAAACTTGCTTGTATAAGGCACGCTTAAAACTCATCAGCTACAGAAGATCAAGAAATAAGATATCATTATTAACATATAATTTTGACCCAGTGACACATTGCAATCTGTCAGTCAAATGCCCAAACACATGGATATATCAGTATTTAATGAGTTTGTGATTCTAGTGTGCAGAGGCTGGGAATTGACTCCCTTCCGCTAATTCTCCCCAAAGTTACAGAAGCCATGATAAAACGGAAAGCGCAGTGGGGCAGAGGATTATTTATGGCAGGTATGGAAGACAGAGGGTCCACCCTTGGGCGCCTGTCTGGACATCAGCTCTTCGGCTGTGGCCATCTGGCCTGTGATAACAGGGCACCAGAGGGACACAGTGGGAACAGAAGCAGGATGCCAACATGCCAACCCGAAGGCTGCAGGTTTCACACCGAGGGGGGTGCCTGCTTTTGTGTAATGTAAAAACAGCCAAATAGGAGTGAAAAAGGGCTCTTTGATTATAATTATAAGGAAACCTTCTTTGGTACTGTATAGAACCATTATCAAATCATTCAGTACTATGGAACAGTTATACTGTAAGTACTGTGGAACAGTTCTAAATAGTTCTAAAAATATTCCCTTTGGTTGGGAGCAATGAACCCTTGCAGAACGTTTTTGGAGGGTACATAATAGGACTAGCCGCTGCAGTACATAGAATATCCTTGTGATAAAAGAACATTTGTATGACATAACACAAGTTTGTCCCTCTAGATAAGGGCATCTGCCAGGCAAACAAGAATAAATATTATAATGAGTCTTCATTTTCTTTAGAGACTTTTGCAATAGAGATTTGGGCAAGAAGCCAGATTTCTATTTTATCAGTAAATTATATACCGTATAATAGAATACTTGTAATTATTTTAATTGAATCATCAAATTGGTGGAGTAAAAACTGTCTTGCATGACCCCTGCTCTATGCAGCACTAAGAACATTCCAGTACCATGGACAGCTCCTTTCCAGAATTAAAATCACTGCATGCAGCTGTCCATTCCTGTTCTGGCACTACTGACCTGCTTCGGTCAGGCCAAACCAAAATGTGGTTACAGCACATGACCAAAATTACCACAAAATCTATCAAAATCATCAATTAAAACAAAAGTGAGTAATCTTGTTTCCTCTGCTATTACAAACTCAATTATTACCATAACTGTCTTCATTATTCCTGCACAATTGAACTCATAAATATATGGACCAAACTACATGTGGTCCATAATGCCAGAGATAAAATTAAACCCATTTTCTTCCACTAAACAAACTTTTGTCAGACATACTTTTTATTCAGGTCATTAAAAAGGTATGGTTACTTCCTGAAGACCTTATTTTCTTTTTGGTAGCAAAAACAAAAACTGAGCTGCATGATAACTGAGAGGCATTGAAGAATTTTTATATTGTTTGTAGAAATTTACAATTGATTTTCTGCCTGAAACCTCAGGACTGTCTCTACAACCTGTAATTTTGTCCTAAATGTCCTTGGGTGAATGGCTTCAAAAAGCAACACTATTCACCATTATACCAATATGTATATACCATTTGGTTGTTATGGTTCTTACATCATGGAATCACAAAAAGAAATTTTTAAAATACCTCAGATGCTTTGTTTTCTTAGTGGGATTATTTGTCAGAGACCAGAGTGAAAATGCCAAAAGACCATTATATAAACTTAAAATCCCTTTCTAAACCTGGTCTGTGACCTTGCGGTTGGAGTGTTTATCCTGACCCCAGAGGGCTGTGCTCAACAAAAAAAAACACAAAATTGAGATTCAACTTTATAATGCTGCTTTAACGCTCATTCCAATGAGATTAAAAATGTCCAGAGACAGGTAGATCTGCTCAGCAGATCCCAGTGGATGCATTATGGGAAATTCCCATAAACGAAACACCAAATACATCCATTATACAAAAAAAAAAAACAAAAAACAAAAATAGGAATGATATGATACCAATCTTATGATACCAAAAGAAAAAAATAGCTCCTTCATTCTTATCCTTTTCTTTCATTTATGTATGACATCCAGTATTGTCCTTCACACTATCCTAATACAATCCACCCCCAAGGAGTTACTCTGAGATCATGAGCATGGGAGAAGTCACTGATTAATTACTTAATCACTTCACCACTATCTGTGTCTGCTGTCATAAAGACAATCAAAAGATATATTCAAAATTTAAAAATGTATTAATGATGTATTAAAACATAATAAATGTCATTTCCACACAAGTGGGACATTATAACACAAAATGTATCATTTGACACACTTTTAAAATGTTCTCAATGTTAAAAAAGGGGAAAGAGGCTGGAAATGTGTGACAGTTGATCAGGCATGGTGCCAAACCAGAGGAGGTAACCTGATCTGATTGGTCCAGATCATTTCCATATTGATGGGATTAGCTGTGTATACTGACTACTGCAACTGGTTTGATTTTATTCACTGAGTACTGATCTAATATTGGCCAACAAGCTGAGTCTTAAAGTGAATCAAGTAAAAAATAAATGGCAATAGCAAGTATATCTATCAGACCATATATCTTGACAGTCTCCCATGTACTTTTCATGTATAGTCCCCTGATTGCTCTGACCTACAGATCTGATCTGCATGACACCTGTTCTTCACCACACAGTATTCATAGTAAAGAAAAGGAAATTCATAATCACAACCATATCTCCTATATTGTAAAGAAGAGAAAGAGAGATTGCTAACCACTTTGTCCTCCTGTTGCACGTCCATGAAGGCACAAATGCAGAAGAGAGAGAGAGAAGGAGGAGAGAGGAAAGGACATGTGAGATTAGCATACGTTTGCACATCATATACTGTACCAACAGCACAGTCTCTGAGCAGAGGCTTGAACAGGGCCAGACAAAGTACTCAGGCATTTTGTAATGATAACTCTCATCTCCTGTCTGTTAAAATATAAACCGTGACATGAAGTTTGAAGATTGGTAGCATTACCAGCGCAATTGAAATTGTTGATATGGAGGCAGAGAGCACTTGGAATTTAGTTTAAACTAGTTCCTCCTTGTGGCTGCTCAGAGTACTGAACAGGCTGTGACTTCAGAAATCACCAAATTTGCTTTTTTGTTTTTGTTTTGGCAAGCAGCAAAAAAGAGGACACAGACCAGACATTTATCCACTCCCTTTTTACAGAGGAAATTAAATAAAATAGTTTCATTATAAATATCTGTGACAGGGGCCACCCGGGCTCCCTCTCCCACACATTGTTTAATGGCCTTGTTGCCTCACTTGCCAGACTCATAAACTATAACCTGAATAGTTTCTCACTCTGCCCAATTTCCAGGATTGTGCTTTGCTAATAAACACATATTTTGATTTAAAATCTCAGGGGTGTTTGCATGAAGTGATAAAGTGCCCCAGCTGACCAGATCGACAACCAAAAAAGAATCTGTTGGCACCAAACAGATTGCTCAAGGCCAAGGCCAGACAATGACACAAACCATCCAGAAACTCTGTGGGAGATTTTGCATCTGAAGTTTAGACTGGAGAAAATGTATCCCAGAACTGATATGTAGATTTTAGAGGTGTCAGTTCAGTTCAATACAATTTAATTCAGTTCAGCTCAGCTCAACTAAATTCCATCTTATTCTGTTCTACTCAATCAGCATGTATTCTTTTTGTATGGTGTAGGCTGCAGGTGGAAAGTCGTCACTTATAGGTGAGTGCATCAGAAGGGCGCACAAGCTTCAGCTCCAGTGCCCTTTGCAGGTTGCTCAGCAATAAATCAATTGCCAAAAATTACGATACCGCATTGATAAAACAGGAAAATTTCAGCTAACAATATTGCAGTGAGTACATACAAATTTTTAATACAACTGAAAAACGTATGATTAGCATTTGCAGTAACATAGCGGTACATTTCTGTGGGGGAAATGTATTTGGTGCGCAATCAAATAAATGCATTACATTTTTGATCGTTGGGTCTGTATTCTTAGATCATTACGCTTTGTGAATTGCACTTTACAGTTGTTAATTCTTATCTTAACGCTCTAAATCTTAATGGTACACCTGCCTCATAATTATCAGTCATTAATTAGGCATACCATATTTTTTAATGTGGAAATGGAGGTGATCATAGTGGTTGATATTCTTATCTTGAACATAATAAACCCTACATAAAGAATTTTTTCAATACACATTCTCTACATTATATTAAAAAATCACATTCAATTAAAGAGCAACAAAATGAAGAGGCACACTAAAATTCACCATGACGATTATGAAATAAATCCAAATCTGAGGAATATGATATTGCTTGTGTGCCATTGATATGAAATGCTGTTCAATTTGGTAATGGACATATTTACAGTATCCCTATCTGATTAGACCCTTTGCCACTACAGGCTATCCCATCCTGAAAGCCAAAACAGATAAATACTGATATGAATATTGTCAGAAATAAGAAAAACTCATCTTTATCAATTCACTGCCTTAAGGCTTATGGCCTCACAAAGAAAAGGCATGTTATTCACATTCCCATTTCTTCCATCTCACTTCTCTTAAAGGGGAAGCAGAACATGTGTGATTATTAGATTATCTCAAAACCTTAACGAGATACAGGACACCTTGACAATGGTGAAAACATGACAAAAACTTGACAAAAGATGGTAAATGCACAAAAATTAATAGATACCAAACACACTGAAAATATTCAACTCAAGACAAATATGGAGTAAACTTCAACATCACAGGAACAAATAAATATGCATACATCAAATACTGCAAATAACACCACATATGCTGACAATATCGTGCACCTAAGAAATGGGAACATACTGTAATATGACACACACTCAACAGCTAAATAAATTTGCATGTATTGAACACCCTTACGGTACTAATAATATGACTAATATACACACTCACAAATGCTATGCACAGACAGTGCTGTTGACTCTTACAAACCCTGAACACACACTGATAAATTCTGAATAGTCTTAAAAATGCCTCACACAAACAAGACAGACACACAGATTAAATTCATCTCATTAAAGATCCATAAAAAATTTAGTTTTTCCATTTGGAATTAGCATTTAATAGTGAAGTGAAATCACAGTCAAAGTGCAATATAGTCCAGAGACAAAAAAGAGAAAATTCAGAGTAATTCTGATGGCTGTGTGCTTTCCAGTGTCGAGTGATGGACAGACACATAGACAGACAAACAGAGGGACATACCTTATTTGACCGCAGAGCCACACGACCTCCGCATCGTGCACAGAATTTTGTTTGGCAATATGAACAGATATGGCCGCAGCCGTCGGCAAACTTGGTCTTGTGGCAGATCCCGCAGGTGGGCGTGTCCCCCTTTTGCTCCTGTGTCAGCTGTGCTTCTTCTCCAATCTTCTTCACCTGGTCCTTGTACATCTCAAACTGCTGGTGCAATTTCCTGCAAACATGCAAACAAAGTTAACATGGGGACAAAAGGTCAAAGATGAACTTCCTTCCTACTTGATGGTACACTGTGTTTTGCTAAAGCACAGGAAATAAATGCTTCTAACTGTCACCTACAGCTGTTCTCTGGAAAAAAGCAATAATGCTTCACTATTACTATTAATTAATTTTCTGTCAAGAAGAGATATCAAAGCAATGTGTTCTACTGGGCATCTAGGTCCAAATAATTTATGTCTAACAACTACAGTTTGACAAGTTCAACTGCAAACCCTTGACCTGGGTATATTTTTTCATAGAACCATCTAGCTGCCCTCCCTTAAACTCTTAAGTTGGGACATAAAAATTCAACAGTAAAAAGACAAGTTTTTGCTGAGAGATATAATTATTCAAATGAAATAAGATAGCCGCCAAAACACACTACTGGCTTATTCACTCTCCTCACACCCAATACTGTACACTACTTGGAAAACAGGCAAGAAGGATATGGATTCTTACTCTCTTGTATTTGTTTGGCTAACCTTTCCTGGCCTCTGCAGAACCTCTCCCTGGTAACCCTTCTCTGGACTGCTCTCTCCACTCTCTCTGGTCTCTGTTTCTTCAGCATACCACAGTCTTTATGACTGACTGATCAGTCAGAGAAAGCCACTTACGCCTCGAGTCAGTCTCCATTTGTCCTTAACTTGACTCACAATACCATTCACAGGCTTTTCTGCATAGAACAGTTTGGAAAATTGAGGACCGATCACTAATATTAACTTGTGTTCTTGCACATAAAAAAATCAATTCATTTATTAATCCAAAGATTAAGGACAAAAGTTGATTGAACCCTATTGATATACATTAAAAAATAAAACCCAGTGATTTGTTTTTTTGGAGTAGCAGCAAGCACCTTTTTAAAAAAGCATTATTAAAAAGAACAATGTCCATCACATTGAACATATATAAAGACACTGTTACTATCTTTGCATATAAATTAATACAGTATTCTGTACTTATGTATTGTATCTGCATTTTGTGCTAGAATGTGTTGGGAAACAGTTTTGGAGAGCGGCACTGTGTTTGAGAATGTGTATTAGAATTACAAAGGAATGTTGCCGCATCCGACCAGGGCCAAATGGCGCCTCCTGTTAACGACCTGGTATCTGCCGTCTGCGGAACTTAGGGTTCCCATTACCATATCTAAGCCATCACATGCAAATGTATCTACCTTAAACTGTATAAATGTTGTCCACTCACTGTAACCATTGAACATTTTGCTCCATGCTTGTGTTCCCACGGCCGGCTGTGTAAGTAAAGTACCTGTCTTCAACTGCGAACATGGGATCCGTTTCTTCATTAACAACATGGTTGTTGTACTCATTTTGATAATTTTATTGTTTACTAACAAATGAAATATTATTTTCATGTTCCAGTGTGACATACTGGACAGCATTACCTTTTACATACCATTATTTACATGCACACACACACACACACACACACACACACACACACACATGCACGCACACACACTGAGAGACCTTGAAGGCTTTCAGAAATCATTCTATTTAGGACTAGGCAGAATGTAGCAGCTTCTCTTGGGACCCTATCAGTAGCATTAGCAGGCATTCTAGTGGAATACCCTCCTCAAAAGCATAACTGAATAAAAATCTGAGGACCGCACTGCTGAAAAAATAAAAAGTAGCTCCATACAGCCTCAGCAGCAACAGAAAAATGAACAAAATTACTATGAAATAATTATAAAAAATCAAGCAAAAAGTTTTTCATTGCTAAATATATATTTGTTATATTAATGTAGTACAATTGAAGTTAAATAAATGCATGATAACAATCATGTCTGATATGAATAGCCACCATTAAAATAATATACCCCACTGATACGGTTAGTTATGATTTAATACCATGCATAACTCCATACCAATGAGAAATGTGCTTGGTGAATATTAAGGCTAATTATTGTTTTCCTCTGCTGTGTTTTTTAACAACTTATGGCTGGAACAGTCATCATGCAAGCCCCGTTCAAAACCTTCAAAATAACAAACTTCAGTAAAAGTATGAACCCTAAAAACTTGTATGAAGGATTCAGGGCAAGCATACTAAGTGGAGTGTGACAGAACATCTGTTCATCTTGTGTATTAGTGACATACTATGCATATTTTTCTGATAATAGGTCGATATTGCCTTATAAACAGGGGGCAGTGGGCTTTATATCTATAGGAGAAAATGATTTGGCCAAAACTAAAATCACTCTCTGGTACAAACAGTTAACAATGTGACTGAATTTTGCTATTAAAGGCCTTGTATGTCTGTGGCCCTGTTTTCAGCCTGCAATTCAGAGGAAAGGTACTGATACAGAAACCTCAACAAGACTCCTGTTAAATATTCATGAACACTGGTTACTAAACCATCAGTCCTTATGGTATTTCCAATTGAGAGTAACTACACCAGGTGGATTCTGAAGCACAAGCTTATTCTCAGCTACATGTCTTTGACCATAGAGTTAGTATGGTATGACGCACTCAGCTCAAGCAGTAATGGGTTGCATTGGACCAAACTTATGATTTCCCTGTCTTAATCATATCTTTAGCACAGCCAGTAACCTTGTAATGCCTTCAGAAAGACAAAGAGGTGTCTTCAGTGGCTACAGAGATGTAGTGGAATTCTACCATTTGCAGGCTGGCAAAAACTGACTGCAGAAAAAGCAGGGCCTTCACAATAACACCTACCCTGGCCGAGCTGCAGTATAACTGAAGCCTCAGGAAATAAACCCATATATGTGTGTCTGACAGGACACGTATCAGACAGTTCTTCCAGGCAGGCTCTCTCTCTCTCTCTCTCTCACTCTCTCTGCTGCAGCCACTACAGGTGGGCACTGCGTAGCACAGTACCCCTACTGTGGGTCAGCTGACAGGACCAGTATAGAGGTAGGTAAACTGTCACGTAGAGGGCAGTCTGGCTGCAGATCTGCCATATCCTTTTCAGTCTATTGTAGCATCATCACCTACCTCTAAACCCAATCCAAACACCACCTGAACCATAATCTGGTTTAAAATTGGATTTTTAATGTTACATTTGTGTACAAGATCCAAACAGAACTGCAAAAGTTAAGACACCTAATAAGCAATCTAATAATTAATTAATTCATTCACACGGTTACTGAACACCTTTTTCCCAGTACTGACTATCATTAACTCTGCCTCTCCTTTAACACCTGCTGTACAATCTTACAGGAACTGCCACACCACAAAAACTGGTATCCAGACACGCGGTTCTACTGTATATTCTGTGAGAGCAGGTCGCAGCAGTCTTTTATGTTAAAACATTATATTAAAAGCATGTTTGATAAAAGCACTTTTTTCCTAGGAGGAAGGGTTCACTTAATTATATAAATTCACAGTTTCTATTATGTGACAAAAGTCACATAAAATGCAATTGCACTATTCCTTTGTTTGTAATCATGTGTCAGACCTCATGATTAAATATTGATAGGAATAAATTAGTGACAACAGGCCAGGGGAACATTTGAAACTTAAGTTGAGATGATAGACCAGGTTATTAAAATTATAGACACAGTTTTGTGTATTTTAAAAGTCATATAACACTTATACCTGCAGATGCTGATGATACGTAGATGACATAGGCTAACAGGAAGCCCTCTATTCCCTTTGCCTTCAGGTGTAGCATTTTTATGAGATCCAGACTTTCTAAGGATAATTGAGGGATCTTACATGTCTTAAATTCAAGCCATAATCTTGAGCTATGTGTACTTTGTCATCGTCTCACACCTGTTTCCTGTTCTGGTATCCTCAAACCTTATTTAAAATGGCTGTTCCTCTGTTTTGACCTGTTTCTTGGTTACCATATGAAAATTGGGTTGATTTTATTTTTTTAAAATTTGAAAACACAAGTGTGCTAGGTATAAAACACATTTGGCTGATATAAAGGGCTGAAATTTGACACAAACTATAGACTACAGAGTAACTAGTCGGTTCAAACATACTTGAGTCATCACTCCTTGAATGACATAGTATGTTAAACCACTAGGGGGAGCACCAAGCAGATAAACTCAGGTCATCTTACTATACTTACGTATCAGGCTCCTTCTCACTTGGGGATTTTTGCTGGGGCTGTAGAACGTTATTAACCAGCTCAGTGATCCCACTAAAGGGAAACCACCTGTTCGAATAAGCAAATAACGTGACTGAACAACCATTGAACACACACCTAGGCCAGCTCTTTTCATTATGAGAGACAGCACTTCTCAATTCAGATATCATTAGTTAGGACACTGGCAATGCTGTCAGCTGCGCCAGAACATTATGATTTGCAGAGACATGAATCAGAGCAGTGTGTTGTTTCAGGACACTAGCAGTGCTGTCAGCAATAAGAAAAACATCAATAAGAGCAACAACAACAACCACAGAGATATTCAGCATCAAGAACAGGAACAGAACCACCAAGCAGGGGAAGCTACAGCCAATGAAGATGGGAGCTGCAACAAAAATCAGCCAGTAGGAATGTCAAAAGGGGCATGAACAGAGAAAAAAGTGTGAAAATCTCAGCTTGTATTCCTTTTTTATTATTTGTATGTTTTACTGGTTAAGAAGCAGACAGCTGAATACAGATGCATCCACGTGGATGAAATAAGAGGCGGAGTGTAGCTCTTTTACAAGCCAATCAGGAAGCACATTGCACATCAGGGGAAGCCCTCTGAAATATCGGGGGAAGATACACCCCCAATACAGAGGAGGCTACAGAAAGCATGGGAAGAGGGGCACAGAGCAACAGGAAGAAGTATCAAAGCCTAGAGCACTCTGGGTAATGTTACTTACTGTGCTGGCTGAGGCTTTTGTTCTTCTTTGTCCCTAGAAAGATAAGTTTGCACAGCTCAGTGCACACAGAAGGCAAAAAAGGATGAACAAAACAATTCAAAAAGGCAATAAATCATAACAACAGTAATCATGGCAATGTGGATATGACAAAGACAATGATGATGAAGAAAACAACAAAACAGTGAAAGCATAAATCATAATTATGAGGTTGAGTTTGATGGCTAGAATTAAGATTGATTGATTCTGTAGCTTTTGTTGCTTCTGCTGACTGGAAAAATGGGAACTGTTATGTCTTGGTACTTCTCTGGGAGTGGGAGTTTTCCATTGCATTTGCAGCAAAAAGGAAATCAAGCAAAAAATAAAACTCAGCCATACGATGAACTGACTGTAAACATTCTTCCTGGACCACACCGGCAACAGTAAGAATTTCCCTTCTATGTGTCTGTGATGCAGCAACAACATTCATTTAAAAAACCTAAAGTTGGTGATGGTGAAACACAAAAATCAGTTATCTAAGTAGAAACTGTGGAGAGGGAACAAAACCTTTAGGTTTGCCAAAATAATTAATAACCTCATTCAATGTATGTATTATACTGAAATACAAATGTAATCATAGCATAACATACACACTTATTATGTAAGCAAACTAATGATAATGACAGGGGACCTATAAAGATAGTGTAATTAGTGTTTGTGAATTTTATCAGCTAAACTGCAAAAAGGCCCAAAAGTTGCCATTTTCTGACAAAGAACCCATAAAACCCCAGATTATTTCATAATTTCTAAATGGCAAAACACAGTTTAAAAAGTGCTTGAGTGACTGCAGGATAACTAAGGTATGACCAAGTCCAGTTTGATTAAGGGCTCCAGAATTCATTCCCTTTTTTGGAGATGTTCATTTTTGTAAGAACATCCTGCAAATCAGAGCCTCATGAACATGCCATTGCCGCTCTTGCTGTACACAAAATGAGGCACACTGTCTGTTGTCCTGTCATTCATAGGATAACTCACACTCTCACAGTACTAAGAGATACTGGGCCGTCCACAAATCATGGCTCTCTTCCCAATCTGCACACTATCAGTGGCCATATTTTTTTTTCTGCACTTTCTCAAAGCACATGCACAGTCCCTCTGAACCCAGCTCCTTTGCCCATATTCAGGCACGGTGGTCGCCTTGGCACCAGGAAACAAACACAGTGGCAAAGGAGGGGGTGTGAAACGAGCTGGCACCACCGCGTGACCCAGCCAAACCTTCACAGCATCTGTTCCCCACCTCCTGCAGCTCTATGTTCTTATGAATGGCAACAGAAACAGGCTGCCTGATTCTTACATTCTTGATCCAACAAAGCTGATCTCCTCCCTCCTGCCAGTACAAGATGTCAGATGCTTAAAAAAGAAGCAAAGCAACACTTGGCATTTCTATCACTGCCATATGTGATAAAAAATTGCAATATACTGTCATGCAAGACATTTACTTTAGCAGTTCAGATACAAGATCTTGCCTGTAAGCATGACACTGCCCCACCAGGGAACAAAACATGAACTTAATTATGTGTGTACTTGAGTATTATTGTGTGTGTACAAAAAATTGAAATAACAAAAATATAAAAGGAAATAATGTATGTAATTACATACATTACATAGTCACTGGCTTGTGTGTAATATGACAGTTTGCAAACATTTTTAGCAAATGCTTAGGTACACTCCCCTCTCATGGAACACATTTCAATATGTCTGCTCCTTAGAGGCCTGAGAGCAGGTAAGCGACCTTAGGATGTGCTCTCTGACATTTTAGAGGTTTGTCCATCTGTTATTTACAATGGCATCTCTTATAATCACCGAAAACATGAGATTAACACACTTTCAAGTGAGAGTCAGTAGAAACAAAGTAACCGTGATCAATAATCCAATTATACACCCTCTTCTAAAGGCCTCACAGGTTTAAACAGTGTTGGCTTTCCAGTCCTGAGTCAGGGCCTGGATGAGGAAGTGACAATGGTGTAGACTTGTGTCTGTAAGTATGTGTGGCTGTAACACAGGGCTTACTGTCACAGCTGTATGTTCAATAAGGTGATATAATGTCTCAACAGCTTAAATCATCAATAGCAAATGTAATTAAGACTGTAATAAGATCCAAATGGCCAATGCAAATATAGAATTTTGCATTTACTTTAGATGAGTGGAAGGGTAATCCCCATTGCTGTGAAAAAGGCTGTTCTCATTGGTACCCAGTTGACAGGTGTTTTCTGTAGTAATGCTTCAGCAAGTTTGAGGCTCAATGGCCGCATGGACGTTCAAATGAGATTACAGACCAACCAGCTTGAACGTTAAATCAGTGACCTTAATTCTTAATGCAGCTCTACAAGCAAAGATCATGGAGTCAGCAATGTCTAAACATTGCATCTCAGAGAGTATGAAAAGAACATGGGGCAGAGGATTGTGGGTAACCAAGCAAGTGGGCAGCATTAAATCTGTTTTTACTGCAGTGCAACAGCTCACACTGGAAGGAGAAGTCATTATTAAATCTGTTAAGTTTGACTGGGGGGCAGTGTCCAGGATACATTTTCATTTCAAAAGCATCACCTTTCATTAAACATCTGATTAGACATCCTTACATAAACCCCCGCAGAGTTGCCCAGCTCAGCAGAATGCTCCAGAACACTGGACATCTCAGGTGAAAAGCAGTAGATCTGGCATTTGCCCTGCTGCACGCACATTCCCCCATTTACACAACCAGCCTTAATCTGGAGCTGGGGGTTTTGGGGGAAATGTGGGTCTCAGGCTTACTCCTCAGAGGAGGAAATGTCTAAAAAGGTGCTGAGGGAATGTTTGAGCAGACTGGATGTGTCCACAAGGTGGACGACTACTACTACTGCTATTACTACTACCAATAATAATAATATCGCCTGCTATATAAGACACCAAACAAACTCAGCACACATACAGTATGTTGTGCTATTTTATCTTGCATTGGCTAAACCCCCCACACATGATAACGAGTGCATGCAACACCCAACCTCATTTCTACTTGAATTTGACTTCTTTGTGCATGAGCTGGGGATACTGTCAAGAAGTGTTTCTTGCACTAAGAGGAATATGAACACATGAACAAATGTGCGTAGAGCTATTTGTGCATAGAAACAAGAATCCCTGATACACAGAGAAGCATTACAAGACCAGAGATGAGATACCAGTTTTATCCTATTGGGTTCTTATAAGTTACTTAAACACTGTCCCATAGATTAATTGTTGGGTCCTCTACCACTCAAGTCCCCTGATAAGGACCCAATTCTCACAATTATGCACAGTGGCTTATAAAATATATACCACAGTTCAATAGATCCAAGGAATTACAGTATAGCATGGTGATACTGTTCTCTTTAACATTTGTTTGTCATTTAAACCAGCCGACTGACATTTTACATACTATCTCTTTACACGGCTGCACTGCTGTGTCTGAAGCAATTCAGGCCAGCAGCTTTGCTCAGGGGTGCGTTCCCTTTTTGTTACAGCTGCGTGTTCCCTCGAGGGAATCAAACAGGCAACCCTTTGGGTATGGCCTTGGTCAAATGCATATCTGAAATACTTTAACTCTTTATATGTGGATAACGGTTCTGCAGATCCCTCTGAATTTTTAGTCAAACATGCAAAACATATAATCATACTGTATGAAGGAATAATTTTGAGTAATGGAAAAAATATCCAGTCATCTGCAAGAATGGAGACAAAAGGCACTGACATTGCTAAACTAACAAACTACACAGCAAGTAAGGATTGGAGCTCTGTTCTAGAACCTGTTATCTCAGTTGGGTGCTCTCCTCATGGACAGTGCAAATATAAAACTCTTTTTCTTGAGAAAAGGAAGTAGATCCTCTTTTTTCCACAGAGGAACATTGGAAACCATCAATTTTCCCCAGATAAGAATCTCCTAGAATTAATTGTTTACATGAGAATCAGATGTCTCTCTTGCCTGGATAGTGTAGGTCCTCTGTGGAGTTATATGTTGTGCTGAGCCTTACATAATGCAAGGAATGCTGGGAACTGCCAGAGTGCCCTGAGGACCATACGGACCTCAGCATTTAATAAATAATGTAATAATTACCACCTGCTCATCATGCATGACACAGGAGCTCCCGAGCTCGCACATTCATACATGAATGAGCGCCACTCTGCTTCCCTCACAATGCAGAGAAATGTGTCCTGCATGTTTCCGACAAACAAGTGTCAGAACACAAAAAATCTCATGATCTTCTTAGATCTACTCTTCCATAAATAAAATATAATGTCAGTTCACAAAAATATATATATACATGTATGTATATATTCATTCGTATTCCATATATTATTTTTTGGAAGTAATAATATTCAATACACAAGGGGTAGAGAACATCTCACAGAAACATCAAACAAAATATGAATATTTATTAACCAATAAGAAGTTGAGCCACCTTTTGCCTTTTAAAACTTGCAATGCTTTTCAACGTTTTAACTCTTTCTATTGGGATATTGGATCATTCTTCTAGATGGAAAGCCTCCAGTTCTTTCAGAGATGATGATAAGGAAATTTACTGTTCAACACTACGTTCCAGAACTGCATACATAGGTTGGACGATGCTTCGATCTGGGGTTGGGACCATTGGAAGTGTTTTACTTCATCCTGATCATGAGACCATCTAGCTTTATCATGTGGAAACTAAAGAACATCGCAAGAGAAAAATGTCTGGAATGTAGGTTACATTGGGTTGACTAAAATGTCTTTGAATTTCTTTGCTATAATTTAATAAATGTATAATAACCCATACTCTATGACTCATACAATGTGGCTTCCCATACTATAGCAAGCAAGTGACATTCTTGGCTTTCACCAGAAATATAACCATCCAGATGTAGAAAACAATATATTACTTTATTCCACCCCAGGTTTTGTGGCCCTTTCTCAAGGTTAAAGGGGTGGTTATTTTCAGGCAGCTATTTGCATATTTACCCAGACATTGTGGAGTCTGGAAATATCTATTCTGGTCTTGATTATGCATTTTATTTCAATATATTTCATTTCCATATGGAATATAGAGCTGCTTAAATTTAATTGAAGAATTCATTCAGAAATGTATTTCATGCAGAAAATCCTTCCTGTCCAGACCTGTACACAAATGGGCCAGGCAGCCTGCATCAGCTTTTCTGTTTGGATATCAGAACTAAATAATTCAGGCCTGAATTTGCAAATATTTTTTCACATTTGTTTTCCTGTCAAACTGAGAAGATTGACTGATAAACTGATACTTTCAGTGTATCCTCCTTTTTGTTTGGCAGTATACCCCACGGCACTTCTCCATCTCTTTCTCCACCCCACCAGTGTTTGCCAGCTCTGGACACTCTGGCAGAGGTGGAGAGGCTCGTTGATGTGTCAGATGTACGTGAAGCCCTGAATCATCACCACACACAGCTATCTGACGTGCCATTTTTGCCTTTAAAGGATGTTTCACACACATCAAGTGGCTTCTGATTGGTAGAGCCAGTGGCCAATGACAACACAATTTCTCATGCTGCCTACTGAGCCAAATCATACTGCATAAAAAAACCACAACATAAATGATTCCAAATTGGTCCTATGACATCCTTGGCATGGCAATCATGAAGATTTTGATGTTCGCATGTATTATTTGAGACAAGCCCGATGAGCAAAAATGCAAGCATTGTGCATGTCCTTTGCATAAACCTTTTAATTGACTTTTAATGGCAAAATCACAATGCATGGTAATGCAACACAACCTTTCCCCATATAAATGAACTCAGTTGCACTATACCCATTGATTTTGCTGACAGAGATTGTCTTGCAAGCACAGCAATGTATAGTATATGGCAGCTGAATGTCATTCTAAATCCATTGTTTAGCTCGATGCCCCTTTAAGAAACAAAACAATGTGTGTTAGAATTGTATAATGTGTAGGTTGACAGGATTACATGATTAACAAGGAATATTTTGATTCAGATCAATTTTATGCAACATTTCTGCAGTACAGGATGTAAACAGAATTATGCATCCTTTGCTGGTCAGACATGTTGCTAGCATGTTGGCTTGCCTCTGCAGAATCATGTTTCGCACTCCAGCCCTCACTTAGCATGCAGCTTAGCATTTTCCCTCTTCAATGTGCAATGTAATATTCAATTACCTGTTCCCTGTTAATTTACTATAGCCCAAGTATTTTGGTTGACAGCTTTTGGAATGTAGATTCCCTTTGGCTTTCAATAGCCAACTGTGCTGATCGAGGAAAGAAGACCTCCAGTCTAAAGTGACTGATTGATTCTGTTAGGAAAGACTTCCATTTTGACAAAGACACATTTAATAGTGTATTTCATCACTATGTTGATTTAGCCTGGGAAAAATTTTTCTCCCATTGATCCTGCAGTGTCATTTCATCCAGTGATGATTGACAAGTGCTGCATCAAAATGAAAATGCAAACTCAATGCAGCAATGATAGCAGCCACCCTAAAAACATTCCTGCTGATTGCAAATGAGTTTGGGAGATGCATACAGAGACCCAAAGGAAGAGCCTTCTCTGGCTTCATCCAGCGGTGTCCCACAGGCTTTCAGTGTGCTGGCACGGGCAAAATGCTCACATTTACATAACACTGAGCAGCTCTGTGGCTAGTTACTGTGAGTGAAATTACTCTCTGGTTAGGCTGCCTCTCCTGGCCACAGTGTGAACATGTGCACCATCACTGTTGCTCTCCTGGCATTTCAATTCTTCCTCAGGATTGGCCTCCCTTTAATGTCCACGCAAAATTCTTCTGCGAAGCTAATTAATAGAAAGAACTGACCCTGGAATGCACAACACTCACAACAATGCAATGATTCTATTACAAGCACTACAGCAATACACAAGGTTAACGCTGTGAGAATATGATCTTACAACAATCTGACAAAGCATGTGGATCTAAACTGTAGAATGAGGAAATCGGACTACCGACGCCACACCTAAGCCTATATTTACCCAGCCTCTCTGCACTTACAGAGTCACATTTATCCAGAGCCAGAAAAAGAAACACTGAACCTGAATGACTCTTAGCACTACTACACTTTCCCCCCAACACCCCCCTCCCCCATTCCCCTGCTACAAGAAGCTTTCTACCTTCTGTGGCGTCTGTGTTCTGGAGCAAAGCCATGTCACTAAGTCTCCCTGGACCTACAGTGCAGGCTTTTCCTCCCTAGAGGCCCGGTCCCCAGCCACCATGGGGAGGAGCTTTGGTCCAAGGGGGTGAATGTGAGTCTAAGCACATACTGCTGCTTCACCACTCCACATGCAGAAGGGCCAGAATGGGGCACGGCACATAAACTCAAAACACTGCCTCAGGTTCAGATCTGATGACTCCCGGCTGCCCGTAAGGTCGGCTAAGTCCTCACAAGCTGTCATGATAATTGGATCTGGGGAATAATTAGGATTTAGGGGCTATCCTGAAAAAAAAAAAAAACAAAACACAGCCATTGCTATGGGGAGTAGCTGCTTGGGAGTGTAGTGCAGCTTGAAGTAGCTGCAGGTCAACATCTGTACCCAAAGATTCAAGCGCACAGGAATCTGCGCTCTTCATAGAATACAAAGAGGCTGGTATTTTTTCATACAGACTTCCTATAGACAAATGAGATGCAAGATAATCAAGGATTTTCATGAGATTTCAGGCAAAGAGCCACGATGCAAAAATTAGCAGCAGTGTTTGCCATTGTCATGAAGCTGACAATGCATTAGATTGTTTTCTTTTCTCACCAGAACCAATATATAAAAGAATTTACTTTGATGGTAAACTTGATAATATACAGATAGTCTACATACTTGAGTTCATGTAACCAGATACAAACAGGTTAGCACCCTGTTTTACAAATGGTTGCTAAAGGAACCCTCTCCCTGAGACAGCACACCTGTAATTAAGTAGGCCTATGATCACTCACATGTGTACATTCCATTCAATTAATCAGTTGCCAGGTAAGGCACCAAGGTGACTCTTTCTTTCCTCTCTGTGCTCTGTGGTATGTGCAAGCTAAGTGTGGTGATGCTAACTCACAACCTGCGCAACCTGCTTGCATGTTGGGCAGAGGGTTGTAGCATTCCATGCTTGTGGGTCAATATGGAAGGTCTGGCAGGAGACCAATAGGGAGCTGGTTTACTGGACCACATGGCTGGGTGCTCTGGAAAATTCACATGTGATCTATATAAGACATGTCTTCAACACTCCCAATATCAGTAGGGACAAAATCACCCCCAGGCCACCCCCAGGCCTCTGCACCTGTACTTACATTGGGCCCACTGAGATGATGGGGGGTGCATGGGGTGTGTGGCTAAAGTGAACTATACTGTGGGGTCTGGGAATACAGTATCAAAAATATACCAATGTGTTCTGTCTATTTCAACAGTTATTAAAGATACACCTCTGCCATTGTTTTCAAAGAGAGAAATGCATTAGGAGATGAAGAAGACTGGCCCATGGTAGTCTGTAAAAACATCCCTCTGTTAACTGGTGAAAAAGCAATGGCACATCAGCCAGTAGGACACAGACACAAACAAAGGCAGACTGTTTGCATTTTAAAACAAGATGGGTGAATTAACTTGCTGTTTTGTTTACTCACTTGGAGCTGTTCGGACTGAGGGTTAGCATGACACACTGTCAAATGTTCTCAAACCCTGAGCTGGTATGAAGGAAGCGAAATTACATTTATATACATATATCTCCAAAGTCCTGTAAGACTAGCTTGGAAGCACTATAGGACAGTATAACTAAGCAAAAATGTTAGTCTGATTAAGTCTATGACGTTAGCTCCATGGATCACTACACGGAGTATGATTCTTTGGATTATGGCTGTGATCTTAGGTATATAATGTAACTTAATGTTTTCTTGAAGACATGTAATTTCATCATGTAAAAAAATGAGTTGCCTTGACTTCCATATGAAACGCAGCTAACCACCTACACCCAGCAAAACAACACGTATCCTAACAGCACTATTGACATGGATTACACCTTAAGAGAAAAGATCAAGATGAAATTTTGACACCTACGTTTATTGAGCATTTGGCGGAAAGGAGAGAAGGTTTTCTTTAAATAAGATAATGGGTAAACAGAGAGATTTATTTCTGTTACCCACAATCACAAAATAGAACTACAGTATATAATTGAACTGCACAAGAATCTGTGTGGTACTGGCAACTGACTTCTACAAGTATGAGACTCTACATTAAAGCAATAGCCAAAGAGCAAAGAGATTTATTAAAGTCAGCAAATCAGTGTCACTCCAATCAGTGTCATTCAGTGGCATGTGTGTAACATGCATCAAAACAAATGACACCCTGGGCAGCGATGTAGTCACTGATCTGCAGGGAATTGTGGTATAAATTTGCCGGGGTGTGAAGATTCTCCCAGGCCTCTTCAGACATTCCTCATCCTGTTACGACTGTGAGTGGTAGCCAAGTCGGTCAGTCACTTGGACAGAGGCCACAGAGCATCACGCACACCCCAGCAAAAAACCGTAACAACACCTGGCTTTACCCTGTTCGTGAAACACGACACCCCCCTCCCCCGCCCCCCCTCCAAACTACTTGTCATATAGAAACAGGGAAGAGACGCGTGGAAGAGAGAGTGAGGCGGAGTCTCCACACCTCCCTCTGCATTCTCCTCAGTCTCGGGCAGAGTCAGATTTGAGTTTAATTTAGAGTAATCCCGGGTCTCCCGAGGAGATGGGTCAAATGGGAGTGAGGCGGGGCCAAACACGTCGACAGCACCGGTGGCAAGGACCTCAGATAACTGTGTCACCGACATAAGCTCATCCCTGACTCAAAACACTACCCTCTTCTACCTTAAACCTGTAATATACCTTAAAACCTTTTCATTGTTGCAATCTTTCATCCAGGCTATTTTACTCAGACCAGCTGGAATGCATTGAAACATTTTCTTAAATATATTAACAGAATCACATTAATGACAATAATTGTAATTTATAATTATTTTCCTTTATATAGAGCATAATTTAACACATGCTTAAAATACAAAAATACAGTCCTCATATTCTGAATTATGTACCTATAGATACATCATATTTATAATTATTTCATAGATGTATCATGTTGCATATTTGGAAGGGTAAACAGACAGGGCAGATTCGTACAGAATGCCCTCTAAAACTTCCCAGATTCATGGTTTGTGTTCTGTTCCTCCCCCCACAGCCCATGCTCTCTCAGCTGTTAGTGACGTAGTCCAGTCTCAGATAATACATACGACACGCCTCGCGGGAATACATTTCTATGGCGGCTCCCAGGCCCAGCCAAACGTATTTGTACTGGCTGAGTGTGTGGCTGTTTGTAAGGGGTGAACGGCACCACGGCGCACGCGATGAGCTGTGCTGAAACAGCACTGAGCTGGATCTGTCTTACAGCGTGACTATAACAATGGCTTGTGTGTCTAACAATTGATCTGTAATGGATACCCAGGCTTTTGTTGTGGGAGCTGGCTTCCTGATCCTGCTCTTGTGCTGCCCTGCACAGTGAATCCTCTCCACCTGGTTTCCCACTGCTGTCACACACAGCTGCGAGACATGCAGAACCACAGCCACAAACATAGATCTACAACCACAGATACACAAACATTAACCAATAAATACGGTATAATAGATATAAATTGTCAATCTGCTTGCTTAAATCACAGGTGTAGTGCTCCTGTTGTAGCATTATAGCAAGACTTAACCTGATCCACTCCCCTAATATATACACCCCTATGTAAACAGATACTCTCCTGTACGGTACAGTACAACTGTAACTTACATAAGCTGCCCAGACAAATATATGATGTTATGTAAAATGTAAAGTATGCACTGCACAGTAGCCGCAAAAAGCACAATGCACAACAAGCCACAGTGAGCTGAATTTGTGGCATTTGAGGCAGCTTTCCCTCCTGTGAGCTTTGGCCCTGTGCTGGAAAGCAACGTGACAAATCTTTGTTAGATCCTTAATAGAATGTTTTATATTTGCCCCAACGGCTGCAATGGTTCTCGCAGCACAAACAGCTTAGACACTGGCTCTACACGGGAACTCCTCTTAGGATTTCCCTCTACCCGGGCCAGTCCCTCTAAAGCCCACAGACTGTCAACACTGGCCAGCCTTTCACATGTGGCAAGTTAAAATTGCAACTGTAATCCACTCTGCTCTTCTATAACCACCATTCCCTCAAATAGTGACTGTGGTCATCACTGCTGCCGTTGCCTCCTTCTGAGTCTGGCAATATTAAGAGATTAGCACTAGATCCGTGCTGGACATCTGACGAGACAGTCAGGCCAGAGCTCAGCACTTTGCAAGCTTGCACAGTCAATCAACATGGTGCTACGGTGAGTATATGCACAAGATCCCATGTATCCCATACACACACATGCACGCACGCACGCACGCACGCACGCACACAAGCACACACACATGCACACACACACACACACACACACACACACACACATGCTCACATACATACACACAATACTATTGCAGGGTTTAATGCACTTACTTACTTACACAAACAAATGCACAGGCATACACAAATGCACATGCACACTTGCACATGCATTTTGCAAAAATGCACATGCATGCACAAACATGTGCACACACACACATACATGCTGCAGTTTAAGGTGGTAAGGTGGTAATACTATAATATTGTGCTGCTGACAGCACTGCAGTACAGTGGTGTAGTGGTAATACACCCTTAGTGGGAATGCTGTGACTCCAAAGCCCATTCGTATCAATGGTAAACAGGCCAGCGGTCGGTGTGCTGTACATCCCCGGAGGTTTAGTTGCGAGTATTCCTTCTACACATGTGTATCCTTGTCTACACCACTGCTGCAGCATGCAGGCTGGTACTTAAACTGTCATGCCTAAAGATGTATGCCTGCTGTACGTACACCCATGCTGGCAAGAATATTCTGAGCCATTGCTTTTACATGCACTGCAGTACTGACAATGGTGTCAATGAGTGTTACGTTTGTTGGTCACATGTCCTTAATGCATGAAGTCAGTACATGTATTAGCTTATTATTCACTGCTAAACATAACATGCAATGATCATAAACTGATAAACGTGTGTGCACTCTTGGATACATTTTTAAAACTAAAAAGGTTAAAAAAATTTAACCTTTCAATTACAATTTTGAGAGGTGTTTTTATCAAATGGTCAAATGACTGAAAAAAGGTCATTGAGCATTTGTAAATGAAACATGTATGAATTTGTGATGCATTAAGATGCTCTTAACAAAGCAAATGCTAAATAATCAGCAATCATCTATTTATAAAGGCTCAGTATGGTCAACCAAACACTTGCTTTGGGTTTTATTTTGTGACAAATCACCCTTTGCATTATTATGCCTACAAGTTAGTTCCAACCTTTTGTTATATTAAGTAATCATTCTACACACATCACTGCCATGATTTAGCTTAATTCTAGAATCCTAATCATTTGATGTATCCATGATGTTAATGGTTATTACATAAAAACGCGTGAGGTTTCTCCCTCCAGCCTAGAGGGCCTGTTATGTAACAGTCTCTTTTGTTGGTTAGAGAGCCAAGCTCCTCCCCATCACACAAGTCTTCAGAGGAACCTCCCTACCCCTCCCCTCCTGACCATTCCCATATGTGTCAGAAACCATCACAAAAACTAGTCACCAGCTGGCACCTGCTGTAACCAGCTGTGTCCTGTTTGAGCAGCCGAGAGAGGAGAGAGACAGAGAGACACAGGAACAGTGAACGAGAAACAGAGAGATATTCAGAGATATAAGGAAATACAGCTACACATGATTTCCACAAGCATCACGCCTTCCAGCCCTTGATAAGCTGCTGTTATGCTGCCTGATCTCAGCTCTGACCCCCATGCTACCCCTGACCTCCCTGGTCATCACACACCTCAACACAACAGGCCAATCAGAGGCAGAGATGAAAGTGTAAATCTACCAATGCACCATCTGACAGTTCACTATGGAGGTATTTTTGATTTTGCGGCAATGAGTAGCTCATTACAGTACCAAGAAACATCCTGAATGCCACAAACCTTCCTTCCAGCGAGTCCTTTTGATCAGTCTAGTTTGGTTCGGGCGTAACATGACATAGACATCGACCCCACTGAGGTCTACAAGAGGCTTTATTAAGTTACTGTACTTGTGGTCAGTGCTGGACCCTCTAGGTGAGATGTAGCTTTCAGGCCCACCTTTTCAAGGCAAAATGCTCAGCGTCAACTCTGAGAGAGTTTAAATGAGTCCACAATGAAGAACATGCAGGCCACATAATTTACACTATCAGAGTTGATTTTATACTTTGCATTTTGTTGTGTAGGGAATTACAGTTTGTGGACAGAGGGTATGCTTCTCTTATTACATCTTGATTCATACAGTTCAAACTGTAGCATTAATAGACAATGCACTGAATTAATGAAACATTTGTCCAGCAGTAACTGCATCAGTGGAAATATCGACTCCAGTGTCTCACATATGTTTATTATTCAGACCAGTTTGATTTTGCTAAAGCTCCCATTGGTTTACTGTATGTTCTTCAAGATCAAGTTTTTACACAGAGGCTGAGAAGAGATACAGGCATGGAACTTTAATGGATCTTTATATTGGAAGCTGATAAAAACAAATATTGTCATGTGATAATGCTCTCTCGGCCATCTCCTGCACAAGCAAAGATCTTGCAAGACCAACCTATTTTCAAAAACAAAAAGCTGACAGATTTCATACACTGTGTTACTCTTGCAGACAGGCAAGGTAGTCTGCATGAGAGACACTGCATAGGTAGTAGGATTTGGGCAATATGACGAATACATCGGGAACCGAAAATGGGCTGAATCTATTGCCGGTGTTTTTTTTCTGCTGGTATTTTTCTGATTTAAAGTCCTTCAGTTATTTAAATGTTTGCCCCCTCAAAGTGTCAAGAATGAAGCAACCTTTATTGTGAAATTAAATGTGTGGTACGAATTCTCATTGTTTTGTTTGTGATCCAACATTCACAGTAGCCTATATCATTGTATCTGTGAAAGCCAGCTATACCCTTCAGGTATTTCTTCAACCATATGTCCATTTCCAAACAGGTGTTCCGCATACACCTAGCATTATAACTAAATTACAGTTTATTTGATAGCCTAGCCTACTGGTCATCAGGCCATTCATTTATTTGTTTGGCCGCTAACAAAAGATTAGCCTACAGCCCTTGTGGTTTGCATGTTTGTTGAAGGCTAGCTTTAAACATGGCGTAAAGTCTATGTGAATATCATCTATTAAGTTTGTAACAAAAAAGATATGCATAATATTGCTTTGGTTTTTCGTAAAGGTCGTGATACAGGACATTATGGTTTTTATACAAGCATATGTCAAAACAGCTTACGTTAAAAAGAAGGCTACTTTTATTTCTTTCCATTTCTTTTATCATTTCCGTTATTCTCTTAACAACTATGACCAATCAATCAGTCTATAAGTGAATAACAAAGCTGAACCAGAATATCACCACTTAAAATATTGGTGTGCAAATACATGAGAGATTACGTTATGATATTCGCTTGTTCCTCCCACTGAAACTGCTGATAGAGAACAACCGCTTGGCCTTTGTATTTTCTTATGTAATTATATCTTCATTATATATGTTTCCGATCTAAAGTTCTGTAGGTTAATTGTTTTTTTATTCAGACTTCAATACTAAAATAAAACAAAACAATTCCAAGATGTAATTACATATTTTGATTTAATTAACCTATATTTTTATGATACAAATGAATGTAATTTTCCCAGATAAATGAGAAACTAATCATAATACAGACCCTCAGTATCAACCAATAAATGTTTAGAGTGCAGAATCTATGTGTTTGTGTAATGTCAAAGCAGAAATGTGTTTTAATGAAGATATAATTTGAGGTCAAGCACCAGTCCAAAAATGAAACATATTTTTCAAAGAAAGAAAAACAATGTAAAGAAAAAAGGTTTGATAAAATACAAAGGCCAAGCAATTGTTCTCTATCACCATTTTAAGTGAGAGCAACAAACGACTGTCATAACATAATCTCTCATGTATTTGGGCACCAACATTTTAAGTGGCGACAGCTTGACCGCAGTAGATTTTTTACTCAGGTCTGAGCAAAGTGTAAAGGGTAACAATATTACCAGCTGTGCTACATATCCTCTCTGATTCTGTGCTGGTGGCTGAAATGCACAAATATTTTCATCCCATTTGTGATGAGAGGAAGCACTTTTCATGAGTTTTCCACCAAGTTACTGGATCCCCATTTTCATCTATTGCCTCTTTCTTGAGATGGCTTTCCATCTCTGCTCTACTCTGGGGTGTGAGTAATCTGAGGCTTCAATTTCCCGAAAGGGTCTTGTAAAGATGGCATGTCGATGCAGCAGACCCACAACAACAAAAACTATAATTATTATTATTATAATTATTATTATTATTATGCATTTTTATGTATCCACTGTGGAATTTTGCAATATTTACTTGTCTCACTCACCCCCCATCCTCCCTAATACATCAGTAGTTGCTGACAGACGTGGTGACGATATGGTTGACAATAGGAAAATTTTGTCATATCGCCCAAACCTAATAGGTAGGTTCGAGTTGAGGTCCTACTCTGGCTGCACAGTCAATAACTTGGGGTGGGACAGGAATAGACTGTGTTAGAGATACCCTTTGAATGCACAGCATAAGCCCCAATACATTGATTTGCTTTGGGTGGGAACCAGGTGCTCTTTCTCACTCAAGGGAGGCTGACAAATAACACACAATGCCAATGAATCAATGTTCCCCCTCCCTTCTCCAAACAGTCTTCACCAGCCTACACCGACCTATGCTCCCTCAGCAAAGAACAGGAAATAAGTGTTACCAAGTAACTGGTTAAACAAAGGAAGATATTCAGTATAAACAGAGCTGTGCAGCAAAAATATGATGATGTTCTTTCTGACTGCGGGCTGTCCTTTTCCATAAACAGCTTAGTGGCACAGTCACTACGCTAGATATTATTCCAGGTCAGATAAACTTAACCTTGTTGGATAAACACCCAGAAACAAATGCTGCATAAAAAATCCCTCCAATCATCTACTTTAATAAAGTGTAACTTCCCAGCCAGTGATTCCAGGTACTTTACCTGCTGTATGTAATTTACCCACCGTTGTGTTACTTTATCATTTAAAAAACAGGCATTCCTCCCCTTAATGACAAATCGTATGTGAAGATGGGAGCTTCAAAAACCAGTCTGACAGCATCTGTGCATGCTGCATATTCAGAAATACTGAAGCGCGCAGAGACCACAAAGCTCACAATGTGTTTTATTACGTTGCACACACAGCCCTCGGAATCACAAAGCATTAGAAGACAACACATGACTCGCTGATGCAAGAGTCCAGCCCTCCTCGTTAGATGGCCTACCAAGCTCACCTAAATTACCCCTTAGTAGTTCCAGCAGGGCAGATGCAGGCCTGCTACCAGGAGTGAAATGGTATGCACAACTGAAGATGCGCAAATATGCATGTGTGTTATTTGGCATGTGCAGACTATAGTAAGACTTAAAATGAAGGCCTTTTAGAGGAGGCTGTTGATGGTGCCATGGCTCGTCCACCCATCATCTCTGGCTCTACTGTACTCTGTTCCATTCCCTGGAAGAACAGATGCCACATGCCTGGAATTTCTGCAGTCAGGAAGTGACAAGATGGTCACAGGCAGTCTATAACCAATCACAGGCCTACAGTTTCCCTCAGCTGCTACATTTATCAAATATAATTTTGCCAATGAATTTTCTTTTTTGAAATTGAGCCAAATATTATTTGTTTGGACGAAATGCGCAGGAGAATACATTCAACGCTGCATCTATGTATACACAAGACATACACAATATGCCTGATGTACTTTTTTGAGTGCAGGGGGAGGTTGATCTTGTGAGAAGCTCAGACAGGCTGCTGTATCAGATCAGGCACTGATTTCCTCTTCAATGGGACCAATGCAGCATCAGCAGTACCACCGGACAAAGATACCATCTCTGACGTCACTGCTTCTCAAAGCCTTCCACAGGCCATCAGCACAGAGGCTGGCCTTGATTGATCTACGCCTGGAACGAAACCAAAGCTGCGTGGCCCCCACAAACCAAGAACAAATTGCCAGTCATGTTTTTTTTTGATATACATGAGATGTGGTGTTTGCTCTGTTTGTTCTGTACGCTGGACAGGTCTTCTCCATTTAACTCCGGGTCTATATCCATGTGATTATGTAGCCAGTCAAAGTCAGGTGGTTGAAGATATGTTTTGGTCCTAACAAGCATCTGCAGAGATGTTGTATTTCTGTGAGACACATCTGTAAGTCTATGCTTAACTTGCATGGAACCCTAGCCCTGAGGAGGCAGGGTTTACCCCACAGAAAAGCTGATGTGATAAGCTACCATCTGAATATGGACAAACTGTACTGATCATAAGAGCATTCAGAGAAATAAAGGGAATAGGAGGATGGAAGCAGAGAGAGATACAGAGGGAGCTGGAGAGGAAGAGAGAGAGAGGGGTAGAAGTTATGATAGAGATATGGTGAGCCACAAAGAAGGGATATGGAAATAGACCAAAATATCAGAGAAAGGAAAGACAGATATAAGCAGACAGAAAGACAGACAGGTTGTTATATTCCGGTGAGAACAGCTTCTGAATGTTGGTATGCTTCCCTCACTTCACTAAGTGCCACAGGTCTCTTCCTAAAAAAAGCCAGCTGTTCTGGAGCTGTGAGCTGAGCTCCTTGGGGAAGCTCTTCGTACAACCACCTTGGCTGGGCCTTAGGTCCAGTCCTCTGTGATAAAAAGCCCATCCATTCATGAGTGCAGCACACTCTCTTCACAGCATATCCCTTGTAAATCCACCCACAAAATGTACATCAATTTCAGAAATTAATCTTTAACAAGCCCACAGTCCATGACTCAACATGCTAACTTTAGTGTTTCAATGAGCTAATGGCCACAGTGGCTGTAGCATGAGCTAATACCCTGCACTAGAGCTACACTGCTATTTATCCACAGGAGGGGATTCGAGGTGAGCATCGCGGACACCGTGATTGCGTTATGAACATTGGGTTGCAATGTCCATGCAATAACACTTATTTAAAGAGCGTTAATCAGTGGCAATCTTTTTTTAGTATTAAGTTTTAGTATTAAGTCATGGGGATGAGCCGCGTGTGGTTCTTGTCCTGAAACGCCACACAGCGGGACTGTTTTACATGACATCCCCAGTGTAATGAGATGTGTGGCAGGTGACTTTGTGCAGCAGCATGGAGTGACACTAATGAGTCACCACACAGGAGGAGAGATTGATGCCACCACCACTCACCTGACAGGTAAACCTGTCACCAGATCCCACCACAGTCTGCAAAGTACACACCCTAACCTTAAACCCTGGCTACAATTTGGCCTGTGGCTTTAGTTATCAATAATATTAAAATGCTTGTTGGTTTCATGTATATTTATTGGATTGCCTGTCACCAGATCCCAATTATCCCACTGAAGCAAAGTTTAAGGTTAGGGTATGTACTTTGAGGACTGGTGATCTGTAATCATTGACTTTTTGTGAACGAAAATTACAGACTTCTAAAGTGAGAAGAGAATGTGTAGCACAATGTCAAGGGGCTCTGTGCATGGCTAATTCTAACAAGACCTCTGCACTATGCATTAGTCCTAAAAATATACAAGGTGTCAAACATGCGCCCAGCATGGCATGTGAGGAAAATGTAGCTTCCCACAGTTCAAACCTAATTTATAGCACAGTATAAAGCTTTATAATTTATGATCTTTAATTTCAAATGAAATATTCAGGAGAAGGCAGAGTCTAATGTCTTACCCCAGTTTAAACAACATGCTTAAAATGGCAGTAGATACTTCCAGCAATGCTGTGTGTTTAAACAAGTTTCAATCCAACAAGTGTAAACTTGAGCACACTTAAAAAAAAGCCACACAAACAAACAAAGTGCCTGATGCCAATCCTCTGATTAATTTACTCGTTAAGGTCGGCATGGGTGACGGCATGGGAGCTGGGGAGCACATGCGTGTGTGCAAGCCAGTGTCTGGTAACAGGTCTGAGACGGTGAGAGAGAGAGGAGCCGTGACTGGATACAGTAATTACACCTGAGTCAGCAGCGCTCCGTGCTCCTCCGGACCTCGCGTTCCTCCGCGGCTCCCCCGGAGTGCTGACAGGGATTTGGCAGCTCCTTTGGCTCCCAGGATTCCCTGTGTTTTATTACAGTCTCTGCTCCCTGGCTCCAGACGAAGCTTGCCCACCCCCGAGAAACGTTTCCCAGCCGGTGGCTACCATAGTAACCGCAGAGGTCCGGAAGCTTGGCGATTCGGCGGTGCCCCTGCCAGTGCTAAAGAAATTCTCATAAGGCGACAGCTAACCAATTAACATGTCTGTTCCCTGCCACAGCTGCTACAAGGCTTAAGAACAGTCTGAGAGCTCCCTGCTACTACAGATTCTGCAGCATGCATTGCACCACACATTTTAGCCTATGAATAAACAAGAAAAGCTGCAGCGCAAGTAGTGAGGGAATCTCAAGAAAAATAAAACGTAAATGTACTGATCAGATAATAGATAGAACGACCACCAAAGCACAGCTTCATAATGCTGTATTGAACCTAATTAAATTCCAAGCGAGAGGAGAAAGTTTTGGAGTGACATCATATTCAAAATGAATTTATTAAGTCTAGGCTAACCACACGAACAGTAGAAGATGTAAAGATAACATGTCAGTTGGCATACAAAAAAGCTTTCTTACAATATAGTCTTGGCAAAAGACATAGCTGTAGTCCAACAATGGAAAGAATATTAACACCGATTGAAGGTTATTACAACAACAACAACACATTCCACTTGTCCCTCTCACTTTCTGTAGATAAAGCTACCCCTGACAATTAAGCTGCTGTGAACTGTGACATGAATTGCTGAACTTTGCAACAACATTTGTGATTACTTGTTTTGCACTACACACAACCTGTACATTCATGAGATATGTGTGTTTTCAATTTCTGAACATGTGTGTGTTGTGTGGTGGACCCATGCAGCTGTACTTTTAAAAGATCTGGACACAAGGACATATACAGTTAATGGTAGCTTCACCATAAGTGTTTGGGTGCGTGGCTCAAGTTTCTCCATTAGTGCAATTATCCTGTGACTGTGTAACGTATATCGTGTCACTATATGCTCTATAGTTAGGTGAAAGAGGGTAATTCATGGACGTAAGACCATCTTTAATAAAAGAGATCAACTTACTGACATGCCTTTCATAGAGTAAGAACTATAGTCTGTATCAGCGCAAAATTTCTGCCTGCTTTCATAAATTGTAAAAATTGTCATGCAAAGAGGAGAGTCGCAATTACTGCAAGGTTTAGTAAATTAGACAGAATACTTAACTGGCATCATTTGTAAAATCTCCACCCTGTTGTAGTGCCCTCACCCCAGGTACACATACGCCTGAACATGTTTAACTATGAATCAAGAGGGAAGTTGCAAAGTGACGTAGTTGCTGAAAATGCCATCTTAATAGCGATTTTCACTCATTAGTAATTAGCAATAGTAATTTGCTGTAAATACTGAGACGTTTTAGCAGCTGCTTGAAAAGCAGCGGCAATCCTTTAGTTAACCTGGCCCTTAGTCTATATTTTCAGCCTAAATCTGGAAGTCTTTAGTGTTGTATACTTGTTAACACTAATAATAAAAATACATGAGGTGTAACTTTTGCAGCACTTCCCTAGATGAAAATGACAGCATAATTTTTAGAATGAGGACACATAGTCAGACTTGCTTCAGTAAAACATCAATTTATGATGGATGAAATTTAATAACATATCTAATGAAGGAGCTTCCTCCCAAATAAATACAAATAAACCTTTGCGTAAGCATACATTTGTATTTGTATTTCAGTGCACACATTATCAAGAATACACCAACTTGATCTAGTTTCTGAGCTAAACATTTCCTAGGAGAATGACCACTTGTCAACTTCTATACATGACGTGATGCAGCACCAGCTCCCACTGCACTTGCTCAGGGCCAACAGGAAATGACATCACCACCAGTCCTTGAGTGAATGAAGCAGTGGGCCCATATGCATGAAGAGAGCAGCAACCCTCTTGTCTGGGCTGATTCACACACCCGATCAGATGTGGGTTGACAATGTCCTCACATTCCATGAGTCATACACACCATAGTGTTGCTCCACATCCACCACGCTAAAATTCACAACTGCTAATATCCACCAGATGACCTATAAAAATACAATAACCCAGCTTTAAAGCTGATCCCAGGTTTCCATTCCTCACATCTGCAGGCATCATCACTGCCTTCAATAGGGATTTCTGTAAGATGAAGATATTCTCGCTACTCTTCAGCTAGAACCTGAGTAGTTCTCAAGCCAGTCCCATTCGCCATTCTAAAGACTGTGGTTAATGCAGTAAGGAGAGAATACCATTACATTTCTGCATGTGTCATGGATTGATTCTTTTTGTGTGGTTGTAGGTGCACAGCATTTTGTGTATTGCTAAAACTGGCAGGGAGCACAGGCCCCAAGGACCAATTAATTCAGCATTGGTGCCACTCATCTGAACACCTAAGACATGCTAACAGGTAGAAGAAAGGAGAAGATGAAGAGCTATTTTTTTTATACCCAAGAAAGTATGGCCAACCTCTACCCTGGAGGGCCAAAGTCAGAGCACATTCAAATGATACATTAGCAGTATTTTATTCATCAAGGTTTACCACAATTTCCTCTCCTGTTTCTCCCAGTGCGGAACTCCCCACTGTATTCCTGAGCAGGTCAATCTGTTTGTTTGAGAAAGTGCAGAGAAGCGCGTGCTCTTCTCTGAAACACAAATTCCCAGAATTCTTATCACCGCACAGTTCTCCTTCTGAGCGGACTACAGGCGTCCAGCGGACAAGAGCGTTTTGCACCAACCGAACCTCTCCCTATTTGTGTATTGCTGTTACCAATCAATGAAATGTGGGGGCTCTGTTCATTCTAGGCCCTGGCATTGTTTGGATATGATATGGTGATGTTTGAGACTCTGGTACCCATACACACATCTTCAGACATATTAAATGTATGATTGACAACTGTCAACCCCTCAACCTTCAGAGCATTCACTGCCACAAAGCAACATCCTACAATGTCTTTGTAGAATGCTGTGAAGTATTGTCACATGACATTCTCTCTGGGACACTCAGTCAGTCAGACAAGTAAGCCAAGCACAGCAGAGAACGCACAGAAAGCACATTTTTCAACTAGCAAAAAGAGAGTTCAAAGAGACGTAACGACAGAATGAGTACGATTCACCACCCTGAAGGTGAGTAATGCTGTAGGTTAGATGCTTATTTGCTGGGAGGTTCACACATCAAAGCAACACCCTCCCCCCAGCCCTCCTGGTTTGTCCATTCAGAATGTCCTTTCCTGCCAACAAACACCCTGACTACTGTTCTAATTCACAACATGGTCTGGTCACGTGGATTTACAACTCACAAAATCAGGTATCATGGCAACATGGACTTGATTTATCTTGAATGTATGTACCCTTGAATTTTGTTTTCATCCTTTAAACAATATGGTGAGTTTGGGCAGTGCAATTTTAGCTTACATTCAATACTCACATTGTAGGCTTAAGTTTTCTTTTTAATCACCCAACACTATCTTAATACACCATACACAATACTCTATTAAGTATTGTCATCACAAACTGAGAATAGTTAATTCTATTCTTTGATTATTGGAGGATGACCTTCAAAACCCGCTAAAGGGGATCATGGTTTTGCCAGTGTTACATGTAACACATGTATTAGCAGCCATCATTCTATCTGAAACTGCAAGAATGTTTAATTAAAGACCAATAGATGTTCCAGTATGGACAACATGTGATAAAACACGGATGCACTGCATTTACGCTGAAAATGCAGTACAGGTACAACCTCTTCAGAATTACATCTTTTGCATTCATATAATAAAGTGATTATTCATCTAAAAATATGTTATGGCTATATCAAGAACTCAACATCAATCAGTCTAGAGCTCTTGCCTGGAATCCACCCAGCTAAGATGGACTGAATAGCATATTCTCGTCATAATGAATTTGCAGTCTTAAGCTTATGTTGATTCAGCCCACACTAGTCAGTAACTTAGGTCATAATCGTCATAATTTGTTCCATAAAAATGGGACTGTATATGAAGACTGATTAAAGCGTGTGTGTATGTATGTGTGTGTGTACACGCAGGGGCTTGTGGTACCACTCCAGAGGCAGTATGAGTAAGGGAACATATAAAACGTTTTAGGTACGCCGCCTACGCAAAATTGAGTTGTTCTTTCAACAACATCTCGCAATAAACTGAAGGAGAATGGAGATTCCTGGACGGTTTCCGACAGAACTCGTAAACAGCAATTCTCAAATGCAAGGCTGCCTGCTATATCTGACCACACAGAAGATATGCCATTATGCAAGGATATAGGTAGAGAGAACGTCTTCAATCATATAGAACTTGTACTTCAGAAACCATCAGATACTGAAGAACAGCTTGGAAACCGAATAAAACGCAATAAGTACCCCATGTACGTTGTGCTGACGTAAAATCTGTAACACAAAAAATGTAACGATACGGTTACTCAATAAATAATACGGAAATATTTGGATTGCCTGACATCGACAGTTATTCTTTTTTTTTTTTTTTGTCATTTTGGCCTAGAAAGATTCCAAGACGTACGTAGCACTGGCCTTGGCTAATGTCATTTCATTGTCATTAAAAATACAAAATAAAATGAAGCTAGTGTTGAGAAATGACAGCAATTCCAAGTTCCTGAAGTCATGATAAAATTATTACAGAAATAAAACGCGTCTCCTCTCCACCGAATTAACAGGATATAATGAATGTTGGCTTTACCTTCCTTAACCAAAAAGGAAGTACAATCACTCGGTTTTGATCTTAAGATTCGTGTTATTACACCCAATTTCATCTTTGTCAGAGAACCTTAATCGCAATAATACATAGTGACGGGCGACTGCGAAAATTCAGCTCCACCTTAAATCAAACTGGACAGCGCCGTGGTACTGAAAATACAGCGAAAGACAAGCAGAAAATCCTCTAGTTTTCATACGACAGCGTACACCGTGGACTGAGAAACAGCGATGCTTTAAAACGCATATCAATTCTGAAAGATCCTCAAAATAGATTTAATCTATGCTCCGTTCGTTTGAGACCATTTAACGCGTTGTAATCTGTGATAAAAAGGAAGCTGATAGGGCTTTTAGGCGAAGATGGCGGCCGTTGCTAACCCAACCCAAAGGCAACAGAGAAAGAGGTAGGCCCGCGTTGTGTTGATAGCTGGGCAGGAAAATGCCTTGCACTGGTAGAGAATACAACTGCATCTCCATTACAAAATCTGATGACAACTCATCAACATGAGCATTAAAACCAGCTGGCGAGAATGCAGTTTAGTTTAACCACTCAGCCCCCACACCACGCAATGTTTGGGTTATTTTAGACAAACATGAATATCGACAAAACACCTGACTTTGCCCCAATGTAACCGTAATGGAATTCAAGGGCTCCAGATGCATACAAATACCCCATAAATTGAAATAAATCAGTAGCAAAGGTGTACATTCAAATGCAGTCGAAAACCAACGACCACTGCGGTGTGAGCAGTAAAACGGATTGCTTCAACATAGAATATCTACACTCCAGCACCCAGGATAGAGCCCCTTTCTGGTCAATTGTTTCACCAATTCAGATTTTTAAAAGGGCTTACTTAAGCATTGACTGTTCCTTTTCCTCTTCCTTCTTCTGTCGGTCCATGACTGCGAGGATGATCTTTCTCTCCTCCTCAGTGAGGTGGCTGAGGTCCGGCATCTCTGGTAGGAGAGCAGCCTCTGGAGGAGCGGCCGGGCCGCCCCGGGGCCCAAGCGAAGCAGACATCTTTAGATATAATTGCTAAAAGACCAACAATCATCAAAAAAAGACTTATTTTAGATGCAAACTCTACATACAAAATTGTAGAGAGCCGAGTTCAACACGATACGGTCTAGCCTGATGGTTTACAGCCGCAATTTTCAAAGGGTCCTGTTCTTTGAAGCAGGTACCGTATTATTAATTATTTTATATTATATTTTCACACACATATATACACATACACATATACATAGCTATCCATCTATGTGGATATCAACAGAGAAAACTATAAAACTAGACAACATTACCGGGACTTCGAATATGAGCCAGCAGCAAATGCAGCTCTGCTGGAATTAAACCTCATTATATCTACCTCTGACGGTAACCCACACCAAATAAATAGTGGATAAATGGTTGAATGGTTGTTTTGGTCAAACGAATACAGGTTAGGAAAAGAAATATTCAGTAATCATCGGCCACGATAAAGGCGACCCTAAGCAAGCTAGATCGGATCGCCAGAGCAACACAATGAATTTTCAAAACACCTCAATTTATATATGAGATCTGTTAAAATGGCATGGCACATGAAAGCCCATTTGATTCACGTAGAAATGATCGATCCCACAGGCTGCAGGTATTCCAAATATACTTCCCCTTTCCGTCCATTGATGCATAAGAAGATGTATATGAAGAGAGAAATATAACAAGCTCTTGCCTTTTATTTTGCAATCATGTTAAATCTTGTCTAACCCATCGCTGCCCTCTTCTAGAGAGCGGCTATTCGCATCTTGATTAAAGGTGTCTTTCTCCCTTTTTCTCGTTATTTTTCGTGTCCTTCTTCTCTATCTTGCTGTACCCTGTTAATTCTTGGAGATTTCTTAAATGCACAAAAATGGATGCAATGAGAAAAAAAATCCCATCGGCATAGGTAGGCGGAGCAATAGAAATACGTAGAACAAAGCTCAGCAGCTCCTAAGGGAGAGGAGCGGAAGAGGGGAGCGATTCTTGTTCATTGACAGCAGGCAAAGAGATCGCTTTAAAAATCCGGACTGGATGATCTATTTAAGATGGATCCGTTCATTTAAAACTCGGCACGTAAAGCCCGGTCAAAAATGTGCCTGCTCCTGATCCGACTAGTCATGTGATCCCTTTAACGTTGCGATTATCAGTTGTGAATAGATAAATCAATGTAGAATAGACAACATATTAGCTTCAGATGTACTTTACTAACCTGGAATACTAAATACGAAATAGTGTACCAACCAACGAGAAAACATTGTGGAACCCTATGACAGTCTCATAGCATACTCTAGGCCTATTATTTTTTCATAGTAATCAGTCGTTTCCCATTTAAGTACAGTAATATTGTTTAATCAGCCTACCCTGTCCTATTGACAATACTGTGTTCGTTTTGTCAACTGGGACAGTGAAGATGTTCGAATTTACAGGAGTTTGACAATATTGGCCCATTATTTCTAGACTAAATTATTTATTATATATTTTGAAAAGGATGACCTTATCAGAAGCCATACAGCAACCTATAGACAACATACTATTCAATGCATATACATTTGTTATGCTATCATTTGCTAGCTGACAGTATTAGCTGTGGAAATTAGGTTTGAATCTTGCCATGGATATTTTTTTTAGTCTGCTATATTTCAATATAGCAGACTAAGTAATAACATGCTTTTTCTTGAGAATGCACATTTATCCGTCACTTGTATGACAGAGTTATCACTTTCTGCATATGACTATTGTTCAGGGGTCATCGTTTTTTTTTTTTTTTTTTTACTTTGTTTGCAGAGTGGGAATTTATGAGAACCATACTAGGCAACTAATTTATATTATATATATTAATTAATTAATTAATTAATTAGTTCGTTTGTTTGTATTTTTAAATGAAATATAAAAATACAATTGCAACACAACATGTTTACAATACAGCAAGTAACTTACAATAAAATTTAAAAAATGTTGAAAACTTTGACAAGAGTAATTTGACAGCTTTGAAGTTCTTGTTAAACAAATGGGAGAGCGACCAACATGAGGTTGACCACCATGATCTAAATGCAGTTCAATATCATCAATCCCCAGTGCCACATAGACTAATGGGCTGTAAATGTGTATGGATGGAATGAAATAGCTTATTGCAACACAATGCAAGTTTTGCCCATTGCCATTTGTCATGGAATTCTTCATTTTCAACAAATTGTTTGACTGTACATCCATGAATAAACAAATTGGGATCCCACTCATTACATATGGCAGCCTAAGCTTTAATAAAGATGTAACCACTTTTTGAAGGAATAATTTTCCATATAGCACAATACAGAAAAGTATTAATTATCTGAATCTTCATTGTATTTTTGGCTCCCTTCCCAAATGGGCCTCACTATCCTGTTCATCTCTCTTCTCTACACTTGCCCTGCAATGGTGGAAAGAGTTTCCTGTTAACTTCCTGTCTTCTTCCACAAACTGAAAACCCAATTGTTTAAGTTGCATCTTGTTCCATCTAACCCAGACCTCTGAACATTTAGGCTATTTCATCTACCCCTCATTATTTACTCAGACTTGTATACTTACTATACTTCCTCTGGCACCCACTAGACCATGTAATGATATGTTGTAGGTTAATCTAATGACTATTTTCATCTTACAACCTTTGTATCATCTCTGCTTGCTTTGGTAATCTATTGTATGGACTGTTGTACATTTCCTGGGGTAAGGATGTCTGCTAAATGCCTAAATGCGGTGTTAACATAGCTGTTTCAATACATGTCAACCTTAAGACTTGAAAACAAGCAAGATTTCTTCTTTAATAAATCCAAATTTACAGTAAAATTTTAAAACCTCTGGCATACAGCAGAGTTAAACAACATTTGGATGCAGTACTTAGAAATCAATTTGACATGTATCCACAATGGCGTCGAAAGTGTAAACAGGGGTCAGCATGAAGACAAAGGCTCAGCATTTATGGTCAAATAACGAAAACATTCGATCCGCGCCACTGGTTTTATGACGTCACTATACATTTCATACACAACATACGCCCATAACTGAGTAACTATGGTTGCACCCAGTTTAGTTTGACGGTTCATTAATAACACTAATCTCCTGTCTTAAACATTATGGATTTGTTTAGGAAGACAGAAAATGAGATGGGCTCTGTTCCATGTGTAATTGGAGTCGCACCGTCCTCTTCAGCCAACCATCTGCGGGGCCGGTGGCTTGATTACACGAACAAAATGAGGGTTAGTGTAAACGGCAAACAACGTTTAATATTCTACAATTGCTGTATGTTGCCTTAATACATTCATACAAACCTTTTCGTGTTTTTTTAAGTTTGTTTTTAATTCAATTCACCTAGGAATTAAGCAAAGCGCTGCAAGTTTTTGAGAGACAGATGTTTGGAGTTGCGGCCTTGGTGGCTGACAGCGTGGATCACCTCTCCAAAAAATCCATCAACTCAGGAGGTCATCCGGCAAGGTTCGGAGACGAAGTCAGACGTCGAATTGTTCAGGAAACTGACGTTCCGCTCGCTAGACGTGAACCTTCCAGTGCACGCGTAAACTTCTGTGGAGGAGAGTAGGTTACTGCTCTGCTCTTATAAAAGTCGCTTATGTGAAGTAAATACATAAAGCATAAGAAATTATGCATCAAAAAGGTGCACAGAAAACTACAGAAGCACAAATTGCACTGAACATTATTTGTTATTTAGTGCAGGTGCAATAGTTCTGTTCTTTGCATACAGCAGAAAATATCAGTTTTGATTAATTAATGAAATTGAATAAATGGGAAATTCATACATCTTTTTTATTATTTAATGCCATATTTTTCCTCTCCACATCATCTTATATTACTAACATTTATACTTTTTATGTTACACTCAACTTTTATACTCAAATTTATAACAGTAGATTTATGATTCATGTAAAAGAGATGCATAAATGGGATATTCTGAATGCTCTGACCTTAATATGCTTTCTGAAAAGCTGACTTTATTTGAAATTTGCATTTTTTCCTGTAGCCGCCAACCACAAATAACCTCACAGGACAGACCGGGAGGTGTCATTCCTAGGACTGTTAATGTCAGTGCAGAACTGAATAGCCTACACACTGCATGTGCCCTCCCTTCTCATTCTGGGATGTATGGCTCTGTGGACAACCATAGCATCCCAGGCCCGACGGATGAGAGTCTGGGGGAGATGAAGAAGGGCCGAGCAGAGCCAAGTGTGTTGTCCAACTTGGAGTTGAAACCCAGCCAAGAGGGTGCACAAACGCTCGCGCAAAGAGAAGGGACCAGGCCTAAAGAGCATCAGAGAGCTTGGAAGAGGGCAAAGCATTTCTTGTATGCTATTTCAGTCACTCTTTTTAGTTTTTTTCTGTTATCAATTGTTCTTTATGCAGACTGGTACCACTTAGGTGTACATGGGACTTGGATCTCAGAATGGTTCCTTGACGGAATTACAAGTAAATGCTATGACACCAGTTGCAATCCTCCTGTGTAAATAAATTGGTAAAAGAATTATTAGCAATTTCAATGTACTTTTTGATACTTTGATTACTTGTTTTGCAAGGGTACCAGACATTCAAGAGTATCACTGATATACTGATTTTGTGGTAACCAGCCACAGTTTCAATAAATAATTAAAAAAAAAATAATAATAAAAACCAGTACAATGTTTTTTTTTTTTTTTTTTTTTTTTTTTTTAATTCATACAGATATGATATGCACTTTTTGCATAAACTGAGTCAGTCCTAGCATGCAATCTCACCTGTTTTATGTATACATTTTTATTGCATTTTTTGTGTAGTTTGAGAATGTGCAAACATATGATTGTGATCATTTAAATTTAAAAGCAAATCTCAGATAGTCATATCTCAGATACACTCCTGTGCAATAAAGGCAAACTGAACAGAACATCACCAGGGAAATTATTTCTCTGACTATTGCAAAAATTATGTGATGCATTTGCAATCCAGCAATTGCAGACAGCACAGATAATATGCAGTTCTGTGCACTTACCAGCTTATAATATCTAAGTTACTAATGCATTGTGAATCACTCACATAGCAGTAAACCTGTTGAAACACCTAACAATGCAATACTGCAGAAAGCAGTATGGCTTAGTGGTTGTATGTGAAAAGGTCAGCCATGTAAATCACTCTGGACAGGGGAATCTATTCAGATTCAATAAAAATGAGGAAAATCAGTCCTATATGTTCTGATTACTTAGATTTCAATATGTAGTTGAAAGGTCAGGGGTCACCCATGCCAGTGGAGCCCTCATCCGGTAAATGAGTGATGTGAAGAATCCCTGGGTAAGTAGCCAGAGACCTTTTTGCCATTCAACCAAAGTGAAACACAATCAAGCAGGATAACAAAATGAAATATAAAATTACCAGCTGTATTAGTGTACCACCCTGATTTAACATTGTCGTTTCAGACTGTCAACTTAAGTCAGCAAATGAGAGGGTATCCACTACCCTATTGATGATGACCCAATCATGAATGGAGCTTTTGCTTTTATGAATTCATTATAAATCATGCAACGCCAAACCAAAAGGAACTCAAAAGTGTCAGTCCAAAGTATGGAAAACCAATACGACGGTGGCTGTGTGTCAAGCAAGGTTAATGCAGCAAACAGGAATGGAAAGTTAGTTTCCAGGTGATAGTACTTTTTTTTTTTTTTTTTTTTTTTCACCTTGGGGACCATAAGTGGAAAAACAGTGCTAACTAAAATGGGTTGAAATTTCACAATTAATTTCATCAATTTAAAGATGATAAGAAGATGAAATTTCATTGATTTGAGATTAACAGCTGACTACTTCATCATAAAATCCAGGATTCCCTGGAGTTCAAATCCAGGACTTTCTGCGGAGGTGGCATGCCATCTCATTTCCCAAGCTTGGTCAGATATCCACAGCTTGCTCCTCAGATCAAACAGGTGCTTAATTCAATGCTGCTTATCCCATCAAATTCCACTGGGAGTATGAAGGATAATTCGACTTTTTAAGTGTCAATTATTTCACATTATCCATCTGTTTTGAGGGATTGGGTGGTTTAAACTACTGATAAAGCTTGACCTCATCTAACCACATCAAGAACAAGCCTTGTGGATATATATTACCTCACATACATATTTACATGGTAAAATCTGGGACTTTCCCCAGTGTTTAGCGACACTGGAGAAATGATTTCTGAAACAAATAGTGAAAGCATGGGAAACAGATCAGGCATTCCATCCTTTCCTCATAATTTAATTCCACAATGGCTGTTCTTGCACTGCATAGGAAATGTAACACATATACTAGACTGTCATGGCCCTGTGTGCCTCAGAAGCTTCCGGTTTTTCATTTCTACAAGACCCTTAATGGAACAGTTGCTTGTGATACATTCATCTGTTTAAGTGGCTATGTGCTCATTTGTGCTCAGTATTTGATGGTTTAAGGTATAGATTCTGTACCTAAAAATGGAAAGGACTGAACATGTCAGTAAACACAAATGCTTTGGAAGAAAGTGTAACGTACCATCTGAGAGCTCACGTCTCAAAAGATAAAAGTCAGAGTTTTAGAGTCGAGTCAGATATCTATAAATCCTTAATTCACAAAAGCCAGTAATTCTGACTGGGGTTTGTAATGTGCAGAAAGGTAACCCTTTTAAATGGGATTAATTGGTACATCTGGTACAAATTGGTGGTTATATATAATTATTAACATTAAGAAGACTTTTTCTGTAAAGAATAGGCATATTAAATGAAAATGACAGGTTACCTTAACTACTATTTCAGAAACTTCCCTTTGTGTAAGATCATTAAACATGCAATTTCAGTATGGTTTTACAGGACAAAAATGATGCCTCGCACACACGGAAAAGGCAAAATATAAACGTCATATAGCTAGAATATAAGTATATTACAGTACATTAAACGTCCTGTTGATTTTCAAGAAATTAGAAATTATATAAACAGTGGTTCAATTTGGTGCAAGACCTGTGCAGATTTACTCATGCTGTATCGATTCACCCAATATGCAGCTGTCGGTATTCTTTCATGATTACAACAGTAGTTGAATGTAACAAGATTATCCAATTTCTCCCCATGGCGGTTTTGCGGCTGTTCTTATGTGTAATGCTGCCATCTGCGGTCTTGGATTGTGCGGTGCAGCATCTCAATGAAAACAACAGTTGGGAGCTTCACTTGCTTTTAGCTAAGATTGAATAATTAATTAGAATTAATGAAGAAGATAGACCACGCTTTAAATAATAATAAAAAAAATCAAATGACTTCCCTAATAATTTTGGTTAAACAACGACATATTTCACATTTTTTCCCAAATTATTAACTAGTTTTCTCTGGTTACAAAGCTGCTGTTTTTCCTGGGTAGGCAGCAAGTCAGCATGCTGCTGAAAAAATAAATTTTTGTGTAATCGACAAGACTGGTTCTCGGCTTTGCATGATCTTCTTCTGTGGTTGCAATAGTGCATTGTGGGTATGACGTCATAGTCCTCAAAATGTATCCCTGCAGAGGTCATGGCAAGATTTGCTGTGCCAGTGGCTCAACTTGATTTAGTTTATGTTATTGAGGTCATTGCAGTTTGGTCGAACGAATTACAGCGAGCTAATTCTTAGCTGCTTTTGAGCATTAATTAACAAGCTTAATGGCATTTTATAGCGGCGTGCGTTTGCAAAACAGCATCCTCAGATAGCTAGCAGGCTAGCTTGCTACAACTTGTAAACAGACATGAGCCCTGCTTCAGGACCGTGGAGAGGCAATGCTGCCACTCTCCCTGTCGCTCCGGACACGCCTGGTGCACCTTTCTCGCTAACGGCTGATCTTCTGCGCCTTTTTAGCTATGTAAAGTACGAGAATTTAGCTGCAGGGCTCAGCGGAGGAGTCGTGTCTACGATGGTGCTACATCCTCTGGATCTTGTCAAAATTAGGTTTGCAGGTGTGTGCTCTTGCTAACGTTTAGTTAGCTGATGTGCAGTGCTAATCCAGTCTTCCAGTAAACTGGCTGGCTATTTTGCTACCGTCGCGTTCCGCAGGTCGCCGCAATCATTTATGCTAGGATGCGTGCTTGCTAGCTTGCCGCGGCTGTTCATCACGTCAGTACAGTATGTCCTTTTAAAAGTATTGCTCGCTACCCTTTATGTAGCCTGACTTCAGCTAGCCGGTTGACATAAGTAACTCAAGATCTACGATCGTTTACCTTGCGAAGTTAGTTCTGTGCCTGATGTTTGCGAGCTATCAGCGCTTTCAATGATATTAGCAGTATAGTAGTTAGCGGTATTAATGTATGGTGTAAATTATCATGTCGGTGTCGAATTTCTGAGCTCAGGGTTTAATTTTATATTCGTGTTATCACAAATTCTTCTATTTTTTCCATGTTTCTACGACACAGTGAGTGATGGGTTGGCGTTGAGGCCGAAGTACGATGGGATGGTTCACTGCATGAAAAGCATCTGGCAATTAGAGGGAATCCGAGGGCTTTACCAAGGAGTGACGCCAAATATCTGGGGCACTGGAGCGTCCTGGGGGCTCTACTTTTTCTTGTAAGTTTCTCCCGATTGTCGATTCTGTGTACAACAGTAACGGTGTAGACCTTTGCCTAGGTGTTCATTATTAATTTTCGAAATCTCAATCTACTATACAAAAGACTGCTCTATACAGTCTGCTATTCCGGAACGACCTGCAAAGGAGACTTATAGCTGTAATCCAGAAGATGACATCAGCACATGTAAGATGCTTGCTGTGTCACTGATCCCATATCATACTGATTGCAAGTAATGTATTTGATCATCATGCTGGTGACCGCAGCCTTAAGCCTACAGCATCCATTTTACTTGTGAGAGCAGTGCTGTTTCCAGAAGATGGTTGACATGCCAGTGTGGTGATAGTGGTACATGTAATTTGTGTTAGGGTCAGGCTTTTAAATGTTACAGTCCCCTAGCAGTTATTAGGATTGTCAGGCATTGTGAACGATTGTCTTTTTAAGAGGAATGCAGCCAATTCCAACATTGATGCATTTCATAGACATTGATGGCTTTTGTCAATGTCTTTAACTTTTGTGACTGTTGTTATGCTGTCCACAGCTACAATGCGATCAAGGCATTCAATCAAGAAGGTCGCCAGTCTGAACTGAGCGCTGCAGAGCACCTGGTGTCTGCAGCACAGGCAGGTTAGTACTGCCTCAGTCAGGGGCTGTGCTGGACTCTGATCCTGACCTTGTGCTTAAGCCTTACATCAGTGCTAATCAGGAATCAGCGGAAAAACCTCACACTATAGTTTCCCAGCTGTGGTCCTGTATTTGAGGAGTGAGTGCTGCTGTTTTTAAGTAAGTTGAGGCATTTTCAGTGAGAGCACAATGCCCAACTCATTGTGAGACAAGTACATGCTTTTCTGTAATAATGTTGTCATGACATTCTGTAGTAATGTTGCCATTAAAAATTAGTATAGATTCCTGGTTTCCCAGTGTTTTGTAGGCTTTAATAAGCACTAACATGAGAGTGAACTCTGATCAGTGATATTACCTCTTGAAATTTGCTCTTCGGCACCGACGTTCTTTAGGACTTGTAGTAATGATGAGGGAACAAAGTGTTTTGTCACAAAAATTATTTGGAGCTCCAGTTAGCTTCTAACCATTGACTTGTTTCAATCAATCAGTTTTTAGGTTTAGATCATTGTACTTCATTTTTGTCTTAGCTTTAAGTGTTGAGAGAGAGACAGTGGAAAAATCCAGACCAGCCCTGGGGGGTTTTAAATGAAGAAGTCAATCACAGAAGCAGCATGGAACTGTAAGTCAGTTACAATTAGGAGAACTTGTCTAGGTTGCCATTTCTTTCTTTACCACAGCTTTAAGTTTAACTACTGCCCCAAACATTATTTCAGCGGTCCTTTTATTGTCTTGTACAATACCACGTACTGCACACTGCTGTTCACTTCAGTCCTTCTCCAATCACTATTTTTCTATCACAGATTTCTGAGATTTTTTTGTATTTCAGGGGTGCTGACACTGTGCTTGACAAACCCTGTCTGGGTGACAAAAACCCGCCTGGTCCTGCAATACAATGCTGACCCGTCCAGGAAACAGTACAAAGGAATGCTGGATGCACTGATTAAAATATATCGTCATGAAGGGATTCCAGGACTGTACAGGGTATGTATGTGTTTCCCCAAATAAGATCCAAATTTAATATCACATTGAAGACATGGAGTACCCTGCAAAATTAAAAGTAGAAGACTATACCCTAAATGAAATTCAAGCAGTGAGAGATTCAACAGGGAGCAATATGATAATGAGGGTTTGTGCTTCATGAAAAGTAACCAAAGCAGTAAAAGTATTTCTGAAGAATAGCAAACAGAAGTGAGCAAACAGGTAATAACACCGGATGAAAGCCATCTAGTCCTGGAGATTTAGCTTCCTGCAAGGAAGCAGCTGCTTCCTTCAGTTCCCCCTGGGAAACTGAGGAATCAAACTGCAGAGCTTGATCAGCCATGAGAGGAGGCCAGATTGTGGTTTTTTTTTCCTTTTTGTTTTTTTTTTTGTTTTTATTTTCACATACAATGGATGGAATTTGTTTCTGAAAATGTAGACAAATGATACAAAAGTAAAATATGTGAGAATAGAACCCCCAGGACACATCTGAAGATTGAAATGTTTGATGTGTGGTCAGGCGTAAATGCAGCATTCATGCACTGCTGTGCTCCACAGGGATTTGTTCCTGGGCTGATAGGTACGTCCCATGCTGCACTGCAGTTCATGGTATACGAGGAGCTGAAGAGAGATTACAACAAGTACAAAAAGATGCCATCAGAAGCACAGTTGGTGAGTAAATGTAGAAGAAATAGCACAGAGAGTTCTGCCCATTCAAGCAAGTGTATTTGATTGGAAAGAAAATGAAAAGGGGAATAAACTTGTCTTGAAATGCAGGAAACGCATTCTGTGGAAAAAAATAGTGATGTGATAAATGGCTGGAAAGCTATAAAACATTCACAGTGTTTGCGGTGTCGGATGACAGTGTTCTTTCTTCTGTATACACAGACTCCATCTGAGTACATAGGGATGGCAGCTGTATCTAAAATATTTGCGGTGGCAACAACTTACCCCTACCAGGTAGTCCGTGCTCGGCTGCAGGACGAGCACAATACCTATAATGGGGTTTTGGATGTGATAAGGAGGACGTGGAGGTAAGCTAATGCCAGCTGCATAATATTTATCAGTAACCCTAAAACACATTAGGTCTAGGTCAGGGGTCAACCGATATGGTTTTTTTTCAGGGCCGATACAATACTGATTATCTGTGACAAAAAGAGGATGATGACTGATATTTCAGGCTGATATTTTAATGCTTTTAAGGTTTTTTTGTGTGAAAAGAAATAGGCTGTGACAACATGGACATAACAACAAACCCTCTTTCCCCCAATAGGAAATATAAATAGAGAGCAAAAAGATCAAATGAAAGTTCTTTCTCAGAGATGAAACTAAACTAAAAATTGCAATAACTAAAATATACACACATTTGGTATTCTGGCAAGTTACATTTAAAATTATAAGCCTACAATTCTTCTTACAATGTAGGCTACAATACTGACAATTGGCATGACAGATCAACTGTGAGGGTCACATTTCAGCTGCAGAAGTTTAATTCCTTTCATTTAAGTCCTTATTTCTTTTATATTCCAAGCTTGTTTTTTAGTTTAAGAATAGACAACTTATACTGATTCAAAAAGGTCCAATTAGCCTAGTGCAATTTGGTTCGTGGCATGGTTTGAGCACAGCCCCTTTACTGGATACTTACCTTCCATCCTTTTTTCAAGCAGCCGGTCTGAGAAAACGTTTCATTTTCAAGGTCAGGTAATGTTGTCTGTGTCGACCAATGAGGTCATTTTGCGGAAAGAATGTTAGCCATACCAATAGCATTTTTTTTTGACATAGGAGATGCGTTGGGACAGTACACCCATTTTTTTTTTTTAAATGAGGAATTTAGATAAAAATATACAGGTGACAAATATAAATTTGCAAATATCGGCCCCGATTATCTAACGACAAGATAATCAGTTGATCCCTAGTCTAGGTTTAAGGTCTAACATTTTGGGAAAAAGTCAATACATCGGAATGCTTGAAAATGGTTGAATAGAGTTGTTTCAGAGATAAATTTTTAGTTTTGTCGTTCTGAAGCTCAAAAATGAAAATGGGAATAGTGATGGAACACTCATGGTTCTGTTTTGCATGGGATCTTTCCTTGCTATGAGGAAGTGGAATTGGAAAAGGTAGAGAATGACTCTTTGCAGAGATTCTGGATCAGTGTTATTGTGTGGATCATAATGACAACAACACTGTTTTAGTTTTACGAGTTAATCCCTTGGAATTTTGAGAATCTAAACTTGCACTTTGATTTATGACTTAAGGTAAATGTGTTTCAGGCTTGCGCGCAGCCCTATTTCTCCATTTATGTATATATGGGAGTCATTTCTTCCAGTACCCTCAGAAGTATGTGCCATAGTTTTCCAATAGCTTGCATTCCCTCTGCTTGTAATACATCTGAAAACAGCTCACAGCTCCCTGATGTAAGCCTGGTTTTACATTGTGTCTGGATGAACAGGTATCATGCTAATATACGTTCCTGTCCATGCATAATTTTTTCATATGTTGGAAGGGCTTCATCCCTATAAAATATTTAGTATTGTCTCTATGCTTTATGAAAGGTCTTGCTTGACCTTGAAGAAACTATAGCTAAAATCCTCCCCTAATGTGTGAATTTATGATGGCCATTTCTAAAAATGAAACTGAGAAACATTACAGGGTCTGTCAAACTTGTTTTGATGGCATACCAATTTTTTCTTCTGTGTGGCTGTTGTTATGAAACAATTTTTAAGTCATGAAATCTCATTGTCATCACCAAAATGTGTGCTGAGCTATGTAGCCACCACTAAACCATTGAAAGAGATCAGAATTTAAGAATGAAATTGTAAGAGGTTGAATTCTCTGTTTCTGTCATTGATCCAATGTTATGTTAGTTATGGATATGTCTGTCTGACTGATGGCTTGTTTGGTAATATGTGATTTTGGTTCCCTCTAGGAATGAGGGGGCAGTGGGGTTTTACAAAGGGATGGTTCCTAACCTCATCCGAGTCACCCCAGCTTGCTGCATCACGTTTGTGGTCTACGAGAACGTGTCCCGTTTCTTGCTCGGGCAAAACAAGTGAATCTGGTGTGCAGCGCATCCACCAAGATGTCTGAGGGTCCACGCGTGAAACCCAGAGAAAAACATAAATCCACTTGGAAAGGCCAGCACTTCTGGTGTAGGGGGCCATTTTTCTGCAGAGACAAGAGTCCCTCATACATCGACCCACAGATGAGTGCAGCTGAGTTTGAGATGGGATCAGATATTGAGATTTTGCACCCATTTTGACTGGATCTAAAACAAGAATCAGTGGGCATGGATGCTTGACGTGGACAAAGACACCAACTATGAATATGACTGTAGCATTTCAGCTATACTCCTGTGTGGACAGAACATCCAGTAGCATCCTGAATTTTCAGTCAAACTCTCCTGGCACATTTAGGATACTGTAGGATTTAAAGTCTAAAAGTCAATGGTGTGGATTCTGCTCCTGGTAATATATGATACTTTAAATAATAAACATTATGTCAGACATTAAAGTATGTAAAGACACCTAGGGCTGTTCTAAAGAAAAAATATGGGAAAGTAGTTTGGCTGGAAGCCTCCATTAAACATACAGATTAAATGTAAATGTAAAACCTCTCATCTTTCACAGAGCAGCCCTAGCTGCATGTAAAGTTACACTGGTGTATTATTGTGTGAAAATGTTTTAGTTTCGTTGGTTCAGTCAGCCATTATAAAGTCAGTTGGCATTGTGTTAAGACACGTTGTTTACCTGTGCAATGTGATGCTGGGTATTAAAGACACCCACATCTCTACTAGATGATTCTTACTCGTGTCATTCAATGGACAATGCTTTTACCTGATCCTCAGTGGCACTCTATGTAAAAACCGTTGTATACAGTACTTCTATATTTCACTTGTTTGTTGAAAATACAAGTATAGACACAGTATGTGTAGTTTATGTAAACGCTGGTACCAGTGCGACATAGCAGGAATCAGTGAGCCATGTCCTTGACTATCATGCGTTCTTGTGGAAAAAAAAAAAAGCGACAAGCCATATGAATTATTGCCAAAATGCAGGGCACACCCAAAAAGTGATGATATAATAAAGAATTTTACATCCTGCCCCAGAGTCATTTACCAGTCGATCACAGGGGTCAGATAGGCTGAGGATTATCAGTCTCTTATTTATTTAGGCTACTTATTTATTGAACTTTATTCTTTCCCACTTCTTCCCCACACTAATCCAATTAGAAGGCTCGCTGCAGCAACTCTCTTTCCAGGTTTGGGAGGAGAATCATAGTCATGTAACTACTTTGAGTCATGTGAAAACAATCTTGCTTCTATCCACACTATAGATACATTTGTACGTCTTTGAAGGATGACCAAGTCAGTTCATGCCACTCCAGGTGCCTGAACAGAAGTTTAACAAATTTAACTAGCGTAACTCCTATCATCCCTGAGATGCCTTGGCGACTTTTTGTGAATGCAAACCCCTAGCCATAGCCAGGAGCGGCATGTGTAGGGCTCCCAGGCAATGACATCTTAACCTGTGAGGCTCCCACCTAGAGGTCAGCAGCATTGTATTTAAAATGAAAACTATATTGCTGTGTTCAAGACATTTCTAATTGTATAAACACAGTCAATTACATGACCAGGAGAAATGGAAGAAAACTGCATACACAAAATCCTCCTGGTGTTGGACACCTTATAGAAGGCTGGAGTGCCTCAGTTATAGTTCAGTGTTAGCAGACCTACAGAATATTTCTCATAAACATATTTCACTTCTTCAGCTGTTCTCAGGAATTCAAGGACGCGTATCCCATGTTACAAGTACAGTCAGGCATATATGCTGTCATGTTCAGCTTTTGTTCGGGTTTTGTTTCTTTGGGAATTTTCTCATATTTAATAATTTTCTTGTGAAAAAGAATTAATAGAATTAATTTATAGAAATAATAGAATTGAAAAAATCAGAGAATCATAGAATATGTATATATAAAAAGATTGATTTATTAGTATTGTTGTATATAAAAAGTCATTATTGACATTGGTAACTGTATGACGGCAATATAGCCATAAACCAGTACCAAAAAAAAAAAAAAATAGGATGTCTAATTAAACTGTAACCATAAGCCAACAGTCTTTTCTTTCTTTGAGGTAGAACGAAGACTCCTCAAACAAGACAGAAAAATCCTAGCAGTGTTCTTATAATGTCCCTATTTTGTAATCCAGTAAACAAAATTCCTACCCTAAAGTGAAATGCAAACCATAACTTAACATTTGAGGAATTGGTAGCACAGAAGCTTGTCATTGAAAGTTTAGCATCATCCAAAAAGACTGTTATTTTGCAGTCTGGGATCGTGGGAGGAAATGCACGAAATGCATGATTGTCAGGGCCCCCATTTTTCATGGGGAGAGGTGGACATACTGTGGCAAGCGAAGGTCTCATTTCAGCAGCTCCTCAATGATGACACGAGAGACAGAGTTCCAGCCAGTGGACGCGTCTCCACGAGGGTAGTCCGCGCACGTTCCCACCCATATGCCTACGTCCACCAGGCCAGCAGGGATCCCCTCACACAGACCTTCCACTGGACACAAAAGGGCTCAGAAAAGTTAGTAAACATCTACTCTGCTCACCACTGACCACCTCTTTGTTTTGTTCTTTCATGATGATGAATGTCTCCAGCATAGGCAATCTGCACTGCAGACCATGCTAAGCTGATGTGATAAAAGGCCTCTTCGGCACTCCCAAAACCACTTAGTGCACAGAAATATCTCTGGTTATGCCATAATTACAACATAGCCGAGTTATATTGCTGTGACTTGGCTGAGAGTAACAAAATCACTTCAGTATTTGTGCTGAAATGAAATGGTAACTCTGAGCAATTAATACCCATGATGCTTGCATGTTGGACTTATAAAAAACCTGCATTTCATTTTTATAGAGTTAGTTAAGTATAATTTCATGTACTGCAAGTCATCTAGTGTCACATAAAGCTAGTTCTATCTTCATAGACCAATTAGAGCTGGCAGTCTCAAACATCATCACATTCTGCTTGGGGACTGTTTCCATAAAAGGACCAAATGAGCAGTCTGCTTTATTTTCAAAAAAGACAGTCTGGAGGGATGTGAAAAAAAATAAAGAATTTAAACTTGTATTGATGGGTTATGACTGTTTTTGAGTCTAAATCATGTGCCTTAACCAAAAAAAAATGAAAAAAATGAAATTAAGTTTGGATTGACCTTGAGAAAGGAAGTTCAAAGACTCAATAGCTACGTTTGTCATTTGTGTAGAAAACCCTGAAAAGTGTCTAAATGGCTCATTTACTTGATTCCATTTTTACATTTTTGACTAAAAATTTTACCTTAAAATATTCAGAATATGTTAGCACAAATTATGGAATTGTTTATCCATAGTGAAGGCACAGGGTACCTTTGGAGTGAACTCTGACCCCAGGCTGTACATGGGCAGGACCCCTCACCTGCTGATGTGCGGTGGATGTTGATGGTGGAGTCGAACTCAGGACTGCCATGGTCCAGGTAGATGATAGACTCTATGGGCAGTGGACCCGCACACTCGGCGCCGTTGAAGGTGAAGTACCAGCGCTGGCAGCAGGCCATCTTGCACTTGAGCCTGAGGGAGCCACTGAAGAGAACCCTCAGAGTACTGTCTGAACGCATTTTTGTGAAGGTGCAGTCCTGCATGAGGCGACATGTGACGAAGATTTAGACAACCATTACAATGTTTCCAGACTGGACACGCTTAGAGATCTGTTACGAAAATGTCTTGATTCATTTCACAACCAATGAACTCCAGCTTATTGTAAATATCAGCACATTTTTTTCTTGTGGTTCTCACTGAGTTTAAGATACATTTCAGTTTCAGTCGAGCTGAGACCTTCTTGACCAAATGGACATAGTCCCAGTTTCTGGTTTCAGAGGCATGGAAGCTTGTGTTTTCACATTTGTCAAAATGAACCATGACAAGACGGTCAGTAAACTATGTTTCAGACCAGACTCTCCAATGTAAGTGGTCTGAAAATGCCCTGGTATGACCTCAGATTCAGATTTGAAGTTTATATGATTGACTTAAACAGAAGCTCAAAGAAAACAGTCACACTTCAATCATGGCAGAATATCAAATGACCAATCACTGACTGACATTCACTGTGCTTTTCTGAAACTCCCTTTTACTCCCTCTTATGTATGCATGCATTGATTTATGTATATGATTTATGATTTCTGAAGCATTTTGGGAGAGTCCTCCCAGTATATGTGACTCACAGCGATTTTGCCCAGATCGATGCCGTAGTTGAGGGAGCTCCAGGCGCACTGCTTGAAGTTGGGTTTCCATGACTCCTCAAATCTCTCTGAAATGCACTCCCCCTTCTCCCCCTTCAGTCCGTCACGACCCGGGATTCCAGGTGTCCCGGGTATACCGTTCACACCTGGATTCCCATTGCGCCCCGGGCTACCAGGTGGGCCTTGTAGACAGCCACTGTACTGGAAATGAAGTGGCAAAACGGCTCAGGATGGCCTGTGTCCTGAAGTGTTTCCACAGGATTTACTGAGCATTTGAGAACAATCTATTAAATTACACATCTTTGTCATCATAATTTAATCCCCAGACTGAGTACTGTAAAATTACAATTTACAGTCGTCTAAGAATTTGGTTTCACATTCCAACTATTCACATAAATTGGCCTCTGTACTTCCCTCTCAGGGATTTCTGATGCACTTAATAGACCCTCTAAGAAAATGCAAAAAAAAAATAATTATGTGAATTAGAAACAGCATAGCCAAGCACTTGATCGGAGATCTGCACAGGCGACAGAGGGGAATCTCAGCTTGCTTGGAAGATGGGCAGATGCGACTGGCTCACTGCCAGAAGGCAAAACCTTATATTCTCCATTCAATCAGAAGCAATGGAAAAAAACTGCAAAATATAGACCATGTTCCAGGAATATGAGAAAACATACATATTAACAAAATCATCCACATACACATCCACATAGTATCATTCCTGGGTCTGGATCATCTCAGACGTTACTTGTTTTGTTCTATCTGAGCCCATAACTACACAATTGGATCAGTTATGGTATTGGATTAAGAGTGGGAGAACACATGCTCCAATCCTAAATGGGGAAAAGGTTAGCGCCTCTAACACCCAGTCAGCTGTGTTCAGTACAAAAATCAATCCAATCTTGTAAAGAGCTCGGAGTAAATAAAAACCAAAATCGTAATCAATCCAGAGCCAGACAGAGATCCAGGATCACTCCTAACCTGTCAGATCCAGTGGAGCTAAGCACAAGTAAGGTAGGTTTTCCTCCAATGTATGTTCTTAATTTCTTAATTAGCATGGATATCACCATTTTTTCACAATTGAGCCCATGGTTAAAAACTGTATGCCCTGTGTGCAATAACTAATCTCAATACTACGTAACTTTAGAACAATTGTGCAAAGAGAATATGGTGAAGTTAAAACTGGCTAAAAAGCAACCCTGAAAGAATTATGTGTCAGTATTGCTGTGTTATGGGTTTTTTTTTTAATATTTTGGTTTTGTTTGACTGTTTTCGTGTGCTTTGGTTTCCTTTTCCCCTGTCCATGTGCTTTTGTTTGTATTCCTATTGTATTCCTTCCTTGCCTTCCTTGCCATAGTCTGTCTGTTTTTACCTCCTACCTGTTTCCTGGTTTTTCCTGTCTCCTGCCTTGTGATTTTGTACCTTTTTTTTTCCCTGTCTTTCTGGTTGTTTTTATTTTCTTGCCTGTTTCCTGGTCTCATCTTTTGAATTGTAATTTCTGCACTGTTTCCATGTTCTCCTGGTTTTCAACCCCTGTCTGGCCTGACTTTTGTTTTGTGCTTTTCGGCTGCTAATAAACTTTGGTTTATTTTTATGTCTGCTTCGGAGTTCGCTTTTGTGGTCTGACATTAAGTCTTAAACCATTCTTTATATGAACATGTGATCCAGTGAACCATAGACCTGTTTTAGCCATTGAGTCTCCATGAAATCAAATTGTCTGAGAAGCAGTCCGAGAGGGAATAATGATGCTTCATTACATTTGCGGACAGATGACTCTGGCTGGAGCTCATGTGACCTAGCCTTAACATCAGAAGTGCGTTACTAAAACAGTGCAATGTGACCGAAAGGCAACATAGGTCATCAGGAAGAAAGCATGGTAATGACAGATAACCATTGATTGAAATTGTAATTTTTTTTTTTTGTCCCACAGATAATTTAAAATGACAGAATAATCAGTTCCCATGGGATGAGTAAGAAGTGCCTTTTTAGTCTGCAGGATCAAGGATCACAGCACAGTGACTTCTCTGGCCAAATGGGCATCTGTGCCATCTGTGCATGGTGTGCATTCCTCCAGTGCAGGGGCTGTGAAGCTCTGCAGAGGGGCTGAGGAGTGGAAAGCAACAGCTGCTGGCTGCACATACTCTGGAAGCTCTCCTGAACCAGAAGATAAAAAATTGCAGCAATGGAACAGGACTGTAAAATATAATTGGCCATTCTAAATATGTATAGTATGTTCCTGTGCTGTTCTCTTTTTATGCAATTTCAATATAACATATTGTATACTATAAAAATTGCAAAATAAAAGACCCAGTTTGAGTCCTAGCAGTGCAATTACCAGCTATGTTTGGAGGAGCACATTGATGAGCTAACAACTGCCTTAGTTTTGCTGAGGAAAAAGTATGGGTATGCCCATACATGCAGGTTTGTTTTCCTCTGATGGTACAGACAATGTGTGATTGGTATGACATCTACAGTGTGGAAAATCGCCAAGCCTTGCTTCCATGTAAATCAAAGGAATCATTCAGGCTGATGCATCACTTCCTGCAGAGTTTGGAAGGAGAGTTGCAGTGGTTGCAGCTGATATCACACTTAAATTTGTTAGGGAAAAGACAAAATTACACAATAGTAGCAATATTAACATGTCTATCAAATATGAACAACTCACAATATTTAACAAATAAAATGAGCAAAGCTGGTGCATACTATAGAGAGGTATCAGTTTTCATTAATACCAAGTATTCATGAAACTATAGTATATTCTATAGCAATGCAGCATAAAAATACAGCAGCAGGAAAGTAGCATCACACATTTCCAGTTGAACATCCTTCACAAGTCATTTAATTGGATGATTCTGCCAGAGGAGTGGAATAGGCCTCTACTATTGAAAAGTCTGACATTTCCTTCTCAAAGCAATGAATGATGTCATGTCTGTTTCAGAAGCTCTTGGGAATGAAAGGAGTTTCTGTTCATAAAAATACACACAGCTGCAGTGTTCATTAGAATTCAATACACCACATTGACACAGAGCCTAAGAACTTGAGAGAACTGGATACTTCCCAAACCATAAATGTGCAAATGCACCCACACAAAATGTAGCCATAGACACACAGACATATGCATGCACATGCACAACGCACACAATTCTCACTTGTACAGGTATACAAGGTAAGATCAAATGTTACCATGTTCACATGGGCGTCTGTTGGATGTCGGGTGCAGTTCTGGCCACCGGCGTCATTTCCACCCGTACACTAAATGGTACATACAGACAAATACCATTTATAAAAAGTAGATAGCTTAGGTTTAAAATGGATCTCTTTTTGCTTAATGAATTGAACAGAAGTAAAAGCAATTGTCATTTGAGGCTTGAAAGTTGGCAACCATTTGCACCGTAAAGTCTGCAGAATTTACTGTTGTAAGATTTTTTTGATAAAAACATTGTTTTGCTGACATATCCCTGCCAGTAGTAATAGGAATATGGTGATAATGATGATCAGGTGGCCTCAATGCTACTGATAATGTAGAGAAGCTTCTTTGAGATCACTGAGTTCAACTCCTATTTCTGAGGGGGTTTTCAATAGTTCAATTAGTCAAGGGTGGTTTGAGGTGAATCAGTGGTGATTAACTATAATAATATTTACATAAATTTAACCTTGCCCTTTCCTTTATGAAAAAAATGATCTTAGGAAAATACAAGTGAAAAATAAGTACTCTATTCCTAGTGCTGGTGAGAGTGTTCAGTAGAGTGAGAACTATGGGGAAAGTAGTACAGAAGAAGTACATGTTACAGCTCATGAATTAGACTATGGTTATATGCATGCAAAATTTATGCTAAAAAAATGCAAACTTTGGAAATACAAGTTATGATGAAATCTTACTTTTTCCACGAATTCAACATCTCTCTGGCGAACTGTCCTCTGTCTAGCCCTCTCTGATCCACAGAAGGGAAAAATTAAACAAGCAAAGAACAGCAGGCTAACTGGCTGAGGAAGCATATTCAAGGGGAGTTTTCCACAGCCTGTGAAGTTTAAGGCTCAACAGAGTTTCTTTTCAGATGTAGACCGTTTCTCTGGGCTGTGGTGGTAAAAAGCTCCCGTCCCACTGTGCCGCGTCTGAATGCGTCTGTGATCTCAGAAACACCTCAAAGTAAATCCCTTGAGAATTTTGGAATCTGTATCCCACACACGACACGACGATCAACCTTTATGGCTTTAGGTTTGCCAAAGATGTCTAAAAATGTCCAAAGGAAAATGACTACTTTGTTGCAAAGGCAAGAGACAAATTCCCACATTTACAATGAATGAAACTTCTTGGTGTGGATAATTCCTCTGAAATACTGTGCAGCTGATCCACACTGTTCACTGTGTAAAGTATGAAAGCAGAGAGTTGTTTGTTTTAAAAAGGAGAAGTAAAAAGATATTTGCAGCACACGTTTCATCACTGTGCTACAGACTAGTCCTTCTCATAGAGTCTTCTGCAGCTGGAGTCTGAGGGTTACAGTTAAGTGGATGTGGTGTTTTTTTTTGTTTTAATCCTGGAGGCGTGAGATGAAATATGAGTCAAGCAAGATCGTATTACTATATATTTTTATGGACACTTTGAGACTTGTATATTGCATTAATTAGCAAATATGTCCCAAGCGATGGCAGTGATTTGTAATAGGTCAGGTCGTAGGGTTTTGGTAAATGTTTGTTGAATCAATGAAATCTGATCGCTATATTTTTCAGTGGTGTGACTTTCCCACTCTCACACAAACCCAGAATACTAAACATCTTCATTTAATTAGAATCAGTATAATTCCTCAGCAACTTCAGATAAGGTATGAAATTGATAGTTTTACTATACCTGCAAAATTTAGTTTTGCTTTGTATTTAAATTTTGCAAATGTCACTAACATACAATTGGTCTACATATATTTTGTTAAAATATATGATGAAAATGAATAACTGTCTTATAATGCAAATGACTTTGGAACTACTATGCCTGACATTAACTATTCTTCACTATGATAACTCCAGTGTATAAAATGTGTTTCAGTTATTTTTAGTTAAAATTACATTTTCTAAGTTAGCTATGCTTTTTCATTTTTCTTCAAGTTGTGCATGTAAAAAATTGATCATTATGGAAGAAACATGAGTACTTCAGATATTTAATTATTTTACATAACCATATTTCAGGATTTATTGAAAGTATTTCAAACCTCATCCACTGGCTTTGTTGCAGTTGCATCACTGGAGAACTTTGTATTTGCACTGGAGAACTTTTAAAAGTTTCATTTCATTTAAACATGAAAAGCAAGCAGTGACAGACAGGCAAACCATATTTAGTTGTTTTTTTCCTTTAATTAGCCCAGAGGAGCTTCAGTGTTTATTAAAGAAAAGCAAAAGCAATAGACTGTGTATCACCTGTCCAAGTCTCGATTCATGGTGGTCCTGTTAAATACAGAGCAGACTGCAAAATTATGCTTCTTTGTCTATTAAGCACTAAGTGAACTAGCACCATCAACACTTGAGTGGGTTCCTCATTTTCTGTAATCCTTGAGGGCTCTTGTGGTTCTCAGGCATCTGACAAATCCACAAACAGTCATCCACAAATTTTAGTTTGAACTGGCAGCAAGGCTTTGTCACAGGCTCCTCAAATTATGAAAATACCTATCTCATTATGTATGAGTCAGACACAATCTTAATATTTAAAGATAAATAACCCACTCCTGTATCATAGCTAATGCTTTAAGGAGTCCCCCTCTTGTGATGTATACTTTTTTACCCATTAGACTTTAGGTATGTTGCTATAGCAGAACTCCCACTAAAATTCCTGCATGTCTCTCATGTGGTCTGAAATATGATATGAAAGCTATCACACTCTGTCTAACAACCACTTAATGCATCAGCACATATTGTTATGGTTCCTCCACCCTCCTCAGATTTGGTAAAGATTCAACACCATCTCAAATGTATACTTTACCCTAAATCTGCACAAGGAACTATAGAAACTGCTCAGCACAAAGGCCTTTTTCTTAACTGTATCTTGTGCCCCTGTTTCCACATTTGTTTCTGCCTTTTCTGTTTCTCAAATTATTGAATTATTATCTTGATGATTGATAGGGCCACACAGCTTCACAGAGGACACCCACCTCCATAGATGTGATGCTTGACTAATCATTTGGAAAGGGCCATGCTGTCGTTGCTTTCATCTGAATAAGTGGCAAGGTTGAAATAGATTTGCTCCTGCTGTTTACAATTTACAATTAGACAAGCATCACCCCTTTTGGATTGAGTTTAAATATTATTTTTCATCTGGATTAAAAACTTCTGTCAGTCATGCAATGAGCTCACCCAGTTTATAGTGTGTCAGGCCCTTCTTGACCACACAAAGGCAAATGGCAAAATTCTTGCTTTTTATTTCAATCTTCTGTGGTTTTCAGTTGTTTGCAATGGACGCATCCATATATAGAAAAGAGAGTTTTTATTTCTGGTCCATGTGACATGGCTAGAAATGCCAAAAGCAGAGCCTGACTATATATTGTATTATATTATACAGCAATATGCTCATTTCGGGCGCTGGCCTTCATATTGAAATATTTGAGCACGTTAAGTACAATACATATGTTTATGGAAAACCCTAGGCTTGTTAGCAAAACAAATAGCGGCTGGGAAGGGGACAGGGAATGGGCTGAATGGTGCAATTTGGTACAAAGTGAAGTATGAAGCATTGGCAATGCAGTGCATGCCTGGACCATGCACAGTGGTCTGTTTGTGCCAGCTTAATCAAAACACTGAGAATCCAGAGGTACAGGTTATTATAGCCTGTATGATTATATACAGCCAGATAAATCAAGCCAAATTTGGATTCAGCCAATAAAAATACAGTCCAATAAAAAAAACATTTTCCATGGACTTTTCATTGTCTCTGAGCTATTTGTTTTTCCTGATTGTTTTTGTTCCTTATTTTAAAGTGCCTATAATGCTTCTCAGATGGCCAGTGTGCACTCTGCATTTATTGCACAAACATCGGTGTAGCTAAATCAAGTGTCCAAGTGTACACGAGAGCTATCACAGACTGAAGCAGAGGATTAGCTGTGAGATCCACATCCATTGAGAACCAAAGATGGTTTAACAGCAGTTAGATTTCGCCCTCTCTGCCCCTGGTAGGACAATACAAACTGCATCACAGGAGGGTCCTGTTCACAATGTCCTGTGACATGCCATGGTAGTAGGGCCCTGGCTGTTCTTGAGAAAATGCCTACACTGAATGGGCCACCTAGGAGCCCAGTACAGGGGACTTAACATGTCCACTGGGAGTGAAGAGAAGCAGGTTACACCAGCACAAAAAGGTTATCATTAGGTTGTGTAACTCCACCATTAGAGCAACCACCACAGGGGAGGAAGGCCATGAAAATAGGCAATATTTTATCAATAAGAAATATTTCCTTATGTGATTTTTTTTGAGTGGCATTTTTAGCACTTTTGAAATGTCAGGGTGACAGTAAACCTACTGAGGACTCTGTTATGTGTTAGAGGCCTAGCGTTACTCTTCTCTCACACCCCCACACTTTCCATTTTATTTTGGGTTTGTGTTTTGTTTGATCGTGTGGTATGCAGGCCCTCCTCTAGCATGAAAGAAAGAGGTGTGACCACATTTGGAGGGAGTGGTGTAGAGTTGGAGAGTGGGAGTTTGACAAATTCATATACTGAATGAATTTTAATTCCTTTTTTATTTTTTTAGTGCCAGAGTTTTGTGTTTGAGGATATATATTTTTAAATACTCAAAAAAATATGCTTTTGTGTGGAGCTCAGCTGAATTACGTGTTTATTTGTTTTTCAGTACGTGAGAAATGAAAATTATTTTTTTAATCTCATCCACTCAGACCTTTAGGCTGAATAATTTAATAAACACTTTTATGAACACTGGAGTTCCAATTAAAAACTGCCATGGAAGTCTGGGAATCTGAACAATGGAGGAAACTTCAAGCATCCGAAACACAGTTGCCAGCTCTTTTAAAACCCTGTTCTCTTCTCTCTCTGTTTTAAAACCCTGTTTAAAATTCTCATAAGGCTGTACATGTTTGTTTGCTTGTTTAACATTTGTATGTCTGTAATGAGGTGCTCTAAACAACATTGATGAATGAGAAGTAAGAGGAAGTAAGTCCTAAAGATTGACCCAGTGTTTTCCATGCATACATTTTTTTCATATATACACATATATAATTGCCATCCTATTCCTTTGGTAATCGGACCATTCATGAACACACCTTAGCGTCAAGGTGTGCTGTCATAACAAGGTTCTAAAACATCATGTTCCTCTTTGATCCTCCGTAGTACCTGAGCTTTCAAAGTTTTGAAGGGTACAGTGCCAACCATCTGGTAATGACAAAATATAATTTACAAATATGGAATAGGATTATTAATGTAACTAAAACAAGAAAAGATGACAGTTGAAACACAACAGCCAAAATATCTTTCAGGTGCAGTGAATTAGTCAACAAACACTCTGACTTAATTGATGACAACAGATTTAATATATCCTTTATTATAAGGACTAGCATGAGATGATAAACATATTCTTCTATACATTATACATAAAACACAGAGTTTCAAAGGAAAAATCACAGGCTGCCTGATTGTTAACCCAGGGGTGGTTATCAGACCTGAATCAGACATGAGTTAAATCTTGTTTTTTTTCCATCAGGATTTCAAAGGCAGATTTCTATGGGATTTCTGCTAATCAGAATGCTCTGTGGTTTACACTGGTAACATAAGCAAAATAACACATGAACATTGTCCTTGTGTGTCTGCCCTGCTTTCTGTTTCCCTGCCTGTTAGCTTCCATAACCAATCTCTCTTTCACCTGCCCGCTTGTTCACCTCTGTCTCGTTTGCTTGTTAGCTCTGTGTATTTAAACCCTCTTTGTTCTTTTGTTCTCTACCAGTTCATCTCTGTAGATGTTCTCTCTTTTCCTTAGCCACCTGTCTCTCTGTTTGTTTGCCTGCCTGTTGTGAGTTTTAACTTTGTTTCCTGGAGTTGTGTTTTTGGTCTTATTGCTGTGTCCTACTGGTTTTTGACTTTTGCCAGCCTGTTTTTGGACTTTAATAACTTTGCCACATGTTTTTGACCTGATTCTTTACATTAATTTATGGTTTTTGGGTTATTGGCTGCTTAATAAACAATTGCATGCTATCCATCTCTGTCTGCACCTGAGTGTCTGCCTGAGCCCAGACAGTACGGAATGGCCTGGATAGACTCAGTCTGTGATGCCTGCACACCTGTGTGCTCTTCTATCCACGACCTTCAGTGAAGAAATGAAGTCAGTGCACCTTGTAGCGTTACCCAAGCTGTCCTCTGCCAAAGAGACTGCTAAACTATTAATTGCCCATGTGTTCAGATTGTATGGATTACCTGTTGATGTGGTGTCCAATAGGGGGCGCCAGTTTAGTTCTAATTTTTGAAATGCGTTCTGTAGGCTGCTAGGGGCTACGTTCAGATTTTCCTCCACAGACCAATGGCCAGACCGATTTGGCCAATCAGAAATTGGAGACTGTGCTGCGGTGCGTTGCCTATCGTGATACCAGTCCCGTAGTCATCAGTTGCCCTGGGTGGAATACTATATCAGCTCGCTGCCATCCTCCTCCACCAGCCTCTCTCCTTTCCAGTGCAGTCCTGGATAACAGCCTCCACTGTTCCCGGCCCAGGAGGAGGGGGTGGGCTTTCCTCTGGCGGAGGCCTTCGTCCGCCAATGTCAGCGGACCAGGAGGTAGGCTTTCCTTTGGCGGAGGCCTTCATCTGCCAATGTCAGCGGACCAGGTGGACGGCCCAGATTCTGTGTGCCTTTGCTCTGATCAAGAGGGCAGTGGCGAACAAGACTCTACCTTTTTAAAATGTGACATGATCCATGTTTTACCGTGCATGTGGATATGGTGGGAAATGTCTCTTTCTACCACCCAATTGAAAAGAGCTACTTTTGAACCAGAGCTCAAGTTTTAAAGTTCTCATAAACGGGTGAGCATTTTATCCATAGACCAAACATGATCAGAGTTGACAGTTTGTAGATACTGATATGAGATGGGTACAGAAAATCTTTTTCAAAAGTTACTTTCCACATGTATAACATAAATGACGGAATAGTAAGCTTGAGTTTAAAATAACAAGATGGAGTCCTGCATCATGATTCTGGATTTGTTTTACTTTTTACTCTGCATTATAAACTCTGAATTATTGCATGGTTATGTTGGGAGACCGTTCTGGAGAGCAGCACAGTGCATGAGAATGTGTATTAGAATTACAAAGGGATGTCACCGTATCCAACCAGAGTCAAATGGTGCCTCCTGTTAACGGCCTGCTATCTGCTGCCTGGGCTCCCCACTATCATGTATGGGCCTCACTTCCTGGGGTTACCTGGTCATCACATGCTAATGTATTTCCCTTACACTGTATTAATGTTGACAACACAATGTAATCATTCAACATTTTGGCCCATGCTTGTGTTCCCGCGGCCGGCTGTTTAAGTAAAGTATCTGTCTCTAACTGCGTACATGGGATCCGTCTCTTCATTAACATGATTGTTTCACTCATTTTGAGAATTTACTAGCAGTTAAAGACTTGGTGGCTGAAGGTGTGTACTGTCAGGAATAATAGCTGGCTTCAGTGTGTGACAGGGTGTGTCAACTACATTATATCCAAGGGCCTTCCACTCTGAATAACCACTGCAGTTAAGGCCAATCTGAAATGCAATGCACTTTGGTGCCAGATACCGCATCAGGAATTCTCCGTATATCACTGCATTATGACAACAGGGTCTGTGGAATCAGCAAAACCAGCAATGACCGATAGACAGACAGCTTGTGGTATCTTCTGGAATTTCAGAGTTTCAAGTTCTGAAAGCATATGCACTTTTTTTCTTTTTTCTTTCTTTTTTTTAAGAATGGAACAAACCTAAATGGAATGCTGTTTGCCATCTGTCCTCCTGGTAGGGGGGGGAAAGGAGCAAAACACAAGTGTAACCTTTCTTAAAATTTTGAACTTTGTGGGATTTAAAAATATATTATACTGTTCAAAAATGGTTTAGCTTAGTATACTTTACCAGCAGGTGGCAAGATTGTTCCATTTTTTGAATAATAGGAATACTTTAAGTACTTGCCAAAGGCTGTTGCACAGGTGGTCTGATGAATGTAATCTCTTGACAAAAAGACCACCAGAACAGGTTACCACTCTCTGAGTCTGCTTAAAAAAAATAAAGTATTAATATTCTGAAAAATATATCAAGGTTTGTCCTCTGATGTGAGCAACTGACTTGCACATGCACAAAAAACATCTTTTACTTAAGAGTGATTATGGTGGTTTGACCTGTTGAATGTTAGTTCTGATGAAAGTCTACAGAAACAGGATGCTTGGCTTTTATCATATCCATACATAGGACAGGGTGGGCTGAAGCTGGCAGGGATTCCCAAGGCTAGTACATAATTATCTCCTTCAAATGAAGCACAAATACTCGAATGACTCTAATTAGTACAAACTTTAGTGTTGTGCTGTTTATAGTATCCAAACTACCGGTTTAAATGTGAATGTGGTGAATACGAAGGCATTCTTTTCATTCAGACAAAAGAAACAGAGTGGCTTGCCTTCAAGTAATCACTGTCACTCAACTAATTTCTCTACAACAATCATCTCAATAATGCATTTACCATATATTATGCTTCTAAGCACATGGGTCTACCTAGACATCAATATCTGCAGGAACTGTAGTTTTCCAAAACAAATTACATCTCATATTAAAATATTACATATTTGAACTATTGTTTTTTTTTTTTTTTTTTTTTTTGATTAAGTATATGCTTGGTTTAGCTAAATTTAAAAATGTTTTCAATATTTTGATCAAATCTATTTTCAATAAATTTATTTTCATTAATGTAGCTCTGATTTGGAATTAATAACAACATGATTTCTGGGGAAAAAAAAACCTGCACAAGAGAACACCACATGAGGATTTAATGTTACTGTAACCAGTTTCTGCTGACCATTACAGGATGTGTTCAGGCAGGTGAGCATGAGCTTTAAAAATTGTATTAAATGGAGTTTTGGTAAAACAAAGTTCGGGAGAATCGTTTTCGGACAACCCCTTTCAACCATTCCCAGCCTCCCCACAAGTATAAAAGCGCCACATACCTCATTTCCCATCGTGCTCTGTATCTCTGGCACCCACCCCCTCCCCCATCTCCACCTTCCATTACATCTCCTACCTCTTCGGGGGGTGCTCTTCTCCTCGAGAACAGCTCACACCGCCCGCTTAGGACTCCAGCCCAAACCAGTACATAGCCACCCTCAATAAATGTCCATACTATTTATTGTCCGAAAACGTTTCTACTGAAACACAGGAGGAGCACAGGTAACTGTGATTGTGCTGTTTCAGAAATTCAAAAAGAACGAACGGGCCGCCCTCCTAATATCAAACACTTTAAGATGCTGAATCCAAAAAAGAAAATGATAAATAGAAAGAGTTGGACCGCACTTGCCTAATGAAATTTAACTGAATGGTCTCACACACCATCAGAGATGCGTTTCGGCTCACAGACCTTCCTCACTGTGCTGGAATGTTTGGAACCACCTATTCGTGATATAGTGATCATTGATTACATAGACACTACTACTAGTGGTGCCATATGAGCGAAATAGATGAACAGATGAATAAATAATAAATAGATGGATAAACCATTTATCCAACAAGCAGGTTTCATTAATTTTCAATAGATCAAAAATAATGTCACAAACTCCGTCATTTGCATTTTTCCATCCTCTCTTCGTTTTTGGGCCACACGCTGGCCTTTCCATCAGAGCAGAGAATTGCCCCCGACAAAGCTGAGATTAAAATGACGATGCTGAGCCAGACATTCAATCTAATTTTATTTGTCTTCTAACATACTTACAACACATTTTTGGAATGTTTACCATGAATTAAAACAAAAAAATTATAATTTTAAAGATGCTGTTTGTTGTGCTCTGTGCCAAGGCCTATTTCTGAAAAATGACTCTCGAAAACCTTATGATGTGGCTGTCTTTGATGTACCATGACATTTTTTGTTATGGTACATCAAGGTGCCCCCTAACCTTTGCAAATCTACAAATTTGATGTTTTTGCGATTCAAAATTGTATTATTTTGTAATATTTTGGGGAGTTCCCAAAAATTTACAAGGGGCTATTATTGGACGAATATTTGTTTTTTGATATTCCCTTATCATAACATTGACTTGTACCAACAGCATCTTCATCTACACCCTATATCTAATGAATCCTGAGATCTGTGAAAATTGAATGTTTACAGCAGCAAAGTTATTTTTACTGGGGAAATTTGAGTAACTACTGGTGATCAAGGGTATAACAAGATTGCCCCATCAGGGAATAGAATTTTTAGAAGCTCCAATTTCTTGCCTGTTTCATTGACAACTTTGCAAAATCTTTGACAGCTTTGCTTTTTAGTTAATTTGAATTATATTTTTTTCAGACTCCCTTGAGAAACTCCTTCTGAGCAGGGTATATTGCCTATTTGTACAAATAAAAAATCTATATTCACACGGTCAAAGCCAACAAAACAAGATTAAAGACAACTCTTGTTTTGTTTCTGTGTGAAGGTAAAGAATAAAGCCTTATCTCACAAGCTTAGGTCATTAAATTTGTTCTGTGTAAATTAAACCATGCGGCAAGAATATCTAACAGGGGAGAAAGAAATTCCACTCCTTCATTATGATTTTTTTTTCTTGATACAATGGTAATTTATTTAAATCTGTCTGTGTAGTTAATCAGAAGTTATGTAAATCCTTTGTATAAGAAAATTATTATTTTTGCAAGTACAGTAAGTTGATAATTAAATAAATAGTTAAATAAGGTTAAACAAGGTGCTATTTATATGCACATGCATGCATGTAAATTCACATACATGCTAACACAAACACACACACAGTCTCACACACAGACACACACGCACTCACCCACATACACACACACACCCAAACGCACATGGTTCCAAGCCACCACCGCTCTGCACATTTTTACTCACCTCCTCCACTTCTTTTTCTCTTTCAATTCAGCTTAGAATTGATTCAGCGATCGGAGTCTTTTGCTAAATTCTACAGACACAACAATGGATTCTGATGCCTTGCCCTTGATTTCAAGTTTCTTTTCAGTGATTAATACAGAGGTGCTGACCAATCCGTAGGCTCAGTGAAAGGAGCGGTCACGAAGCAATTCACTGAAAATGTCTGCCTCTCCGTGTTATGTCACTGGGGCTAATATTGTCTCAAGGCTTCCCCTGAGTCTTGTTCAGTGCCAACATTTTTTATCATGGTTCTAAAGGAATTTGGTAAATAATTTATGCAATGATCAGAAGGGTGCAGATTTCTGTTCATGCAAGATCCAGACCATATGTCAGCACGCTCGACATGGAAACACTTCACTTCTGGAAGCTTTTCCAAGGTACACATTACATCTGCAAGAGATTGTGTCTTAGATTTGAATCCTAAGTGGGAATACAGAACAACACAGTGATGAGAGATGGCTCAACTAGTTGGCATGGTGCAGGCAGCTGGAGCAGGATCTAAAGCTCTGGGTATTGACTGATTCAGATGCATCAGGACCCCCATGGACCTTATTAGCGCTCATCCTGAGCCTACACTATTCCTGACTCTAGTTCAGCTACAGAGCTGACAGTGGGTCGACAGGAGGTAGAAGTCTTACCTTCCGGTCTAGAAAGGGAAGGGTCCAAAAATCCTGGGCAGAACACTGCTACTGTATTCTTTAATTCCACTCAAACCACAGTCCACAAATGTAAGATTATAACTGAAAGAATTATAAAATGCCAAGAAGTGTACCAAAAAGCTGAAAATTTAACACAAGCTTATTTGAATTCCTGAATGTTTCATCTGGATTTAAACTAATGAAACCACTGCAGGTTGAAGAAAACAATTACTGTCAGAATTGCATTTTTGGACATTATCCATGAGTCAAAAATCCCATTCCGCTGTGTCCAATTACCAGATCCAGCATTGTCTCCATGAAGATTTATATGGCTTCCTTCCAGGCGTGGCTGCCTCTGTCCAGAGCACACAAACTGTCAAGGGGCTAGACTCGAACACTCCCTCATTAGTCAGGAACTACCGTAGGTGTGAGAAGTTTTAGTCCTCACTGTGAGAAAAGAAGAGCTGGTAAGAAGACAAGTAAAAATTATGTACTACATCCCTCTGGTTCAGCATTCTTTCATTCCACCCAAAGGAATAGAAGGTGAAACAACATTCCAGTCCTTTTCTAGTATTTTTATTGCTCCCATCAGAATGGGAGTTCAGAACATTCCATCATCCAGAAATAGATGTCAAATGTTTTTGAAAAGTCCACGTGCATGTGTGCTTATCCTCACCTGTCTAGTTTGGACAAGTTATTCATCAAAATAGGTGTTGGGTTATATGATATATGGGCGAAATGTTGTATGTCGTAACAATTTAGGAAAGTATGTAACTACAGAGGCTGAGGTTTTCAAAAAAGAGCAGATCTGAGTTTCTTTCTTTTTCTCTGAAGGTGTTTCTACTGTTTCTCAGGCTTCAAACAGCTGCATGTCACAGACTTGTCTGTGGCACTGCTAGACTGCCTTGCCTCACAATGGCAGTATCCCAGTCAAGGATATGGCATCCTGTATATGGAGTTTGTTAAAACAAAGTTCGGGAGAATCATTCTCAGACAACGCCCTATAATCAATTCCGGTCTCCACCCAAGTATATAAACACCACGTACCTAGCTCCCATCGTGCTTTGCATTTCTGGCATCCCACCTCCTCCCCATCACCACCTTTCCTAATTATGTGTTTTCCTATAGGGGGGTCCTCTTCTCCTACAAGAATATCCGCACTCCTCTCCCCCTTAGGACTCCAAGCCTAAAACCAGTGTACAATCCCTACACCTAACCACTTAATAAAGCATTTCAATTTAATTCCTTCCATTGTCTGAGAATGTTTCTAGTGAAAAGGTAATTAGTAGCAGTAAAAGTGAGGCATTCTTATTTAGTGTAGATTAAGGATCTTATATTTGGGAATTAGTTGTAGTGTAAATAAAATGCTGGTGTTTATTAGATAAGGATCATTTTAGCCATAAGTGAATAAAAATGCATTTGGATGTTTTTTTATGAAATCTTTTGATTTGGGGTTTATTGTGGATCATGCTTTTTAGGATGAGCCATCATAACGCTATGGTACAACAAGACCTTTTTGTTGTACTTTAATAATTTTAATAATTGTGACTTATTGTGATATTCGCGTCACCGATCTACCCCCACACACTCAGGAGGAAACCACTGAAGTAGAAGCTTGCTGCACAAACATGTGAAATCTCAGACTGTCATGGAAACAGACCTTTACTATTTTCCACACTGCAGACGTGACACCAATCACGCATTATCTGTGCTTTTGGAGGGAATGCAAAGCCAGCATATGATCAGTTCATAAACCAGTTCAGAGGCCACTAGAGAGCAGTGAGACTGACTATTTTAAGTGACCTAACCCCTATTGCTCTTTGACAACACTGTGCCAGTTTTTGGTTTAACTGTGTGGATCTCTGACCACAGCCAGTAATGATGCACCCAGGAGGACATCCTCTGCAGCAGGAAACACAGCTGCACCACAGACATGTGCTTTCAGTCACTGAGCCACCAAAAGTCCCCAGAGCACTTGTCATAGCATGGGAAACTTCTTCATGGGAATCTGCATGGGAATCTTCAAAGTTCTTCTACTCCAAATTATTTGATGCTATAAGTAGTTGGATAAAAATGTTTGAGTGCTCAGTGGGACACATCACTGGTTCTTTTACTGAAATTATAATTTGTGAGTTTTCGCTCTCAAGCGAATTAAGTGGTCAGCTTAGTGTTGAATGGAACCGTTTTGCTGGACTGGATCTGGACTGGATGAACAGCCGAAACATGCAAAAATAGTACAAAATGATCTTTCCTGTCCTCAATTTAAAATGTGTTTTTTTGTTGTTGAAAAGGTCATTGCTGTCGTAAAATTGTTTAAGGATGCATATTTATCAGTGGAAATCCATGCCAGTATGCGCATAGTAACAATGTGTCAAAACAATTATATCATGAAAACAATTATGTCTTGGCATATTCACATCTGAGTATGGATTCTGACATCCGACTCATTCAACGGTAACGCAAAAAGAGAATCCCCTGACAGTCTTTTGCATTCTAGTGTAACATTTTATCAATGTCAGAATGGGAAGTGCACATTGAGCATGCAGCTTCAAAAAGGCATATCATAGCCATGTGTTCACGTAACCTCAGAGGAATTAGCTATCCTCTCTGCTCCACAGCCCCCTCCCTCCAGCTGCTTCTATTTAGATACCCTACAGAGATCAACCTGTCAGTACAGACTCCCACAGAACACACAACTAGCAAGGTGGGTCACGCTACTATGCACATTCCACTATATACTGAAGGCCATAACCAGTTTCCCAAAAATACCACAGATTAAGCCTCCAAGATAAAATGTCCTGCACATTCTACAAAGTGCTGATAAAGTATTAACACAGGATCCTGTGTTAATACTTTAACAGTGCACAGATGGTAGCATACATAGCATATAGATGGAAATACGGTGTACCAGGTCTCTATGTCTGTATAGCACACACAGTGGTACAAATCAGGTTATATAATCAGGCTACAGCTGGTTAATGTCCATCACTGCATTGTGATTCCTTGTGTAGATGTGATGGATTTCATTTACCCAATGGGATAGTATCAGTTGTAAATACAGCATCCTAATTTGACATGATGACCCAAGACACATCCTCCCAGATAAAATCATGTGATAATCCCACTAAGCTTGCGATATGAAACATTCTCATTTCTTTTCTTCAATTACATGACTTTAGGGAGCAAGTTTCTTGCTCTTCTGTTCCTCTGCTCAGCAAGAACTCTGCCACTTAAACAGCTACTTCAAAGTAGCACTGGATGTGAAGCAGTGTGTGCTTTACTCTAGTGGACCATGGTGATTTGACATTGGATTCTTCTCCCCTTTTCGACTCATCTTCCAATTGATCCCACTGGTACTTGTGGATATTGCAGTGATTAGGATACTGGAACTGCATTTGCAAGCGCAAAAGGACAGGTTTGAATCCTTGATGGTGCCCAACTGTTGTACCCTTCAGCATTGCATTTAACCTGAATGACAATAAAATATCCTGCAGTATTCATGAATAATATATGAAATGCTAGATAAACAACAGCAGTTGGTGAAAAAAAGCACTTTCTGGCTGTGCTCCTAGATTTCAAACACGTAAATTGCCTGCAGTAATGCCTGAACACCTGCCCCTCCAGCCCCTAGTATTTTAATATCATCTTTCATATTATTTTTGCACAGTTTTGACTGCACAGTTTACCATTGTTATTCACAAATAACATCATAGATTTTTTTTCTTTATTATGAAGTCTGTATCTTATGACATCTGGTATTTGCCATATGTTCATGCATCATAATATCCTGGCTGATAGTGACAACAAGCCCTAGGCACCACCATCATCCAAGTTCCAGGGCAACTTCATCCAAGCTTCCACTATGTATATTGCACAAATTCAGCTTCAAACTGCCCTTGGTCTTTACTCTTACTGTGGTCCCCACACTGCATATGAACCCTAAAACACCCGCTTTGAGACTCTAAGACATCCAAAACACATTATATCTTTTATCAGTATAGCAGAAGGAAATACAGTTATATTTATATACAATTATATGTATATATGTATAGACTTAATCTGATAAGCAAGAACAATGAAAATGTTAGGTTAGATGAGATTCAACTTTGTTGTCATTGAGCAGGTATGAGTACATAACCAATGAAATGCAGTTAGCATCAACCCAGAAGTGCAAAATTGTAATAGCAAAATAGTACAAATTAGTTTTTATTATTTTGGATGAGGTAGAATACCAGCAAGGTGCAGAATATACAACAATGCCAATCAGAGACAAAGACAGAGACATCCAACAAAGTGCAAGATGAATGTGCAAATAAGGCAGTACAGTGCAGAAACAAATGGAATATTTACAGTAATAAACAGACTGAGTTGACAGCTGAATTGTAAACAGACAATAGGCTATGGCTCCGGACAGTGCCATGGTAAAAAAATGCAACAGTACAAACAGACATTTCTACAGGTAAGTGGGGGGACATGGGGTCAGCACTGGAGGGTAGTGCTTATGAGTTTGATTGCTGATGGGAAGAAGCTGCTCCTTAGCCTTCTGGTCTGGCAGCGGAGGCTACGGTAACACTTCCCAGATGGCAGAAGTGATTGAAGTCCAAGGTTGGGGTGGGAGGTGTCCTTAATGATGCCCATAATTCTCCATAAGCAGTATTTTTACTGGATGCCCAGGATGGAGGATTTGTTGCTTTCATGTTGTGGTGTCCTCTTTGATCTCCTCCTCCAAAGGCCGGTCCACATTTGTTATTTTATTCCCCCGACATTGTTTCCCGCATGCACTGAACAACGAATTTCAGTTTTAACTTCTGCAGGGTTGCAATTATATACAATTAATGTCTTTGCATTAATCTGCTTATTTCAGTATTTTAAACCTCAGTTGCATAGTTGGATATATTGGGGGCATGTCATGATAGAGATCTGAAAAACTACACACATTGCTCAAACCAGATATTCCAGCAAACTGATCTCTTTTTATGTCAAAGGCGTCTAGGGAACTTTCAATTGTAAACGATTAACATCACAAAATCCATGATTTTTTAACTCTCCTCAACACAAACAAAATACAAAGGCACCAGGAAAATGTGAAAAGCACCAAGGAAACAAATTCTACATCAGTAGATGCACAAAATTCTTTATTTTTAATATCTACCCAGCACTAAAAAAATGCAAATATGTTTATTTGCATATTCATTGTGAATTTTTGAATATATTTTGTTTTAATAGTTATGGCACAAATTCCACTTTCCTCTTGTAATGGAGGAGAACCTCATTCCCATCAAATGTTTATACTGAAATGGATGCAGAAATAAATGAGAAATTTGCAGGTCTGAAGGGGTTTGCTGTTGTTATGTCTGTATAATACTGTCTACTTTCCATCCTGTTCTTTTTTCTCTCCCATCTTGGTCAGCCTCCCGCTGCAACAAACCCTCTTAAGCAACTTCAGGATTCCTCAAATATAGCATTCCTCTCAACATCTGAAAACTACCTCAATTTAATTTTCCAATCAATTTAAAAATGACCACAAAGAAATTTCATTCAGCATACATTTGTTATTGTCAAACATTGCCAGCTGTCAACACCTTTATATATATATATATATGAAAAGTGATGCCTTAATTAGATATGCAAAAATAATTGAACTGCCTGAGGAAAACCAATAAATATGTTAAATACAGGGAGGCTGGGATGCTTGACTGGAGGTGCCTTTGCTTTTGTTATCCATAATTAAAAATGAAGACTAATAATCAGTTTCCTTTCTTAACATCACTTTATTGTTGAGACTTTTTAAGATTGTGAGTTATGTAGGCAATCCTTCCCTCCCTCATGTCCAGAGGAAATAATCACTGCATGACTGAGATCTGACATGATCAAAGCCAACGGAGATTATACCCAATGGTGTGAGTTTGTGAGATTCTAGGACAGCGTAGGATCCTAGCAGAAACAAATCCCATATATGGTTTTCTCCTCCTGCTTTGCTTCATCTTGCTGAGATTGGAACACATCATCAAAAAGATGTCGGAACTGTGTCATTGGCTGAGACATGCATCACACCGAAAGAATATTTACCTAGGCCTGCATCCACAATTGTGTTTCAATAAATGTGACAAAATTTCATTCCAGAACATCTGCTAGATTCAAAGAAACCCATTTTTCCCTCAAACTTACCTTCACAGGGCAGCTGTCAGGCCTTCCCCTGTATACTGAATGGACCTTTCCGATTTCTATTATGGTCAATTTCCTGTCCCTTTATCATGGTGCCTTGTCTGCTGTCAGCTCTGTTATAAACTCCCTGGTGTCATATGCTTGTTGCAAGGTCTTGATTCTCTTTCTGTATTCAGATTGAGTCTTGTTGTTTCTGTCTATTTTCTTGTTAGCAACATTACCTTATTTTGTGTCTCTGAAATCTGAGGTTTGCTCATTTGTCCTGTTTTCACTCCTTTTGATTGTGACAGTCCCTGTACGGCCCCTTTTAATAAACACTGCACTTTGGTTCATTTACAGGGAACCTCTGAAGCAATTATTGGTCTTTGTGACACATCTTAAATCATGTTGTAGTTGTGTATGGTTATTTTAAGTGCGTAAAATTAAGATTGTAATGCCAGCCTGAATAGGTAGCCATACAACGAGCTTGTTACACACACAGGGGCATAAACAAACATGAATAAAAATAAAACAATTACAATGTGAATGATTATCTATATCAAGAATTGTCACAATGTTTACTCATAATATTGATCAATTATATAACCACAGTAATGATGATAGTGGCTAATTATTTGACCAGTCATGGCAATACACATTAATGTTTAAATAGATGGTATTTAAATATATTCATATGGTTGAATTTTAATGGAAAGAATTCACAGATCATTTAATCAAATATCTGAACTCTTTTTAAAAAACTTTTGAGCCATATTACTATAAGACCGTGTAAGTTCTACTTACCCTGCTAGACTGTAACAGACATCTGTCATCTTTAGGCAGATGAGTTGGAGACAATAGCTGCTGTCCCTGCTGTGTTTCATTTCTTTGTAAGCTGGTCGTTGCTGAGTGAAATTATTCAATTCCCCATAACATCTGCTAGCCAAGAATGTGTAAAATAGGAATTCATGGCAAATTGCGGCTTCCATCACAAGGTCTTTCCTGCAGGGGAACCCCTATGGCTTTTCTGGGAAGTGGGAGATGATTGGTTTACTGCCTGTTATTTCCAAACTCACACCTATGATTAGCAGCCTTTTGGAATATGCACATTTCATTGTAAAATAGAACAACATTAGGCATCCATTTTTATTGGAAAGAAAATGCCTGTAAATAGACTGCAGTGTATTAAAACTCGCCATTCGTTTTCAGCCGACAAACAAGTTGCCAATACAAAAATATCAGAATTAAGGTGAGACTGCCAAGACACTAATATTTGATCGCTGATATTACAGTATTGTTCAATACTCATTGTTTTTCAAAATAGAGCTGCATTATATATGGTTTCATTTCCGTAAGTAAATGAAACCATACTTCATAGTTGTTTTTGCTAACCTCAGTAGATTTATATCAATGTCCTACTACAGAGCTTTACACTGACCATAATTATGTTGCACATAAAACTGATATTAATATTATTTAATATATGTGTTTGGATGCCACTATAATACTGGAGTTATATTGAAACCTAAATTAGAATGTAATTATGAAATGTTGATGGTTCAAAAGCATATCCAGTTATGGTTCTAAGATGATTCAAAAATTATTAAAATGTGAAATATGTGAGAAGTAATATGTCAAGGGAGATTATGCTCTTCTAGTTTGCATCATGTGTATGGATAAAATTGTTTGTCCAAGACTCTTCATAAGATAATCTCTCTAGCTGTATGAAAGAGCACAGCCACAGCCCCGGCACAGAATTCATTTTGTCTGCAAGTATGTTATATATGTATGGTGTAGCACCATTTTGAAAAGCTGGTGTTGTCTTGAATTTCCCAGAACTTTGTGTTATACTGTTACACTTTGTGTAAATTTGTATTATATATCGGTGGTTTGTATTGTACAGAACACATTTGACTAATCAAACTTAGGCATTCATTCATTCAACTAGGTAATTAAGTAATTTTGACCGCTAGGGCTTATTAAAAACTGATTACTTTTTATTACAGATGCTTGTTTTATAAGTGCAAAAATATTCACAATTTTCAGTAGACCACAAACCCAATTTTCACTACTGAATTTGCAACAACATAATTTGGCCAAATGATCAAAAGTTGTCAAGAGAAAAAAAAAATTGTGTGCATATAGTAAGCCTTTCTTAAATATTGGAAGTCTTCCTCTATTGGGTTATGTGTGATATCCCATCATAAGTGGATCTTTTGCATTTTTATGTGTGGATGTATAACATGCACTGTACCTACAAGGCTGCCCTACAGATCTCAGACTCTTCACATGACACTGAAACAGAATGTATTTGCATACTTTAGTATGCTACATGAGCTTCATGTCTTGTATGGCTTGTGCATCCCCATTACCCTTTAATTATTGATCCCATATTTCTTTCAAGTATGTCCTTTCTCTGAGAATTTCAGTGGATTTTATATTATACACTTGATAATACCAATATTCACAATGCATTATTTGATCATTACAGAACATATGAATGGAATTGTAGTCTACTCATAGATCCATGTCCATTACTACAGTATACCACAACAGGGGTTGCATTACTTTTGGGCCTGGCATTCTCTTCTTGTAATAGCAGTAATAATAGCATAAAACTATTTTAAATATTCTTGACCTGGTGTTTAACAGAACAGAAAACCAGTGTTTGTCATATCATAATCTTTCAGCAATCAATAATGGCATCTGTTCTATTAATTGGCAACAGTGCTTTATAATAAAATAAGGACTGTCAATTACAGAAAGTTATATGTATACCTTGTATGACAATGGTGTGTTTCGGTGAGTAGGTGTTGTTCTTGTAACATCATGAGTAGGGGAGTCTATGGTCCCATTTCCCCGTTCTCCATTGGACAGAATAATAATTTGTGTAAATGCTCAAGATGCAAGACTTTGCCAAATTCAGTCCATTGTCCACAGATGACTTCCAGCCCAGAATCAGAAGAGAGCGATTTTTTTCTTGTTGTTAGCTCAGCATGCTAATAGCTGAGCTAAAGTGTATAGTGTGAATCCCCACTTGGACAGCACTTTTCACATCTTTGGGAAAAAAATTCTTATTATTAAGTCTATTAAAACAAAGGTTCGGGAGGAGAATTCTCAAACAACCCCTCAACCTATCACATCTCCCTCATGGTCTCATACAGGTACATAAACAAAACAAACCTCTTTTCCCATTGTGCTTAGCATTTCTGACATCCCTCCTCCTCCCCATCTCCACTTTCTCTCTCTCTTTTCTTTTTCCAGAATGGCACCTACTATTAACTGTTTTCCACATTTCTTTCAGTTCAAAAAGGGGGAGATTTCCTCACCTCAAGGACGGAATGATTCCTTTCGCTTTAGACTCAAAGCCCAAGTACATTCTCTAGAACATTCCTTCTCAATAAACTCATTTTAAATGCACTATCGTCATCTGAGAATTTGTACTACTGAATGGTGGTTATAGCTATTGACCTACAGGCTATCATCTGGAGTAGCAGGGGATTCATGATAACTGAAGCACGCCTGATCACACAGGTCTTTGTTGAGCAAAATACACATATCAATTTAAAATGGAAACATGAAGACCTCATAAGACTCAATGTCCCCTCCAGCTTGGAAAAAACATATGCAAAATATTGGCCTGTAGCATTTCTATTTTAGTTTAATGCATTTGACGATTTATTGAAATGCCTCCATCTCAGCATTCATCAAGAGTTTCTATATTAAGCCCGCTGCTGATGGTCATGTGCCATATCCATGTATGTTGATGCATGGACCGAGGAACCGTTACAAACTAGCATATTGTTCCAGGAAGATTTAGCAAATGCTACAGGCAATATCTAAGCAATATGAGAAAACCTGGAATGCTTGAAATACCATTAAAATAACTTTTACATTATTATACGTGTGTCGCTGCATGTACCTACCCTGGCTGTTGAGCCGTCTGAGAAATACCTCTTAATACTTGTGGTATTAGTCAGTGGTTCTCTTGAATGTTAATGATCCTTATATGCAGATGGCTTATTGATTTATATTTGCTCAACTGATAATTTTTCCACTTCCGTAAAATGTTGGGACATTGAAACAGAATACTGTTGCATCTGAAGTGTTCACCCTTCAATTTCAAAGCCATTAGATAGCAAAGGAATCCAAATCTGTTACACTTCCCATCACTTTGCTTCACATTAGAGAAGATGTACCTTTCAATGGTTTCCCTTACTGAGTGGCAAATTCTACTATTAAATGCAATGATAATATTGTTCATTACCCCACTGAAGTGTGCACCCTCTTCATTTTTTCAATTGTAATTTTACAATGTGTAAAATGTATATATTTACTGTACCTCTTTGATAGAATTAAGCACTTCTTACACTATAATAAGCGCTTCTCTATATATAAACCCAATGAAATGTATTTTAAACCCATTTTATCACAGAAAAAATGCAAAATAAATCAACTGTATCAGGATACTGATGAATTTTGCTCCTAAATGTCAATTTCTACCCTCACCAGTTACTATATATAATAATTTTACTTACCAGTCTCTTACACTTCAGGGTTAAATGTGTTATATGATTAGAATAAATAATACCAAACTAATTTTCCCAGGACTGGAAAACTGGACCTATATCAAATGTACAGAATATGCTCCCTTGCCAAAGATCATAAATATGGAACATACTTACTTCAAAAATTGATTTGCTACAGATTTTCTACAAAGGAGGATGTCAGCTTTTCCATATCTTAAAATATTTTCAACGGCTTTCTAATCTCCCAGCTTATTGAGTAGGCTTCCTGCCAGCAAAGCTTGTGTTACCTGGATATATCTGTGAGAAAACCTTGAACACTCTACAACATTATGAGCCATCACATATATGGGCATTTCAAAACGCATGCTCTTACTTCAAACAAAATAGTGTGCCATACTTTTCAGTCCTGGTGAGGTTGTCCTAATCTGACTGGTGCTCAAATTACCTAACTTAAAAGCATACATTTGTAGATCTGTGGTTCCTTGATGCATTAGAGATGGGCTCTTTGCAAATTGGAGGGATAAAAAAGTAAAAGATAGGCAACCAATATGTTTCTTTCATTTGCTCATGTTGGAAACCTCCTAAATATCAGGTCTTTTATGTAAATAAAACCAAGTATGTGAAAAAAACACTATTGACCAAACCCAGACTTTCCTATGGATTTCTTTCTCTATAGAAAAATCTATATCGAAAGCTTACATTTTTTGTTAATTGGGTAAATACCTTCAGCACAGCATGTAAATAATGGCTGATGGTGAAACTGAAGATTATAATGTATGTACTGTACATCAAGACATAAAACACAAACAGAGAAAAACATCCAGTATGAATGCACTGTGCATGAATGACAGTGTTTTCTCCCAGGGTACCAAAAAAAAAAAGCTTTGACAAGCACCAATTTTCATAGAATTTATCATAAACTTCACAAACAAATAAATTTTCCCATACTTTCCTATTTTTTCCCATCTCAATGGTCTAGGTGCATAATGAAGCAGTAGACTTACGTTTCGCAAATGTCCAAATCTGAAACCTTACTAGATGTTATATGATTTCAATTATTTTATATTTTTCATGTTTTTTGATTCTTGTATATCCAGACAGGGTATAGTTGGTGTGCTGATCAACATTGATGTTCACAAAAAGAAACCCTTTAGATTTGACACCATTTTGAAGTGTATAAAGGGAATTCAGAAGTCTCCCCACCAGTTAAATAGTGGCAGGCAGACAGAACTGTTTTATTGTGCAGTACAACAGGGAATATTGTGTATGTAATGGGAACACCTTCGTATTCTGCCCGAATTACCCAAATGTCCATAATTTTTTTTCGTGAATAAGTATCAATCTAGTCACTATATGAAAATAATTGAGGCTGCATGAACTGGATGTTATATTGACTTAAATATAAAACTGACTAAGAAAGTAGATAAGGTAGTAGTTATAAAAGAGTGCTCTCTTTGGACTGTTCTCATCCAGCTGGCAACAGTGTTTTCTAATCAATACATCAAGCCAAAAATGGTACCAGCACTAACTTTGTAAGCTTTATCACTATCACCTCATGGAAGCCTGTAAGCTAACTCAATCAGCTCAGGGTTAGACAGAATTATGTCTAAGAGAACTAAGTCCAGGCTTTAGTTTTTAGTTATTGCATTAAAACATCTAAAAATTCATGCCATATTATCTAAACAAAGTCTCTGAAGATGGAATGTAGGTTGTGAGGAAAAAAGATTGTTCTACAATGAAAGAACAGTTTATTTTACTCATGCAGAATGTCTACTTAAATTAATTTACTAAATCACAAAACTTGCACAAGAAATTACTCAAATAAAAAATTAAAATCCCTCCCTGACAGCTGAGTTATCATTGAGAGCATTATTGTCATGAGGCCCTGACTGATTGTCCTCACAGTGAGGTATTTTATTGGAATGATTTGCTGCTTTTGATTTTTACCTCTGTACCGCGCTAATCCTAAGCATTGTATGTACAGTGCTAATAAATTCTGACTGCAGTATAAAGGTGATGCAAGCTCCTCTGTACTGTTGTTTCTGAAAGTAATTAGCCAAATGTCATAAGCATTGTGCTAGGTACCCTGCATGGATTTGATAAAGACTCCTACTTCTCCTAACACCGGTGGCGCTGACAAGAAAGAGAGAAAATCTTCTTAATAGTGATCACTCCATGCAAGTAAACTATTCAACAAATTCAACTATTTAAACTAAATTAAAAAATGCAGGGGATTTTGGTGTACAATGAACATCATTTATGGAATTATCTTGGGAAATGCAATTATCAAGTAAATAGGGAAGAGCTGGTTTAAACGGCGTCTGAATTAATCAATAAATAAGTACTGCATTTTTCTATTCCAACTGCTCAAGGTGATTGTTCTCACCACAAAACAACCATTTATTACTGTTTTTAAATGCAGGTCTCCCGCAACTGCTGAATTTCTGAAAGCATCAAGTAGCATTCTCAATCTCTCTTTTTGAATTGCTCTCTTGTTAAGGACGTTCTAAAATAAAATAAAATAATTTAAAATTTTAAAAACTCCCTGAACAAAGAAAAGAGCAATAAACAAACAATATGGTTCCATGTTGATTATTCTGACAAATTTTAGTCTTCTGCATCAACCCCTCAGAACATTCACTGCATGTCTTAGGAACAGAGGGCTGATGAAAGATTTTTGATGAAAGATGAAAGATCTAATTGGCCATGCTGAAAGCCAATGCGATCAATATTCTTGTCAAGTGGGACAGTTGATGCAAGGTTGTTTCAGCAAAGTGGTTGACTGCACAAATGCAGTATAAACTCTGTGATAGGAAATTGCACCGCTATCTGGCCTAGAGAGAGAGAAAATACACATCTCTGACGGGTGGATTCCGATCAGAAAGAACAAGGAAAATTGCGCTCACTCTCAACCACCCAACTGCACAGTTTGTGTCTTACACTTCATTGGTCGCTAAGAATCTTAAACTCACCCAATAATCATAGAGACTATGTTATATAATGTTGTATAAGAACATCAGAACATGTACAGATTTTTAGAAGTCCTTTTAAAGATACCTCATCTTTTTGGGAGATGCTAACTAAACAAATAAAAATAAAAACTGACTTTTTTCAGCTAAAAGGGAAAATTAAAACATCCCCAGGATTCATGATTTTTTTTTGGGACTGTTATTCAAGCATTTATCCTTTCTGAGTGACTGTCAGTTCTGTGCCGAACAGAGAAGGCTCTTGAGTCAATTTTTCATGTAGTAATGCAAGGAACTCAACATCCGTTCATGTATTAAAAAATGAACATTGGAAGGACAGTGTTATCGTACAATATTATACATACAATCAATTAATAGAAAATGCTAAAAACAAAACTCACATATACGACCCTGGCCGTCTGTTCTACTACAATGCCTTAGAGATATTGCAGACTTTGAGGAAGTAAAAGATAAGATATTGCTGGAGGTAATATAGTCACTGAATTAAATTAGATAACCATTTTACTGAGAAATAATACCAGTTCCCTCAAAATGTAGTGGATAAACCTAATTATTTTACAGCCTTTGGCACTATACAATCTCCAAATCAAAAATGACCAGTCATACCGTCTGTGGACTGCACAAGATTAAATATTTCAATATTTTCAGAATTTCTAATAATGGGAATTTAGCTCTAATAATACAGCACTGACATCAAACCATTTTCGGTCAACTGTACATCCATCATCAAACATCAGGTACACATTACTGTTGTTAAAATGTAACATTTTTAAGTGATGTTTTTCCTCTTTTTTGTGTATTTTATTTTTCAAACAAAATTTCACTTCTCTAAGCATTTATTCTGCTACAAACATTTTCTTTGACATCAGTTATGCTTTTTTTTTAGCAAAATACTAAGAGAATCTATACTAATATACTTTTAATTCCTGACATTGAAAATAGTTGTGAAGAAAAATAATCATTTGAAGTCATCTTTCAGAAACTCTTAACTGCTGCTTGCTTAACTGTTTTGTATTTTTCAAGATATACTTAGTTTTATTGTAGTTAATTGGAAAATCATGTACATACAAACTACCTCAATGACTGTTTAAACCTCCTTTTGTTTCTCATTCATTGTTTTATTGCTACAAGCTCCTAGTGCCATCATCTTTGATATATAGGTCAGATATTTTTGTTTTGGCCTGACTCTCATGTTCTTCATAATGGAATTAGAGAGGACAAACACTGTTTGGGTGCCCCACAGTGTGTTTTTCCTTTGGCATTAATGAAAATGATGTCATTACTTATGTGCTGGTACATTTTCAGCCTTTTCCTCATTAAAGCTCTTATTTGTGATTATGTATTCTGCAAGACCCAGTTGTTCACCTTTAATGATAGTTGAGCGATTCAGAATGTTGACTTAATGATCATCAAAGTGATCATGTGCATACACATACACACACCCACCCACACACACACACACACACACACACACACACACACACGCACGCACGCACGCACACACACACACACACACTAAGTCCCTTTGAACCTATTTATCTCCTGTAGATCACTATGGCTCAGGATAGTGACATATGCATATTTTAACTGAGAAAATTATTATTATTATAGTAGTAGTAGTAGTATTAGCATTATCTTAAAAAATCTGTAAATTTTGTATCAACAATTTCTGAAAACAGGGCAAACCAAAATAGTGTATCCAAAGAGACTAGTCAAAAAGATAAAAATAAATCACTACATAAGAGCCAGACACTCTTACTGTGAGGATGAAACAAACCAGAGTACCCTGCGGTTTAGAGAAAAGGCCACTTCCATTATATAACTGTTACACATGGTAGAAACTAGCTGGTTGAACATCTTGTACTCATGTTTTTTCTCTTGTTGCTCTATCCTTGGCTGCTTTCTTGCCTCTCATATATGAAGCTGCTCGCAGCACACTGTAACTAAGTTAAATGAATTCATTGCAGCCATTGCTATGGTGACAAAGCCTAAAGTGTATTTATCACAGATCACAGATTCACCTTAAACTGGCTACTGACAAGAGCCAATTATGCTCACCCTCAGTCAAGGACGACAACGCACTGAAAGATTTCATTCTTCATTAACTCACTGTATCACTGTTTGAGGTCTGCAAGGGAATGTTTATTAAAACATTAAACGCCAAAAATAAATTGATTATTCTGGTAATTATGTGAATGATTACAAAACACATCATTATTAATAGTGTTTAGCATGTTTCCTGCGATGGTTTATGAAGGCAAAATCAATGTAAGGTTGAATACATTGAATCAATGTCAACAGCATTGCTAAGAATGTTTCACCTACTGTTAAGCCAGGCTGGTTCCAATAGATATATTTGTGAATGCCATTTCATTACTTTGTCCAGGAATCTGAAGGTGTGATACAAAGCTGACCAAGCCCCTGGGGTATAGCAGCTTGTCAGTTTTTTTTTTTTTTTTTTTTTACCACTGCATTAGTTCATGGCCAGGCACCCCAAGCTGTCAAAAAGACAGACAAGCATCAGCAGCTTTCTACTTTCGCATCCCCCGGCCTGTAGGGAGGAGAGTGCTCACAGGCTTACAGACAAGTGCATCATTAGGGAGTTCACACTACGCAACTGCGTCTGGCATGAGGGTAGCAGGGGCACAGTGGCAACTCAGATGTAAGGTACAATTTGATATCCAAAATTGCGGGGAAAAGAAAAAGATGGAACTCCTCACAAAAATAGCCACAACTGACCTTTCCATCCATTGTTTGAGAGCATGAAAGCCCTGTTGTTTTTATATTGACTCGAAGGAGCAGACACGGAGAAAAACAATGCGACTTTCAATTGATCCCCAATGCAGAGTCAAAAGCGAAGGAACAAAAGACGGAAGCCAGAAGATTTGTAATGACAGCACAAGATCAAAGCCGACCCCTCTTGAAAAAGAGGTCTCATTGTTATGCACTGGATGTAAAATGGGCATGCTGAACCCTTATAAGATATGCCATTAACATTAATGGAGGAAAGGCAACCTTTCATCGATAGCCTATTAACCACCACAGCCAATGCAGATCAATGATGCCCGATGTGACCACAACAGCAAGCACTAGACAAAAATTTCATAATACACAGAGATTTAGGAGATATCCTTATTGTATGCATTCCAAACATGTATGATGTTCATCTCATATACAATGTCTTTAATACAGAATAATTGGATTCGTCCGACTCTAAAAATAGCTGTGCTACCTCATGTGTAACAAACATATCAGTAATAACTATGTATGATATCTGGAGGAATCCAAGAGTAATATATGTCTGTCAATTAATTCTGAATTCAGTATTTATCAGGATTTGGTGCATATACACAGAACCATAGATATAAATGTGGGAAATGACCTATATCATTTAGTTTATCGAAAACGTGTCAGATCATGGTACCTCTGGAAACAGTGGGGCGGTTGTAATGAGAGTTATGAAGTGGCATTCCGCTCACCAAAATGGCCTGAAAATGTTTGGTAGCCACAGACTAAGATGCTTCTGTAAGCGAAGGACACAAGACTGCAATACCTTAAGATGTTGGTATGAACCAATAGAGTATACATAGATATCCTTAATGAGAAGGGATACCTTCAAGCACTTGTACAAGACATGTGACTAAAATAGTTGAGAGATGATGTATTATCTACTAAAAAGAGCATGTAGAGTGAATCCAAGAGACAGGCTATTTTAATATCGCGTGTCAGAGAAAAGCCTCAGTTCACTTAGAAGCTGAGAAATAGAGTCGTACAAAAACAATGCCCTATTGTCCTCTGGAGATTATCTCCGGCAGCGGTAAGTTATTGTGGATTAAAATAAATGAAAAATTGTATTAAATCAAGACAAACTATTACTCCCTGTAATTCAGATTTTATTGACAGCTTTTTGTTTTTTTTTCAGTTCAGCTGATATAAAATGAAAAGATGTACTCCCTAGATCCAGTCCAACCAACAATTCAATAACTTTTTTGATCATGTTTATGAAATATTCATGTATTACTCTAACCTGATTACTCACTTGTTACAGCAGATGTCAATTTGTTAGCTAGGGCTTTTCGCCATTTTTAATTTCTCTGAAGCAAGTAAACCTACCCAAAGTAAATGTATACTACCTATTGTTTATTGTTATTTTATGACACGCACAGAGGGTAGACAAAGTAATGGAAACAATCTCTGTGTTGTATATGGGCCTTGGATACAAGTGGATTCCAAATGGTAGCCATACTATAGACATACTATAGCCATACTATATATATAGTACAGTACACACAGTATAGAGTAGGAGATCCTAAATACATAGATAGGGTCACAATCTATTTCGAAATGGTTACAATTTTATTTCTTAGTCATTATACATATTTTTTGTATATATAAAATTGTATAACAGGACCACTCACACCTTTCACCTTGACTGACACGCTGATATTGACTATTTCATTAAAAAATGTAAACATTCATATTTCAAACATCCATATCAAATGACCCAATCTAAGTATTGTTACAGGGCCTGTATTTTTTATACATGCTGGGATATCCAATATCTGCTGGAAAGTGAAAATAAGAGAATGAATAAATTGAATCATAATAGAAAAAAGAATCTGACTGTCCTGGCAAATTGAATGCATGTTTCAAATACAGACACTTTCATATGCACACACTGTTATTAAGTAAATGCTTTGCCTGAAAATGAAATGAATAATACTATAAAAAAAAAAACCTGTTCTCCTCTACTGAGTTATACATTGAGGATAAAAGCTGAAAATTATATGTGATATGTGTTTATGACAACTCACATGAGATGGCTGCTGGAGAAGCTGGATTTCAAAATTTGTAGTGTTAGGCCCTTTCTGAGTCTTCATTCACTCACACCAGCTTGTGCTGTACCTATGGTAAGTGAAAGAGAAAAAAAGAAATGCAAATGGTTAGCAAGATTAACATTGAATTTTTAATTCACCATTTTCATTCCTTCTTTTAATGTTGGCAACTATCGGCAATGCTTGAAATCTGAGTTGTCAGAGAATTTCAGTTGTCAGTTCACCATTGTCCTTTAATCGTTACTGCAGAAGCTATAGACCATTGTAACCATTGGGCCCATACAGCAACAACTGCCCTGTGTTTAAAAGAGCAGTTTCATTATGTTGTCAACCAAGCAAACCTTTCATCCCCCCTTGAATAGTTCTTATTGTATTTTATCTGTCTTTGAAATAGCAATTTATGTTTCTGATACACACAACCTGCTCAACACTATCAAAGCAAAAAATTTGCCTTGACTGAAACTTCTGGCAACCTCTCATGGGTTGAGCATTAAAGGCAGTACAGTCACACAATTAGGCAAAGAGCCAATGTCAGTGTGTGGTTCACATGATTTCAGAAAAACAAACAAAAAAGTAATTAAATGCACCTGACAACGTAAGGTCCTTTGAGTATTGACTTTTGAGCAAAGATTCAACCATAACCCCCAGAAACAGATCAGGGATATATATAGGGTGAGGCAAAAGCAGTAGATGGTTGTGGTGACAAGTTAAAAGTTTGGGCATACCACTTTAAGTGTAGTCAAGTGATTCATTAAAAGTGAGCATGTGTTTCATATCAGTGAGGCAGAATGAAGCATGCAAGAGCATGCATACACTTCTAATAAGATTTCAGAGACAGGAGATGCCTTGTTTTAAACAATTAAATTGACCTAAGTACTGTATTTTGATTTATATCAAGCCAGATAAAAGTCAACATTAGCAGAGGGACAGACTTGTGCAGGAAACGACTTAAGTGCAGTTTTTTCACTCAACAGAAAATCCAACGATTTAAATGTGTGTTTGGGACAAGATGTCTGCAGATCCATAGGATATCAATGCAGACCTGCTTATCATGTCACAAGATGGAAAACAGCAGACAAACGAAAGGTAAAGACAGAGCTTACAGGTTAATGTGGATGAGATATTTATTCATTTATTCAGTGACGCATAGCTCTTTTCATTGCCACTTACAGTGTTTTTCTCTTCTTTGTCTTTAAGCATTGGCTATAGGTCTTCAGTATTCTGCAAAAAGTTGCACAATAGGTGTCCCCATTTTTTAATGCTTTAAAATATCTATATGTACAAGGATTTCTTACCAGTCTCTTCACAATCAGTATCATTATAAACAATCTGGAGACATCAAATCTGTCTATTTATTATTTAATATATTTGATTGAAATTTTTTGACCATGATACTCAGAGGAACACAGCTTGAGAAGTATATGAAGAGGTTTGGCTACAGTGTAGTTACTGTTCCTCTGAGTAATTTAGTTTTGGTTCAAGATATGAGTTTTCTTCGACTAAGGTAAACACAAATATTGTAGAAAATGGTTAAACAATTCACAATTCAACAACAGATGGTAAATGACAACCAAAACAGTCTTACATGGTCAAGTCTTACATGGCACAGATTTCAGATCTGCACAACCAAACATTAAAATATGGAGTGAAATATCTGTCAGACCTGTGATTGTATTTATCATTATTATTCAGTTATTTCAATTTTTTATTTTTATTTACTTATTTCAGAAGCACAAAGTGACTTTTCCAAATTATGACTCAATGGATTGAAATATATAATCATTCGTGAAATCTAAATACAATTCTTGTAGGGGTTATTTTATTGAAACATTAAGCAATACATAGAACAACCCGCCAAACTCCGATTCAGAACGTTGACTGACAGTATGTATTATTTTCTGAACTCTGTGGCAATCTCAGCCGAAAGAGATAACATAGGCATAGAGAAAACAACAGGGTAAAGAAGCGGAGCACGCGTAGAAGTTAAACGGTAGTGCGTGCGGAGAAATGAGCTCCTTTTGCGCGGACGGAAAACAACCGACGAAGGCAAGCGCGCTGCTGACAGGCACAAATATTTAAGTGGTAGGAGGAGTTACTTTCTCAGTATCTCTTTTAGGGGCTATATATGTCCAAAGCCACAGTCGTGTTCCTCCCAAACAGAATTACTTATGCACATCTTCCTGCGTAACAGACAATCCAGGCAAGTGAGGGTGGATACCGTTGCAAGACACTGGCCTTCCCACTGCTCTGTCACTGCAGGATTTCTTGAATAGCCGCCCACAGAAACCCTTCACGACACAGCCCTGGGGTAAGTTTGCGATCCATAACGTTAATAGGACATACATGAATATGTCTGAATTGAAGATGTAACTATACATTTGTTTATTTCACAATGTACCGAATATTTCTAGGGTTTTTTTTTTCATTTAAACATTCAGTTGTGTGAGATGTGCTTTGCGCGTTTTATTTATTTGTTCGCACTATTGATATGAGACTGCCATGTCTAGTTTTTTTTTATTTCTGTGTTTTTCTCCGTCAACGTTTTACACATATTTTTCATTTGAAAATGAGATTTTTTGAGTATTTAATTGGTTACAGTGGAACAACTTGCTCACTAACATAAAAGTAACCCCAAAAAGCAACTTAAAATAGTCTCTAAAGGTAAAGAAAAATAACATATTGAACAGACCAAATTGGGTTAAGGTATGCTATCGACTAAGAAAAGAGGGCTATATAGTGCGTGGCCCGAATGTGGCTCAGTGCTGTGGTCCGAACTACTGGGCTGCGGGCTGCTGACCCTAGAACCGGACTGACGAAAATTGCTCCTGCGGCCGCAAGGTCTGCTGCTGTTTGTTTTTGCCTGAAAATTAACAACCTGTGCAGGCACGAGAAACTAGCTGAGATGAGTAAACGGAGTGATCAACAGCTGTAATAGATTATAACAAAAGTGCAGTGTAACAAAACATAAAAAGCCTCGGGGGCATGCTTGCGCACCTCTGCCAAAGAAATAAGCTCTGAGCCGTAACAGTGTTTTTCACGAGCCGTTGGTTGGGTGCTGTCCACAGAGCCGGTTCTGAAAACAGAGGCATGGGAATTTTGGGGAGATCGACCTCCCATCCTTTGCCTCCAGTTTGGAGCATGACGTCTGTCAAAGGGGAACGATTGGTCTTCGCATGGGTTTTAATGACCGAAATCATGTTTTTCATTCTCACATTGCTCGCTCCAAATATAATTACTCTACAGAAAACATAATATTGATTGATCGAAAAGTTTTTGAAAAAATGTATTTACATTAGAATATCGGAACACCAGCAAGCAAGAATATAAGTCCTGCGGATGAAAACGATGACAGGAGTGCGTGTTTACCTGAGCTCCTTGTTAACAAAATGACAAGTGATACCATTTAAGATCATGGGTGGGGCATGTTGCGAAAGGGATTCAACCCGTGTTGTTTCAGCAAGTACCATGTATTATAATGTATTATTAAGATGTATTAATAGAGTATGGGTGCAACTGCGTAAAGTATTTAAAAAGTGTCTTTGGATAGGAGCGTCAGCCAAATGAGTAAATCATGTAATTATTAAAAGGGCCAAAATACGACGGACGACAATTTGATTGGACAGATTACAAGACATAATTTCACTTCATATTGTAAAATATGCATCACCTTTTATAGAGTTTCACATCACGGTTGTGTCTAAAAGAAATGTATGCAGCTAATATAAATGATATCATCGTTCCAGTAAAATGATTGTTGTTTCGTGTTTGAATTGTAGGTGTGTGCGGGGGCGCATTTATATGATTATGTTTCATTAATCCACCATAGGGTTATGACCATGGCAAAATCTTCTTTTTTTTACTTAAAGGTAGGTGAACTAGTGAGGATTAAACCTGAAGGTTGGGGCTATATGCGAAGGGTTGACATCTCCAACAAAGAGGTCTACATCTTGATCCGATGAGCTCTTAACCTGAAGCCAATGAGTTAACAGAGCTTCCTACAGTGCTATGTACACATCTGCTGATCAACAAATTTGTTTGTGGACTCTGTATTTTGTTTTAAAAAATATGCAACAGGAATAGATTTGTGTTCCCAAAAAGCAATTTCAATGTCAAATATTCTGCAACAATTTCAAATATTTTGTCAGGTATTGAATACCTGCACAATTTCAATTACACTTCTTATCCAGACTGTGATGAATTATAAATGACTAAAGAAAATGGTCAAAGGACACTGTTCCAAACACAGTGCTCTCAAACAGAAGTGATCTAATCTTCAAACTAATTAAAAAAAAACTCTCTGACAGATCAACACCACTGTACAGAACAAAGAACGAATGCAAATTAACTGTCACATGAGAAAAGCTGAACCTGGGAATACCAGATAATACCATCCACAGATGAACATAATCAGTGCTAGTATTCATAAATAATGTTAATCTTTCCTTTAACGGTTAGCATACAGTCTGCTCAAAACCCTGCCAGGAATATGTTCTGCCCTGTTTCTTGGAGGGATTGTGACCTAGTGCTGCCATCTAATAGTGAATTAGATTTTATTCGACAATTAAGTGTTTTAAAGATATACTCTGAGCACACATTGTGAGGGAGTGAGTCAGGTTTGGCCGGACAGACGAACTGCATAAATTAGGCAGAGGAAGGTATGGGATGGCAACAGAATACAGAAACGTGGCCAACAAGTTCTTTGGAGATGAGAAATGAAAAAGGCAAGGCAAACAAGCGGAAAAATGCTAAATTATGCGCACTGAGAGGACAGAAACAAGGTGGCGTGATACGAGATGAGAATTATGAGAGCTGTGGTGAAGACTGGCTGTGGTTTTGAGGCATTCATCACATTTAGAAATGAAAAGATCATTCAGTGTCTGGACAGTGTGGATGATTCTCATGAGATCCTGACTGCATAGTTGTCAGTTTAATACATGATGTTCACAAATGTGCTGCACTGCCCCTTTCCATAAACTTGAATAACATGCAATATATAACGATACATAACCATATGTGATTCATCGCAGTGGAACTACATCATAGCCATACATTATTTTGGTTCTCTGTGCCGGTTCCCCTGTCAGTCAGTCAGAGTTGAGTAGTTAATACAGCTCTTGTCTTAATATTAAGGAATATCTCTTTTTGATACATCATGGCTTTTAGAGAGGGACACATCCTTCATTAAAAGTGTAAAATTAATAAAAAACAATTTATATTGTAGGAAATGCAATTAAGATTGGAAGGAAACCATCATACACTGCATTACTCCAGATGGCTCCTTTTAAGATTACACTCTCATGGTATATTTTTATATAAGGAGTCAACATGATGATTGACAAAAGATGATAAACGTACCTTAATGTTTTCCTTTGTGATAACCATTTAACTGTCATACTGATTTTGAAGTATTGCCTCCCATGGCGCTGGCAGTATATTTTTCTGTCACCGTTAAGTAACTGGTAATGAGAATTCTAACATGCTAAAAACCTGGTAATATAACATCAATGATATTGCTAAATCTTTGCTATGGTAGTGCGTGCCTTGAACAGATGTTGAATCACCAAGGCAATCTAGTAAGAAGCTGAAGGTTAATTGGCAGAAGTCTCCTCTTTTACTTATTGTCATTGGTCATTGGTGTTTGATTTAGCCTTTACTCCCTTGTTGGGTGGGTTATCAGCTGGCACATGGTTTTTCTCTTGCTTTGTCTCATTTTCACACTCACAAGATGATGACCTTCAGCCATATGCAGTCTCTCTTTTTATCAGAAACAAGAATATATTCTCTTTATTGGGATGGCTGGTCCTGTGAAAATGAAACAAGCTCATTTGGTATTCCTATAAAGCTAACAATAGTCAATTTCAAAGAATAGATTGAATTTCATGTGCTTTTTATTAATCTTTTCTTAAACATTCCTAAGATGTTTGTTTCCATTGTTCTGCTTTTGGGGACTGTATCTGTTCTCATGAATCACTTCTGAACACTGATGCATGTTCTTGGCCAACTGAGATGGCCACCATTATAAACCTTGCAAGGCATCCATCATTGCCGGGTTTCCACTATTTCCTTAGCTCAAAGAAGCTGGCTAACAAAAATACATCTGATACCAAGAGCCAATAAATATTTTCAGCTTTCAAAAAGTGGTGTGAAATGATTACAAAATTGAATTGAGTTAATCACAATAAAAGGCTGTGATTAATCATGATTAATCACAAGTTTAAAATACTAGTATCTATTTGTATTTTTTGGGGAGATAAAACATTGCTGTCATTTAGCTGATGCATTTATCCAAAGAGACTTACAGTTGATTAGACTGCAGACTTAATTAGCAGACAACCACATAAAGAACAGTTACAAAGTAACGTCCGCTACAAAGTGAATGTAAACTGCTTACCTGTAAATTGCTTAGCGATTGCATTGGTTAGCTTAGTTAGTGTCGCTTTGTTGACAGACTTGCCCTGACTGCACTCGGCCAGTGTAGTTTGACGAACACGGCTTGATCCTGTCTCAGTGCTAGCATCTTTGCCAACATCAGCAAAGATGTGCTTTGCCCGAAGATGGTACTTCAGACTGGTTCTACTTTGGTTTTATGTAAACTTCCATCTGGAAGTTTTTTTAAAATGAAATTTGTTGTATATATACATACACAAAATACAAGGGTAAGTCAACAAGTATTGCTGCTAGGGTTCCAGTTCATACATGCACAGGTTTCTTCCACAAAAAACGTGTTTAAACATGTCTCTGAGATCAGAGGATGGCTGCAAAGAAGTTCTCTCATTAATACACTTGTCTTAGTCTTGTTAGGGTGCCTTCAAAAACAGGATATTTTTTCTGGTAAAAAAAACAGTTTTGAGGTCAAGGCTAACATCAAATTTACAAAAAAAACCTCAAGTGGATCTTCCCAAAACCATCTGGGGGGGGTATTATGAAGAATATTAAGAAAATTGAAAATTGCATCGGTGAGAAAAAGGCCAGGAAAAGCCATTACGACAATGAACCTGTTCATTCTTTGAGAGTAGCAAGAGCTGTCCCAGGAGAATTTTGTTCGGAAATCTTACCCCATCCACCTTACATGCCTGATCTTGCCCCTTCGAACATTTAAAAGGAACACGATTTGAGTCACTTGATGATGCCAAAACTGCCATTTTGACATGGTGTAAATTGAAGAGCAATAGAGAGAATAGCAGTACTTTTTCACTTACCCTTTTCTCTGTGTGTGTGTGTGTGTGAGTGTGTGTATAAATTAACTATTGTACATACGTGCTGTAGATGTATTTATGCAAGATATGTGAATGGAATGTAATTTTTGACATTTCACAGTCACTGCCGATCTGTAAATGATCATGTGGGCTTATAGAAATATTTACATTAATGTTGGGTATGTTCATGTTTCCACATGTGGCTCAAAAACCTATTTGCGATTTTGCAAAGGCATCTTGAGCTTTCCAGTACATCTGAGGGTCACATTGAGAGGCTACCATGGGATACAGAGGGATGATAAGGTCTACCCCTCAGCAGAGTTAAAAACAGTGAAGGTCCTTTAAATTCTTAGGCAGCATTATTTGCAGATTTCTGTTTGGGAAATGAGCATGAGTAGTGGTGCAGGAGAGATTTTTGAAGTGGGAGGGACCAAACTGTGAGTAAAAGGTGTCAACTTTTAAGCTTATACAATTTATATTTTTTTCCTCAAAAGTGGGGGGACGGATCGGGGTCCCTATGAAGCTGGGGGTGGGGGCGTATCACCCCCCCATACCCCCTGCCATCTGCGCCCCTGAGGATGAGCTTTTGGATTGGTGTAGAAGCATAAACTGTATGATCAGGCCTACCCTTGAACTAACATAACAATGGCAGATGTACTTAAAATGGTGCATGTTGTGACACTAGGAAAATACAGTCATAGAAATAATGGAGCCAACCCAACCTGAATGTAATTCACTGCTAGACACTCTAGGTGGCAATATATTTTTTAATAAAGTGATGACAATTACCAATAAATATTAATGTCAAGGATCAAGTTAATGTTAACACTATGGGGAGAAGGAGGGTCTAAGGTGCCTCTCTTGGGGCAGGCCTTAGGTAGGCTGGGGAAGGCCTTAGATAAGAAAAGGAATAAAAATGGATGCAGGATGATGAACCCTTCAGAGTGAATGATGGATTGCCTAGGTGACCTTTTGATGTTCTGCGCAGACCAGCCCGGCTTATTGTGTAATGCTTCCAGGTAGTATACAATAAACCATTTTGCATCAGACTTGGTGGATTTTGTTTTATTTTTGCAAAAGAAGTTTGGGAATACCTAAGGAGCATTAAAGTGTGGTGAGGGCCCCCAGCTAGTTGGCCCAGGCTGGAGCGGTCTTTCTTCCACATTGGAATGTCATTTTAAACATGCTATTGATATACTGATGTTTTATTGATGATGTTCCATTGTAACAGTGTCTGTAATTAATTCATAATTAGCTCCCATTCATTTAAAATCACTTCTGGTGAGCCAGCGTTGTGCACCCTCTTGCAACCCAGTGATTGTTGGGTTGAATGGTGTCGTTTTTTATATATTATGACTGGTTCAAGTCTTGCAACCTACCTGCCTGAACTGTAGTAGAAAATACATTTTTATAGTGCTTTTTAAACTTTTTATCACTTGTTTGAAAAGAAGTGTGATCAAGTAAGATGGTGATAACCGCACCAGTTTTTCAATCTTGTAAATTCACGTATATTTTATGTTTGGGAAATTACATAAACAGTCTGTTTCTCAGCAGCAGCTAGTCTTATTGCTGAACACATTACAAGACAGTTTTGGTATTGGGAAATCTAATTATGTATACGAATTAAAAAGATAAGGCTAAACTTATTACTGTTCCACGAAGAAGCTGTTGTTAGCCTCTGATACACACACACACAGCATGTAGCAGTAGTACAGTTAAAGTGCCCGGAGAGCTTTATTAATTGTGGCAGTCCCTCATTTTCATGCAGCACAGTATGCGTCTCAACTAAATATTGCTCTGGTGCAAATTAACTCTTGAGGTCAGAGCCGCCAAGCTGCCAAGTGCAATTTTATTACAAAAACAAAAAAACATGAAACAGCCAACAAAACATGCGGATCGTATAAACACAAAAGGAAACGGGGGCGGCCAACCAGAGAAGGGTCAGCCAGTCCCGGAGACTAAAGCTGATCATTCATAAGATCTAGCCTGTCCTCCTGAGCCAAACCAAAAAGAAAAGGAGTCTTCCAGGGAGCTTGCTTACCTGCTCTGGTCTAGGCTTACTAAAATAAAAAGGTACGGGCAAAAAGAAAAGAAACGTCTCTTGTTCCCACTATCTGCATTCAAACTTCAATGAAAACAAAACCGATAAACCAAGCACATAAAAAAGGCAGCCTGGCTGTCAGCGGGTGTCAAGTGGTGGATAATCGAGGACAGCCAGCATTCACCATTTCCATCTCCAGGGTTTTTAAAGGCCAGGAACTGGAAGGGCGAATGGTGACCAATCAGTCCTGAGTAAAAACAAAACAGAACGCATCAACAATCCTCCACACGTAGCAAATATGTGTGTTGGAAATATTATTGAAAAGAAGGGGGAGATAAAAAGAGAGAGAGAGAGAGACAGGGAGAGAAAGTGAGATTGAGAGAGAGAGCTTCATTCTCAGGATGATCACAGTCACCTTGAGTTGAAGGCGACCAGCTAAAATTAAAATTGATACCTGAATTGTTTCAACAATGTACCCCACTCCGCTTATCTCAATTTGTTTAAGAATCCACGGGAGCTTTCATTCTTTTCTAAAGCAGTGTGTGCTGCTGGTCCCAAAGCCTTATCTGTGAATCAGGATTCCCTTCCAAATCTGATTAATAGTGCACTGTGTAAACGTGTATTCAGCCTCCTATGGGATACTATACCAAAATTTTGACTTCGGTACCAATACCAGCTTTGGTACCTTGGTATGGATACCAAATCAATACCTTAGGCTGTGTTCACACGTACCATTTTTTTCCCCAACTGTCACCAACTATTTTACATGGAATGTTATGAGAAGCACCTGCTTTTTAAAAAGCACTGCTGCCGGCTGCTTTTTGGCAGAACAGAAGTGCTTTTGAAGTTGAAAAAAGTGTGCGGCGGCACAAAAGAAGCTCCATGATTATCCCTGGGGGGAAAAAAGGATGAACACTGACCAGCAGCCAGTCTTTGGAGTCCTCCGCCCTGAGAGAGCGTGTGTTGGGGAATAGGACTGCCCAGCAGTGAAGGGAGGTGGCTGCAGACTAACAGCGTGCATGAATCTTCAGCTCGGGGTTGAAAGGACTGATCGGCTGTCGTTTCTTTGCCTTCCCAACGCAGTCCCAAAGAGCTGCCAGTCTTGTGGGAAGAAGAGGACATGGGTCACCACTAGGAGTTGCTGTGGGGCCCATTGTTGGGCTGATCAGGTCCCCCATCCCTTTTTGGTTTTTTGGTTTATTTTTGGGTGTAAGCAAGGACTGGCAGAGTGGCGTGGGCCAAGTTACACTCCAATCTTATTTTGGGTTGTTTGCATGGTGTGAGTGTGTGCGTGAGTGCGCGTGTGTTCCCCACCAGCCAGTACTCCCCTTTTTCCTGGTTTTGGCCCACAGGGGGCCAGTCACAATTTAGTGTGTGGTAGAGCACTGTGAGTGTGTGTGCTGTGGGTGGAGCACCTTGTGGGGGGAATTGATTACCTGTGGGCTGGGTCCAGGCGGTGGGAGGACTGGGAAGTTGAAAGTGGGTGGGGGAGGAAAACCTGTAAGGGCAGGGGTGGAATGGTCAGCATCTCTCTGTATTTTATGAATTTGTTTGTTTCTGTTAAAATTTATTTTAATAAAGCTGTGTACCTTTTACCTACCTTGTCCTTGTGTACTTGTGGTGGATGGATCCCAAAGGGTAGTGAACCTGGTCTGGTAGAGGGTCTGGACTTTGTCCACTCCTGACACCTGAAACTTGCAGATCGCCTTCCAAAAGTGGGAGGAACTAGGGACCCCTGTCTGACACAATATCAACTGACAAGCCGTGCAGTTTAAAATCATGAGTAACAAGAAGCTCAGCAGTCTCTTTAGCAGAAGGTAACTTGGGGAGAGCTATGAGGTGCATAGAGAAACAGTCCACAACCGTGAGGATGATGGTGTTACCATCAGATGTGGGCAAACAAGTGACAAAGTCCAACGCAATGTGCGACCGAGGTTTCTGAGGAACAGGCAGAGAGCACAGAAGGTTGAGTGGAGGGCTTGTTGTTAGCACAGGCGAAGCAGGTGGAGATGAACCTGTGGGTGCCTCCTCCATAGCACGCCACCAGAAGCAATGTGTAACTCAGAGAAATTCAAAAAGTATTGCAATCATCTCCAGCCTCCCCACCATGGTGAAGTTGGTTTGATATTCAATATTCACTCGATATTCAAACTTAAATTGTCAATATCTTTGTAACAGACAGAGAAGAGTTTTTTTATCCAATGTGAATTTTTACACAGTATGTGGTTTGCATACAGCACCAATGCAGACTTCATTAACAGAAGAGTGAGATGAATATGTTTCATAACCAAACACAGCCCTGAAGAGATAAATGAAATAAAAAAGTAACAAGTCAGTCAATGTCATTTTAGAAGATACAAGATGTGAATGTCTTCACAGTTGCTGGTTTCCCTGTGTATGATATGGGTGAAGATATTTACAGGGGGTCCTCGACTTACGAACGAGTTCCATTCGTACGACTTGTCGTAAGCCAATTTTCGACGTAAGTCGGAATTTATACCTAAATTATACCTAAGTTAACACCTTAAGTCACTCAGACTGTGCACACAACAAATGAAGGACATATAAATACAGTAATTAAATGAAACAGTAATAAAAAAAGAGAGAACAATTTCTTATCTTTATTTCTGTGGTCATATTCACGAACCAAACCGCTTAGGACGAAACTAGGTTTTTTAAATAATTTATGGGAGTGCGTCATAACCACGAAACGTCGTAACTCGGGACCGTCGTAACCCAAGGACCCCCTGTATTTAGTTTATACTTACAATGACTGGGTGCGTCGGTATGGACAATCAAAATGAAAAATTAAGAGTTAAGTTTAGGACACAAACACCATTACAATTTTTGACTGGCAGTACTTTTCCATCAAAGTGAATTCTGCATTAAATGCATAAAACTAATACAGAGTATTCCATTAATTCAATCACTTGTCTAAAGCAGAGTTTCAAAATAAAGGCCCCTTTAAAAATTATTTCCAAATTCATGGGTTATACTGTCATGCATTTGTTATCTTGTAACCAACTGGAAGTTCTTATTGGGCACTTATAAATTTTAACATAAGCCAGGTCAGAATATGAATAAGTATTTTCCGTGTAACTATTTCAGCAGAAAAAACGCTGAGCAGAATTCCCCCCTATATGATTTTTTAATTGAGCCTGTCATTTCAAGCCTCATAAATATAGGTAAATGTGCATTTTTGGGTTACACTTGAACTTAAATGTTGAAAAAAAGTGATTTTTTTGGTTAAATGTGGGGTAATGTAAGATAAAATAATGTAAAATGTATTATTTTCCATTTTCATCTTTTCATCCCAAAATGGCCATGTCAATCAAAAGAACGTTATTTGTTAAAACTTTGCTTTTAGGACATTTTTAATGGCACAAGGCTGAAAGAGATTTCCTTGTAGTCACTAGATCTGAAACCGGAAGGTCTCATGTTGAAATACCAGCATTCACCTTGAGTCACTTTTTTTCACAAGTTTTCCTGATAAAGGGCATTTGCTAAATATAGACTTCCATTTACCAAGAGACACATCCAAGGAAGAGCCAGATGAGTCAATGTCCATATTGTGTGTGCGTGTGTGTGTGTGTGTGTGTGTGTGTGTGTGTGTGTGTGTGTGTGTGTGTGTGTGTGTGTGTGTGTGTGTGTGTGCATATATAATAAGATATGTATATATTTTTCCTGATGACTTTCTAAAATGTCTGTCTTGGACATTATGTACTTGGTAGCTTGAATCCATTCATGGGCCTATTTGGACAAGTCTGTATTTGTTGGAAATGATATGGAGACTGAAGGGTTTGGCCCACAGCTTGTTTTCTCTAGCATTCAGAAACTATATACAGTCAGGTATACATCTGCTTGCAGCGAGCTTAGACATGGAGTTCTCAGTATCAAGTTGTTGCTTATTAACTTAACAAAAAGACGGATTGTGGCGGGAGGGATGTGCATTAATGTGTTTAAATAAATATTGTAAATTCCTCTCAAAGTGGACATGGTTTTCAATATGAGAGCAGCAGTGGAAGTTTCATTTGAAAGAAACCATATATGGCAAGAAAGCCTCAGAAATAAACTGAAAAATTGGGCAAATACACATATCCCTTCTATACTGGCCACCCTCATTTTCAAAGAACTTCTAACAGAGAGGAAGCTTAGCATTCTTTTTGCCTGCAAAACCCAATAGAGGAGTCTATATAGCACAGGCTATTCACTGTTGCTTACTCATCTACCATTCAGAGCCAATTAGAAATTATTTTTCAAAGGAAATAAATGTTGAAATGCATGAACCTGTCCTTATTTTGTGGAGGACTGTCTCACTCAAGATGATAAGATGATGACTCAGCTAAGACTTCAGTGCTTCAGTGCCACAGGTGATGCAATCAAATTGATTTAAGATTACTTGAATGCACCAAACTGTAGGATTTGAACAGCACATGGATGCAACATGCCAGAGAACACCTTTAGATTCAAAGGTTTTTAAATCTCTAGCACATTTTGATTAGATGCAAGTCAAATAATTTCCCATAGAGGCAAAGAAAACTGGACAGCTGGCAATAATAATAATAATACATAATACATAATGAAAAATGATGACTTTATATGAACGTATATATCAATTAATGTTAGTATTAATCTGGTATAAATGTTATTTATATTTTTTTATCTTTTATTTCTTCAAAGCCATCTTAAAAACCTTTATCCATCTTTAACCATGTTTAGCTATCTTCTTCAAACTTTAACCTTGTGCTTTTATTCACAGGGAAGAACACTACTTCCTAAGATGTGTGTTGCATCAGAACAGTGATTGAAAAGGTCGCTCAAGTTGAAACCACTGAGATCAGTCAAGATGAACATTTCTGGGATAGCAGGAACACTGGAGCCTCTCTTCAGCAACTACACCACGGCGTTCTACAACTCTACTGTTGCCCCCACAAAGACCAAGCCAGCAGCCTGTGAGCAGCTCAACATTGCCACTGAGGTCTTCCTCACCCTGGGAATCATCAGCCTCCTGGAGAACATACTGGTCATTTGTGCCATTGTCAAAAACAAGAACCTGCACTCGCCAATGTATTTCTTTGTGTGCAGCTTGGCAGTGGCCGACATGTTAGTGAGTGTCTCCAATGCTTGGGAGACCATTGTTATCTACATGCTGAACAACCGGAGGCTGGTGGTGGATGACCACTTCATCCGGCAGATGGACAATGTCTTCGACTCCATGATCTGCATCTCGGTGGTGGCCTCAATGTGCAGTCTGCTGGCCATCGCTGTCGACCGCTACGTCACGATCTTCTATGCACTGCGCTACCACAACATCATGACGGTCCGGAGGGCAGCCTTCATCATCGGTGGCATCTGGACCTTCTGCACAGGCTGTGGCATTGTCTTCATCATATACTCAGACACAACGCCCGTCATAATCTGCCTGGTGTCCATGTTCTTCGCCATGCTTGTGCTTATGGCGTCACTCTATAGTCACATGTTCATGCTGGCGCGATCGCACGTCAAGCGCATCGCCGCCCTCCCTGGCTACAACTCCATCCACCAGCGGGCCAGCATGAAGGGAGCCATCACCCTCACCATCCTCCTGGGAATCTTCATCGTCTGCTGGGCTCCCTTCTTCCTCCACCTCATCCTCATGATCACCTGCCCCCGCAACCTCTACTGTGTCTGCTTCATGTCCCACTTCAACATGTACCTCATCCTCATCATGTGCAACTCCGTCATCGACCCACTGATCTACGCTTTCCGTAGCCAGGAGATGAGGAAGACCTTCAAGGAGATCATCTGCTGCTACAGTCTACGCAACGTGTGCGGGATCTCACGGAAGTACTAGGGCACCTAAAGGAGATGAGAGAAAATCCATTAGTATGGACGGACACATGTGCCATAATGTTTACATCACAAGTGTTTGACTACGCCCCAGCTGATTATTTCAAAGTGGCAGTTCGAAAAGCTTTGCATTCATCTTGGATAATTGTGATCCATAGTGATCTGTTTTTAGCATCTGGAAAAGGCTGAAGAGACTTCATTATATATGCGTTTCCATTCGTTTCAGATTGGCAATGTAATTACCCTTCGGGCTGTGCTTTGGTGCATCATTTGTATTCTATAAATAAAAAATAAATATTGATTTCAGTTCATTTCAGTTTTTCACATTTAATGTGTATTGTTTCTTGTTTTCTGTTTCTGATGTCTTTCTGTTGCTCCAAAAGTGTTGCGAGTTCATGTGTGAAAAATGTGAAAGATTAACTATGGGCTTATGTTCAGTCAGAGAATACTGTGAACATATAATGTATTTTAAAATCAAATACTGCTGGGTTTAATCATGTCACAAATTCATATTGTACTGTAATTTTATTGATGTTTTTAATCATTATGATACATGAATGTGAAATGCTGAGTATCCATCCAAGTAATTCCATGACAATACTGGGCAGAATTAATATTTTATATTGAAAGACTTGATAGAGTTACTAATTTACCTGGAACTCAGTGTAGATCATTTTCATTGACTCAAGACCTCACAGACCTAACCAGGAAGTTACATTCCCTCTTAGGAAATATAAAAACTCACAGATATTCCTTTTCTTATAATATGTGCTATACACAATGGAAATATGTTCAAAATCCAGTTTGCACTGTAATATAGAAACTTTCAGGAGAGTTTTTGTTCTGCTTACCAACCAACCAAAACAAATTTAACCACATTTTTTTTTATCTCATTCAACAGAAAAAATAGGTTGAAGTCCAAGCTGACAGATGTATGATCAAGCGTAATGCATGAGAAACAATGCATTTACCAGTGACGTTGGACATAAGTTGGGATATATTTTTGGTGTTACATGTTGTTTGATTCATAAAAATGCAGGTTGACGGGATCCATGCAGGATCCATGCTATCAAATGTGTCAACGTGACCTGCATTCAGGTGTGGCAGTATTATGGTATTGCAGCTTAGAACTTGGGAAACTGATAGCATGGTACTATGATTCTATGTTCAGAATGTGATGAGTAAAACCACTGGGTGAAAATGGTCATATATAGAGTTATCTTGACTTGGCGTGTTGTTGATAGGCTAAAATAGCACCATTACCAGATATTTATTCAATCCAGATTGAACTGCCAGACATTTGTTGTCCATGGATTCCTTTGGACATCAAAGGCACCATTGAGAAGTCTGTATGACACAGAAGATAGCCCAGCTATTATCAAAGGTCAGACTTCATGTACTAAGAAACATTCTCCTTTCAGACTACCTATATAAAAAGTGAAAGACATGTATGTCCATTAAGTCCATGTTTACATTATCTAACAAACTATCCCCTGCTCGCACACAACAAAGAGAGAAATCTCTGTATGTTAGACATTTTTTCCCAGTGAAGTCTTAATATCTTACCAATATGCATGTTTGTAAATCAAGTTTTAAGTGTATGAAAAAGAATCCTTTCAATAAAATACCTCATGAAAAATGCATTACCAAGGTTTAAATTATACACACGTAAATGGTACTCATGCATTGATCTCTCTCTCTCTCTCTCTCTGTATATATATACCCCTATCACATACACTCTGAATAATAATTGTGTGCTCAAACATATGGGGAAATGAAACTTATCAGTTGAGCTTGAGTTCAGGGACTGAGATGGGTTTTGAAAAAAAAAAAAATTGATTCTGTTATTCAGGTGTGTTTGGGGTTGTGCTGTATGGCCCACCTCCACAGCCAAATCTCCTGGCAGAGAAAAGATTGTGCTGTACTGTATGTCAGATACAGTGTAAGGATGGCATAAGGTGACTCAGACCTTACTGTTTCCAGATCATTTTCAGTGATCCTCTATTCCTTTTATGTATTTATATGCTCTCACAATTTGCAAAAGGTTAATTTTATCTTCAAGTTTGGTGAGTTCAGTGATCATAAAAACATCTCACCAACATGTTCCTGTAGAGAAAAATCAAACCTGTCACTTACTCAGTTGTAAGTACAGTTTTTTTTTTAGCCCTAGCCATTGTCTGTTCTCATTAACCTTATTTATTTGGGTGGTAATGAGTAAGTTAGGAATTCATCCACTACTTTCAACAAAATGAGGGCACACTGATTAAGTGAGATGACAGCAGAGCTCATTTGACAGGCTGTGCCAAGGGAACTGGAGACGTGAGAGTTCGAGTCCAGGATTGTGATGGCACTGGACAGAGGCATTTTATCATATTGCATACTCCCAGATGTATTCTGGGGGAATACTATTTTCCAGGGTAACATTTACTGAAGTACAATCAAGTTTCAAGTGACAATTCATTAAACTTTATCATCAACTTAAGGCAATCAGTATTTCCTAGCCTTCGTTTTTATTTTGAATCTGTGACGATCGACAACAGCGGTTCCAAAACTTTTAAGTCATGTAGCCCCGGAGACACCCTACATCCTACTACTGAGTACCCTCTATGCCACGGACAGCTCACTATGTTTTTTGTTTGTAATTCTGCTGCATAAACAAAAACAAGTGTAGTTTTCATCAGCAGATGGTAAACGTGGTCGGTGTGTGTCTCCTCGTTTTGTTGAGGAGAAGGAGAAGAAGACAAGCAGTAACATCTTCTAGGTAGCAGCTAGCTTTTAGCTCGTGGGTAGGTAGCTTTTAGCTATCCAATAGCTAGCCAGATAGTGAATGGTAGCTGCCAACAGCCTATTTTTACACATTTGTATGATTTTACAGTTTGTCTTGAACTACAAGATCCCATTAAGGATCACCTTAAAAGCTGCTTGCGCTTTTTATGTGTGTTACGATGCTATAACGGTACCCTATTAACATGGATTATATAAAGTGGTGGGGACATGTCCCCAATGTAAATGACGCATATGTCCATCACAATACATCTAATCATTGTCAGAGGCAAATATAACGAAAAGAGCTACTTAAATGTAGCCGATTCAAGGTTTCAAGGTCGTGGCTTTTGAATGGCAGCACCACTCGCTCAAGATGTTTTCCCATGCACCTCAATCGCCAAAATAATTTTCATTTAAAAATTAAACGAGTGTTAATCAGATTGTCGTATTTTTAACATAATTAAGGGATTGTGTAGGCGGGATTATGTTCAGGCAACATTCACGAAATACATTACAGAAATATTTAACGACTCAGCGTAATTCCCACACTGTTGGTTATTTTGTAGCCTAATTGATATTCTATGAACAGTATCCCTTATATTTTAGACTTTGGTTATAGTTGTCGGGAAGTGAGGATTTAACAAAAATGACGATTGTCTGATTCCAGAGTGTTGTAATAATTTAAGCCCTCTTTGACGTCCGGCACTCTGAATACCAAATACTAACCACTAAAGCTCCTCACCTGACCAACAGGTAATAAGTTAAAATGAGTTTAATTAAATAATGACTATTCAATTACATTAACTATTAATTAAATAACCAAGTTAATTTGTAGGAATGAGCAGTCTTGTGGATCAACACTTGCATGTATTTGATGATTACAACTCTAAACAAAGACAAACAAGAATATTCAGGATCACAGATGAATGAGATGAAGGACAACCAGCCAATGCTTGTTCAACTTGAGGAGTACGAAAGAGCTAATCCCAACTGCTGCCAAACCAAAAAACAAGGTAGGTCCTAAATGTGCTCCTCGCATATCTAATTTTATGGTGGGGGAGCGGCTGAAGTTTTATCCTAGACTTAATCTTATATTGAAGTTTTAACAACTGGAAAACGCAAGACATCCCTCCAGTATTAACATTCCTGTGATCAGTTCTTTACAAGCAGTGCAATGACACCAAACATGAACATATGCGAGTTTAGGGAGGAGAGCTCACAGGAAGGAACAGGTCGTTCTGCACATGAATAGCTTCGCGGATATATTGAGACTCTCCTGTTGTCATGTGACTTTATTAATATGAAGAAGGTGAATATTATTGGGGTACAGAAGAGGAAAGTGACCCTAAAGTACACAAACACGACCACACACACACAGATACGTACAGACAGATGCTCCAAAACAGGAAGGAGCCAGAGGGAGAGAGAGAGGTCATGGCCCATTGTGATTGATCATGTTTGTGAAAGGATTCTACGTTTGGCATCTTAAAGCTTACCAAGAACAAAGAGGGTCATACCAAGCTCAGTTCCACTTTTAACGGGTAACCCCAAATGTAGATGCATATTGGCTATCATTAGTGGTTTTTCTTACTTTCTGAATAAAGGTCTACTCCTTGCCATGCTTGAAAAGCCTGTTGCTCTATTGATCACTGGGTTGGAGGTGTTTATGAGTAAGGGGGACTCATAAACTCATCATTTGTCCCTCCCTGGCTGTGTCTGGATGCACGTTACGGGACCATAAAAGAGGAAAGCAGGGCAAATAACCATAAAATGCATGTTGCTCTCCCGACATCAGTATGATTAAGATGGTGTTTTAGATTTTGTTCATAATATGCTCATTTTTCAGTATTGTTCCAGTTCTTTCCTGATATCCTGTATTTAGGATCTGCTAGCTTCCCTCTCAACGCCATTGAATGAAATGGGTCACTGAAATACGAAGTCAGAAATACACTGCAAAAAAAACATCTTGAAAATACACAATAGATCTTATTTTTTCTTTTTTTGAGATAATTTGATTCACCTAGCATTGTGTATAAGAACATTCAGCTGGCTTTCAGAAAAAAATTTGTCTTGCTTTGAGGTAAAATTGATTGAGCTCAATTTAAGCTCAACTATCCAACAATAGATGGAGACAATTATACTGTAAAGTAAGACATATGTTTTAACAAAGCTAGCTGAATTTCTCAAAATTCACCTCAGCTACAGAAAAAAAACTCATGAGTCAGTTATGAATCTGTCACAAGAAATCAAAACAATGTTAATATGGTCAAAATGGTGGTCACTGCCTTAGTTATCAAAAAAATCATTAGCCAATAATGAATCTCATAGGATATCATGACAATGTTAAGTTAGTGGACACAGTGATCACTTTAGTAATTGAAAATGTTGCCATGAATGTGTTAGGAATGTGTCATTGAGTATTATAAGACTGTTAAGATAGGTAAAAGAGTGGCCGCTTTAAACACACACATACAACATTTGTCATGTTAATGACATGGTTATGTCAGTCTTATGACAGCAGATTTAAGTTAAGTGTTAACAAATGATTTTCTCACTCCCTTAGTAGTTATTAAGACATATTATACCACGGCTGTGTTAAGTGCTCATGTCTGATTGGCTGATATTTTAGAATGGAATATTTCCTGATTTTGGTGGAAATAATCTTCATTTCTGCTGTTCTCTGCTTATACTCCTTTCTGTAGCTGAGAAGCCCTTTTCAGATTTAACATAATAATAGTTTTTCTTCTCTCTTGAATTAATCCTGTCTTAATTCTTATTTCACACATGCCTGAAAGCTGAATGTCCTCTGCCAGGTTTCCATGGCTTCTGGATTATATGGACTGTGTGCTGTTAGTTGTATGATGCTTAATATTTTGATTCAGGGGAAACAGCATGGTAAGTACATTTAAATGGGAAGATGCACCGCACAGAGTATTGCTCTCACCCTTTGCACAATATTTAATCCTTATTGTTTGCCTCATTGAACAGTAAATTACACAGGAGGCAATTATTAAAAGGTCAGGCAATGAAATGATTCCAAAGAAACACAGAGGGTGGCTGCATGGCAACACAACAAGCACAAATACCTGTTCTGGGACAACATCTACATTTGAACAACAGAGACGATTCACCCTCTGGAGTGGTTTACCAAACACTAAACTTGCAATATTTAACAATGAATATGACTAAAACCTTTTCCACTGTAAGTTAGGGATTATCCAAAGTTGTAAAATTGTCTTTTTTAGCTGCAGTTAAAGCACTGAATACATTTCTAAAACCAATCGCCTCAGTAATTATGCTTACATATGTTTAAGAATTAAGATGGTGTTTCCATACATTTATTTTGGCTCATTGCAGGTTTGGCTTGCTGCCATGTTCTTTTTCTTTTGAATTATTCATTATCTAACAAACAATTTAGTTTCTCTAACCAGGTTTCCCTCCTTTCACAAGGAAGCCTCCAGTGATTCACTTGTCAATCTATATTTTAATCAATTAACAACGGGGTCTGTTTCTATGGTACCAATTTCCTTAAAGCCTCATAAGATAATTGAAAAGCTAGTTTTTTTCCTGACTAATTAAAAAATATAGGAAACACAAAACTACTTCTGACACTAACAATGTGTTTGTTTTGTTCCGCCTCCCTGCTCTGGGCTCCAGCTTGGAGCAGTACCTCAAGCACCTCAATCTGACCTCCATTTCAGTTGTCGTGCCTATTCTTCCCTCCTTCACGTTCATGCCCAGAAGCTGACAGGCTCCCTGTCTGAGCTGGATTCTGTTCAAGGATTCTCCCTGTGAGGGAGGCTTTTCTTGCCTTTTGTTGCCTTAAGCTTGCTTAGAGGGGGTCTCAGGCCTGGGGTCCATATATGGCTGCCTCATGAAAATTATAATTGTAAAAGGACTACACAAATAAAATTGAAATTATTTCAAGTTAGCAATGTGGCTCAAATGAAGTGTTAATTGACAGGTTGTTAGCATTGAGTGGTTGTGAATGTGGTTGGAATGGAAACCAGCATTTACAAGGTCCCCCAGCACCAAAAATCACTAGTCTAACCAATCTAACTATACAATCTGGCATTTTCCATACCTCAGGTCTATTCTGAACCAAGTCAAAAGGGATTATGTTGGCTATTGTTTCATCTGCAGATTTTTTCAAGGAATAATTCCATTTTGTCCAAAATTAAACATTCTTGTCCAGCAGAATACTGATACCCCAGCATCCAAGGTAAACTCAGCCTCCTCAATTAGCAGTGCCTGCAGCTGTGTCAGTTTTATGGTCCTCTGTGTGACTTCACGTTTCAGAGGCTGCACACTGCAGTAATTCTTGCCTTCCAAAGAATGACAGATGATGAAAAAAGCTAATTGGACATTCCAAATTTGGAATTGTTTTTAAAATGTAAATAACATGACTTGCTTTACCTTTGTTTGCAGACAGATCATATGCAATATGAGCACAGCATTCGGGGTTTGCAAAAAGATCCTTAATGCTGACTTGAAATTACAGCTTTGCCATTTTTGAAGGGCAAATTCAACATGTTTAACCATTCAAGACCACAGCGCAGACAGCCTTAATGGGGGCCTTCATGAAAGGTAGCATTGATTGAAGCCGTCTCACACTGTGCTACAGGCACAGTGTAGGAGCAAAATGCCTTCAACATCTCATAGTATGCATTAGTGGAATCTACACAAAGTGGTGTTACTAATTCCTGAAACAGTACCTCGCTTTGGTTGCCCATGGTGACATTTTTCTCCACTTTCAATGAGCAGCTAAGTGTTATTTCTTATGTTCCACTTTTGAGACCTTATTGCAACAAGGCAAAGATTTCACAACATTATCTATCTTAATTTGTCATGTCCAGGTTTCAAAAATTCCAAGATACCAATTAGGAAGAGGCCATTAATGACTTAATAGCACCCCATAATAACAGCATAGTGCATTTTGGACCTCATTCATATAGTGCTGAAAAGCTTTACAGTTTTGTTTCCTGTACTGTGTTCCTAATGTCATACCTCTGCCCAAGGATGTGAGAAACGTGTCTGGATTCATAATGGTGTGCTGCCATCCATTTGCATTATGTAAATAGTATTCCATGTAGTTTCTATATTGAACTACTGTTCCCAATATGTAAATACTACTCCCTCAGAATCTAATTATGCCACCTTTACATTGGATTGCTTTAATACCTCTGACATAACTCTAATAATCTCTAATATAGATCTTTATAAATCAAATACTTTCAAAAGTCAAAGTAAAGTAAACGTTTTTTGCCTTATTTATGTGCAGTACAAAACATAAGGTGTGGCATGTGATGACACATAAAATAAATAGTAATATAGGCATAAAGTCATTTTCTTGATTCTTATAATTGTGTACGATATACTCATGGATTAGGACATGGAAGGGGTGTGGAGTGACAATCAAGGAAGTACATATTTGTCTTATTAATAACATAATTATGTTATTTAAATAACAAACTGTTATACATTTCTGTATGAAAATTTACAAACATTTCCCCTCTGTCTTTCTACACATTTTACATTTTCAGGTCACCATTGTGGCGCCCACAGCAAAGAAACTGAATTGAAGTGTCAGAATTGGATTTTGGACTCAGATCAATGATGTTGCTGTGTGCCAAGCTATTATCTCCCAAAGTGATGGGCTTATTATGCAAAAGCAGCTTCCTGTGCTTGTGAGTGGTAAAATGCCTCTGCTCCACTGTGATTATATATAACATTGTTTTGAGCACTGAATGCCAAGAAAATTACTAGGATTTTGCCTGTTTTTTTTTTAATTCATCACTTTTTACCATTTTAAAAAAAAAAAAAAAAAATCATACTCTCCCTGACTGTGGTATTTGCCATTTTTGGTCATTCAGCAATGGTTGATACGTTTTAACCATTTAAAGAATGCATAACAAAATCTGAATGGAGTGGAGTGGAGTGGAGGTCTGTATCAATGTATTCATTATAAAACAGATATTGACTTTAAATGTATAAAATGTATAATTATCTATTGTATGTAATGTAATGTATTAATAATTATAATATTATGATCTTACTATTGGAGTTTGTTAAAACAAAGGTTCAGGAGAAGTATTTTCAGACAACCCCTTATTCAAATACTTCTGTTCATCCAATCTGGTTTTCACTGCAGGCATTAAATTGCCACATCACACACTCTGCTTCCACCAACTAGCTAAAATGTTGGCTGCCATTTGCAGTACTCGCTCCGCCATGGACATGCAGCTCTACCTCCTTACACATGATCTCCGACCTGTTAAGAATCGCTTTCTTGTAAAGGACCAAGTTCTTCAACTTTGCTTTTGCTCCCAAACAACTGGATTTTTAAGTGAACTATATTCGCCTAGTAAAACGATGATACGAGCTCCTTGGTTTTTATACACAACTAGTGCTGTGCAAAGATTTCTTTATTCCTAATTTTTCTTTGTCTGCATCTTGGAATCATTTACCTTATGGACATTATTTATGGACTGATCTCGACATTGCTAAGCCACTGGAGGCCTACCCACCGGATTTCATTTTGAACCAGTTCAAGCCTTCTGGTAACTTCCCTGAAGCGACCGCATTTCCCTCAGCTTAGTTTGTTTTTTTGGAATTTCCCTCTGATCTGCCCGTTTTCGTAGATGCTTCAACCACCTGCACCTCTACCAACATTATAATGCTCAGCCCAGCCCAGCCCAGCCCAGCCCAGCACAGCACTGACTCACGGCGGACCATGAGAGCTGGTTGGATTCCCCTGCCATCCATGTTATCTGGCCCCACCAGTCCTGATTCTACACCCTCCAATGCTGTCCACTGCAGATGCCCGGAGTCAGCAGGTTCTCTACTGAATCTCCACTGCTCTGCATCTCCACTGCCTTCCTCTGCCCTTTTTTTCTTTTTTTTTTTCATCGAACACACACGCATGCTCTTTCAAGTAAAACCTGCACCTACCTATCCACAATATTTGCTGGGCTGCTGCACTCCCCTTACAAACTGACAAAGCTCTGAGCTAGGTGAGTTAACAGAATCTACCTGTCGTAGTTTGTTTTTGGTCTTTGTTGTCAGTCTAGTTTAGCTGATCTGCCATTCTACTTGATGAACCACTGCTATTCTATTCAGCCATGATTGTCAGTTGGGTTTTACCTTATTTGTTATGCCATGCATTATGGTGTAAAGTTTCTGTCCCTGTCTACGAGACCCGTAAGGCATTCTGTACTAGAGCTGTTTAGCTACCTTGCAATTGCGCTATGCATTTATAATTTCTTGGTACTGCTTTTGAGAGACAGAGTTATCCCAGCTAACTATCCTGTCATGCTGCCTGTAGAACATCTGCAGCTCTATTCAGTTGTGATTGTTGTGCTGAGTTTTATTGATGCCCATTCCTCAGTGCTGCTCATGTAGTCTGTAGCTGAATCACTACTGATGCCATCGCAGGTTTGACCGGTATTACTCTGATATGCCACAGACTTTTTTTTTTTGCTCGGTTTCAGTCAACAACTATATATGTTACTAACTTATATGTTACTCTCCTGCTGATTAATCTCTGTTTATGTCCATCAAGTGTTTTGTGTGCTTCCAAAGCTAAATCGATGTAATTAATGTAATTGAGTAATCGTGTTAAGTAATCGTGATCTCAATATTGACCAAAATAATTGTGATTCTGATTTTTGTCATAATTGAGCAGCCCTAGTGTCTGTCCCCTCCCCCCGGTGACCCGCGGTCCAGGAGCCGGCGGGTTCGCCTGGTGACCATATTGCTAGCTGCGCTGCCCCAGCACACTTGCAGGTTCCCAATTCCTCTGTGTCTGAGACCCACGGTCCAGGAGCCTGTGGGTTCTCACTAGCAGCAGCGTGGCTAGCTGCTCTGCCCCCGCACAACCTGCACATTCCAGATTTCTCTTCCTTAGGTGCCTTAGAGGTGCCTGCTTCTGCCCCGCTCCCCTGCTCTGTTTCAGCAGCTGGTGCACCTGGAGCCAGCACATTACATCCAGTGGCAGTGTCACTGGTTGCTCCACCCTGCGCGCTTCCCAGGTCCCAGTCTTGCACTCTTTCCCTCCTGCAGCCGCGCATATTCATTCTTCCCCTTTTCCCAACCCTTATTGCACACGTATCCACACACATTCACACTCATCCATGCAGCAGCAACCAGCGTTTCCACCTGACAGCTGCGCTGTCGGCTGCCTTGCCCCCCATGCTCTGCTATTTCCGATTGTGTTTCTCCTCCCCCTGCTACAGAACTGGAGAATACCACCCGATGGCCATGCCGTCTGCTGCCACACCCCCATATGTTCTGCTGGTCCCAACTCCGCTCTCCTCCTATCTCTTTCGCACTCACACGCATCTACATAAGCAAGTACGCCTGGAACTACTGGACCTGGCAGGGTACATCAACTGTCATACCGTCAGCTTCCTCGCATCCCTCCTCCCTCCTTCAAACACACATCCCCACATACATGCACGCAATGGACACTAAGTCAATGGACACTGAGCAACAGCTGTGATTTTGGCTGCTTGCTCCTGCATGCTCTGCTAATTCCCATCTTACTTTACCCTCTCTCTGCTACAGGCGACTCTGCAGCTGGCAGATTCCCACCATCTGCTGCCATGCCCTGGCTTGCCCTGCTGGCCCCTGCTCTGTTTTCCTCCTTTCTCCCTTGCCCGCACATGCATCCACACAAGTAGTCCGCCCTCCCCTGCCTAGGCCATCGGCTGCCCCACCACCCACCACCATTGTCTCTCACGTCTACCTCAACATTCACCACCACGCCCAGCAGCCTAAATCATGCCATCAAGAACAGTGGGGTGTTCCTGCAATCCACAGCCCCAGGGTTACACTGTGGGTAGGTGCTAGAATCCCCTTAACCTCCCTGCCAGGGTAACGGATTGATTTATGGAGATTGAGATTTGTTGCAATGTCTCAATGGAAGACATCTTGGCTACAGTCACTGAGTATTGACCAGTCACAGTTGTTTTGTGAAGCTGCTCTTGTTAAAACCCAGTATGTTCACAAGGTAGAAAGTGACCCTACACATTTGTAAAAGATTTAGCTCCTCTTGGCCGGTTGTTTGTGGTGGGGTTAACCTCTCTCAAAAATTGTTAGGTATGACACCGCCCCTTTGGACACCAAGCCGAAGATCAAATGTCTATACCTTGATACATCTTGCCACCTCACAAACTGTTTAGCGCATTCACGTTGTCTGAAAATTCATTCTACTGAAGTACTTTATTGTTGTGTGGAATTGATAACAATTTGCTGCACTTCAGTGAGCTGACTGTATTATCAGTTCTAGAGGCATTATACTCTGTTCAATACCCAGAGCACAGATGACTTCCATTTTTTCAAAGCAGAGCTCTCAAGAAAATTTTCCCAAAAATAGATGTAAGAAACATTTAAAAACCCAGTGCCCTTTAGTGACAACCATCCTCCTGAAAAATACCACTGACACTTGTTTTGGCATTTTGTTTGGAAAGATTGAATTTTTTGAATTCTTTCAAGAAATAATATTGACATTTAAACTAAATTACGTGCATTTTCACATAAATAATTACCGTGTAAAATTACTGATGTTTCTTCACAACGATTATATTGCCATTTAGGTATTTTGGTATGAGGGCCTACAGTGCTCAGTGGGAGAATGTGTGTGGGTGTCAGGACAAACGGTTTGAATAAGGCTTTCTGTAGACATGAACCGCAACACAAACAGGACATTACAACATATAAAACAAAGCAACAGGTAATTTCTGCACAAACTAGAAATGTGCTTTGTAGCTCTGCGCTGCCAGCTCCACCCTCTTTTGAGTGGGAAAGCAAACGTCACATAGTTTAAAGCAATCGTCAGCTCTGATTTGTTTCTCTGGAGTTGGGACACTAGATCACATTTTCAATGTCACAGAAATTATGAACGTAATGACATATTCACAGAAATCACAAATGATATGGTGCGTCATTTATTGTGGTTTTTCAATTAAGGGGGGACTTCATTTTTTAATTGCAATCAAAATAAGGCTAATGGATGAAAAGTTGGGTTGTCGACGATAACGCTCGCAATTAATCTGGAAACCATCTTCTTCATTAAGTCCTTCTTCATTTTTTTAACGCTAATTAATCATATTACCAAGTCTGGCCCAACTTCCTCTCTGTAATTCCAGCACAGATGTTTACCTGGCTGAATTACTGAAAGGCATGGCAAAAGCAGAAAACACATCGACTGAGGAGACGTCCCCTGGTGTGCTGAATGGCAAATTTCGTTTGAAAAAGTTTACAGATGAAAGTTTAGATAAAACCAAAGTTGTGTGCACATATTGCAGTGATGAATTGTCTTTCCACCAAAGCAGAACAAGTCTGAAGTACCATTTCGGGCAAAGCACATCTTTGCTGATGTTGGCAAAGATGCTAGCACTGAGACAGGATCAAGCCGTGTTCGTCAAACTACACTGGCCGAGTGCAGTCAGGGCAAGTCTGTCAACAAAGCGACACAACTAAGCTAACCAATGCAATCGTTAAGCAATTTACAGGCAAACTGTTTACATTCACTTTGTAGCAGATGTTTCTTTGTAACTGTTCTTTATGTTGTTGTCTGCTAATTAAGTCTGCAATTTATTATGGATGTTGTGGGCCATGCCAAGTACTCCCTGAGACTTTTTATCAAAATAAGAGAATGCAATTCTAATTCAGAAATCATCAAAACAAAGCTGAGATGTTATAATAAACTATAAAATTGATTCCTCTTACCAGTTTGTCATGCATTTCTTTATTCCAACATCACAATTGTAATTTGTTTAATCTCCCCCAAAAAATACAAGTAGATACTAGTATTTTAAACATGTGAATAATCATGATTAATCACAGCTTATTATTGTGATTAACTCAATTAAATTGTTTAATCGATTGACAGAACTAATAAAAAGACAAACTTTAAAGCAAACATTTGAAACTATACAGGTCCCTTCTATCCTTTCTTGGAAATTTTCAAACCCTTAAAATTCTGAGAACAGCTTGATCCTTTTTAATGATGGTAGAGAGAATTTATGTGAATACATAATATCCAGCATACATCAAAGTAGTGTCCATTAAATCTTGATGGATTATTCCTATTTTATGTTATTTAGAATTTTTCAAACATGGTATGTATTTCAACTTAGGAATGAAGAGGGTCTATTAATGCTTAGCCCTCTTGTAACCTCTGGTTATGCAATAACACACATGGGACAGAAGTGTCACTGGTCAGCCAAATATCACAAGAGCTTAAAAAGACATGCAAATAAATGCATGTCTATGTGTAATGGGATACAATACATCATCCATAACAACAGGTACTATAAAACCGTGTAGCTAAATATGGTGGTGCTGAAGCAGACATAGTACAGAGATGCCTGCATATTTCAGGGACACACAGTAACCCCTATGCTAATGATAAATAGCCCATAGGTAATGAAATGAAGCTAGCATTATGCCCTTTGGGGGTATAAAAATATGGGTAAGGTGTCAGTTTAAAGTAATTACACTACCAATATGTAAGTATGAAAAAAATGGACACTGATAAAATAAATTAATCTTGAACACAGGTACTTTAGTTGCCTAACACCATAGAAGCACAAAATGAAGTGAGTTAAAAATTTGGAATGCAACTGGTCGTGCTATTTAATGAAGTCATGTTAATTGCAATATGGTAATTCAGTTGTCCCAGTCAGTGACAAGGTTTTAATGTCATTAAAAAATAAACAACATTATCTCCTTCAAGTGAAGCTGAAAGAGTTATACTACAGATGATACAGAATCATGGAATACATTGTCCTGTATCAATGATGAGTAACAATCGCTGGTGAAAACAAAAGAAAATAATAAGACTTCATCGTGCAGGCTTTCCTTCCAAAAGTAGATAAACCGGTAGATAAACCCATAAAAATCTGCAATCCAGCTGTATTAGAAAATAGTTTTACCTTTGTGTTTTGGTTTAGGTCTTTGTACAAAACCTTTTTTGTGATTTCTCATATAGAAACATAAAAGAATAAGGAAGAGAGTAAGAGTAGCTTGGTTCATTACACTGTAGTGGCAAAGACAAACACTCTAACACTTGATATTACAAGTTCAATACATTTGTTAATTACCTTTGTCCCTTTGTTACATCTCAGTTACCTCTTCAAAGAGCCACAGTTTCATTGATGAGTTACTTCCCGTAACTAACCTATCTTACCACAGAATCCACTTTCTCCTCTAATGTGGACACATGCACACACTCAGATATACAGTTGAGGCTTGTCAGGATAAATGGAAAGATGATGTCATTACCTTTCATGTTATTTAAGCTGTGCCCTGTGTTACCACTGCTGAGGTCCCACTCAACACAAATGTCGATCTCTCACGCAATGTTCATTACTTCTCAAGGGTCTCAAAAGCAATGCATTGGAATTTTATTAACATCTCATTGGAGAACAAGACAATTTATGTGAACAGGGTCTAGAGTTTCATCCATGAAAAAATGTGTGCCTTGTATTGAAAAAAAGAAAACATCAGTTCAGACTTAAAGGTGAATTTTCTGACTTTCAATGCCAATGGACAACAATTACGCCAACAAGGATAAATACCTGAAACTGTTGAAAGCACTTCAAATAATGCTGGGTATTATATAAACATCATTGTGTAGAATGTTCTAACCTTCCAATAAATCAGAGCTGAATATAAGTTTTTTTCACATTTTTCAAAAGTGAAAAATATATGACTTAGAGGAACTGTTGCAAATCATCAGGTAATCGTCAAGTACTTTCCATCAACAAACACCTATACACAAAAAATGTGCTGAAAGTAGAATTTCCCTGACTTAAGAATTTAGAAAGAAAACAAAGTGCTTTGAGTAATGCTAGCAGTATTTGTTACTTTAAAATTCACTCAATAAAATTATAGTAATTTCCACCTACCTGTTGAATCTTTTAATATTGTTGGTAGAAGATGAAACTTTGTAGATAAGTGTAGAATAAATAATCATGGTTTTCCTAAAAACTAGAACTGACATTTGCTTTTACAAACTTGATTTGAAACAGTAGTAAAGGAGTATACATTCATTCAAATGGAAAGTAGTTACCAGTACTATAGTATGGTGTATTGGCTGTCAGATAGAAGTTACAATCTGCTTAAATTTCCAGAATTTCACATTGGACAATCAATTCTTCCTAGTATATTCTTACTGTGCCTTTTGCTAATATGCAGTAAGATCACATCTTACATATAATAATGATTTCACCCTGATAGCATGCCGATGATCTTTAATCCTGAGCAAAGCCTTATCAGTATCAAGCATTCCTGATCTCAGGCAGATTATGTGGAGAGATATTTGATCAAAGCAAAGAAATGGGCCCAGCTCTAAGGAGTTAAGGATTGACCATGCCTTAAATATGTATTTCTGGATTGGCTAGTCTCTCTAATCACTGTCAATTTCAGATTCCATCTAAAGTTGCTTCCATTGCTTTTATATTAGCTCACATTGACTCTATGTTGTACCAAACCAAGAACATGTTAAATCCTAATAAATTCTTATAAAGTCCAAAGCTGAAGTAAGTAAGCAATTTGAAGAGTAATTATCACATGTTTTATGTTTTTGTTGGAGAATTACTAATGTCAACAGTAATGTAATACTGAATAAATGCTAACAGGCTTCATCACTGAGGATCAGTAAGGGTTTAAAAATAGTGTGACAAAGTCAAATAAAACAGTATATAGGAAAGGCATAGTGTTTTTTTCTACAAGGTAAGGGACCCAAGGACTCACTTAAATATCTCATAGCCACCACTATCAGTATGGTAAAGAATTGGCCTGCAAAAATAACATTTGACAGATAACAGGACTTAAATGCCAATGGGCACTTTTTTTTTTTTTGGGGGGGGGTTAAATATATAGGGTTATATTCCTGCAAACATAATTAGTCTCTATAAGAACATGCTATTCTGTTTTAAAAGGACAAAAAACAATCCAAAGCACATGTTTGCTTGTCTCTAATAAACTATAACACATTCAAGGTGACGTAATGTAAAGTCTGTTTTGATTGACTTGCAGGTCCTGGGTCTCAGTATGTTTGATTAAATGTAGCCCATGCTCTTGTTCCATTTCAGGCACAGTCCTCTAGCTTTGAGTGGTTTCTGATCCCATGTGCGTTGTGATTTCTAACCTTGCAGGGTAGGGATTTATCAGAGGTCATGCAGAAAAACCCACAACCATAATCAGAAATAGAGTATGGTACCTAATGTTAAAAACCACAATGCATTATTTATAACATTTATTCATTTATTTATTGATTTATTTTTGCAATCACAATAACCAACTATATATTTATAGGTCTGTGCTTCAATCACTAGCTCTGTTATATCTCAGACAGCAATCAACCAAGCCGAAGGTCTAATTGAGTACATTTAGAGATTAAGGAAGAATGCCTAATCACTCCATCCCCGAGAATCTCCACAGGTCAAAAATTCTCATAAATTATCTGCTCTTTCTCTTCACAATCCACCTGCCAAATAATAGGAACCACTGGGAAAGAATTATGAGCATCAGATTCAGGCAGCGATGCAAACCTGTGTGATATCTGCTACTTTATGAGAAACACAGAACCAAAGTGAATCTCATCTGGCAGCTTGCTCTGCAGCTTGTTGTCAATCAACTTGATATAGGCACATTGGGTAAGGTTAGCATTGTAATAGCAGTAGCATTGTTTTTGAGTCTGAAACAGCTCCTTCCAGTCCCACGTTGGGTATATGTACTTAATATGTACATCGGTTGCACGTATTAAAGTTATGTATACTCAAAATGATTTATTTACATTAAATATACTGAATTCTTTTTTGTTAAAGAAACATGACTTTTTATGTTAATTTAAAAAAATTCGTTTAAGTATATTCAGTTACCCTATGTTAAACCAACAAGATATTTTATGTTAATTTAAAATCTTTTTATATGCTCAGTATATTCAATTAGCATCTGTAAAAACAACATGATTGCTTTAACACAGTGTTGTTCTGTTAAATCTACCTGGACTGCTCAAGTAAGTCTTACACTATTAAGTTATAAAGCTTCTGCATACTTTGTTCATCCATTGCACATGATAAAATTATTTGTGCACTGCTTTCGGTTATTTAAATAAATTAATTTTGTACATCCTTCTATCTAATCCAGCCTAATGTCTTATCTACAGTATTTACCATAACATTTTCAAAACAAATAAGAAAAACATTTCTTTTAACAAAGTGACTGTATATTGTCAATGAATAAAACAACACTAGACCACAAATCCACAATAAAGAAAGAAAAGAAAAATCTGCAAATGTCACAAGGCACTTTGATGCAAGAGGTACATTTACATTGCAGTAACACTGCAGAAAGCATTCATGAAGGCAGTGCAAGTGCTTGTTCATAAATGGACAAGCAGAAATGCAATGAAAGAGCAACAATGGTCCATATCCCAAGAGGCAAACATGGGCCTCTGTGTTGTGTCCACCTTGCCATAACATAGCAACAGCTCTCTCAGTCCGTTTTTGAGAACTTGGGCTTTCATAGAGAGTGCACTGGCATCTCTTTGTTTGATAACAGCTCTGAAATGAAAGAGTAATAATGGCATGCTTTCTCGCCACAGCAATATTTCACAGTAAACAATGTGCAAAAAACAAATCACCCCCAAATCCTAATATAGGGGGTACATAGACCTTTTGTAGCCACTCCATTAATTAAAGAAAAATCTGCAAATCTGACGAGGCACTTTGATGCAAGAGGTACATTTTCGAACACATGACCCTTGGAGAAAAAATCTTCTGAAAACAACACAGAAGACATGTTACAGGTAAATACTGCAAAAAGCATAGATAGAGGAAGTGCAAGAGAGTTACATAAGTGCTTGTCCAATGCCCAGTATAAATGCAATGAAAGAGCAAAAATGGTCCATGGCAACAGCTCACTCACAGAGTCTGTTTTTGAGAACTTGGGCTTTCTTAGAGAGTGTGTGGCTGTCTAGCTCCATCACACTTCAAAAGAGTACTTCAGTTCAGGAGGGTAGTTGAGGTTCAAAGTGTACATTAGGCCAAATAACATGGCAGCAACTAATGCAACGTTGTCCAGATCATGCAGTACCATCTGGCCTTCCAAGACAACCCCAATGTCCTGGTTTACTGTTGGCATCATGTTTGTATATTCCCACCGTGGTCTCCTCAATGGATCTTTGGATGAGGGCTTTATCTTGTGCCTGCAGAGTGTACAGTCACAAAAGGAACAAAGTGAGATCAAAAAAGTGAGATCAAACAAAACACATTAAATATATACACTTGAAATATTACACTGAATGTCTGCACTAACTAATAATACACAAATCTCTAAATCCCTTTGTTTGATAAGTACATTTGGTCATTTTTAGTACTTCATTTATGCCTCCTTGCTGTCTGACCTGCTCCTTTCTGCCCTGTTAAATTTTTGTTACTGCATTAGCTATTCATACAAACCCAACACTTCCTGTATCTGTTTCAAATTAAAAGCCCTCTAGCTTTTCAGTGAATAGAATCCCGTAATTTCTTAACATGGCTGTCACTGTGAAACATTTGCAGGAATGCAATTCTTCAAATTCAGAGGCTTGCCACACATACTACAGATGTAGCTACTGCCATTTTGTGGCACTTCTGCTACAAAATACAGTTTGTATAATAACTAAAAGGGATCTGTCAGTGAATGTTTATGTATTTAAAATATATGAATTTAAACTATTATATTGTATGTCTATTAAATGGCATATCACAATGTAGAGCTGCAACTAACATTTTTATTATCAGTTAATCTGAGGAGTATTTTCTCAATGAATTATTTTTCCCACTGTAATATTTCCCACTTCACAAGGTAAAATCTTCAAATTGCTTGTTATTGTTGTTTTATACCACCAACAGTGACCAAAATATTGAGTTTTCTATCATATATGATAAAGGAAACCATATTTTTTCTACATTTGAGAAGCTGAAACCAGAGAATGTTAGACATTCTTGTTTGAAATCTGAAACAACATTATCAAAGCAGCTGCAGATACATTTTTGACTAATAAATGTATTGGTTAATTGTTTCAGCTCTACCACAAGGTATATCTAAAGCATAGTGAGCTATCCAAGACAAAATATCTTTAAGGTGTTTCATCCCTGATATCTCATAATCTAACGTCATCATTCATTTGGAGTCATGTTTCTGGTCACCTGAAATTTTAACCTACTGGTCTTGTAAATGTAAAATTGGATATTCATCAAAATCTAGAACATGAATGAACAAATAAAATAAGTCTTTCTTCCATATACTGTGTCTGATTGTTAGTGCATATAAGGATACAGCCAAAATTCATCACATTTTGAGATCACAAAAAAAATTCAAGATCACTACCATATTGATATCTGACGAATTGGCTGTTTCAATAACTAGGTATTTTAGTGCTCAACAAAATACCAAAGATACTTTGACATTTTGTTGTTTTGTATAATTATACTCACCACGTAATCTCTCAATAGATTTGCTGGGTCCTCACTGAGGTACACACACAGGCCCTTGAGAATGCATTCCCGCTCTACATCATCGTCATCATCCTAAGTCAAGGGGGATAAGGAGAACAAGACATTTGTTTAGAATCCTTTTTCTTCAATCAAATGTGTACACCATCAAATCAGTATTTTTTCCCCCAAAATGCATTCTTACTTGTGTCACATGTGCCAAAATGCTCTGTAGACGCTTGCCTATCTGTCCGCCTCGGTTTTAAAATAACTTCAGAAGTTTGTCAGATAGCACATCCAGCTGTGAGAGGAACCTTGATTGCAGGGGCATGGTGGTAACATGCTTAAATTCTGCATTTATCTGAAAACAAAAATTATCACAGACATAAAAATACTTATTCAATCACTTCATTTTTAATGATCTCATGATTGTACTTGTTTACGATAGCAGTTACCCCACTCAATATTTTATTTTGCTGCTACAACAAGATGGTTTTTATGTAATGTATGTGTACACTGATTGAAAACCCTGGGTCAACAGTACCAGTTGAGAACCATGTTTTAATTTCCTTTGTAGGCTAAGCAAAAATATTCAAATAAAACATGACCAAGTCAATCTTTGGTGATGGGACATGCCCCAGGCCGCAATTAAAAGCATGCAGACAAGGACAAAGACATGAAAATGAATAATTCTGAGACCCAACATTGTTTCCACTGCACTATCAACATATTTAATCAATACATACTTGCATTACAATACCATAATCCACACAAATTTCATTAATCACATACCTCATTTACTTCAAAGAGCACTGGCCATCTTGCCTGGACATCTTGTATCATGAGTGTGTCACAAACCACTTCATATCTCCTATATGCAAACGTATTTTCCATTTCAATCCTACCCACCTCTCTGTTGTTCCTTTTCTTAACATCTGAAAGAAGTTCCACTCAGACTCTCAAGGCTCACATCAGATTCTCCAATAGGATGGTGGGGCAATAGTTCACTTTGGAACGCCTTGGTCTTTTGATCCCAAAAGCAACACTTGATTTGCCCTCTGGTTTGTGCTTGAGAGAGTTTACCATCACCTCAGGACACGCCAGCTTTCTCAGGTGAGTGCGGTAGATTGCCAGTTTATTATCCAAGCTAGCTTTCCATCCAGCATATCCAGTGAGGGATCTTCTCTCAGTCAGGCAGGGATGCTTTGAGATGAGGGCCTCTCCAACTGTGTTAAACTGTTTATCGGTGACATAAACTTGATTTTGTACTTGATTATTTTTGCACCAGTCCCTCGAGAATGTTTGACCACAGTTAGGATCTGGAGTAAGCAAGGTACCCTTTTCCCTGTACGCTGCATTACCCTACTCAAATTTCAGCTCTGCATCATAGCAAAACTGAGGAACATGGAAGATGCTGGGCCAAACTGACCTTGAGCCGGATGACTGTGACTCTGGTGAAGAGAGTATGTCAGTGTCAACACACACACTAGACAGGGATGAGGAGTAGCTGAGGTGGAAAGGCTATTGGCACACTGGGGAGTTGAGGCCTCTGTCATGGGGATTACTCTGATGGTTCCTCTATCCTGTATTTCATCCATTGAAGTGAGATTCATGAACTCATTTCCAAATATTGCATCCATTAACAGAAGTCTGAAGTTAGAGTTAAAACCACATTGTCTTTGTACCTCGCTAACAAGTTTATTAACAGATCCAGAAAGTCCATTTTGGAAAGAATGGCCAGGGTATTCATCCTTCTATGTCTTAGTCTGTGAAGAGGATGAAAAAGATTCAATTTTAAAAAGGTTGTTGCATGTTGTTTTATGTTAAGACACACTTTTCCTTATGTAAAGACATTATTCAACAAGATGTTAGGTTTATCATTTTCAAATTATTCAGTCAGATAAAATTGAAAGTTAGGTCAAGAAATTAATTTTAGTCTTGGCCAGCAACATGGGTGAAGCTTAATTACCTATAACTTATTAAATCCACCAGTAATGCTTTTAAATTCAACCTGCAAACTAGGGAGTGGAGGCTAAAAATTAGGTAGAATGTAGCCCACATGTATGTATGACATACAGTACAGTGGAACATATTATGGTAAGTACAATAGACAAAACCTCCCACAGATAATATGGCACAACAAATATACCCACAATGTGGAGAAAAAAAGAGGAATGAAAGCAGGGTGATAGACAGCAAAGACAGAGGCCATGAAAAAATGTAATTCAGTATGTATATTATGCAACATGTTTTTGTACCCCTTCACCACCAAATAGAACCACAATATTGCATGTATGTCAAAACAGAACTTTAAGGAAGAATGAGCACGATCTGTTGGTTGCAGTTTGTGAACAACATTCAAAGTTGGCCCATCCTCCCCGACTCCTCTTGGATGCGTGCTTACAATCTTGCACCTTGTCGATATGTCCCCATCCTCACAACCTGCACGCTGTTAATCGGGGCTATACATGCTGGTTGGGGGCTACACACCCACTGCCAAAAGTTGACGCACCGCCATACACTTCTAGTGGGTTATAAGCGGGAGTCATTTTGTATGAGTCACACATAGTTTTTTTTTAGGAAAATCCAAGACATTCTGACTTTAACTGTTAATTAGCAGTCAGGTGGTTAACTAACCTTTTATAACGATATGCCTTTTTAAGGTCACCATGCGGTTTGATCCAACCATATAATCAGGCAGTGGATAGGTGTCAGTGAGTTCACTGAGTGCCACAAGCTGTATTTCTCTTGACGGTGTCCAGCTTAGTTCAAAGGCTCTGTAGTGTGCACTGTACCACCCACACAGCACTTTCACAATGAGGAACAACTCCTTATTTATAACACACATCTGAATGATTTCAGCGAACTCTGGCTGAGCACTTGCTGAGCCATAGGCAACTATCATACCTTTGCTGTAGGCTATGCCACTACTTGATGCATTCTTAGCAAGATGCACTTCAGATGTGTTGGGATATTTTGACCTAATAGCCTGAGCCACTTCCTCTTTCAGTACATCAGCTGGAGCTGTGGACACACCGGGTACATCAAGGCTGGATTTACCATAGGATGGTGAGTTTATGTGGAAAGCAATCATAAGCTGATGTTTTGAATCCAAAGTTAGAGTTTCATTGTTAAAGCAACTTGTGTGCTGTACAATCTACTTAAAGAAACTATGCTTGGCTTTGAATCACACTGTCCAGAGTGTGACAAGAGGGCCAAAACACATTATCATCTGAGGGTAGTGCTCAAGATAGTGGTACCTGGGTAGAAGTCTGACACCAGGGAACAGCTCTTGTACCTCTGTCTGTGCTCAACTATTTTGCTTTCAACTATTTTGCTTTATGATATGGATTCATCAGTATGCACAGGAGCAACAACTAACTCAGCAATATCTTTTAAATCCATCAACAATAGCCATGCAGGCTTATTTTCTGGCACTAGAGGTCCAATCAAAAATGGGAGAAACCTCAGTAAACTCCAATTTTCATGGGCATTGCCTCCAATAGTTTTCCAACCCAAGAGACCCTGTGGTACAAGATGTGGTTTATTTGTTTTGTCCGACCATTTATAGGGGAAAGCCAATATAGCTTTATTCAGGCCATCTAATGTAAATAACTTCTTTGATATCATTGATGCCAAACAGTAAGCCAGCTCGACTGGAACAATACCCTCAAATGCATCATGAGCAATGTCAGGAGGAAAACCAGAGACAACGTGAAAATGAGACAGATTTTTGGTTAAAACACACTCTCGTTTAACTCAAAAGCAATGGGCATTATTCTCAAAAGATGCTTTTACATGATCTGCATACACCTCCTTAGTTCTCTGGCTGAAAGCACCAGATGCAACACAGACAGACCTACTATCACAACTTTTTGCAGTGCAAAACCGTCAGAAGAATTCACCGGTAAAACTTTCAGTGAAGCCTGCAATACTGTGCGCCCCCAAGTTATCAGCCACAACACTCTGCACTGTACCACTAAGAGACTTGCCTAACAAAGGGACATACACACCATGGTCCTCCAGAGTTTTAAGATCTTGCAGGAGAGGTTCTAACACTTTGTCACAATCATATATTTTTACATCAACACTTTTGCAAAGTATTGCAAGAAAAATAGATGCTAAAGATGAGTGAGAGCCAGGTGGCAGATTACCTAGAACCCAATAAACACCACAAAGCTTGTGTTTCTTGCGAGAGGTGCCTAAGGGATTGCAGGTCTAAAAATAGTCCACATACAGACAAAGTGATATTCGTAATTCCTCAGCATTCAAAAAGCTGTTTTCTTTAAAATGCAAACCATCTTTGGGGGACCTGAATTTAAAAGAGGGGTCAAGTTCAATGTCCTGCTGTCCTCTATGATATTCAATAATCTTATCAAGAACAATTTTGCAATTTAATATTTGCTGCAAGGATTTCTACAGTGGGACATACTGAATGGTGCGTTTTTTTATGATTAAGTATGTAGGTAACTGGTTTCACAACACTGAATTTTTCTTTGTAATATTGTGTACGTTGATACGAAGTGCTAAGATGGCCGCCTTTTTTAATTGCTCTATGAATTGGGTTAGATGAGCAAACTGCTGTGGTGATTTCAGTAACTACAGAGTCATCAACTTGGAGCTTGTGACGCTTAAGAATCTCACTTACAAAACCTCTTGATAGTGGGATTGATGCTGAGCTTTGTGAGTAGTAAAGTTCTTGCAAAAATTCATCAATAGCCGTACCTGACACATGTACTAAATACTCCAGCTTCAACAAGACTGCTGCAAACTGCTGCTCAGTTATATTTGGGATTGCCTTGTGTTGACCTTTCCACTCTAGGGATGCACCAGAAACTTCCCCTTCCAAACACTCCTCGTCCTGGCAATCAGCAAAATAATCATGTAATGATGGTGATGCTAATGTTGTTGTTATCACAATACCAAGTATAAAATCAGTTAGGGTGTGAGGTGTGTGTCCGTGACTCTAATGAGACTTAAAGGTTCCATAAACACTTGTTTGAAAATTGCAGCCAACAAACATGCAAGAGACATTTTCATTTCTCCTCAGACGTGTGTTGATATGAACAAAGAACTCCCTTTCATTACATAAATTCTTGCATTTACATAACTGACAGTTGAAAGTAGACAACTCTTTTTGAGTCTGACTAACTTGTGTGGAATGCACTCTACTTTGTTGATGCCTTTAATTAAACCGAAAGACACATGTTGCAATGCTACACCGTCCATCTCAGGCGAGAACAAAGAAAACGGAGAAACACCTGGCTGAGTCCTTTCCAAGTCATGTTCAGCAACGCCCCCATGACCACCCCCACCCCACCCCAGGTAAAGCTTCAAATATTCGCTGTTGATTACTACCGAAGCTCCAGAGCCAGAAAAAGTGCCATTCGGGACAGCCCTAGTTCCCTCACTTGCTGAATGTGTGGTCTTTGCTCTGAAATAAAACTGTTTTTCTTTTCACCTTAAGGCTGATATCACATTTCATCATGGTATCATAATTTTTTCTCTGAGGTTAATGTGGAGGAACTTCAGCCGAGCCGGAAAATGAGCCGAGAAAATGTTACAATCAGTTGAATAATAGCATTCTGTTTACTGGCTACAGTTGGTCTACACAGATGTTTATGTGGGCATACTATTTGCATACAGTTACTTATAATGTAACTTAGTGCATGTAGACCCACCTACTGAACACACAGCCACTATATTTGACTAAACCACCTACCAAAAGTTCACATTGTCAAAGTGTCTGATTCTTTTGTGCTCTTAGGCAGCAAACATTAATTAGTTTGCTGTGAGGAACAATTCTTGACTTAGACATTTCAGAGGCATAATAAAAAATAGGTTTAAATGTCAAGGAAATAAACTTTTATCCTCAAACCCATGAGACACAATTTAAAATAATTTATTATTTATGTTTGTTTCTTCAGTACTCGTTTCTTTAAAATAATTTTAATTTGTTTTGTTCTTCAGCCCTATTGAAATGCATGACACAAGAAGGCAATTAGAGCTCATCTTCCTGAGCCTATACTGTTATTCAGACATTTTGGCAGGAGGTAGACACTGAGAATATTAACCATTTGAGTCTTTCAGTTAGTCTTTTCGGTTGAGTTATTCAGCTCTCTTGCTTATTGTTTGTGTGTATGTCAGCTTGCTCTGCAGTCAGTGTGCCTCCCCGAGTGTGACTGTGCTGTTCCTTTATGGTAGCTGTGGATTTTATTTCTTAGTTTGAATCATGTGATAATGTGGTATGCATTCCCCTCTTTGCTGCTTGGTTGCACATAATGGTACTTTCCTTTGTTATTAGCATTTTTGTGGTTGTGTCACTATGCCATTGTTACAGGTCCCGGTGTTACCGGCCATGTAGACAGATAATATGTTTTCTGGTAATCATGGGAATAACAACACAGTGTTATTTTGGTAAGGCTCCTGTCAGTTGCCCTCATTAGAATGACAAGAAGTAACAAACTCCTGGTTACAATGTTCAACCACCCCCCTACAAGCTATAGAACATTTGGAATGTTCTGCACACAGCAGCAAAGTAATGAAACAAATATGTGACCACATTTTGTGTGTGTCAAACCATTATAATGTGACTATACATAAATATGACTCAAATACCTCCAAAGAGGGTCTTTTTCAACTGGGACCAAATTCATACTGAAAATTTTTTTTTAAAAAAAATATACTCAGCTGGTAGTTGATTGACTGTTGCCTGTGTGTTACTTTGCAGAAGCTGTTGTTTCCAATCACAGGACCGCTGTTAGATGTTTTTGGGATCATGCACGATTCTTACACCTATGACACGGTCTTTTATGAATACCCCAATTATAAATGCTTGAGCAGTATTTCATAAAAAAAAAAAAACTACACGCAATATGCAGTATGGTTGTACTGAGTAAAACAGTGGGTGGACACGGGATAATGGCTTACTAGAAAGAAGTGCATTTGCAGAATCCGTTTCTACAAAAAAAGGAAGATGTTTTCACTACTCTACTTTTTTTCTGTGCCAGTCTCTGCTGACTAACAAAATACATATGCACGACACTGCAGGTCTCGCATCAACAAGACAACGAACTTGTTACATTACAAACCAAACAACTCAAACAAAACGAAACTTAGAATGATAACGAAAACGCAAGCGTATATAAACCTCGAAACCGAAAAGAAAAAAAGACACTTATCGCAATAAACAAACCCAAACTAAACCAAAATCAACGAAAAGTAAACCGAAAAAAATGATCCCAATGTTTACAAACCGTGTCTCGGGCTGCTCTATTTCGCGCACTGAAAGTCAGTCCCGCTCATATGTAAATGATCCCTTTGTCTGATAAGCAGAACAACTTCAGGAGCTCAGTGAGCTCCCGGGTGAAGCAAGCAATAACCCAATTCCCTGGCCACGTGGCACCCATGATGCCAATTAAATTACTCAACTGCTCTTCTAAGGGTTTCAAATGATGTCCTAATGCGCGCTGATGCTCTGGAGGGTTCAGTTATGTTATTGACCAAAATGCAGCTTTTGACACGATTGACCACTCTATTCTCCTTAGTAGGCTTCAGCAATGGGTGGGTTTAACTGGGACTGCCTTTGACTGGTTTGCCTCCAATTTTTCAAATAGGAGTTTTTCTGTAGCTATTGAAGATGATGTCTCCTCATCTGTTCTGTTGACTCTTGGTGTGCTCCTGGGTTCAATTCTTGGTCTTATTCTTTTCTCCCTGTACATGCTTTGCCTTGGTCTCTTAATTAGTTGTTTTAAGTGTATGTTTATCATTGTATGATTGTATTTGTATCATAAGTATCATTATTATGCAAACGATATACGGCTGTACTGCTCAGTCAAAACAAATGACCTTAGTAAGCTCTCTACCTTGCAAGACTGCTTAACAGCTATCAAGGGCTGGATGTCAAACAATTTCCTCCAGCATAACCCTAACAAAGCAGAAGTCCTTATTATGGGCCCTGAGAGCATTTCTGATAAAATACAGCAGTGTATTGGTCCTTAGCAGCAAATGTTAAGCAAGCCTCAAAAATCTTGGAGTCTTCTTTGACCAACACATGAACTTTGAGTTTCATGTAAAGAAAGTGGTCCAATCCTGTTTCTTTCAATTAATAAACATTGCCAAAATCAAATCTGTACTATCCTTTCAAGATCTGGAGAAAATCATACATGTTTTTGTTTCCTCCCGTCTAGATTATTACAATGCACTGTTCACCACCCTGAGTCGCTCTTGGTTTAAATTGACTTAAAAATTGATTTGAAATTTTTTTCTTAATCACTTATAAAGCACTACATATTGGCTGGCCCCACTTTACATATCTGAATTACTGTATCCCCTGGCCACAGCGAGATCACTGAGATCTCTCTCTCAGGTCCTGTGATCAGCGATGCAGGAGAGATTTTTGAAATGGGGGGGACCAAACTGTGAGCAAAACCTTTAAAATTATACTATATATATTATATTTATATATATAATTTATATACAGTATATATATATATATATAAATATATATATATATATATATATATAATTTTTTTGGTGGGGGATCGGGGCCCCTATGAAACTGGGGGGGGCGTATCCCCCTTCCCCACCATCTAATATTTTCATTGTACAGGACCTTGTAACTCTTGTTTCGAAAGGCACTTTATAAATAAAGTTTTACTTACTTATTTACTTACTTACCTGGGTTGATTAGAATGCCACTGCCGTTGCAGCTGCAGTTGGCTTTTCAGGCTGAGGGAAGGAACGGGAAGGCTGACAGCAGTCCAGTGGGAGGAGCAAAGGAGCTGGCTCCTCCCTCCACCTCTCCTGGTACTACAGTGTGTATACATACCCTCAAGAGCATTGTTTGTTTGTATAGTTTGTTGATGCAAAGCACAGACAGACATGCCTAATAAACCTTTTTTGATTGTCATGTACAACTTCAAAAATGTTTGTCCATCATCACAATGTACAACAATTAAAGCCATTAAGCAGCCTGGCTTCTCCTTTCTGAGCATTTAATATTAAACCATAACAAAAACAAAGATAAATATAGCTACAAACAGCCATAAACTGGGGCCATGAAATATGGCTCCCAGTCTTTTTGAGTAATTACAGGTCAGATAACAGAACGATATGGGCACTGTGTGTTAACAGTGTTATTTATTTTCTTGATCATGCCATATGTTGAATTGTGCCATATATTGAAATAATAGTCACATAAATATTGCTTTATAGCGCAAAAACTGTGTCAAACAAAAGGAGCAGTATAAGCACAAAAAGAAGAAGAATACTAGGTGTCATAGAGAGGGAAATTTACAGGGAGTTAGTGAGAAGGGAGAGCAGATAGGGAGATAGAAAGAGCATTTTGCAGTCCAAAATATAAATTGACTCTCCATCTCCTCTTCAGAAGCAGTTTGATCTCTTAAAGGCTTTGTATGACCCCATCCAGTTTGCATTGCTTTCAAGGAGATGTCAGGGTTCAGAGTGAGCAGCATTACAATATATGGCAGGAAGATTGAAATTCCCACTTTTCAATTCCCTTTGAAACAACCAATCTCACCAGGCTTACATAACAGATTCCACATAAATTACGATTTTACCCATGCATGAACCATGTTTTAGTGACAGATTATGAATGATCAACCAGGATCTATTTTTTTACCACTGAAATATGTCCTGAGCCTCAGGTGATTTTTGCAGAAAATTGTTAAACTCTCTGGAACTGCCTTCCCTCCAGAAATGAGGTCACTATGGGCTAAAAGCATTTATATTATCCTTCGGAAAAAAGAATGACTTTAAAGCTGAGAATATATAATTATAATGCTCTGTTGGCTTTACAACATAGATGCTATATCAGTATATCTGTAACACTGGATTCTGTTTCTCTGTTATCCTGCTGTAAAAATCAGAAGCATCATCCTATAGTTTGGCTGATCTTCTTTCTGCTTTATGTTTATCAATGTCAATTTTGCTGTTAATACTCAGCATTATGATGGTAAAATATGACATTATGATGTTGAGGCCTGGCCATTACGTGCTACTGTCTTTCCGGTATACTATATAAATGTTGACCACACAATGTATTCATTGAACATTTTGCTCTGTGCTTGTGTTCCCAAGTAATTTTGTCTGTCTTAAACTGCGAACATGGGATCCATCTCTCTATCATTTTGGGTATTTATTTATGTACTAACAATGTAGATATGACTCATACATGCATGTCAGCAACCAATTTCTTGTATGCTTCAGATGGCTAATATTATGTTATTACTCTAATAATATCTAATATCTGGTTTATATTTAATTATCTGGTTTATTTATATATTATATTTATATATGTATTTGTATATCAGGTATATCTGGTGGAATTAATAGTCAGCTAAACATAGTACTGAATTTTTGTGTTTGGGAACACTATATACATCATGCTAACTATAAAGGATGGCAGATTTTTTTTTCAGTTCAATTACCTTTTCTCCATCTCTTAAGATGCTGGCCCCTTTAAAATTATTAGTTCACTACTGAATCCTCTTGACTTTAAACATTTACGCTGGGTTATGCCAGTGGTAGAGCTACTTCATGCTGCATTATAGACTCATAATTTGTTGAAAATTATTGATGACCAGTTGAAATGACATTGATTGAGGCTTTTGTGAAAAAATATCTTACCTAATATAGTTGTATCATTTTCCCAAAGAATAAGACCTTTATGATTTCTTTTAAAGGGACACTAGAATATCTGTGGGTCTCTGCTGAAGCAAAGTAAGATGACAACATATGGTTGATTTGACACAAATAAAATCAATTACCTTTCCATGTGATTTTGCTTTGAATTAGGCCTATTGTCATCTGCAGTGGAAATTATGTAAGGAGACAAGAGGGTGACTCATTTCATACATTTACCCAATCATAACATTATTGTCACAGACATATAAAATGATAGCATAGCTTGTTTATTGGTGCATTATGGTGATTAGAAGTTATTTGAATAAATAAAATATTCATATATGCTCTGTTTAATCCACCCGGATGGCTTCCCCACTGTAATAAGAAAACACCATGGGCATTTTTTAGCCAAACCAATCAGAAACAAAATGTTTTTGTGTTGTTGTCCTGTTTGTGAGGTAGCTGGCTAGTTTTAACCAAGCCTTAGATGGTGTTGAAGGCCTTTGAGTCTGTAGATTTGTTATGAGTAATGGACAAAAAATGAAAAAGAATGGTAGTTTTGCATCAAAGAATTGCGACGTAAAGGCCATGAAGAAAAAACGTCATGAACTGACAGTTGACGTCCATTCATGTGTTAGTCACAAGCCTACACCTGATTTTAACGATAGAGGTGATTGAAAGATGAATTGGAGAAAAGTGAGTTGAACTGTCAGGATTCTCTGATACTTCACGGACACATGAACATACCCGCCGTGATGAAACTTTATAGTCAAAATACACAGTTTCCAGTCAGCCTTGGCAACCAGGGCAATACAATAAATACTGCTTTCCTGTATTCCACAATAGAGTCTGCCAGACAGAAGCTATTCAGGACATGAAATATCTTGACGTTACATTCTCTTTAAGAATGTTGGAAATAATCATTTGTTTAATAGCATTTGAACATAAAATATATATCTGTACAATTTACTGAATGCATAACTTGTTCAAATAAAACTAATTTGAAGCAGTGTTGTATATTTTCCATTCAAAATCTGAGCTATTGCAACCAAAGTTACATAATAAGCTCTACACTGAGGCATTGAATAAGGATGTGTCATTCTGAGTGATCCAGACAGAACTTTTGTTGTGATCAGTACCATGAAGCCATAACTCTGATATAAAAAATTTACTGACAACTGAACAAAATTTCAAGTGCTGTGCAGCCGTTGAGGATGGTGTTTGTCTCCAACTGGTTATAGGGAAAATAGATTGCATTTTTAATTTCAGTTTTCTTGATGAATTGTAGAGTGTATTTGCCCTTGAATAATACATTTAAAGGTGTTTTAAAAACCTCTGAAAAGCTGATGTCATTGTTATTTTTTGTGATTTGGGGACTGGGTGGTTAGAGGGGGCCCCCTGGTGCCTGTTAGGTTAAAAAAATCCATCGAAAGTGTCCTCTTTGGTGCACCTACGCACAAAAAAACATGATTAAATGCCCTCTTGGGTGCCCTTCCAGTGGAGAAAACATGGTGAAGTGCCCTCTATAGTTGCCCCTTTATGACAAAATGCGATAAAGTGCCCTCCTAGGTTCCCCTCCAGTGGAAAAAAACATTATGAAGTGCCCTCTATGTGCCCCTATATGTGAGAAAACATGACAAAATGCCCTCTAGGGTGGCCTTCCAGTGGATAATATTAACTGGGGTTATTTCAAAACACATGCAGGTGGTGCCCTTTTTATTTATTTATTTTTTTTTTTTTGCCTCTGCCTCTCAGACAGCCTGAGCACGCCACTGCTCTCAATTGATATGTAAGACTCATTTCAACCCAAAGTGTTGCTTTCACCTCTTTTTGTTCTCATTTTCTATAAGGTACTATGAAAATGATTGCCTGAGAAAAAGAGATAATATTTTTCTTGAATGTGTTTCTGTATCCCCTAAGGTTCTTCCGACGCTGCTGGGTCACGTTTGATCGCAGTGTGAATATCAAAGAGATCTGCTGGAACCTGCAGAACATCCAAGTGAGTGTGCGCATAGAATGGCAGGTAGTTAGCAGGATCCACATTGTTGAATGTGCAAACAGCTGGTCACTTTACGCCATTTGTGGAAAATGAAAGATTTAGTCAAAGAGCGAATGGAAACCCATATTAGACTTGTGTAAAATAAGTTCAAGTTAATGCAAGTGCTCTTGGCCCCTCTGTTGCATCCACAGCAGAAAAGTTTTCATGTGCCAGTTAGCGGTCATAGATGTTTTTACACCCCTTTCCCTCTTCCTCTGAAAAGGTCAATGTGGCTTGAGTCTCAACATGGGCCATCCTAGCAAAAAAAATCTTGTCTTCACCCCACGAGGTAATTCGACACCACATACATTTTGCTCATTCCAGTACCTGTGAATCTTGCATACGATTTTATTATGTGCAGAGATATGAATGAATATTATTGCCATTAACTTGGGGTGTATGGAAATAAGACTGGTCTGTGTTTATTACCTGAGAAATAATTCCTGTGAAAACACAATTGGGCAATGTCCGAACTGCAAGGTAGCTGCCAACAGAGTCACAATTTTAAGGCAGTATTTGGAAACAGGCCTTTCCTGGCCATTTCCAAAACTAAAGTAATTTAATAATTTGGTCACATTTGAAGACATCATACCTTGTATCTTTTATCAGGTAGGATATCTCAGTTTTTGCAATGACAGAAAATGTTCATTTCCATTAAAGTAATAGCAGCTGTAGTCACTTGTTTGATCGGACAGTAACTTCACAGTATAAAATGTCAACCATTTGATGTAGTTATGAAAATAAAAAATATAACTTATTGTGTCATGTGTCATCAGTAATAGGTTTTTTGTGATGTTGAGGTACATAATTGCAATACTAGTCCACAAAACTAGCTTATGTGAGTGAATTGTGAAATTAGGTGGAATCAACTGATCATGAAAAAAAAAGACCAAACAGAAATATTTTTGATAATTTTGTTTACTGGACAAAGTAGCAAGTCAGTGCTGGAATTTATTGAAGAAAATGTTTTTGTGCAAGCCCAATTCTGTTATTTTTGTACACCGATTATGTGTGCAACTGTGTCTGATGTCATTTAAAATTATTTCTACAATTTGTCTTCTTTTGTGTTCTGTTTGTTCATTCCAGAGAAATCATGTCAGCAATTTATTGGACCAGTTAGCAGTTATCAAAAGAAATTAAGGTCTGTGGGTTATTTTCTGGAACACAAAATAGCTGCAGTCCATATATAATTCTTCTATAAGAACCACAAACAAACTACAGCAGTACTAGCTACAGCAGCAGGAAATGTGTTAGAGAGTTAGTGTCCCTTTTAAGTAAAATGTACCAAGTGATTTGATTTCTCAAGACCTAAAATATAAAAAACATTGTGATGTTTTTATATAAATAAATTTAAATGTATTTTACATGATATGTAACGAATGGTTTTAAAAGGAAATAATATGATCATCAAGTGTCATTTCATTTCAGACATGTAGTTCTTATCATTCACCAGAAAAAAAGGAATTGGAATTGGATTAGATCAAAATAATGTTCCAAATGTACCAAAATTTGGACCCCAGCAGCAGCGAGTTATTGAGGTAAACATAAAAGGTAAAAACTAAAAGATGTTCCACATATGCGAAATTCTTTTTCATTAAAATGCCTCGGAATGATCTTGAGCAGATGCACAGCAGTCTTTTAAACTTTAAATAGAAGTACCTAACACTCTTGACAAAATTTGGTGCACTGATGTTTGTATCTAACTTTGCTCATCTTGTTACAGTTACTGATTGGGTAATTGGCCTTGTGGAGCCTCCTGCAGCTGTAAGTAATGTAATACTCCACAGATTTTGCCAAATGGTTTTGTGTAGCCCACAACAAACATTATTGATCTGTTCACCACTGAAGGAGGAGGATGGTGATGAGGAGACTTTATCAGTTTCCACTGGGTGGAAGGACACCGTGAGGCTTGACTTGAATATCATGTATGACGATTGTTTTGTAGCACATTAAATTTGCATGTCCTAATCATCTAACAGAACGTATCTGGTTTTCATCATGAGGAGGGTCCATCCACCTCAGCAGCACACTTCGGCACAGTAAGATGTTTTTTTTCATAGTTGTCATATGGCCCATGTGTCAGAATGTCATTAAAGTATTTGACGAAAAGTGTTACTTCCAAATGGACCATATCTGGCTCCAAAAAACTAGAACAAAACTTAAAATACAATTACTGGAATGTCAGTTAAAGGTGGGTTGGTCCCTAAATGTGGATGAAGAAGACTTAAAGAATTAAAGAAGACTTAAAGTGATTTGTGTAGGGTTTGTTCCAGAAAGGACTTACATCTTTTTTTATTTCAGACAATAAAGACTTAAAATAAAACGTAAAATGGTGTGTCCTGATACTTTGATAACTGACAGCTGGGAGGTGGTGGTGGGTTGGTTGGAGAAATTATTTCAACATATTACTTCTCAGACTGCTCTTCCATCCTGGCGATCAGCATGGTGGAAAGGGTAATTGTCCTCTGGTTCATTTATTTGTGTGACAGGGTGTCGCTCTCCTCTGATTGTAGCAATATTATGTCATCTCATCCCTGGATCTAGTCCTGCAGTGAGCCAAGTTATCGTGTTGCTGTGGTACATATACATATAGCATGCCATCACACTGTCCTGTACTCAGATGGTGGGGGCAGTGTGTTTACATATACTGTAATTAATCCCCATTATTCTTCTGCACTGTTTAGATATGTGATGCAGCCTACATCACATATCTAAACACACATAATCATGTTGAAGTCAAATTGCCAGGCTCTGTCCATGACTCTTGGATTTGTTGTCAATCCAAAATGAGCAATAGATTTGCAAAAGGTATGTGGAAATTTCAAAATGGTAATATTTGAAATCCTTGTTGAACTTTCATTAATAAAAAATCCCTAAGTTTTTGTCTGATTAGAAAAAAACGGTAATGTTCATAAAGATACTCATCTGGGAACAATAAAATATGTAATCGGGTCTGATAACTGCTCTCATAGTAGAGATCTCCAAGCTTCAATGTTGAACACATCTCAGGAAAGGACAAACCATGTCTGACAAGTCAGTCCTTTCGTGGTATTGCATGCTCAGCAGGTGTTCTGATTAGTAACCTAACTCAAGGTTACTTCAAGTAAACCTGCTCACAATCTGGTAAGCTTCAGTGTAAGTTGCCATAGTAACTGACCTCAAATTAGTCTGATCTCACTTTTTAAAACTGAAAACCACAGATTTTCAGGTTTAAGAAACTCTGTTTTTTTTCATAAACCTGCTTTCTGAAACATCCCCCAGGATCCCAAAGTTCAAAAACACCACCCTGTTACAATATGTCAATGACTGCAAGGGGTTCTTTGATGAGCAGCCAGAACTCCAGAAAAACTTTAAAACCTCCAAAATGCGATATGACGCCCACACCAACAGAAGGTTCCTGGCATCTTCAGACTGGGTTGAGGAGCGAGGTTTTTCAGTCTTTATTTCAATAGTGTTATCAGGTTGTAAGGAGTCACAAAGTTAGCAGCTGAAAAACTTGGCTGTACAGCTTTTATACTATTCCAGGATAATTATTATAAGTCTAACGTATACCTTGTTTCATTATTCTGAACCACCAGAAATGCATATACAGCATGGGAAACAATATACAATTCAATAGACACTCTTAAAAGTGCAGATACTTACTCATGTTTTACAAGCTGTAAATATATCCCGAATAAATAAATGAATTAATCAATGCATAGAGTAATGAAATAAATAATACTAAAGATTTTTATACAATATATAAATTAGGGTTGTCAGCGTGAACACGTTAACGGTCGCGATTAATCTGGAAAACTTAACGCGTTAATTTTTTTTTAACGCAAATTTATCATATTAGCGAATCTGACCCCAACTTCCTCTCGTAATTCCAGCACGGACGTTTACTTGGCTGAATTACTGAAAGGCGTGGCAAACGCAGAAAACACAACGACTGAGGAGACGTCCCCTGGTGTGCTGAATGGCAAATTTTGTTTTAAAAAGCTTCTAGATGGCAGTTTACATAAAACCAAAGTTGTGTGCACATATTGCAGTGATGAACTGTCTTTCCACCAAAGCAGAACAAGTCTGAAGTACCATCTTCCGGGAAAGCACATCGTGTCTGATGTTGGTCTGTCAACAAAGCGACACTAACTAAGCTCACCAATGCAATCGCTAGCAGTTTACAGGCAAAATGTTTACGTTCACTTTGTAGCGGACGTTGCTTTGTAACTGTTCTTTATGTAGTTGTCTGCTAATTAAGTCTGCAATTCAATATGGATGTTGTGGGCAATGCCAAGTACTCCCTGATACTTTTTTACCGAAATAATAGATTCTAATTCTAATTCAGAAATCAACAAAACTAAGCTGAATTGTTATAATAAACAAAAAATTGATTCCTCTAACCAGTTTGACATGTATTTCTTTATTCTAACATCACACGTATTTGTTTTATCTCCCCCCAAAAAATACAAGTAAATACTAGTATTTTAAACATGTGACTAATCATGATTAATCACAGCTTATTATTGTGATTAACTTTTTTAAGTTTTTTAATCAATTGACAGCACTAATATAAATATATGTATCTATGCAAAAACATTTTTATTATATAATACTTGTTTTTACTCAGATTTGTACATTCATATACATCTTTTTAACAGTTCATATTTTCATATTTTAAGGTTTTTTTTTTTTTTTGGTTTTTATATGTTTCTGCATGGTCACAAATTAGCAATTTAAGGAAGAGAAATACTTCTCAATCATGCCATTGTTTTTCAAAGTGCACCATCTGCTGGAACCAACAGGAATTTAAGTTTCAGAAACAATGTAATACTTAATCATCATTGCTTATGATCAATAAATGCAGCAAAGATTTTACTAGAAAAATAAATAATTTAATACATGCCAGGTTATTTACACAACTATTGGTACTACACTATACTATATTATACTACTACTATCCATTACACTGCACAGTAATGGATATGTGGCATAACATATCTGACTTTCCCTGCATATAAAGGAATGTCCTTAAGTGTGCTACCATTCTCTTCATCAGTGAAGCTTCTTTTCTCAAATAAAGATGAGCAACAGTGATTATTATTTGCTAAGATTATATCTAATCAATATATGGATAAATTACAGTCTTATTTTGATAACTGAGGTGTTAAACCTAGGTTCGTATTTTAGCTGAACAACCAAACTGAAAGACTCCTAAATCTCATTGTAAATCAGGGCCATAAGTGGGCACAGTTTATGGTTTTTGAATATTGAACATGGTGAAGGAAACAAGAGAGTAGCCTTGCTATTGAAAAAATAATAAATATATTTCTCTTAAATACAGCTTCAGATCAGAGACAACAATTTCAGTCTTCCATTTGTCCTTACCTTTTCACTTAATAAACGTCTGACATTTTTATTGAAAATTTTATTGAAATGTGTATTCATTTCTTGCGCTCTACATTGACCCAAGGCAGAAGTACATCATGTTGAACTATTATTTATTTGAAAGGCAAGGTGACTTACAGACTTTTCACATTGCCCTGTTACACAGCATAGGTACCTGCGTCCTTGATTATACTTGAGAATCCACTTCAGTCTATCCACAGTCCCATGTAAACTGGAAAAGAACAATGGAATAAATCATCCAGGAAAGAACACCTTTTGTTCAGTGTTGAGTTAACAGTGAGCTCATTTTTCTCAGCATACATACCATAACAATTTTGGGTGAGGTGAATCCCCCAAAAACAGCCAGCCAAGAAAAGTTAAAAATCTTACAAATATGTATGGCTGCCATCCACCTTGTGGACATAACAGGTTTTAGCTAAAGCAGCTTCCCAAAACAACCTGTGTCTGCTCAATGCCCAGTGACTGTAGCTAAGATGTCTTTCTTTGAGACATCGCTCCCAATCTCAATCTCCATAAATCAAACTGTCACCCTGGCAGGGAGATTAAGGGGATTCTCAAACCTACCCACAGTGTAACCCCGGGGCTGCTGATGGCAGCTGTATGTTCTTTGAACAAAAGGTCCCATTACACAACAAAACAAATTTGTGGCCTATGTGAAATGACAGGAGTGGTACGAAGGTGTTGCCGTGAATACAGCCTTTTACAGTATGTGAGCAGCAGTTTTGAATAGACATGGTTTGTTACAATTTTGCCCCCCTCCCCAAAAAAAAAGACTAAGGTGTAGAACGCAGGGCATAGTTTAGACAACTGGGTGTAGTGATGAATGTTAGACATGGGAGACAATGAGTGATGGGTGATGGAACAGCCGACAGCACATGCAGGGGAAAGCAGCCCACTTATGAGAATGCGTGTGCATGCCAGAGACTTCGCCAGTTCCAGTTGTACCTGCTTGTGTGGATGCATGTGCGTACAAAGGAGAGAGGTCGAAAGAGGAGCAGGGGCTAGCAGAGCATACAGGGTGTGGCAGCAGATGCCATTGGGTGGAATCTGTCCGCTCCGGGGGTGCCTGTAACAGGGAGAGGGGAAAAAACACAATGGGAATTAGCAGAGAATGCAGGGGAAGGGCAACCAACGGTGCGGCTGTCAGGTGGAATCTGTCGGTTCCGTGTGCGCCTGCTGCGTGGATGCATTTGAATGTGTGTGGATGTGTGTGCGAGTAAGGGCTGGGAAAGGGGGCAGAATGAATGCATGTGGCGGCAGGAGGGAAAGAGCGCAGGACCAGGACCTGTGAAGCGTGCAGGGTGGAGCAACCAGCGGCACTGCCACCAGGTGTAGTCCACCAGGTCTGGGTGTGCTGGCTGCGGAAAAAGAGCAGGGGAGTGGGGCAGAGAACTGCAGAGCATGCAGATACAGGGCAATTAACTGTGCTACCGTCAGGTGGGACCCACTGGCACCAGCAGCTTCCACAGCAGGGAGAGAGGAAGATAACAGAGCACAGGGTCCCGGAGCTTGCAGAGGTGGGACAACTGATGGTGCTGCCACCAGGTGCGATCCACCAGCTCCTGGATAGTTAGAAGCAGAAAGGGTAGGGGGAGGTATAGAGGAGACCATTGGAGCTTGCAGGGGTGGTACAACCAATGGCACTGCCGCCGCGTGCAACCATTGGTTACTGGACTTTGAAGAAGAAGAAGCCAGAGAAAAACGAATTGGACACACACCATGGCACAACCTGGGTGGCGTTTTTTTAGTGTAAAGCCTAATTGTGAATGAATCAACAATGGGCATGCACAAGGAACGATCAAAGAAGAAAGAATCCAAGCTGTCCTCTGATCCCATGTGATGCTTATCAGTTGGTAAAGAGAAATGTTAAAGATGTGATGTGATAAAATGTATTTTCTGACTGCTGAGCTCCCGTTCTCGTCCTGAACACATCAGGTAAAAAAGCCATTATTTGTAAACCCTGGGAAAATAATACTGCTGGTATCTATTGGCTGTCTGTGAGTCCTTGTTTTTAGTGCAAAAGTTCATCCTCACCACCACATAAAATCTATTATGCCACAACCTATCATCCTAAAACTGGACAAGACCTGTGATTTGCATTCTCAGTTAGCTTCACAGTGGATGGTCCTTGATCAGGTTCATTTGGTGCAACCCTTTCAATTTTTGCAGTTTGAAACAATGTCACCCCTTTGCCTTAGAGCACTATGGGTAGTCACACTCTAGCTAAGCATCAGCAAGTTTGGTCTTTTTGCCTCTTAACAAAAAAGCAAAATAAGACGTAATATGAGTATATTATATAAGAACTGCCCCTGTTCTCAGTCACTATGGTTACATACTTGATAGATTATACCTTTCAAAAGCCACCAACCATTTTTTATTAGAAATGTTTTAAGATCAAAGGTGGTTTAAAGGTAGTTGGAAATAATAGTAATGCAACAATACTTTAAATCATGTTTTCTAAGCAGTTAACCAGTTACTAAAAAGGTGATTTTAAAATAAAAATATGGGCTTCTAAATTTTTACCCAAGCATGGAATAAGCTGGAATTTAATGCATTTTAAATCAATAATCTGTTTAGAACGGAGTTGAGAGGATTTTCATGACTGAATTATTCTTCCTATTCAAGCTTACAACTGTATGGTAAGCCAATACCAAATTGTCAAGAAAATTACAGCTGTACTGAAAATGTTCTTTCAACAACAGGGTCGAAAGTAGAACCAACAAAACCATAGGAACAACTGTCACTCTTGTTCCTCCAGCCAAATGACAGCTGACCACAGCTCAGCCCTCATCTGTCTGGCTAAGTAGCTATGACCTCAGACAACAGACACTTGAACTGGAAGAAAAAAAAAAACATCTTATTCAAACTCATCTCAGAGCAGTAGCACTCACCTCAGATCAGATTTCCCGTCTATATCCAAAACTCACTAAAATACTGTTTCTACATCAGTATTTCAGTTTCTATTCTATGAAACCATCTATTGGTTTGTCAGTATTTTTTCAGTTTAGACATTTTGACAGATCAGCATTTATTTTTCAGCGTATTTTAGTGTTCTTAAGAATCTATTTTCGGCACATCACACACCCAGGCCTTATGAGTTAAATCAGAATGGACAACCAAAGTTATTATAGCACAGTACCAATTGTGACAATTTAACTATGTATTTTACTTTATAAAAAGGATGCTGCTCAGTATGGTTTCATCATGAGGCACAATGCATTTCTCCTGGCTCTAATTTAATCCCTTAATAGCATAGGCTGAGAAAAATAAAGTGTATTAAGTTTTAGATAACTGTAGTGACACACATCGATCAAAGCCATCCACTGTGAGGCCAGTCTAAAACCTACAATCACATGCTTGACCCACCACTCCATCATTAGCTAGCAAGAACCAGGAGCCACAGTGCTGGAATACAGCTGAGTTCTTCTGACCAAGCATAATATAAAGGCTATAACTACATTCATGCCTCCAAACTCCCAACAATGTGCTAGGTGCCTCTCCCCAAATTACCGTGAACTCTCGCATTGTACTCAAGTGGCCTGTCTTATGAAAAAGACCAGCTGGAAAGTAACTGGAGTGTCCATGCAGGTTTTTTGTGCCCGAACAACAGTGGAGCAGGTCATTTCAGATGCATAATTGCCAATCCCATTTTGGAGAGAAGAAATATTTCTGACTGCAGTGTTGTGCATAAAGATTAATGAACAAGAGACCAATCATCAGCAAGCAACTGAAGTACCAAACACAGGCCATTGAAACTTACCAGTGATTTTGTGCTGAGGAGGTCAAGTTTTATCCCAAAGATCAAACTCCACAGATATTGTTTCTGCAGGGTATTTATATTTCAAGATACACATTCATACACACGTCTTCAGACTCGTACACTCTGTTCCAGCTTCCTAACTGCGTCACTTTCTGACTGATGTCAACTGACAGGCAAGTGTCAGCATGTGGCAAGCTCATAAAGCTGGTATTACAAATCACCTTGTTAAATAGTATCCTTATACAGACATTGCATTTATGTATATTCCCACTGAATCATTTTGAATTGCCACCATATAAACAATTGTTTCTCACCTTAGAGGCAAACATGGTTTTTTAGTGAGTGGATTACTTCTTCCTATTGCATATGTGCTTACACTCAAATTTGATCGGCATGTTTGTTGTTTGTCATCCCCACTCTAATGAATGCTAGTCCTGATACATCCACAATGTGAAAGTGGTTTTGAGGTTCCCAATCACTTGCAAATAAGAAAACAAATGTCATTTATAAGAAGCCAGACTGGGCCTTATACATTTGCAGTGGTGGTATTGTGTGGATCTCCATGGACACGGTTTTTCGTGAATTTCTTCTGATGACCTCTAGAGGGCAACCTCTTCTCTCAACTGAGGGCAAAATACTGCACCATACCAAAATACTTAAATGGCTGAACCGTGTTACAGGAAAACAGCATTTTTTTCCATGTAAGCTGATAAATGACTGTACTGACATGTCCACTTCAGCGGAGCTCATGTTTTTATGGAATCCAGTAGAACATGGCAAACAACCATCTCAATAGATCTGGTGAAATATAGTAAATACAAGAAATGCAAGAAGAATGCAGAGGGAAAGTTTTAACGCAAGACGAGGTAGCAGAACATATGCTTTTATTTTCATTATCTTGCAGTAAACAGTTATTCTTTATATATTTTTTTTTCAATGTCATACCACTTAACAAAAAAGCACAAGGCATTTTAACATGCTTTTTCAAATAACTACTGAAATTAAATTTAACAATAAATATACACTCACACACATATTCTCAGTACCAAAACAATGAGGTTACCAAAACAGTAACAAAACAATAAATACAATAAACATTGGTGGATGTTATACATAGTAATGGTTTTCAAACCCATAGCTTTGAATGATTCCTTTTCCTTGAGCGCACGAACAGCTTTGCCTCGAGGTTCCTTGCAAAAATAGCTGCGTACCTTTCTAGAAGTGAGGGAGCCGCCCTCCTTTGACTAACATGAATGTGCCACCATAACAGTAAAGCCAGCGTTAATTAGTGCATTACCATTTAAAAACCCCAATTCAACATTAACGAGAGGAACAAAACCTAAATGAAAACAAAAACCAAATAGCAAGAAATGTACGGCACTGATAGTAAAGATTGGAAATGAACAAACGCAAGCAGTTTTTTTTTTTTTGTAGATTTACTTTCTAAAATTTACGGTTTTGGCTCCACTTCAATATGCTGTGAGAGCAGCCATGGTCAATGTGGCTGAATACTGCTCTCTCCTGTTACAGCAGCTGACCACTGCTGTACATAAAGCACATATTTTCCTTAAGGTCCAATTTCACTTCTTGGCTGGAACAGCATTAAAAATCAGAGAATTATGGGCTAAGAAAGATTGTTCCAGTGGGGGTGGGGGGGTGGGTTGCGGTGGGTGGGCTCTCGTACCGACTCATATGTACCATCTTGAAATGTATGGCCAACTCACATTTTTAGAACACACTCGTTTCATAATACCTTGGGTATTAATTTGTGAAGCCAACAACCACTTCTGCCAGAGAGGAAAGAGAAATGGAGAGTGTTTGCTGGGGCACAAGGACGCAAGTAAAACATGTACCTATCTGTACTGCGTGGCAAAGCCTAACAGAGCAGCAGTGCCTCGTCATCGCTGGTTTCAGTTTTGGTCGTGGCCTCCAGACAGGCATCTGGGACCTGGGCAGTGTGAACCATGCCACAGTGTTCGCAGGGCCCATCGCGAAAACCCACCCTAGACCTGCTGGCAGGCGGGGGGAGGGTGGGGCCATGGGCGTGGGTATGGTCAGGGGCGGGGTCCAGCAGGGGCCTGGAGCACTCGATGGAGTCACTGTCAGGGCCAGCGTCGGACACTGGGATGAGCAACTCCACGTCGTCCTCCTCCTCCCTGCTGCCACCGGAGTGGTCCAGGTTCCGCAATGGGCTATGGCAGGGGGCAGCAGCACCTCCGGCCCGGCCTAGGGAGAGGCGGACCCAGCGCAGGCTGCGGGTCACCCGGCTCAGGGCGCTGGTGAGCTGGCTCCTCCCAGGTGTGGGGCCTGCGGGGGCTGGCTCGGCTGGCCCACCCTCTCTAGCGCCCTCTGCTGCCGCTGTGCTGTTTCTGCTTGGGGGCGGGGCTGAGCTCGCTGACACCGACACGATGGCCTCCACCGCTGAGGCTGGTGGTGTCTTCTGGGGGAGGGGTGCGGCGAGGCCCCCCACCGCCCCAGGGACGTCACGCCGGTCAGTCTCCGTGTCCGTGTCATCCGAATCGAGGGGCAACAGGCCTCTATGGGGTCCAGTCCTCTCCGGCTCCCGCACTGTGCCGCTATTTCCACCACTCTCCTCTGCGTCAGCAGAAACCAGTGCCAGTGAGCCGGAACGCCGTGAACGTGTGAAGTTTAACAGCCTTCTCCAGATGTTGCTGTGCCGTCCGGAGGTGGGAAGTCTGATCGAGGTGAACCCCAGCTGAGAGCGCACTGCAAGCCTCAGGTTCTCCAAAACTGACGCCTTCAAACACAAGCAGGAGAAAATACCTTTAGCTAAAAAAATCCAGCAAGTTTCAAATGTCAAAAAAGAAAGAACTGATCTGAAATACATACATATCCAACATATAAAGGACAGGAGGCTGCCAAGCTCACCTGGTTGCCTGAACACACTGGGAAGTCTTCCACTGGAGGGATCAGGCCCTGTGCTATCAGCTGACCATATGAGGGTGGAGCCTCCCTCCTCAGAAGCTCCGCCTCCACCCTGGAGAGCTGTGTTTCAAAGGACCTGGGGAAATACACCAGAGCAAACAACTAAGTCAGCAGTTAAGAGCAAGGAGAGGGCAACAGTACCAGTACGCTACCATTTAAGCAAAATCAAGAGGGATCTCATTTGCCCACTACAAATAAAACGATTAAAAATTCAAACTAACTACAGTTTAACTACAGCTGAGGGATTACTGAGGCAAGCAGCCTCTACTATACCAAAACGTAATCATAACATCATAATTCATGAATATATTTCCAAGAGGGGAAAATAAATCAAATGATCTATTTTCAACCCCACAGTTTCGAGTGCTGTAAAAGTGCTGCTTAATGATTTTACTGAAACACAGCACAGCGTGTATATTCTCAAATCTTTTAAGCAAATAGTCTATTCTAATGCCTAAAAGCATACTACGATGTTGTGAATCATGCATATTTATAATTATAAAACTAAATTATCCCAAACTTTATTTTCATATTTCTGAATGTTGATAAACCCATTGCAAATGATGAAAGACCCAACACATAATAATTGATGCACAGACACCAGTAAAGAGTTATTTAGATTTCCTTCGGTGTGTTACTTGTTTCCAAACTGTCTGACCCAGCAATAACTGCCCCTTCAGTTTAAATACAGTAGTATTGTATTACACTGTGTTGTATAATATATTATTGTATTGCATTGCATGGTACTGTTGTGCTGTACACTACATTGTGTGGTATCATACTGTGTTCTTCTGCATTTTATTGATCTACATGGTGTGGTATTGTATTGAATGTTATTGTATTACATGAGGGATAGAGAATGGTCTTGGAGTGCCAAAGTTATCGATCTGATCCCTTACTACATATTGCTATATAGTACTAGGCTTAATGAAATAGGATAACATATGCTGGTGTTGGGAGTAGAATTTCACCACTCAGACTGACTGTTCATGCTCGGATACTTAATATTTGCTAGAACTTATCTAGAGATTGAATGGAACAAAATTATACACAGGAGCAGGGCTGTAGTGCTTTGTATTGTACTATGCCATACTACACTTAACTACATTGTACTGTAATGTAGGGTGTGATACTGTACGGGCCCTCCTGTGTACCTGCGCTCGAACATCCTGAGGGAGTAGAGCTTGCAGGTGCAGCCCAGGGCGATGACCAGCAGCAAGCCACAGATCAGGCTACCAATGACGGCAGCAGTGATGACACGCGTGGGCACGATGACGGGGCAGCTCTCCTCGTCGCTGCCGTCGCCGCAGTCATCCTGCGCGTCGCACACCCAGCTCTCGAAGACGCAGCGGTTGTTCTTGCAGTGGAAGTTGCCCGGCTGGCAGAAGAAGCAGTTTTTCTCATCGGAGCCATTGGGGCAGCGGTTCTGGTAGTTGCAGCGGTCCGAGCGAGGGTAGCAGGCCCCGTTCCGCGAGCAGGGGAACTCGTCCTCCTGGCAGGTGCTGCAGTTTACCTCGTCGCGGCCGTTTGGGCAGTGCCAGTACCCGTCGCAACGTTGCGCCTCTGTGTAGCAGCCCCAGTTCCCGCCGCATGGAATCTCCCAAGGCAGGCAGAAGCCATCGACCTGATAGGTGGCATTGAAGCCACGCGCCGCGTTGATCTTGTCTGCGTAGAAGTGCACGCGTAGCTGGCCTGAGGAGGACACCATGGCCACAGGGGCCCTCGAGTCGAAGGCCGTTAGGACGCGGAGCAGCCGCCGCGGGTTCTCCTCCAGGCCATCGTACACCTTGACATAGTCGCCATAGCCCGTCCCATCCAGCTTAAAGTCGGTGAACCTCAGGATGACCTTGCGGTGGTCTCCTGTGTCGATCAGCCACGTGCAGTTGCTCCCCGGGGGATAGAAGTCTGGGTAGTTGGGGGAGCTGAAGGTCCCGTAGAAGGTACGCAGCCACTCACCACAGGTTGGCACGTCGCAGTCGATCTCGTCACCCAGGTCCTGGCAATCGATGCTGCCATCACACTTGAGAGATTCCGGGAGGCAAGTGTAGACACGTGTGTAACGGGACAGGCATGGGAACTGGTTGAAGGCGCAGGGCTGGAAGGAGAAGGAAGCTGAGGGGTTGGGTTGTGCGCACAGCTCCTCATCGGAGTTGTCGCCGCACTCGTCCATGGTGTTGCACTTCCATGTCTCTGGGATGCACTTCCCGTTGGCACAGTGGAACTGATCTGAGTCACAACTAATCTCCTCCGATTTCCCTGAAACCCACAACAAACCATTAGCTGCAACTTTGTCACATACTCATATAAAAAGCCAAGAAGCTTGATGAAAAAATAATTAGCTGTGATCTTGAATACATGCATTTTACATTTTATTTACAGACTCCTTCTGCTGCAGTAACTCAAATGACATATACTATGACTACATAGCCAACATTTTCAAATAGAACTATTTCATGCATGTATGTGTATGTGACAGGAACACAATCACTATCCATGGATCAATAAAATGTTACCAGAGATGAAAACTCTACCAACAATGCATGTGCACAGTTCTAAGAATGTGCGTTTCTTGCCGTTTTACCAAATCCCACCAAAGTACTACAATACCAAATTGCGTTTTCATGTCTTCTTTAGTCTATCTCTTTGTATGCTGGCATTGTAAATAAGGAAGTGTATTGCATTTGCACCCAAAAGACACTGTTACACTATTACAAACCTGCTTCTGATTTGGCTAGGCACTCCTTGCAAGTTTTGCAATCAGTGTCATCACCTTAAGCAAAATGTAGCCATATGCATTAACCATTTGCATTACGCCACCCAGCCATTTCTTTCCATGTATTGTGCCTTGCCTTTGTGTATTGCTGTGGTACACTGCTGCAGATGGATCAAACAAACGCTCGATCCACACACAGAAATGTTTGTCTTCTATTCATTTCATTTCAGAATGAGAACGACATGGCTACAAAATCTCTGCAGTCATAAAAGGTCAGGCACTGAATTCTGGGCCATGACAAATGGTGTGAAACATGTTCCACATTATTAAAGAATTCCCGGCTCAGTTACTGAGCAAAAAAAAATAACTTCTAATAAATGGAAACCAAAGACCATATAGGAATCGAGTATTACATTTCATTAAAGTTCAGTTTTAAAACTCATGCTGCGACAGTCAACAGAACTTTATTGATGTACAACCTTCAGAAAGGCTACGCAATGTACTGTTGTGATTGTGGCTGTCAACTACGTTTGTAATGTTTGCTTCTATTGTTTATTTAATGGACAGTGATGATTCACAACCTTCTACATGGATGCACACAAAACCAAGATATTGTATATTTTTTTCACTCGTAGATTATATAAAAAAAACTAAAATACAATGATTAAATGTTTTAGGGCTATTTATGGCAATTTCTATGTGGTTTTCTGCTGATACGAAGGCTATTGTCAGTTACTAGATTTTTAATTATGCCAGGTAAACCCATGAACATATTTCTGTGAGTAGAGAAAAAACAATTTTCTTTTTCTTCACAAACGCTATGATTGTGACAGTAACACAGGATTTGAGACTAACAGTATTTTTGTTTGCTTATTTATATCTCAGTGGAAAAAATAGGGCCATAAACTGCCAGGCTGATAAAAGATTACCCGTGTTCACTTCAGCAGCTGCACTCCATAATAGATGACAGTACAAGGCGTGCAGCTGTGAGCAATTTCCAGCATGTCATTCTTTTTCTCCTGAAACTGGTAAAAACTCATAACGCAGTACAATACCTTTCTCATCGAATGGCTTTGAGGAAGCTGTGGAACCATGTCGGGACTAACTGACTTATGTCTAACTTTTCCTTTGTTACACAGCTTTAGTATTCACAATCTAACTCCAGATAGTAAGCTACATTCATTTTAAACTGGGCCTAAGGTTGTAATGCCTCACATTAAAAAAAGAATAAAATAAACGGAATGATTGGACGACACGTGCAATGCCGCTGCTGTATCACTGCAGGGGCGCCACGTGACTGTGTCATCAGCACTGACACAACACTAACATACTGCCTGGAGATGCAGAGAAAATAGTTGAGGCCTACCTGTTATATAAGATAGCCTAAAGCCCTTGCCAGTCAGGCTGTCGTCAGAGTGAAATTTGATCCACACGTGGTCTTGTGAGGAGATGTATGGGGCCGGGATGGAGGAGCCGCAGGCTCGGTAGCCGTCCAGATTCTTGTATGTGCCGATTGAGACCCAGTCAGACCCACATCTGTGAGAGGTCTGGATCTCAAAATCCTGAAAGCTGAGAATGGAGATTTGTGATGTTATCTAAAACATTCTGAAGTAAAACAAAGGAATATATGTTAATTTTATTTCATGCTATGACCTCTTTTGTATTGTATTTTCTGGAATGTCATACATTAATGGAGCAGTCAAATATGGGATAAGTCAAAAATAAAGTCAATGACGCATTTGCAAAATCAATCAAGATCTTAAATGGCCTGATTTTTATTAGTTTCTTTTACTATACTAGACAATTTTTTTTTACAAAGAAGCCACATCCTTTCCACTGGGGAAAAATACGTACATCTCTATAGCCACAGTTACATTATGTTTTCAATTATGCTTTGCCACAAAATCACATCCTATGAAAGACGGTAGAACTATTTTGGTCCGGTAACCATGGACACCACATATGAGCGAAGAAGAATACCAGTGGCTGGTTTCTGTCAATACACAGTCCAGACAGCACAACACTCCAGCCTAAGCTGCAGGAGTATACAAGACACTGGAACAATGGGGCATCTGACACACATCTGCAGGCAAAAATAGGTGTATCGTTTTGCAGAAAAAAAAAAAAAAAAGAGACTGAAAGGCCTGGAATTAAAGGAGTAGGATGTGCAGGGTTCAGTCTACATTCTAAACTTGTTAAACAGATCATCTCACACATCATAGAAAACGATGTGTTAGTGAATCAAATGTGGGTGATGTGGGTGGCGGTAGACATGGTTCCAGTGAAATAAAGAAATGGCCTCCTACCTAGCTGCGCTGCCTCAAAATAAACTTGAATAGCTTCTCACTCAAAATATAACTTGACTTCACCTGCCTGACTTTGAGGGATGTGCTTTGCCTAAAAGACAATAGTTAGTTCCTCCAATACTGGCAAATATCACGTCTTAGGGTTGGCTGCATGACATGGTAAAACAATCCAAGGCAAACAGATCCACCAGTATAAATCTGCAGGAATTAATTAGACTACAGAAGGCCCAGGCCAGAGAAGTTAATAAAGCTGATCAGACTGAAGTGAAGAGCCTGGAGTTGAGACGAGGCCCCTATTAAGGTTACATCAGAGGTGAACAAATCATAAATGTATGTTGTCATCCTCTGGGATACCAAAAGGCAAAATCTGGTAGCCTAGACCAGGTTTGTGGTAGTCCATATAGGTCTACTTAGTCCAAAAGAAACAATAAAACAGCAACACAAAATGCCTTAGTAAATAACCAATAACCAATGAATTAACCACATATTCATTAAAATTAGATAAACATTAACATTAGATAAACACTATGGAAAACCTGAAAGCCTAAATATCTAGCAGTCAACCAAACTTAGAATTAGACTTCTAAAAGAACTGTCTTCAATGGCTGGTAGTGGGGTCCCAAAGTCTGAGAACTGAAATGAACAGAATGCTTTCGGATTCTGAAACATTTTGAACAAGGAGAAGTTCTTTAAAATTAAGAAATATTATGATTCTGCACTATTCTAGGTCATATTTAAGCAAATTTGTCACATTGACCACATTAATTCCTCTGTAAGGTCATTGAACATTTATGGGGGCACTTTAAGGCACCCCATTTGTAATATTATTACAATAAAAACACTTACAGAAGTGCATTCTAGTATACTGCAGTATATCGAAACATATCGTGAAGTTAATTGCAAGACAGCCTATTTACAGTGTTTTATACTGTTAGAGAATTAAGATTAATCGATGTGTAGGTGATTTTTTGTTTGTTGTAAGGTTATTAACAACTGAGTTTTAGGTTATAAAGGGTAAAAATGTTTTTCACATACTCACATTTAAGTTGGACAGCAGTAGCATAACAATTTTCAGTTGTAACTGACTCCCAAACAGCATGGACGCGTTTCTGCACACAACCTTCCTCGCTTAAATACATCTACCCTGTTTGTTTGTCTATTAAAACATTTTATTGCTAATGTTGTCATCGGTGATTTATCCTTTTTTTAGATCCAGCACCTTATCATTTCTTGTAGTATGAGGTCAGTCGGTTTTTTTCCCCTTTTGCATTTCCATAGTTACTATACAGGATTACACAGGTTGAAGCTGTATAGCAACAAATCGTCAAACGTCTTAAAACTAGCCAAGACACACATTTTTTTTCCTTTTTGTCTTCTCACTGCCATGAAAGTAATCCTCACCAGTTGGACATCATCAAAACTAACACAGGCGCATTTCAAACACTAATTCAATGTATATATATATGTATGTCTTGTAGCTTGTAGTATGTCTTACTAATATGTCGTACTGTGCAGCTACTTAACATTTATAACAACCAATATTGTAATATGCCCCAACTCAACAGGCACACGTTGTTCAACCTCACTTCACCAAACCGCAATCCCTTTTTCCTTTACATTTTAGTTGCCAAGTATGAATTACACCCACTATCGGCTTAAATAAATGACACAATATAATACCTAAATGCTCCTAAATTGTAATTAGTATTCACAATTAGCCACAAAAATAATTGTGACATTATTGTTACTTTATTTAATTTGATTGCAATATTTAGATGCTGTTCCTGAGCCATAAGTGAATACCTATTTCAATGTCAGACAATGTTTACAGAAAGGTCTTATCTTCTTATTGGAATTTTTTTTTTTTTTCCAATACACAGTCACAGCTTTTGTAATAATTGTTATATGTTTGATTGTTCTATGCCAATAAAAAAATGTCATAATTAAATGCTGGAGGCAATCCATATCTTTAAGTTCTCATTCTTGCATTAGAACATAGAGCAGTTAATATTTTGATGGTGGTAATGCTCCATCCCATCAAAACCCATTATACAGTGAATATTGACCTGAAGCTTGACCTGAAGCCTGATTCTATCACAAATCAAATCGCGATCACAGTATGTCAGAAAAATCGCAATTATATATTTTCTCCAAATTGTTCAGCCCTTATATGAATATTAATTATTTGACTGTGATCATATCTATCTATATTCATATATTAATACACTGGTAATGTTCAATGTACTCATCTAGAATCTAGCTAATCCGCAGCTCTAATATGATGCAACGGCTTTAGCAAACAGCATAATTATCATAATGAAATAAACACAGCCTCTTAAGAACAGAAGCCATGACTGTGACTATGATTAGCGTGTAATAAACTGTGCGGTCATTAGCTCTACCTGATGGTGATGATCTCTCCAGGGCTGGCCCTGATGTTCCAGCTGCAGTTGATTCGAGACGGGTACTCGAAAGGCCATCCGGGGCTTGTGATGACTCCACTCGACGCCCTTATTTGTTCGGCCATGCTGCCACACGCTGCAGAGGAGCGGCCATCATCAGTATGATAAATCAGGGTAATCTATACTTCCTCTATATAATATACTGTATAATTAGCATGTCTACGTTTACTGCCTTCCCTTTTAGCACACACGGTCAACCAATTTAGAGAAAACATTCACATGGCTGAAAGGTCATTCCATGTTTATCCTAACTAGTCCTAGGAAAACAAAAGACATCTGCTTTAGACTTTTTACAGAGCAAATGATGTTTGCACTAAATGGGCAGTCAGAATAAAGCTTGGCGCCTTAGTTTGTGTGCACCAGTGCTTGGGTGCACAAACTGCTTAAATCAAAACTTTCATGCTATAAAATGGAGACTTCCAGCTAAAATTTTCAGTCTAAATTAGGTGGAACTAATCCTTTCCAAATACCTTTGAAAACCCTCTAACTGCACCTGTGAAACTACAAAGCATTCTAATGCTTCCCTGACGTGTACCATGTAAGGGCATCTGATGCCCAGATACTGCACCTTTCAGACTTAGATTGGCATGTTAGCCTTGGGAAAACATGTGTACAGACCAGCTCTTAGAAAACTTGACTCTGGATCATTTTAAATTCCAAATCCAGAATGAGAACCAGAGAAATTTAAGTAATTGTCTATGAAGGCAGGCTCTAGTCATGAGGGACATGTGGACAGGAAAACAGATGTGCTGCAAATCAAACGCCTTTATGTAATAACTGCTGGGTCTGGACATGTGCCATGTGAGACAGTGCAGTGCATTCAATAACCTGAGCAAAAGCACAACCCACTTACCATTTGACATCCCGGACACGTATACATTTTCATTATGTTGGACACAGGCCACATTTCCTAAAAAAAAAAAATAATAATAAAGCATATTCAATCATTTATAATTACAAATGTGTAAATTATGATGGCGAAAAAGGCATATCAACACATTCTTGGTTGGTGTCAATCAAGTAAAGATACTGTTGAGTTTGTGCATGTTGTGAGGCTGCCGAGTGGTGGTGGAAGAACTGATTCAGCATCAGGAGATTGTGATGCCAAAAACTGATTTTTATTTCCCAAGTGCATCACTAGGGATAGAAAAACATAAAAATGAAAGAAAAAAACCTAGGGTAGATATCAAAAGATGTAAGTTAGCTAAGACTCAATTAAGTGCCCTGAGTGCTTTGTTACCTAAAAGACTCAGTGTCTTCTGTTGTTGCAGATCTATTCGTGGATGCTGTGTTTGTATATGCAGAAGAGGAGTTTTTGAGATGTTACCATTGGCTGCAATAAACGTCATAGTCCAATATGTCTGTGTGCATGTGTGTTTGTGGAACGGTCCTTGTGTGTTTGACATGGCAACGGACATTGGCTCTGTTACAGTGCACTAGAAACTATTATGCTGAGTGTTTTTTTATAGTCTTCAGTGACTTGGCATGTTGCATGTTACAATATCTCTTGTGTTTGATCAATGATGTTGAAATTTGATGACTGTATTTGTAGCAACAGCATATTTGAAAAAGATGTTATTCAGAACATTTACATAAAAATATTGATCCTGACTGCCATTTCTAAGAAAGGTTTTTGATAACACTACTGGTTGTGCTGCCTCAAAAGTTCTTATGATTTTTAGGTCTGGGGGCAAAATGTAATCCATTTGAAATGCAGCACAATTCAAGAATAATTCCTTCTCTATGCAAGGAAAGAAAATGAATACAGCCACACATAGGCAGAGAATCAGGGAAATAATTTCATGCTTATGAAAAGCTCCTCAAGTTCAGTAATGATATTAGGTCAAAGCAAAAATGAATATAGGGTCAAGGTTTTAAAAATGAAAAGTTCAGCTCTGAAAAATGGTGTTCTTTCGCTCCGTCTCTCTTTCCCTACTCAATTAAATTGGAATTTTAGACGAGCCCTCTAATTTCTCTTTTTTTGTTGATGGAACAATTTCATCTGGCATATTTACAACAAGCTTTTTCTTTCTGCCATTTACAAATTCTACACAGAGCAACAAAGACAGTTTATAAAATGCCAATGCTTTGTAATTAACTAATTACAAACAGTGGTTCCCACCCTTGCACCCAATCTGTAATTTCCTGAATTTTCTGGATATGTGGTTGTGGGAATAGTTAAAAGGAGAAAACAACTCCAGCACAAAAAGTCGACTGCATGTTCCAACAAGCAAAAGACCTCACTGCTGCTAGCACAGCACCACCCCATTCTCTCACCTGAATAAGGAAATGGAGGCACAACTAAGGGAAAATCTCAATAGAAGAACATTGCACGCTTATTCCAAGTCACGCCTGCCTATACCGTCACCACAATTATGTACAGTTCAGTAAACTCCATTGCTTCACCAGCTGATCTAGACCAATACAAAAACAATCTTGTGCTCAAATTTTAGCAATGTGAGACAACAAGAGCATATTACAAAAAAGCCCTGTTTACAGTCAGCTGTTAAGTGAAGTATAGTGACCTAGAACAAAACAAATCCAAAATAGCTAATAAATACTAGCTAGCAAGCACTTGCATCCAAATGTTGACTCAGAAGATGCCACGACTCCTGATTACTTCACATATTTGTGTTGCATTGGACAGCATGTTGCTATGGAGTCATTGTACATGCACTTACATTGTTTATCCTTACAGTCAGTGGCAAGTTAAGACAGAGGACATTAAACATGAAGCATTAGCACGCCAAACCTCTTTCCACTGCTGAAAATCATCTAACATAATTCAAGTAATGGAGTAACATAAGGGAGAATCTTCCTGCCCTCTGAACATTAAAAAGGAATGGAATGGTTCCATTAAGATTAGACCTTTACTTTCCAAATGAACTCTACACTATGTTACAAACTGTTCTTTAAACAAAAGCACTGCACATCACACTGGCTGCAATCAAACAGTTCTGTTACACCAAAAACTGAAGCACATGGCACTCTTACAGTACCATGATTGAGGAGATGAAAGATCATTGAAAGATCATTACAAGGCAGGGTGTAACTATAATTCATTGCTGGTTGAATGGTTTTAAATGTTTGTTCATTTCAACAGTGTGAAGGGAAGCCAAAGTTACTCAAAATTGAATTATTATTACTGAATTTCCACAGGAGGTCAAGAAACTTATTCTATTCTATAATTGAGCTGCTAGGTAACTAGAGATTCCCCATTATTCTCACAGCTAACAGGGTGAAATTCCAGCCATATCCCCTGCCTCATGCTGGGGATTGTACGGTTTACAGTGGTATAGAAGATGAGCTTCTGTGCCACAGTGCATGTTCCAACTCAGACAGACGCAGTGTTAAAATTCCACAGACGCGGGTGTTTGTGAGCTGGAGCTCAGCTGCGCTCCGTCCCTTGTTGTTTGCCGTTTGCTGGCTGGTAGCAGCTGACTGTAAATTATGCATGGTGGGAGGCTGGTCAGGGGACAGCCGCTCAGCATGAGCACCATGCTTTGCTTGCCATGGTTATTAGTCCGCCACAGAACACAAAGAAATAGGACAGAGTGGTGATTTATCAGCATGAGCGCCAACTTACCTGTACGAACACATTTTTTTTGAGAGAATATTTTTTTTTAATCCTGTTTTATTTTGTTTAAATCCTGTTCATCTATGATTTTAAGGCTAAGAAACAAAATACAATAAAATATTTGCCTTCAGAAGAGGTGACAAACCGTGACAGCCATTCGTTTAAAATGTCCCTTAGAGCTCTTTTGGAACTAAATAGAAATCACTTGTATTACTTATTCCCTCATTGGAACTTCTGTTCCATTGTTTTCGAGAGACAAGTACAGGGACAATGGCCCAAGCTAAACAAAGTGGGTATGTCCACAGCAATGTACTTTTGGCAACACCAGCAATGTGGGCTACTAGTCAAAGTATAAAATTTTGTGGTCCATGGTTTAGACACAGGTAAGTAGGCAAATGAATTATGATGTTCAGATATAACTTAACAGCCTCTATTTCACAGCAATTTAATATTCTCAAATCAGTATAACTATACAAAATACATACCACATAAAAGTCAAACATATTTCATCTTCATTGAACCTCCACATTAACCGGGGGTTAGCTTTTAATTGAGAAATGGCTAAACCTATGTCTACCAGCATTCGGCTTTCAACCCTGGACTCCAGAACAATTCATCTCTGAAACCAATTACAAACGAATTGGTCTCATTGTTTACTTAAATGTTACACTGACAAATTTGATCAGATTATGGTGTAACAGATGTTATAGGTGAAGTCCTTCAGAATGACCATGTATAACGATACAGTTGGGGGGAAAAAAAGTTTCTTATGAGATTAGACTGAATTTAGCCCAAACGCGATAAGAGCTAACACTGTACTATTGAGGGAGGGTTAAACACCCAGCGTGTACTCTCGCTATGCAACATTAACGCTCTAAATTAGCTTGACAATGAGATCGGAGAAAAAATGAGTTTGACGATGACACTGGAATTCACTCGCTCTACAATTACCTTCAAAATGACTTAATTAGTCTGCTTATTAGCTGGCCTCCCATGGCACTAGTTCGTGATCCAATCGACAACATTCGTGAGACATTTGTTTAGTGAGCTACAAAGACAAACGAAATTGTTCAATAAAAGAACACGTTTGCTGACTGATTGTACAAGCAACACACCCCATGGTACCAAGCACACGACTTAATTTATTACATTACTGCTATGGTTACGTGAATACAGTGAGATATCATCAGTAGGTACTCACCAATAAAAGTGAAGCTGGCGATGAAGTTCAAAAATATCCATGTCAAGATCCCATTTGAGCCCAAATCGTAGGCCATAATAGCAACAGATGGTGTAAGATGTGTTTCGTCCCTATCGTATAAAGCTAGCAAGCCAGCCAACGTTAGACAATACAGCTGTCTGACCGGGATGAACAACAACGGAGGTAGCAGAACCAAAAGTACCCAACACAAAGAATATGATAGCTAGCTAACTAGCAAGCTACTCAGGCTACTGTTTACACAGTTTAATCGGCTAGGATGTCTCTCGAGATAAATATACAACTAAAAATGATTCAAGACCACATTGGAGACAAAGGCTTAAATGCACTGATGCGAATAGTGTTTACTCAAAAACTGAGTTTATTATGCTAGCTAACAATTTGCTAGCAGAGTGCTTCAAACGAATTAAAGACCCCTCAAAGTTGTACAACCGTTACAGTATCGATATCAGCGAATAAGATAGATACATCATTAGAAGGACTGACGTAGACTATTTTTGGTGAATAAATATTAGTACCGATTACCAGGTAATACGCTATTTTACCAGTACTGCCTTTAGATAACTGATGTTACTGTGGAAAGCAAGCTGGTTGGCTAGCTAGTAATGCACAAAACAAAAGATCTTACCGACTCGACGATTATGTTCAATGCCTAGTCTATGTTCAATTGTGAACTAGCTAGCCAGTTGTCTTGATTTAGCTAACAAGCGAGCAACTGTGCATTGTTTCACAGCTTCAATGTAATAAATACACTTCTCGATATAAAACGGAAAACATCTAGTGCTTGCTAGCTAAAGTTAACTGTTGTGTCATTCATTCTAGCCAGCTATCCCTACCAGATTGAGAAGACAAAGGCATTGTCTGCTTAGCAAACGTTAGCTTGCTAACAAGCTAGCTATCTCTACCGATTCGTGTTTCGATGCTAATGTGTTAAGCTAGCTAGATAGCTAGCTATTATTCAGCTCTAGCTAGCCAGATAGCTAGGCTTTGTCATGATGGCTGACGAATTCAATTACCACAATAAATCTCGATAACTATCTACATTGATTTAGCTGGCCATATAGATCGATACATATACATACATTATTTCAGAAAATTTACATAAAATGTAGCTGACTAGCTAACGTCGTTAGCTGTATTCTCCCACTGGCTTCTCTGCAACGCCTACAGGCTCACAGTCACTACGTAAAGCACTGTATAGCTAATGTTAATAGCTAAACGCAACGAAACGCTCCCAACAAGTATCCGTAACTGTTACCGAAACCTTTTACATCAGTACACAATGTTCATTTCGAGATTGCTGGCGATGTTATATCAGGAAAATCCGACGTTGAATAAATGCCCATGGTCTTCGGGGCCCGAGCGCCAGTGGCCACGACTATCTATTTATCCCTAACCTATGTTGTTACAGCCGGGTATCTCAGCCCCCACTATGTTTTCTCTTCCCACTGCCATCCACTCGGAGGGGTGATAGGTCGTCCTACGTCAGATGCGCACGGAAATGCCTCTTTTGCTACTGTGTAATGCGATCTGCGGCGCTAAATATATCCTGCTACTATGTATCAAGCAACGCTCTATTAACATTTTAACAAATTCTCTATATATTTTAATATTTACCATACCAAATTTGAAGGACAGTGGAGAGTCTCTCAGTTTAGTGTTGACCCAATGTCCATAAAGGCCTAAACACGTCAAGTATTATGTAATCTTTTTGCGAGCTCTTTTACATAACAGTTTGCCTCAGTGCAAATATAAATAGAGGTAATCGGATAAAGTAAAGAGAAAGGTGGAAACGAAAAGCATTAGAAAGAGGGAAGTGATATGTTAAAGATAAATCTGGATAAAATAAGAATAGGAATCTAAAAAATAAAATAAACCTTTGTAAAAATCTGTAAAGTTTGTTTATTTATTGAGAAGTTATTTCACAGATTGCAGAAAATGAAATGTAAAAGTGAATGTAATCCACAACATTATTGAACTCATTAAAAAATATAAATTTAAAAAAAGATGTTATTGTTTTGCAATCTGAATCACATATTCTCGTTAACTGAACATTATAACAATACGAGAGAAAAAGGGTCAAGGATAAACTCTGTCAATATCCACACAGCAGTTAAGCTCACACTTATGCAACCTCAGCTGTTAACAGCCGTTCAATACTTTAACAGAACATCTGTTAGAAGTATATTCCATTATACAGGAATAAAATTTGTATGCACTTCTGGGCCTTTATGTTGTCTGCAACTTATAATACACAATATTATAAGTTTAATAGTATTTATAAGTTTAAATACCAAGATTTTTTACTATTGCCATGACAACAGCAATACAGCTTATAACATTCCTAAAATAAATAAACATATTAAACATTAAAAGGCATAATTTAGGTGCTGAAATGTCTTTTAAAGTGTAATACAACAATTACACTTAAAAAGGAGGATCATTTGCAGGGCCAATTATAATGTGCCAGCTTCTCAGTTTTGATGTATTGTCTTGGATGTCCACATCCTAAAGCTGGTGCCTGGGAATGAATGACCTCTATGGGCAGATGCTCCATCTGTTCAAGCAGCAGCAGCTATTATGTTCCCTGATTTGTTCATTCAGTAGTCATTCACTGTCACTGGCCCAGCCAATAAAAAAAAATACAAAGTCAGCCTAGAAAAAACATCCTTCTGCTGATCTGATCTATATATATATACCTTTTTCAGAAAACATTATGAGTTATCAACTGCATTAACTGCATGAATAAGTCAATCAATAAGGTCATTTTAGAGTTACAATTGTTGCATGGTGCTTGTATTTCATTTATTTTTCTTTGTTATATTTTGAATAAATTGTCATGAAAATGATTTTGAATTCTATAGTCTTAAATGCAATGTGGTCCTCTGTGTCTGAATGCATACTGAAGAAGGGAAGTATCCAAACATATTCACAGAAGTCAGCTAACTTGGGCAAGACAAGGTTTGATAAGTATCACTGTCTCTTCTCCCTAATTTTCATTTGATTCTTTGTTTAAGCTACTGTATGTCACCTTTTATTAAATGATGAAATTAGTTCATTTTCATGTGTGAATGTGGGTAGCCGCAGTTCTTAAAGAATTTTAAATAATTAAAGCTGGAAGCCTTAAAGAATTTCCTTTTTAATGAAAAAGGTTTCTTGTATATATATAAACTCACAGAGGAGCTTAAATTCATGTCAAAGCAATTCTGTACATAATTTAAATGGATTCATTCAAACTACTGGGTGTCTCATGCTTGTAAGGCACATTTCTGTGTGTAGGTGAACTCCTTTATGGAATCAGGACTATGTGATGGCCCTCACATAAATGGCACATAAATCTGGAGGGTTTCAGTTGGTGGGCATTTTCTCCACTGGTCAATTGCCTGACCATAGCATGCCTGCACAGAGCAATACATGATATCCTCCAGCTTGACTTGGCCTGTGGATTGAACTGTAAAGGAAAAATGCAGCTGTACATCACGTGTCAGGCACATGCTTGTCTGTGTTCACCTGAATGGACACGGGAGGTTGCAGTGATGGAGCAAGTGAGGATGCGATTGAGAATTCCAACTGCGGAGAAAAAATTGTGCACATGGAACCCTATGAGCTCCATGTCTGTGGGAAATGGAAAAGTGTACGTCGTCACTTCATAAGCAGGAAAAACATTACACCAAAATCACAGATCCAGATGTTTTAATATTAAGGTAAAACTCAAGGGAGGTGCAGCACTGATCATAGAGGAGCTACTGTTAAGAGAAAAGTGTATTATGTGGTTTGCATAAAACTTGTGTGAAAACATTGTGACAGAAGAGAATACCAACAGAAGAACTGTCTCTGTGTGTTGATTAATTAGGTTCCAGGAAGCTGTTGTACAAATGAACATTGGACATTGTTTAAAATACAGCAAAGTTTCAAAAAGAAAGGAAAGAATAGAACCATTTTTTGAGTTTTGAGCAGTCAAAGGCTCAAGTATTTATTTTTTTCTGAACAGGTACAATGAATGTTTATGACAGGGGGAAAACCCATCATAGGTAAATGAGTAATAAAGAGAGATTAAGGAAAGCAGATTTGGAAAGATAGCTTGAAAGAAGGAGCAACAAACAGGAAACTCAGAGGTCTGTCGGTTTGCCTATCTGTTTGTCAGATATTGGAGTCTGTGAGAGGAGAGGGCAGTGGGCAGAGAGGGAGATTCAGGTCAAGGTGGAATTCAATGGTGCAAGTAGACTGGAAGCCCATGTCAAAAGAATCCACATCAAAGGAATTCTGTCCTCGACAAAATCTGCAAAGTTATCTGCAGTGAGAAAAGAAATATGGAGGAAGAGAGCAAGGTAGAGAACATGTTTTGTGGGTTATTAAACGCAGCTTTGAATTTTTGGCTAGAGGGAAGACATTTTAGCCAAACTGATGGAGGAGTGGAGAGTACCTGTCAAGAGTCCCATTAGCTGTGGTCTTGGATTTCCTCCATTTTTGCTATTTATAGATTAGGTCCCAATTCAGTGAAACACCCTAAGTTTCATATGCAGGTTGCAGGTCCTTGTATTCACCAGCGAGGGCAAAGACTGTGAAGAGTAAACAATAGTGTGGACATGTGGGTGTAGGGAACAAAAGAAAAGGAAGACAAGAGAAAATATGCATGAGACAGACAAAAAGACTACGATGGAAATAGACAATATGAATCAACACCAGAGAGAAGTAGAATTCATTGATTTTTGAGGACACAGGCTGACACTTGAAACCCATGTAGTGCTGTATAATTTCAGAGTGCTTTACCTGTATGGGCATCACACTAAGATTGTAAATTTCAACCTATCTGCTGAGATTACGTGTAATGAACATTTCAGTGATTGTATCTGTGTGGTATAGATCATAAACAGTAGGGTACTGATGCAGAGTGGTGGCCAAGTGTGTGAAACACTTAGGAGTTTCATCTAACAAAAAGCCCTCAGCATGAATAAATAGCCGGTTGTCTTGGAGACGGTTTAAAAGTACAGAGGTGTTGGGAGAAAACACATCTTGTCCACTCACGACACAGAGCATGGACGACTACTATGGAATCATCTGATTTAATGTAATGCAATTAAACTACCATTATTATAATTATAATTATTATTACTATTATTATTATTATTGTGGATTGGGTTCATAAGGGGCATTGTTTTATTATTATACCACAATAATATTACGACAAGGTCTGCTCTTTAAGTGGCTTGTGAGAGTCCATACTGTGTATTTTATGGTTGTAAATGGTATCCTTTTTAAAGAGGAATATTTAGTGTTCTGGGTAAATTATCTGACAACAGGGCAATACATTTTGTATGCAATGTACTGCAAGGCATTTCAAACAAGTCAGTGACGAGACATTTGCTGACGGCTATTCTGTTGAACTTCTATTTAATGATTTGTTGTGTGACTTGTTGTGCATTACATGTAAAACACTGACACCTAGTGGATGTATATGCAGACAAATATCTTGTAATGAATCAAGCAAAAACCAAGCTGGATTCATCTCACATAAGGCAAAATTAAGGATGGGAGGACATTTCAGGAAGTGCTCTGAACTGATGGTTCTCACACTTAGTTAGGGTAGCAATTTCATGTATTGACTGCTGTTATTACCAAAAATGTATTCAATTAATGCCATCAATATGTGATAAAGTAGTTATTTTCTCCATAAACATATTCTAACACATTTGAGGCTTGTCATTGCTCTGTGCTGTCAGTAGGTTGATTTGGGACAGTACTAATTTCACATGTGAATCTATAATCTCATCAGTTAAAACATATACTTTTCTAAAGTATGCCTAATCATAAAGTATTATGGGAAATTAAAGGGTCAGTTTTCTGAGAAGTTACCTTACTGATTATACATCACATGATGAGTGTGCTGTTGCATAGCTCTGCCTGTTAAGGTTACATTCCAGTGTATGGATGGCCTCTATGGTCTGGTACAAGAGCTGTGCGCGGGACTGTTTTTTAATCCCAATCCCACCCACTCCCACAAAGACTTTGACCGTGCCCATGTGTGCCCAGCCGCCACGGTTTTCTATTGAAATCATAGGCCACTTGATCCCATCCTGACAAGAAAAGGATTAGACACACATGCTGCAAAGGACATTTGATTATAACAAACTCAACAAGGTACAACAAGTTTCCATTTAGCCACAGGAACACAGAGTAAAAACAGAAGCATTTAGCCTTTTAAATGTGCTCACAACCATTTGTGAGGAAATTTGTTTCAAACCAAAAACTGAAAAAGATTATTCTAAATTACCATGTAAAACAGAATGCTGCTGATTGAGTCGGGCCGGAAGCATGTTCATCTTTCCTCCAAAATGCACTCTTGAACAGGGTGCTGGTGGCAGCAATACTGAAAATGTGTCGAGCCAGCTTAGACATTGCAAGGAAATGTTGTCTGTGAAACCCACACCTGAGTGTAGTTTAGGCAGATATTATGTTTTTTCTGTGTTTTTCAAATTGAAATACAAAAGCATTTTTGTTACCAAGTATTCGTCCCGCATGATTCTGACCTCCTGTTCCGCATTTGTTTGACACTCTTATCCAGAGCAACCTCCAAGTGCATATGAATGGTACAAAAAATGCAAAGATAACCCTACAGAGAGGTAAAGTCCCAAGTGCCAAAGGTGACAGAATAGATCAGGACTCCCCTATAGACTATTCTAGTAAAGTAAAGGAGGAAATTAACAACATCAACCTAGGTTAAGACAAATTACAGTTAAACACAAGTCCGGATAAGTGCAGTGAACATTACAGAGAGCAAGGGAGGGGTGGAGAGAGGTGCAGCCTGAAGAGGTGAGTCTTCAGCCTGCACTTGAAGGTGGCCAGTGTTTCTGCTGTTCTGACCTCCATGGGAAGGTCATTCCACCACCAGGGGGCCAAGACGGACAGCAGACGTGACCTGGAAGTGCAGGAGGGGAGGGGGAGGCATCAGGCGTCCAGAAGTGGCAGAGCGAAGGGGTCTGGCAGGTGTGTAGGGGTCTGATGATCTTCTGGAGGTATGATGGAGCTGTCCCCTTAACAGCCTGGTATGCTAGCACCAAAGTTTTAAATTTGATGCAAGCGATAACAGGCAGCCAGTGGAGGGCAGTGAGCGGGGGTGACGTGGGAGTGTCTGGGTAGATTGTAGATCAGATTAGCTGCAGCATTCTGGATGAGCTGCAGGGGTCTGACGGCGGACACCGGAAAGCCAGCGAGAAGAGAGTTGCAGTAGTGCAGGTGGGACAGAACCATCACTTGGACCAAAAGCTGAGTGGAGTAGGGGGTGAGAAAGGGGCGGATTCTCTGGATGTTGTTGTACCGAGTCCTGACCTTGCCATTGGCTGCCAGCCCTGTTGAGTGACACATAATTCATGGTTAGTATTGACAAAGGAGGCATTCCAAATTTGGTGAAAAGGGGAAAAAGTGTTTGAAAAAGTCTGGAATTAGAATATGGGGTATTTATTCTTCATTGTATTCTTAGGAATTTTTGATGTAATTTAGATTTAAAAGAATTAATTTTCTCAAAGGAAAAATTAGTTAAGCCCAGTTTACAGCTTCTTATGATGTTAGTGTTTCAATTTTAGTTCAGTTCTATCGCTGCTTCCCCAAAATCACCAGCAGATGGCACCCTTAAGCAAGAATTTGCCTTTGTCCATTTTCTTTGCCAGAATTCAGTTTAGACATACTGTACTATCTTACTACAGATATTTTATTACCTTTCAAGAGGTTCATTTATCCCCTTCCTTTCCACAATAGATGAGCAATGAACAAACAAAATAAAACCAAGGAATGCACATACATGCCTGACATACTGGACAATCATAGGTGGTTGCAATAGAATGAGTGATATTAACACTTATCATGCAAAGATCAAAGAAGACATTTTCTTAAGTTCCCTGATAATGATTGAGCCTACTTTTCAACAGAGGATGCAAAACGATCACAGTCATTTGTTCTCAAATGTCATTGAGTCCTTGTTTTTAAAAGAGGGAGAAAAGCACTTTTGTAACAATAAAATTTGAATGAATGCATTCTGCATATCTTCAAATCTTAAAAGCTCAGATGTTTCGGAATCACAAATAAATTTACATCAAGTGATATTTGCTGTGTGTGTGTGAGAGAGAGAGAGAGAGAGAGAGAGAGAGAGAATGTGTGTGAGCATTTGTGTGTGACTGTTGTTATCCATTTGATTTTGAAATATCTATTTCATTTGAAACTAAAAAAGCATAATAATACAAACATTCACTGAGCAGATACATTTTTAGTCCTTGTATCTCTGTAAATGTGTATCTCTGTATTTTCTTTTCTCAATGAACTATTCCACTTGGAAACTGGCGCTATACATTATTTTGTGCTGGGATGCCTGACCTAATAGGATTAGGTTTACCAAATTCATTTGCCATTTGAGTTTCTTCTCTGATGATCTCTGAGGAGTGAAATCACTTCATGCTAAATTTGTTGGAATAAGCACACTAATGAGCCAGCACTCTTCCTACTAAATACATCAAATATTTTGTCAAGTGGCATGGACCATCCTTTGGTATTCTCATTCTTGTCATATTGAGATACACTTACATTCACCTCTTGTATGTAATCAAATGAAATGGAGAAGTGACTACCCATGCAACAAAAGTAGATTTCATGGAAGTGTCGATGCAATGATCAGGGAGAAAATATGAGAAAACACCAGTTTATGTGAAATTAAAAAGGTTCATGTCCACAGATACATTGGGCATATTCATTTTGGAGCATCAAAGTCCTCCATGCTTAATAAATTATGATGTCTCTGCAAAAATGTTGCTTGTTGCTGTAAGGCTGTGAGTCCCAGCATGTGCTATGAGAGTTCCATTTATGTCTGAAAGGGTATTAGATGTGTTGGTTTGTGTAATTGCTTTAATAGAGAATCATTTAAATATTGCATATGATTTTGCTCCCTGTTGCGTAAACAGTTTAATTAGATTAGATTAGATTAGATTAGATTAGATTAGATTAGATTAGATTAGATTAGATTAGATTAGATTAGAAAACTTAAATGTATTCAATGAGGCAATTTATTTTTTAGCAAACAGTACAAGTAAGTACTAACTCCATCAAATGGCTGCCACAGAACAGTGGAATTAACTGAACTATAATCTTAATATAAGCATTTAAAACTCCTACATCCTATTTTATCTAATAGGCTTTCATCAAGTGGAAGAAAGCACTAATGTGGCCTTCAAATGGAGCAGAGATGCTGTGTGTTTGGATTTTAGCCTAAATGTACCATATTTATACTATACTGTTGTAATGTTTATATGGGTCATAACCTGCTTATCTTACTTGTGAGAAAGCTTTTTAAGGCTGTTAACCCAGGTCAACATAATTTAATTCCAGAGAGTGGGAGCACCTTAGATGACCTTCCTCTTATGAAGTGAAGGATGATAATCAAAACGTTGCATGATTTATTCATTTACACTCTCATCAGTGTGGATGTTGATCAGTGATTGATGACTGCTGTTTAATTGATTAACTGAATGCCTTTTTCCTCCCTTTAGGCAGCTTAATGCTTGTGTTTCATGTCATAATTGGACCCAACTTTGCAGTTTCTGGCTAAATAATAAGAAAAACAAGCAAAACAACTAAGGCGGATATTCAAGGTCTATGAGCAGAAAAACACACATTAATTAATATTTAAAATATCAAATCAAATATTCATTTTGATCAAAAACAAGCATTTGAAACATATACCTCAAGGCAGAAGACTTAATATGACCTTTAACATTCCATTAAACCATCAGTCCCTGCTTTACTGTATATTCGGTTTTATCCTTTCAAACCTGCTTCAAACTTGCTGTGAATGTGAGAGAATTAAATACTCTGCTCTGCCCTACCCCCATTAGGGTATATCCACTTTTTTAATTCACCACAACACCACTGCCTATCTCGCATGAAGACAGGGAGAATACAGCATCGGGCTGAATGCACTGGCTGAATGGAAATGGCAGACAGTGTCTAATCAATGTCTCCCAGGACTGGCAACTGACACTCCTTTTTTCTATTTCACAAATACAAACCTCTTTAACATCACAATAAGGGCCATTATCTCAGCAGGCAAGGTGTGTTTAGAAAGTGGTAGAAAACACATTTTCTCCCAGCTTCAGAAGGATCTAAAGTTACGCAAATATTATGACAAAAAAATGCAAGCAAGCTCATTATAATTATACTCTATCAGCAAATTTGCCAGGAATATAATCTATTTTTTTTTTTAAAGAACAGTGCATGGATGTGCGTGGGTATGGCTGTTTAGGAATTCACTGCATTTTGATCTAATCACAAAATCAAAATATTCATGACACATAATGGTATCTCCCAGAAGCAGGCAGGCAGCCATTAACTTTAAAATCTGTGTAATTTATTAATGCCCATCAGGGCCTGCTAAAGCCTTACCTCAATGTTTGTAGTGACAGCAGTTCTGTAAAACTGATACTGAATGATTTATAATGGCTTTGAATCACTTAGATTCAGGAATTCTATTAAAATGTTTATAATTTTGTTTTCAAAGATCCTCAGCAACATCATATCTCCTGTTCTCTTTCTCTTTTTCCCAGAATTTCAAATAAAAATGATCCGGTATTAGTTATTTGCTGTAAGACCCAGAATTTGGAGCCAGCTAGAGAAGTTTTACCTTCCTCCTTACCTCATTTTTTCCCCTTCCTGTTGTTTCTTGTGTTCAGATCATTTGAAATTTCATAGTGCTGTTCAAAGTAAATCAACTTCAAAATGCCCTGAGCCTGAGATCAAGAGGGTTTATTTTAATGATCCAAACAAACAAACATCAGTTCCAAGTAGAAAGCAAGAGTTGAATGGTTACAGTGCTTATATTAAATCAACTATAAAATTAATGAACTTTGCCTAAACATAGATATCATATGGATGGTCTTCAAATATACGGTTCACTGGTTATTCATTACAGTGATAGTATAGCAGTACACTGTTTATCATTAAATCATCAGTTTTGACTTCTTGTATTTGTAAGGCTGCATGCATGAGTGTGAGAATGTGTGCGTATGTATGTGAGAACGGGGTGTGTATTTTTCTGTGTGTGTGTATGTTCACATTTACTTGGATGTACAGCAAGTGTGTGTATGTTCACTTTTACCGTTGCAGTCTCCAGAACTAAAACCTTGCCGATTTGAGTGGCATGGGTGCATATACAGTATTTATAAATACCTTGTATCTTCTCCGAGCACTTGCATAAGACCAACAAAGCAAAAGCTTAGTTGGTTTATTGTTTATCTCATTCTTTTATACCTCAATGTTACAAGCTCAATGTTAAAATATTGAAAGGGGTTTGGTCATTCATTTTAATCAGCTCTTTCTAAGACTGTGTAATGTTTGCCCCAACCTTAAATTTGTTATATACTGTTACCATCATACCCTAAAGTAAAAATAAATCTCTATGAAAACCATTTTTAAATGGCAACCACAGGCCTGTTGAATCACTTTGTCTTGACTACAGAGCGCATTTAATTCAAACAGCCAGCAGTGAAGCTTAGCTGGCAAAACACAGATTGGAGTTTGATAACAGGGAACTAGATCAATAAACGTGTTGTAAAGGTTAAATGATGTGATTGTACAAATGCATCACAAAATTAAGTAAAAAAAAAGTTCATGTTGTGTTTTTAGTGCAAACACATAATTTTAATGTTGACAACAGAACATTTTATTACATAAATGCATTAGAATATAAATAAGGTCTCCTGGGCAATATCTTCTGCTGAAGCACCTTGGTTTAGAGAAGTATCCTGCAGTCCAAAGGCTAGCTTGTTAGCATATCTGAGGACCATTTGACTCTGCCAGTTTGCAACACATCTGATATTATGCACCTGATTCTCAAAAAGAGACGATAATCTCTTGTAATGCCAGTTCCTTTTTTCTGAGTAATCTTTATTGACGTACCTTCCTGTATATGTTCTGAAAGATCCATTGTTGAATATGATTTCTGGACTTCCATTTGAATATACATACATTACTTCAGTCCATTAGACATGTGTAAAACAGAATTCTACAAATAAACTCCTGCATGCATGTGATGGATTTAGCACATATTGTAAAAGGTTCATTCCAATGGGTTTGATAGGGGGTGTGCTAATACTGAGGGTTATCTCACTTGAATAATCTATAGGATTTTAATATATTGTTTTTCTGTAATGAAAGCTTAGCTTTAGAGAGAATTTGCGTTATAAAAAATTGAAATGAATATGTACTGCCAGTACTGAGCAAACAAGAGCAGTGGCAAGAGGAGCAGTGTCCCTTTATGGGTGGTTTGTGAATCTGTGAAATGCGTATGGTGAATCTTAAACCCATTCCCTGCATCTCTTTTGCTGTGGCTGTTAGTGACAGCAGTTGAGCGCTCGATCCTGCCATTTACTACATGTGAACCATAAGGGGATCCATTCTGTCAACATTCAAGTTGTCTGTGGCACACAATGCCAGGAACGCATGTGTTTGCCAGTTATACTGGGCCTGCCCATAACTCACAGCTCCTTCTGGCCAACTCTCAACAGCCTTTCAGAATGATGACCATCTGAACAGAACGCTGATAGGGGATAATACTGAGTTAATATGGGTATACAATGACTACAGTAACAAATTATTGAGGGAGAGATGCCACTTGCTGAAGGAAAATGGTAGCTTGTGGATGGTCTGTGTGTCTTGGGGAGGAGCTGTGCAGTGGTAACCCAAAGATCCCTGGCAGCCTGACCGAAGCCCTCACTTAACACAGTTTACTGCTGCTCCAATGTATACATGTTGCCCTAGGTTCTGCAATCAGCTGATCTAGGTTAACGTACTATCCTGCCTTGAGTGACTTCAAGGATAGCCTATTTCACTATGTCATGGGTTAGTAATGTGTTTTACCTCAGAAATTTTGATTGGTATTTCCCATATTTTCATCATTCTCATTTCATGACCTCATCTAACTATATTATATAGTATATATCTGTAATAAGCAATAGTAAATATCTAACTTAACAGTCTGAATTAAAAAAACAAAATTAGCCCAAAAAATTTCATAAACATGTAGCAAAGCTTTTTGATCTCTAGAACATTCTGATGTTTGAAATGTCTCTGATAAACGAATATGGCCCTTAGCAGTCGTCAACGAGCAATCTGGCAACATGAGCAATTAATGCAGATCAACTGGCTTTCTCAAAAACATATTTGCTTAGAAAATGGTTACTTAGTAGTTTAAAAGAAAAATCCCACTTTGGCCTTGGAATGGGCATTTTTCCAAGAATTGCTTAAATCCCACACTAAATACCATGGTCTTCTGGCACAAACACACTGTAAAACTATTTAGCAACAGTTGTCACTGCAGTAATTACAATGACTAATTACCGTCCTCACCAACATAACATGCTGGCCAAATAAATTTTATAGAAATGCAATATTCAAAAACCAGTATAAGAGGCATTTTGACAAACCTCTACACAGCACAGCACATTAATTTGCTGTCTTTCATCCAAACACATTTCATAGAGAGAATGAGATCATGAATATTTAAATAAATGGATTATAGTTATATGGCACTTACCTCTACCCAAAAGCATAATAAATTGAAGGGGGAATTCACCTCAACCACTACATATGTGCAGCACCCACCTAGGTGAAACGTCACAAAAATTATCTCTCATTTATTTAATTATTTTACAGAGCCACTGCATCCTGAAACTACGATTTAAACTTTTTTTTTTAATGCAAACATTTTAATTCACTTTAGTTAAATTTTAAGGGGCAAATACATCAAAATATATCTGTTCTGTTTCCCAGCTCCACATACGTTGTCATTTTTTGCCTTAGAACCATTGTATTCTGTATATTTTACTTATTTTAAAATTATGTGTTTCAGATTATTTTATTTATTTCAAAGCAATGAAACAGATATTTGATACAAAATCTAAAATGTTTGTCATTTGATTTGATGAGTTTATTGCAAATTCTAGATTTAATCCATATTGTCCATGTGTGGTCTTGAAACTGATACATTTGAAAATGTATACATTTCACAGAACTGTTTATTTTAGATATAAATGACTCTAACTTGAGGGAGGTATAGGATGGGGGAACTATTGAGAAATAGATTAATTATATGAAATTATATGATAAATTATTTGAGAAATAAATTAATTTATGACAATATAGATTAAGTGTTAACTGTGTTAAGTGTTACCTTCGAACAATAAAAAATGAGTTGTTACAATCTCATTACAATCTGTTGTTACAATCTTGTCTTTTTATAACGACACAAACACACTTGTGTTGTGAATACACGAGTAAATTAAGTTCAACCTCCTTAAAGCAATACAGTTCAGTGCACTTAAATCAAAACAATTAAAATCAATTGAATCATTTAATCAATTTTACTTTTACATCCTAATTATTTTTATTAGGTTTTAATTTTTCATTTATATTTTTTCATGCTGGGAAAAAAGGAAATAAACAATAGTAAGACAAAACAAGAAAACAAAATAAGAAAAAACTATTGAAAACCAAGTGGAAGCTTTTAAAAGCAAAAAAGAAATCAAATTTCCTGTACTCAAGCTTCTGGGTCAATTCAAACCAGAGGGTGGGCTATATGGCCAGTTCTTTACAGTGGCCCACCCCCTAGCTCTCATTTTTTGTGAAAGTCCACCACAGCACTGTCTTGGATGATGTTCCTCATCTCCCCCAGCAACTGCGTGGTGCTGTTGATGATCCTCCTCTGTCACTTTAGCTCAATGGTCTTGTATCCCCCAGGTGGGCCCTAGCGGACACAGTCAACCATCAGGGACGACCTGAGCAGGAGCCTGTTCGGGGAAACAGAGGACACAACAAGGCCCCAGACGCGTCTAGCCATGGAGCAGTCCCAGAATACATAGTGTACATGTTCCAAGTCAGTGCATGGGGGCAGTTCTCCGCCAGGGCCAGGTACAGCTTGTATATAAAAGATCTAGTGGGAAGCCACATGAGCGGCCATCCATGCAGTATCTTTCTGCCTCTCTTTGGTTTTTAAATAAGACATTATGCCTCTGTACCTCCAAGGGGTCAGTCTGACCCCAGACAACCCCATCCTGAGGGCCAAAGCCCTCAATGCTCCGTAGGTGTATGGGGGGTCCCACCCATGCGGCATTCTCTGGTTCAGCATACCCAGGCCCAGCATCCTCTAGAAGGGGGTAGCATAGTGCCTGGAGAGTGCACACATCGCGATGGTTTTACCGGTACCTCCGTCCGAGGGAAACACCCGACCCATATAAAGCAGGGCTGGGAGGACTATCGCCCTCAGGACCGGTGTGGCAGAAGGCTTGTCCCAGGCTGCGAGCGGCACTGAAACGCTCTAACCTAACTGACCAGCATTCACCTATCCACACTGTTTGTTTGTTTTATGTTTCCCCAATATCGCCCTTGCTAAAACCGCAAAGACATTGCACTTTCATTGGGGGTGCACACCCAATGTTGGTTGTCCTAGTTCAAACATAAAAACATATCCACACCAGATACACCCTCTAACAGTTTGCTACCATAACAAAAACAAACACACACAAATGTCTTACAATTATTTTACTTATCATTTGTTAGTGCGCTGTATTTGTAAAATTCTGTCTGCTCCATTTGGTTGTTTGCTTGTGACGTCAATCCCAAATGCTTCCGGGAGTATCAGGTAGTGTAAAGACCCAAACAGAACCATGGCAACTCTGGCTGGCTAAGTAGTGCCTGTTCCAAGTTGCACTTGTGTAGTTCTGCCGGTATTGGGTCAAACCAATGATAATTGGTTTTGTTTATAAAATGAAAATAATTCTGCACTCTGAAAAGGAATGGTAACTTAACCGATTGAAGGGGTGTTAGATAATTAATTGTGATATATTGAACACGTGTTTGGCCATTACAGTTGCCAGTACAAGTGTTATATTTTAAGGTAATGGGTGGCATGTTCTGGGGGAGGGGCCTAGGCTATAAAAGAGCCCCATTTCTGTTCCTTTCGCAGGAGATTTCTTGCACTGTAAATAAACATCTTGCACCAAAGTGCTATTGCGGCGGAGCCATCATATTTTTGTGGAGTCAAGGTGGAGCCCAGCTCAGCCCTTTCTAGATGACAACCAGGATCTTACCTGTTATTGTGAGAGGCTGTGCACTCCAGCTCCCAAGTTTCCTCTTGCCACAGTGGAAAGGGGCAGGTATTAGCTGACTACCGCGCTGCCCGAGAAGTCTTCCAAGTACATCTTGATCCAGTGCAGGAGGGAGCTTGGGAAGTTGAAGCTCTCCAGCACCCTCTTCAAGCACATTTGGCAAACCATGTCAAAGGCATTCTCCTGATCTCAGCTGAGAAGGCCTAGGGGGAGAACCGTGCTCCCCAGAGTGAATGATTACATCTCCCACAAGGAGCAGGTTGTCAATAATGGACCTCCCTGGAGCTCTACATGTTTGGTCAGGGCCGATCACCGTTGTTATTAGGTCTTGGAACCTCCTCATCAGCGCTTTCAACATGATCTTATAACTGAATGAGAGGAGGAGTGTACTCTAAGGCCTGGGGACAGGAGGAACATATGTATTCTTCAAAAAAGTTTCACCAGAGGAGCTTACCCATGTAAATTGTTGCGCCACTGAGGGAGAAATCCTCTATGTTGGACATCAGCTCATTGGTGGATTTGTCCTTCTGGGGTTGGCTGCAGTCCTCATCCCTACGGGCATAGTTTAAATTCTCGACCCACAACAACTGGCATAGTGATGTGAAGTAACAGTTTGATTTTATTGAAAAGGAGGGGACTCTTGGCAACACCGGTGGGGCTGTACACATTGATCACCCACAGTGGGAAACCCCCAACATCAAGATCAATGACAAGGATTCACCCACCCTCCACAACTGTGCTTGTTGTTACTTTCACATTTGGGTTTCTGATCGACATGCCAACCCCGTCCACTCGGGCAATGTTTGAGCCCAATCAGAGAGAGTCCCCCATTCTCCAACCCCCCTCAGTATGTCATCCATGGAGTGTTAGGGGATTCTGCATTCCTGGTGGAGGATGACGTCCAAGGGGAGCTGTTGTAAAATAGACAAAACTGTACACCATTTTGTTATTGTCCATGAGATATATATATATATATATATATATAGTGTTGCTCCCTCGGGTTCCACTTACAGTATTTCTATCCCTCCTCACAGCATCCCTCACCAAAAACTCTATAACGCACTGCCTCTAATCAACTTTCCTATTTTCTTTTATCAGAATAATCTTCTGAACCCTCACCAGTGTGGCTTCAGACCTGGTTACTCGACTGAGACTACACTTCTCTCGGTCAGTTAATCTCTTCACGCTGCTTAAGCAGCCTCTCTTTCCTCTGTCCTGATTCTTCTGGATCTATCGGCTGCCTTCGACACAGTTGACCATTCCATCCTTCTGACCTCTCTGACTGCTATGGGACTCCATGGCACTGTGCGGTATCAGCACCTCATCCGCTTGCTGCAGGAGTTCCCCAAGGCTCTGTCTTTGGCCCACTTCTCTTCTCTCTCTACACCCATTCTCTTGGACCTGTCATCTCTGCCCATAACTTGTCCTATCATTGTTATGCAGATGATACCTAACTCTTTTTCTCATTCTCTCCTTCTGATACACAGGTCTCCTCTCAGATCGCTGCTTGTCTGAAGGATTTCCAGAGCTGGATGAACACCCACCATCTTAAGCTGAACCCAGACAAGACAGAGCTCCTCTTCTTTCCAGGGTATGCCATGGTAGAACACCACACCCCTGTTCTTCCACAGCATGAAGGTGCAGGGGATATGACTCACTCCACCTACTAAGTTCAGGTTTGATTGGACCAGCCATTTCCTGGCCACAGTCCAACCTTATCCCGGAGTCTGTCAGATTTCATGTTGCCATTCCTGCCTAACCACTTTGCAACATCGAGGTCCTGCACAGCCTCATTGTTATATTGAACGTTGACCACTTTGTTCTGACAGGGGCTCTACACTGAAGTTACTGAGGGAACTCCTATCTTTCCCCTCTCTACAGACATTCCAGAACTTCTCCAGGACATTTGATGTCTTAAAACTGACCTCAAAGTGCAGGACCAGCTGGGTGGTGGTTAGCAGCCCAGAGAGGGAACCCTTCTGGGCCTACTCTCCAGCCAACTCCCCTCTGGCCTCTGGTCCTCAGTGTCAGCAGCAGCGGTCCTCATCCCAGGTGTCCAGAAGTCATCTTGGCAGGGGTCTCACTGGGCACTGTCCTAAACCAGGCAAGCTGTTTTAGTGGCAATGCTTCTCTTTCATGGTGACCACACAGTCACCTCTAGCAGTAGTGTGAGTAGAAGTGAGCACAGGTATAGAGAATAACAACATAGTAAAAATGCCTAAAGTCTTAGTTGTTCTTTAATCACTACCAATCTATAATTGTTGCACTTTTGGGAATTTTCACTTAAAATCAACTTAAAACAATTACGTTTTCTTCATTTATGTGAATATGAAGTCAAGATCTTTAATGCACAAGATTATATAATGGACACATTGAAACACAATTTATGTAATATGAACTCAAAACACTTAAACAATCCCTTAGTTCATTAATATTCGGCTTCGCCCAACTGACTGCATTGCATAGATTGAATGTAAGAAACTGATTTAAGGTGTTTGTAAACTGAATAATCAAGCACAGAGAAAGTCTCACCTATCTGAGTGAATAGAACGCTATGCAATCATATTTGAACAGAAAACCTAATTTATATGCATTGTATCTGTAGATTTTATTACGTCAGACAAAGAATATTCAAAGGAATAACATATAACTACTAAAACTTGAAATCAGTTTCACGCACAATCTTAGCACGAAGATCCATTATGGCATCACAATGAGCATGGTCAAGCAGATTTTGATTAGTGAAATTCGAAAGAACAATTGTGTGGATCGTAAACCAAAGATGAGAACAAAAGATTCCATGCATTCAGCATTTTTTTCTGTGAAAAAACAGCAAAACTAGTTTTGACCAATGAGAAGTCAAGGATTGTCTGGATTCTATTGCACATGTGGTGTCACAGGGCACTGCAGTTCTTACCTGAACCATAGTTTATTATTAGTCTCTGTCTGCACCTGAGTCCCTGACGCACCTGAGTGCCTGAGCCCTGACACATTAGTATCTCAAACATCTGATGTGAAAGTGAGCAGTGGTCTGGTAAAAAATATGGTCCACAGCTCCAGGTGATGTAGGGATATGCTATTCGGCCATGATGGGAGTCAAAACATATAGGAAAGGGGGTATTTTACAGCTAGTACAGGAGACACAACCTTATTCGCTGAAACTCTTTGAACTTTATTTGAAAAATCATAAGTTATTTGAACAAAGTATTTGGAGAATATTTCAATTTTGCATTTATTTATTTAAAATACTATTTTAATCAGTTATTTGAATTATTTGAATGATTTCAGATAAAACAATGTCTTTACCATAGCCAATGGAGTATTTATTATTTGGGTGCATGGCTCAAGTTCTTCCAGTAGTGCAATTATCTTGTGACTGCGTTATCTACATCGCGTCACTATTTGCTGTTCAGTTAACTATAAGAAAGTAATTCTTGGATGGAAGACCATCTTTTCTCCTCATTCTACTTTGCCTTTGTCTGCTGTATGTTCTTCTGGCTCTGATAACTGTGGCTATATGCAGCAGAGAAATCAATTTATTGACATGCCTTTCATAGAACAAGAGAGGTATAGTCTGTCTCAGGGCAAAATTTCCACCTGTTTTCAGAAGTCGCAAAAATTCCCACGCAAAGAGGAGAGTCACAATTACTGTACGGTTTAGAAAATTAGATGGAATACTTAACTGGCCTCATTCACAAGATCTTCATTCTGTTTTAGCACTTTAATCCCAGGTACACATATGCATGAACCAATTTTACTATGAATCAAGAGGAAAGTCACAAAGTGACATAGTCACCACAAATTCCTTATAAATAGCAATTTTCATCTATTGAGACTGTTTAGTAATTCACATGTAAATACCAAGACATTTTAGCGGCTGCTTTTACGCCTGAAAATCAGTCACCATCCTTTAGCAAATCTGGCCCTCTTCAATAAATATTTATACATCTTCAGCATGAATGAATTGCAATTTCAGAAAATGATAATGATGCATATATCTACATCAAAATGTAAAAACATCAGTATGCATTTGAGTGCAGTAATTCTGATCCAACTTTCATGATGGATCCAGTTAGTTCAGAATTTGCATATTATGGTGCACATATGAATCCAGATGACCTGTGACAGAGAAGACTGAGGTTTACACAGAGGCTCATGTAGATACTGTAGACCATACATGAAGGAGCATGGGACTGAAGACAAACATATCATCATAACTTTTGAAATAAATTTTGTAAAATAAAATAACATCAGAATAAAAATGAATGTAGATGTAAATTAATGTTTCAGGGCCTTATCTTGCATTTGCATATTGTTTTCACAGCGAAAACTATCAAATATCAGAACTATTTTAAATTATTTTTGTTCGGCATCATTGCAAGACCATGTAAGTTATGCTTAGCTCATTAGCTGCAAATATTATTCATCCTGTTTTGATGGTGCACCCGAGTTTTACGCAAAAGGGCATTCCCTGTTGAACTAATGCAGTGGCTTTGCCACGCCCATGAATATGCTTGATGAGAGGCATTGCGCATAGCACATAAGACTGTGAAAATAGGGCTCTCACTATGTTTCAGTAGAACAAATTCTCAGACAAACAGTGTGCATTTGAAATGAGTTTATTGATAAGGAATGTAGAAGAGAATGTACTTGGGCTTGGAGTCCAAAGGGGGAGGAGTCGTTCCGTCCTCGAGGTGAGGGAATCCCCCAAAAGACTGCCAGTTGTATGTGCAGAAAGTGTGGTTCCATTACATAGTCATGTGAGTTTATTAATGGATCAAAGAGGCATGAGTGGAATGGATGTCTGAACGATTTAACCTCATGTAAGTTTGGAGGGCGTCAGATGACCAGTGACTGAAAAGAAGGGGAAGAAATGTGGAGATGTGTGGAGTGTTCAGTGGAATGGCAAGCACCATAGATTGAGGCCCTTGTCAGTGAATTTAAAAACGTGGTTGACCCTTACAGACAATCTGATTCTGATGCCTTAAGGAGTGTTCAGTAGTGTTAGATACCGAATATGAAATCACTGTACTACCAAGTATAGTGATTATAAACTCGGTATCTAAGTTTAGCAGTACAATTAGCTGAGGACAATTCATGATATGAAAAAATGGGAACAACGAAGCGGACCGCTAAATCTGCTATGATTGATAGGTAGTCTGCTCTCTCCCTGCAACAATGGGAAAACATTGAGAATATTATGTTCATGCAATGGCCAAAGCATCTTGTAAAATTTGCAAGGGCAAATGAGTAGAAACTGGAATGTAGTCGAACGCTATTGTGGTCGGAGGCGGAAGCATCATGGGGCAGGCATTGTTTCCCATGACAGGAGGACTGGGGAGCTGCATGTGTTTAAGAGGGAGAGAAGGACTGGCAGCTGTGTGTGCATAAGAACGAGAGGAGGACTGGGGAGCTGTGCACATACAGGAAGGAGAGGAGGACTGTGTGTGGCACCAGAAACAGCAGAAGTTAGAGGGTAAGGATACTGATCAGGATATGGAGTGTGCGCTGGGGCAGTGCAAGGGCGAGACGGTAGCCGCTGGGGTAATGTGGTTCTGTAGCACCAGGGCCCCAGGAGCGTGCAGGGGCTGTCCAGCAGGCATGTGGGCGTGTCAGATGGACCTCGCAGACTCCGGGAGGGACCTGGGCAGCTGGGGGAAAAAGGGACTGCAGTGTCAATTTCCCCGGGAGCGTGCCCCCGACTCCTGCAAGGGTGGCAGCTGGGGGGAAGGAGGGCTGCAGAGCCAATGTCCAGGGAGCATGCAAAAGCGGGACTCCTGGCGCCGAAGGCACCAGGTGGAGCCCGATGACTCCAGCAAGGATCGTGGTATCTGGGGGAGTGGGTGGTCAGCAGGGCTGAGCCCTCAACAGTGTGGTAAACAACTTCATTGCAGAAGGGTGCGGGCTGCAGAAGCACTCGTAGCAGCGTAACTGCCAGGATGAAGGCAGCTAGATCGTCAGAGCTCTCAGCTTAGCTAGTTAACCAGGGTGTGGAATTACCACCACAGCAAAGGATTAAGAGTGTTACAGGTAATACAGTTATGAATACAGGTACCCCAGGCCTGAAACCTCTCCAGAGCAAGCCAAGGCAACAGTGGCAAGAAAAACTCCCTGACAAACAGGAAGAAACCTTGAGCAGAACCTGGCTCAGAAGGGGAGCCTATCTGCTTCTGGCTGCCCTGGGTGTACAAAAAGCAAACCGGAGAATGGAGATAGCTGACACGAATCTTACAGACTCCAACAGTCCAGCTGATTAGGGTGCCAGACATGTGACATTTAACATGAGTGTTACCAAGGGAAGTCACTACACTTTTTTTAAAAAAAAAAGCAATTACATTGATAAACAACAAGCGATATATTATTGCATCCCACTTTTATCTGAAGGCACAGCTGATTAGGCTAACCCAGGGTAAACAGCAATGATATTGTTGTCATGGCTAAAATGGGCCTTAAACCATCTACCTCAAGGGTCCTAGTCATGAACCTTAGCCACCGGACCACAGGCTGTATCCAGTACGAATCAATGAATTTGCAGAGAGATGCTTTAGGTAAGCACAACCGTAGTGTCACATTTAACTTAGCTCACATAGATAGACGTTTAGGTACTTTGTTAGGTCTGCAAGAGTGTTCAACATCCATCAGTTAACATGATAACATGGCTAACAAGACACGGAAGCATTAGTAAGTAGGAAGTACATTAAGCCATTAGTTACTTAACTTGTCACAACGTAGATAACAGTAGACAGAAATCATATGCTCAAGGAGATATTCAATAGTTCTGCAAAAGTGACCAACATCAGGTGGTCAACATGATATCCAATTCACTGCTGCTGCCTAGACACGGATGCTTAATGCATTCGGCCATTAGTTACTTCATAGTACATAGGAAACAGTAGACAGAAATCATATGCAAACAAATATTTTTTAGATCAGCAAGGTGTCCTACATCAGGAAGTTAACATGATATCTTATTCACAACTGACGCCTGGACTCGGATACAGAGCGCATTCAGCCATTAGTTACTTAGCTTGCAACAACATTTAGCGTCATATTCATGCAATTCATACATATTGGCCTTCCATGAGGTCCCAGGAAAACACATGCTGTGTTCTTTAATGGCACCTGGAGGAGAACAGCAGTTCTGTCCAGGAAGCTCATCTTGGCCCCCTTGTCCAGGTGGAGCCACCGACTGGGAGCAAGTGGGGCAGTGGTGGAAGCAGGGCTGTGGGAGCGGCGTCCAGGCAGACAGGAGGCCAGGGAAGAGCAGAATGACCGGCGTGATATGAACTGGGACCCCAGCCGATATATGCTGCGGCGGTGAGCGCACCAGAGAGACTGCATGCCGGAAATGCTGAGCATGATGGGAAAATAGGCACATGGTGTTTATGCACCTGTATGAGACTGAAACGGAGATGTGATAAGTTGAGGGGTTGTCTGAGAATTCTTCTCCTGAACCTCTGTTTTAACTTCAAGTCATAGACATAGACAGTGTCATTTTTCACTCCTGCACATAGTCATGACATACAAATACTGTTCATTTCAGCAGCTCAGAAAAAGGGCAGGAGAACACCTCTCCTATTACAGTTCATTTTCATACTGGGCCATGATTGGAGGATTTAAACCTTGTGTCCTGAACATGAGGTCATCGTGTCTTCTCTCATTTCAGGCTGCCAATGTGATTCCATCACAGGAGAGGAGTAATTATGGCATTATAGTGCAACTCAACAAGCTAAAAAAAGGAAGGAAAAAACTGATTTAAAACAAACATGGCATGGTTATTGTAATAAGGCAATCTCAGACCTCTAATCTAATCCATGTAATCAGAGTTTAAATTAATTACCACACATGTAACTAGCCTGATAACAGCTTGGCTTTCTACAGCGGGGTGCCACTGCTCTGTTCTGTCTCAGGGGCAGGGTTGTGTAGTCTGTACCCACAGATTGCCAGAGTTGTCAGGAGTGAAAGGAGGATATTTGATATATGAAAGGAGAGTTTCTCTTACCATGTATTCAAGTCATAGCATTCCCTAGGATTTCCGCCCCCAACCCTTCCTAAAACAGATTCTTTCATTGTGACAGCATTTAGAGAGAATGAGCCTGAGCACTACATTCCATGGACCTAGTATGAAGGAAATTAACATCATGATTGTATTTTAAGTTGCAATGTCCACTATATGTGCCCATGGCGTTAAATGTTGGCATATTACTTGTCACATGTCCATATGTATTGACATGTATGTGGATATTTATGTAGGAAATGAGATATGAGGTTTTTAAAATGAGGTTTCATAATGTATAATTATGGTTTTCCCAGGTGTCTGATATATGGTTTACCTGAAAGGACAACTTGAGAGAAAAAGAAACAGTGAATAAAAATGTTTGAAAACAGAGGATAAGGATGAATCTGAAATCTGGAAAAGTGATTCATCTGGTTTTTATGGAAATATCCTATATACTTGTACATTTGCTAATTTTGAGAGAGCGAGACCACGTTCTCACATTGCATTTGATTCCAAATTCAAACCATACTCAGCTGTTGTGACATTTAAAACCACTTCTGTCACACTGATAAGCTGCAGTAAAAAAAAATCCTTGATTCAGTGTTGTTCTCAACAATATTCAGTACTGATAAACTCCAGGAAAAGTCAATGCTCAATAATTGTAAACATTTTTTTTTTTTTTACCAAAACCATGCAGTCATAATAAAAATATATGAATTGATTTGAACTGCTGCAATAAGCAAAAATGCATTTTGGCTAATAACTGTTGATGTGTTTAAAAAAGTAACTCCGGTGTTTCATGATATCTTGTGAGATCCCATGGCTGAGACATGGCAACTTGATTTACCAAGCCATTTGTCTGTTACAGTCAATTGAAATCAGTGGCTAAGCCGCCAAACTGGAAGTGAAGTCGCATCTCAGCAATGCTTTGATGTGTTGATATCAACCTTGGTAAGTGGACTCGGGGCCCCTTCCTGAGGATGTGCAAAAAATGTGGTGTCATCTGACCTCTGGGGTGTGCTGCAATAAGCAAAAACACATTCTCCCAAATAACTATTGATGTGCTTGCAGTATAACAGTGATTCTTATGTGTGGTGATACCTTAGGAGATCCCAAAGCCTGCCATCAATTAATTTGAAATGACAACCTGTCATGTCAACCTAGCTGATGCGGCCGCCAAATTTGTCATCAAAGGCAAACGACGCAAACAGGACATGAGCTCATATCTCAGTTACACCCAATCTTTGGTCAACTGACATAAAACGTCCTATCAGTGCTTACAGCCACAAGTTTAGCATGATCAGATCAAGTTGCCATGGTGACTCTGCCCTGCTGAACTGCTTGGCCCCCTCATCGCTGCTTGCAGCTGTATCTGTTTAAACTAGATTCTTAAAAAGTAATATCTCTTGCAAGGGAAAAATAACTTTTATTCTTGTTAAATATTCTCATAGAATTCCAAGTCATGTATAAAAGTGTCTGAAAGAAAATGTAACAGTAAAACATAAGCAATGAATGTAAATTAATTAATATTGTTGCATGCAAGGGTATATTTTGGCTTTTAACTTTAAGCCAAGTTATTTGTAAGCTGGAGTTCCTCGGTTTTTTTAAATACTTTCACTCTTAACATTCAGGAAATACTGTATGCTCTGATACAGATATTTTATTATAAAAACAAATTATAAGAACTGGAGCAAGAAAAGCACCTGCAGGGATGCCTTTGACTTTTCCATATAAATAATTCTACACAAAAACGCTATTTCAGGTCTGCCACTGGTTCTGTGCAACGAGGCATGCAGTCCACAGAAGGCAAGGAATTGGCTAGCCATCCCTCACAGCTGTCTTCATCCCCAATCTGGCACTTAGGAATGCTAACAGAACACAAAAACACACTCTCAGGCCTTTCAACAATCTACTCCCCCCCTGAGTCCTGCACAGTTTTGACAGCATAGCATGTAGCATGATGAGAGCAACAGTCTGGAAGTGTTTAAAAAGTAAATCAGCAAAAGTGATTTTGGGATTTACTATGGAAAGTAAATTCACTGTCCATCATTGAAATTAACTTGGTATGGGTAAGTCATATGATTAGATTTGCATTCAGAACATTACAGAGGGAAATAATAATTCCAAACCTTTGTAATCACAACCTCCATTTCTGTCGTTATTGCTTTACCACCCCTGTTCAAGGGATTTTGTTGTATATCTGGGACAGGTTATGACGTTTAAATTGTAAACAACTTCAAAACAGAACAAGGTTCTGTTGCTGTTTGGCAGATCCTGCTCACTGAGGGTCTTGGGTGCTTTTAGATAGAAAGGAAACCAACAAAGAGACTAAAATGGTGCTATACTATACTCCCGATCCCAACGTGAATAAGAAATTCTATATAAAGTATTCTGGGTATGGCTGCATCACTGTATAAACACTCTGCAGAGAATCTGCTTCCTGTTTTATTCGTCAAAGCATCAGAAAGCCCATATACCAGTTACATCATTTACCACATTAAGACCACAGCCGTGTGCATCAGAGGTACTGTACCAGGCAGTGGCATTCACAGGCTTCTCTCCTTATCACAAAGGCTCCACATGCCCTAGTAACGTCCCTGAAATTAAAAAAGGATAGCTTTGTCTTAATTACATACCTTAGACAATGTTGTCAGACATCCAAACAAATAAAATGTAATATTGTGTTTTGTTCAGCAAAAGTGGAGACATCGTCTTATACTACATTTTCATTATAGGCACACAGATGTAAGACTTTGAAGATGAAAACAGCAATTACTGTAGGAGTATTAAAAAAGAAAGTAAGGGAGAGGGAGAGAGAGAGAGACGAGTTATGGGAGAGAGGCAAGAGTTTGGGCCATATTTTAGTGGCAGCAAAGAACAGCGCAAGTAGTAGTTGAACTGCTTTCTAAAATTAACTTGCTGAATAGTAATAAGCATTCATCTTTGCTATTTAAAATCTGAGTCACAAAATATATAAAACCACACATAAAAATATCATGTTATGGGCAAATAAACACAAAGGGCCTGGCTGGGTTTTGTATTATGCATGTGTGTGCTTGTTGAAACACAGAGTGACATGTTTCAGCAGTCACTCAGATGTGCAACTGTCAGATGCAAGCATTTAAAAGTAGTATAACTTGTGATGTCCTGTCATGATATAAAATGTATATTAATTGTATTAAATGACAATTGAGTATAATTAGATATCTAAATGAATATAATTTTGTTTGCTTGAATGATGCTGGCTAGATGTAAAACATTTTCACATTAATATTATTTTAATGGTATTCACAAAGACAGTCCATTGAAAAACTTCTTGTTTCTTATGTTCTTTATCAAGGTGAATCTTAATGAGGTGTCTCTAATACTGGCAAAGCAAGGCAGCAGGCATTGCAAAGTGAATACTTCAGAATGAGGTTAAACCTTAAAAAGGATTTTTGTGATGCAAACCTCAAAAAGCAAGCTGTATGTCCTGGCTCACTGTGAAGATTTGAAAATAGAACACCAATGATTTACGAAGGTTTACCAGAATAAAGATATTTTGATAAAGATAATATTTTGGCATTCAAGCTGAGCTAATTTATTTTTTTATTCAGTACAGTGCAATACCTACTTATTTAAGGGTTCAGATAATATTATAAGGTGTGTGTGTGTGTGTGTGTGTGTGTGTGTGTGTGTGTGTGTGTGTGTGTGTGTGTGTGTGTGTGTGTGTGTGTGTGTGTGTGTGTGTACTTTATGTGTATGTTTATACACATAAATTACCCAGTTAATACATTTATATTAAGGTTTAAGGACGAAGGATACAAAATTATGAGATTACTCCAACAATATAGTGCATCAACACTAGCATTCATAATTTATTACTCAGTTTAAGTGAACTACAATAGAGCTTCATAGATATGGAACTTAGAGATCCTATAACACAGGTAAACTAAATGAGTATAAATCTGAAAATAACATCGTAATTATGCTTTATCAATTTCAAACTGAAGCAAAGGGGGACATATGAAATTTTTACATTTATTGATAATAAACACACAATTTCATTGTAACTTGACAAAGAGATATGCCTTTAAGGCATTATTTCTGATACCAAAACTTAGTAATCTACCTAAATCAACTAGGAGTCCAGTTACTTAACATTACTTAGTCTCACTAGGTGACTATCGGTTTAAATACATTCTCTTTGTAAGTCTTACACACCTCCAGTGTTGACTTACAAGGAAAATGCACTTACGTGCAATGGTAAATTCAGCCATATAAGTATAAACTGTAATATCTTCCTGTTATTGTTGAAAGATTAACATTAAACTGAGATAGAATCCCATTTTGTATTGATAATAAAAAATTTAAGTGAACCTCACCAACCATAGTTCATGTAAAAGCAAAGGTTTAGCCATGATTTACTAAAACAATGATGCCCAACTAATCTTGCAGGCAACCATAAAACAGGAGTTTTTAATGAATTGTGTCATGCAACAAAAGCTGCCTGCTCATTGACTGCCATTTCTGAATGCTACTTTGATTGTTTAGCGTTACAAAACATCAGTAGCCCATTTACAAATAAGACATCAATCAGGTAAGTAACATGATAAAGGATTACAGTTCTTTAAATTGTACTTTTATTTCACTTTCATAACTTCCTTTTTCATATGACATTCTGTGGTGAAATGGGCTAGTTTTTTTTTTTTTTTTTTTTTTTAAAAATGAATCATCAGTTTTCACATAATAAAGTATATTTCTTTTTTCTGCCTCAGTAAATTGTGCAGTGTCAATCTTAATTTTGTGCCAAGTGCCCTTCATCCAAGAAGGAAACTGAAAGCACAAAGTCAGCGTTATTGCAGCTCACTGAAAACAGCTGCCTGCTGGCAGAAAGCAGCAAAACAGAACCCCAAGGCACACAGGCAGCAACTGTTCCTCTCCCCTTATTTTTTAAGATGTGGCGTGAAAGCTGAAATGGCAGGGTTCCAAGATCACCACACCTGAAACTCCTCTCCATGTCTTCCTCACAACTCTTCGCATTGACTCTGCATAAGTGTGAGTGTGAGTGAGGGGAGGGGCTTGGGGAGGGGGCGAAGCACATGGAAGGACGGCCACCTACAACAGTGAGATTCTCCCCACAGAGGCTGGGCCCAGCGGGTTCCTTTTGGGGTAAGGTGCATCAGTGGCAGTGTGTGGCATAGAGGCAGATTTCATCAGGTAAGTAACATTTGAAATGTGATAAGACACACAAAGCCTTGCCTCTTTTTACCATCTTCTCAGGTCTTCTAGTGTACTTGTGAGGTTTTGGACATTTCAACACATGTGGATTACAAACCCCCATTTAATCGTCTGAATCTTTAATTTAGACATCCTTGAAATAAGTTTGCAGCTTGTAAAGTTCCACAAAAAAGCTAAAAAAACAAAATACATAGTTTAGGATTCTGTTAGATTCATTATGGGATTTCTGTCCCATCTCAGTTATCCTTAAAAAAGTGACAGATAGATCATATATCAACAGATATCATTCTTTATTGCCACATAATATTGTCACTGATATCAGTTTAGATCATCTGTTGCAATATAAAAAGCAAACAAATCTTGAAAAACATTTTAATTATACCATAGACTATAATCAACTTCTAAAGAGGGGCTACATTTAGTGATGTGTGAGGGAAACGTCTTGAATCTTGAACCCCAAACAGGGTTGAGCTACCATGTGTCATAAATGACTGTATTAAACATTGACTGTCATAAGTCATAGTTATGGAAAATTGTTGATTTTTAGTGGTCCAGGTGAGTCATTGGTCAAAAGAATATGGCAGCGCAACCCCCTGTAAGGTTTATGAAATCTTTTAAGGTTCTCATCAGTTTTGTTTATGTTGCTAGTACTTTGCTGTTTAGTACTAGTACTTCTATCAATATAATGTAAAGTAACCTATTGTGTAAAATTGCTGTAAACTTGTATTGTATTTTAATAGGTACCTTAATTTTTTTTTTACATAAATTTCCCAGTTTAATATTTATATAAATATCAGAATGTGGATAAAGCTTTTTAGACACCAAAATGCATTTCCTTACCACAATCATTTATCATAAAATATATCATCAGGTATCAAATCATAAATTGCTACAGGAATGGCTACAGAGAACTACCTACATATTTTGGTTCAGAGAAATCCACACTGAAAGCTGGCTCCATTCATTTTGAGGTTTATGACGCTTTTCTCTCCAATCATTCGCCACACAGTTTATAGTTTACAGTTTTAATTCCAGCTTACATTGCTTCCATTACTTCTGATATCCTGTTAGATTCAGGCCCTTCATTATGAATAATAAAAAATGTATAAATTGTTGGACACCCTGAGATATATTTGGATATTCATTAAAATGAATGACAACTGCAGTATATAAATATTCCTAGTGCATGCAATTATGTGTCATATTATTTTACATTAGGGAATCATGAAGCATCATTTTGAAGCAAAAAATTAAAAAATGCATTTTTCTTAAAAAATGTTGATCCACCACTGACAAGTTCAATAAGCACCAAGTGTGACATTTCATTAATTCAGGCATGCCATTCAATCCTGACAACTGTGTGCTTGTTACACTAATAAGCCTTAATGCTGATTTTTGAATAGGCAACCCACAGAACTCATCATCGCAAGTATCCCCCTTCAGCATCTCAGCAGGCATGGAAAACACATCACATTATTGACAGGCTTCCCCAAAACATTTTTCCTGACAACTAACAATTTATAGCACATCTCCACAACCATTCGTACAATTTGTTTAGTCATAATATACTGTAATGGTATATTGCTCATGATCTTCAGTTTCTTGTTGATAAAACAGCAATAGAATGTAGCTTCTCTGATTCAAAAGTCAAAAGGACATATTTTCCATACTAAATTAGCTTTTTGTGGAAAATATAAATGTGCTTTTTGAAATACCTCCCTTTCTTAGCCTGTCACCTTCATCCAGGTCCTCAATATTTTTGTTGGAAATGCGCAATTCGTGAATACACCTCACAGGAATTATGATCAAATATCTTTAAGAGGTATTCAGATTATACTCTTGGAACTACATAGGAAAAGCTCACCAGTGTTTTGACAAAATTGCATGCTGGACAGTATGCAAATTTAAAAGTGTCTGATGAAGTTCTTGAATGAATATTCATCAATCATGAATATGCAGATCACAATTCGGTTTTCCACATATCCTGTTCTAAAAGGGCCATATTTTATTAATGTTTAACAACTCCAGTGTATACTTATAGTATTTAGAGAAAATATTTCAGGAGCAATTAGGGGTTGAGATCCCTAAGACTGGTGGATGCATGTTTGTCAAAATCATTTTCAACAAAGCTTTAGAGTTTTTACCTGATAAAAAATAGTGAGTGAAAAAAAGGCCAGTGGTGAAAAAAATAAAGAAAACAAAATACAAAACACCAATAATGTAGTTTTGTGGACAGTAAACAGTGAACGGTGAGTGACCACATCCACATAGCAATTTACAGCGTCTAAAAAAAGAAACACAGCATTCCCAGTGTCAGGAATGATACCTTATGAGCTGTAAGAAAACTATACAGGACTTAATGATGCATTAAGCTTTTTGTTTATGGCCTACTTTAAGATAGGACACAGGGTAACAGGACAAGCTTCATCCACCATTCTCTTCTCTGATAAATTAATTTAGCTTCTCAGCTGGTTAGACATGTCCACAATCAGGAAATACTTCTATAAGGAGAAATAAAACACACAACGTCTTATTGAGATTAGGTTAACCATAGTGTACAATATCCACATGGTCAGGGCTAGATTTTACATCATGAACCGATTTCAAAATATCATACCATCATACCATAGTCATAATTATTGTTATTAAAACATCACCTGCTGTAATATATTGCTGGTATTTACTATGTGTGTCTTATTTATTTCTCCTTAAATTGCATTTATTTTAGCATTGTATATATCTCAACATCCAAACTTACTTTCATTGCCCCACCCTTGATTCCCAGTGCAATTAGTCTATATACTCCCCCTCCTGTATTATATATGAGATACAAACTGAAATGTGCGTTATCCCTTAATTAAAGAAAGAAATCTGACTATGTTGATAGGCTGGAAGGTGCAGCTGTATTGTGTTTTTTCTCAACCTCGTTTTCTGATTGTGGGATCCAGGCTCTTTTGCCACGCAATGATAAGCTGAATTTTCGTGTTTGCTACATAATTAATCCATCTTTTTCTCTCTTAGTTAGTGTGCTGTTATCTCCCACACATACCTGAATGGAAAAAGAATCCTCTCTTCAATTGGAGCTTACAGATAGATATTACACTTACAAAAGAAATAATTAAATTTAAGTCTCTGATTATGACTTGGATTAATTTAGGAAATGTATCGGAGAATCCAACATTGGGAGGAGAGGCTGAGCAGAATCAAAAGCAGATTACATTATGCTGGATTTCAGACCCAGATTCATGCACATCTACATTTTTACCTTCCATTTACATTGCATAGTTTACTGTTGTCAGGATTTTCATTCAAGGCCTGTCATTGCCTGCATGATAACACCTTCAACTTCCACCATCAGGACTCCTTTAACAGGAATAGAAACACATAACCTTTTTTAGAAATATTCGGAACCTCTTTGAACAGTCTGAAGCAACAAAATCAGTGTGTCACATATTACATTCCATTACATTGGTAGAGTACAGTTACAAAAACAAATACCCTGCTTAATGCTTGCCTGTGGGCAATTTCCATTAATTTTATACATTTTAATCAGAATACGCCTTCACAGAGAAACTGTACTCACTCATGCTTTGCTCATTCCCACTTTCCAGACATAAGACTATCTTTACTGATCCTTTAATTCTCTAGAGCAATAATTTTGTTCCCTCCCAAGGAAATATATTTTTGTTAATTATCCTATTTAGAAATAAAAAGTTACAGTTTTTGGAATTCTTTACAATTTCGAGGCAAGACATTAAAATCCTGAAAGCCGTGATAAGAGTGGGATATATTCAGATATTTATAAAAGTAGGCTCATGAAATAAATGAAATATGGGATGTCTCTAACAGCTGGGTGCTCAATTCTGCAAGCTCTTAGCTCAAATGGGAGCATCTGTGTATAAAAATCAGACAGACAGAAATCATTTAATTCTGTCATTACTTTATTACTTAATGTTATGCTGCGATCAATGGAGAAATTAAATTAACCAAATTAACCAAACATGTGTACTGCTGTATAGTGTACATAATGCCAGCCCTTCCTGAATGCTGAATGAACTCAAAATATGCAGGTCAATGATTCTACAAAATTAATAAATTCCATTGTTGAAAATGTTGGTCTTTTTTGTGCCAAATTAAGAACAGTTAGGATTATACTGGAATTCTGCATCTTGCTATTGCTGAGTTACTGGCTTTTAGGAATTGTCAAACACATAGATGACTTATTATTTTCACCAAAACTGTTCTTCATTCCAACCAACAGCCCTTCATTCCACCCTGGGGCAGAATGGCAGGTGGAGCTGGCCTTGTAACCTCTCATCCCGCCCCACCTCCTGCTGTGTTCCCTCTAAACCACATACACCTCGCTTCCCCTGGCTGCCATCCAGCCCTGCAGAGAACCCATGTAGCCAGCACTGTGGGGACTTTCTATCCCCTAACTAGAGATGCAGTGTGGCTTGAACTACCCATCTTATTTCAGAATGGAGCAAAGCAGGAATCCTCTGGTGACCTGCACTAAAGCAAGCAACTATGTCAAAAGGACATTCTGCAGTTCATGGACATTGAACACTGTTAATAAGGCTCTGGTTTAAAACATAGAGATGTTTTTAAGGGAGGCAGACAATTACAGGAAGCACATACAGAAATAGGTCTGCTGAATGGACACATTTTATTCTGTAAGTTATTTTAAATTCAGAGTTAACAAAAAAAAAAAAATACTTGCAAGGCAAAAAAGCCAAATGAGTGACACATATTCTAGCACTCACAATTCTTCTCCAGAAGATTCCGCACTATGTTTTAAAAGTAGTCTCCTTCTCTTGAAGCTTTATTTACTTGCTGTGGAGTGGAAGCTGATGTACATTAACATTGATTGACACTTCTTACAAGATACTACGGACCAAGGGAACAGTCAGTTGTGACTTGGGGAAGCTTCTCTTAATCGCTGGGGAAGAGCTGTGTACAAGGAGATATCAAATGAAATCATATAAGCAAAGTCACAGACGCACTAAGTAAAAAGGTGTTATGCCAATAGCCGTATGGCAGATAATACATTAAATGATGGGATTACTAAATTGTCATTGTGTTGGCCTTTCATGTATAGCTGCAAGGGGGCGTATGTTGCAGTGCTTAAAACCATTATGATGAATTAAAACACACTCTTGAGTTTGATGTCATTGTGTGTAAGCAATGCCCAGAACAACCTCTCAACACAGAATATTTTATTACCAGAAATGTGTATGAAATGATTCTGCAATTAGAAGATGAACCTGTAATCACATCAGTTTGACACACTAGGGACATTAACTGTGAGGTATCAAGCATCAGTGTAACTTGTCTAAATATATTTTGCTGCACTTTGTATTTCAGGTTTTACATGTGGCAATTTGCTTACGATAATTCTTTTGCAGTTATTGTTACCAAGATTCTGCAGGCACTCGCCAATTAAAGTGAGGATGTAAGTGAAGTTCAATATCTGTAGTCTCATGTGGCAAATGGAAGGACAGGTAAATTACAAAGTAAGATAAAACTACATGCTTGCTCAGGTAACTCTTCAAAATCTTTTAGCTTCAAACCATGTACTAAAATCATCCATGTATTTATTTATTTCTCTGAGGTCTCTACATGAAGCTGCCAAATAACTACATGGAAAAGATAATATTAGATAACAAAAACTTATAATTGCTCAAATATAATATAAATTGCTAGCTTAAATGGCATAAAAAATATAATTAAAACACTATTATATTTCATAGAATTAGTCACCAAAGATAAACTTTTAATTGCTAGGTAAGTGTTAAGAAATACATTTGTCCTCTGAACAACTAAATAAGAACCGTTACCGTTACATACAGCTACATGCATACTCATATTACTGTCGGTGTCTTGGGATACTTTTCAATTTAAAGAGGTTACAATAAACAGTAATTACATTTATAATGCAAGTGTGATTTAATCGATGGCAGCACCAGACCTCTGTCTATGACATACATTGAATCAAGTGGACTTCTTGGTACAGTCGTGACATACAAACACATAAGGATTTTGAATACCAAGCTACTGAAATATGGCCAAACCAGCAGATACAAAAAACGGTATGAATGATTGTTAACAAAGAAGATTATCGTCCTTCTTATTTGCAGGGTTAATTTATGTAGCTCTATTAAAGTTTGTTTTGACAGGTATAAGATGTTACAGTGATTGACCTGTCGGTACAAGAAACCTAATTTCCAAAGTAAATCGCTGCATGTACTACTGCGCATCTTCAACCATAGGAAATCTTTCTGGTCATTCAAGTTTTGCGGCTATGGCTACGGCACCCGGGGAGGAACAACCTTTATCTTCAAACAAAAGCGCGAAACGCTTTCACCTCTTCAGTCAATCTGTGCGGATCGCTACTCAGTGCTGCCTCATCGGAGAACACCGGAGATACAAGAGTACATTAGAAGAGAGAGAGAGAGAAGGTGAGAGAAAAATAGATAGAGAGGTGTGACAACAAGTCTTTGCACTGTAGTTTTTTTCAGTCTGAAACCTAAATGTATCATTCGGCGCTTGGATGAACCGATACCTCTCCATCAGCAAGTGTAACACCTGGATCCACTGACAAGCTCGGCACAGACATGTCCCGAAGGAAACAAAGCAACCCAAGGCAAATAAAACGTAAGTTTTACAGTTTTGCCTGGATTTTAATTTATGTTGAGGTCTGAAAAATATAGGATGTTGCTATAGCTTATTCTGATATTAAAAGCATATTGTATGCTGGTTGTACCACGCTACTTTAGACTTCACTAAAAATAGTTTGCGTGTTTTTATATAGTGTTGGTCTGGTATTCGTATCGCGCTATCCCGCTATGTCTTTAAGCTTTGCCGTTTATCTGTTAAACTTACGTATACATGTTTGCTGGTGTGTGGAAATGACACACAAATAACGATATTGTGCTAAAACAAATTAGTAACTCAAAACCTAATATTGGGGGTATTTAAAGGAAACAACGCTGTCACGAAGACTTATAGCATATTTTATGAATGTATGCCTCTCACTTTTTTCAACTTGGAAACAGGGGTCATGTCCCAAAATTGTACTTCTTTATCGAAATTGAACACATTTGAATTGTGATTCAGAATGCCAAGTCGAAGGTTAATTTCTTGAAAATAACTGTTCATTATAGAATAATAAATATATTTCTGAACTGTCTGAACAATAGGATGTGCTTATTTTAAACATTCCCTTTGTTAACTGTTATGTCACTTGCCGTACACCCTCTGTACAGCCTCTGTAGAGCTCAGTGGGGTTGTTGCAAAGAATCATTGCATAAAGATCAATTTCATAAAGAGGAAGTTTCAAATGAGCTGAATTTTTTTTACTATTATTACAGTATTTGACTATTCCTCTGTGGCTGACCTCTAAGATATTGGTATCCCCATGAGATTAACCCCTTGAAGTTCAATGAATGTACATAATTTCTTTAGATGCCTCATGGGGCATGTGTGCATTTTTAGTATGTGTGGCTTGTTCCAGGCATGCCGTAGATCTTGATGTCTTTATTGGATAATAGTTCAGTAATGTTTGTTTGCTTGTTTAATCATCAGCAGTTCCTCTTACTCTCAGATTGACTGACTGAGTGTTGATCAGGATTGTTCTGATTTAAAATAACACTCTGTTTCTAAAATCAAAAGGTTTGAAGACCCCTAGGGCTCGTTTAGTACTGTATATCTGTCAATTGATTATTCACCAGCTGGTGTGGACAAAGAAAATGGTTCACTAACGCCTCAAAAACCATCAGTTTTATTTTATTTTGTTGTCTTTTATACTATGAGCAATCCATTGTGTCGGGTGTGGAATATTGTCTATATACTGTGTTTATGTGATCAGAACAATCGTGTTAAACACACGCAACTGCGGCTGTTGAGCAACTGTGTTATGCTGGGTTGTACAACATGTTATGTTGCTCTGGCTGCTGAACACATTAACAGTTTAAAAGATTGACTACCAAAGGTGAAGGATGCTGCCGAAAATGAAAGTAGTGCATGCTCACTGTAAATAATTAAAAAGGAATTAGGATTAATTTGGACTTTGTGTAAGAGACGGTGCAGTTATATAGCCGCTGTGTTAGTTCTCTTTCATTAGTTTTGTTATTTGTTTGACCTCAGACAAGTAGAGGCTGTGCCTGTAATCAGGGAATAGGGTAGAGAGAAGCATTGTTAGAAAGCATATATTGGAAATCGCATAGATGCTTTATTTCTGCTAAATTTGATATTATTTAAAGGAAGAGAACAACTTTCACGGTGACAAAAATGATCACGCTTAACAGTCATTACATTAACACAGTTTCTGGATAGAAGGTCTCTATTTCTGTCATCATTCCCTGTGATTCAGATGCAGAGAATTCTGTGTTTCTGGAGATGGCGTCTGATGGAATGCTTTATATTTTTTTTACGTTTTTTAAATGAAATAGTAATTAATATTGATGTGACTGGGGCAAGTGTATCAGAGGGAATAATGAATGAATGATTTGAAGAATACTGGAACAGTCATTCTCTTTTCATAAAACATTAAAATGTAATAATCAACGTTTTAACGTGTAATGGGCTAGATTCAAGTAAATGCAAGTAAAAGTCAAATTTAGAGCACATCAAATTTAATAAAACGAGACATTCTCTGTAAGGGAATGTGGATTTCAATTTTAAAATGAAAGGAGCACATATTTTTTCTTTTCTAACATAAAATATAACATACTCAATGAAAATGATGATACAATATAAAGTCTGAGCTGACTATATTGTATATGCCATATCATTTTATTGATATCGCCCAGTGTTTGACAGAGAAAAAAAACTTTTCTGTAAAAAAAACTGCCAACCCCTGTCGCTGTAGTCCCATTGCTTGTTTCATGTGAATGCAGTGAATAGTGTGGAGTGAAACCCAGGTTTTGTGTTGTGTTTACAAAGGGTCACTAGGTCCATGTGCTTCAAGAAGAGAAAGTCAGGGAAGACAGAGTAAAAAAAAAAAAGTCAATATAGAAAGGAAAAGTCATTCTGGAAGACAGACAGGTCAACGGACACACTGTTTCCCCAGTACTCTGCTGGTTAGTGATTTATGCTGTATTTCAATATTTTGCGTACTCCCCCAATCCCTTCTTCACCCACCCCCCACCCTCCGAGTTCCCACTGAATAGCGATGAAAAGGCAAGGGCTGAAAGAACGCCATTAATTTGCTCTGATGACTGAGGAGATAAGGCAAGATAAAGGGGGTGATAAGCGGAGAAGATATACTGTCAAAAACCAGATTATTGCCATTAATTTCTCAACCCGGCAGTCTGCATTGGCCTGATAATTCCCTTCGCTGTTTCCATCACTTTGGATGATAAGGCAAAAAAAAAAATTGTCACTCAGTGCCCCTTGATTGGTCTGCCTGGATATCCTGATAATGCACTCATATATTATATATTTTGCGCCTTTTCTCGCTCTCTCTCATTCTTAGTCTCTCTGAACAGAACATTTACTGTTTTTTTTTCTTTTCATAAATAATGCTCTCTATTCCCCCCTCCCCTCAATGCAATGACAAACCTAGTCTACTTTTATTGTACAAGTTTGATAAAAATGCATAAACAGAGGGGGAGACGTTTTGTATGGGTGCACATATCAATGTTATCGGCCAATCTCCCTGAGCCTTGTTGCTGTTGTTCTTGGCCTTATCACCTCACGCCAATATGCCAATAAATTGCCAGGACTGTTAGTCGTACCGTGGAAAGCACGGTGAAACTTGAACAGGAATTATTGGAAATTTCGGATGCTCTCCATTTCGGGATTAGTGGGAGCAATGTTATGTGTGTGTCATCCCACCCTCTCCCCTCCCCTCTTCTCCTTCTCAGTGTTTTGTCAGTGTTGTCCATGTGCTTGCACTAGGCTTTGAGAGTATTATGTGGGTTTGAACAGGAAGGAAAGCCATGAAACAGCTGGTGTGAAACAGGACTCTTCAGTGTGGTTCATGTGTCAAGCATGTCCTTTACTAGGCCAATAAGGAAACACTAGCCTGGACACAAGTTTTTTATTTTATTTTTGTGTGTATGGGGTAGGGGCATGTTGGAGTGTATTCAGGATTTTTTCTTTGCAAATGTTTAGGGGCAACATTAGAAATATTTGTCACCATCAAGAATAAATACAAAAGTTTGACATGCTTGCTTTGCCAGGGTTTTAAACCAACTAACGTTTCTCACACTTTTCTTGAAAAGTGTTTAATCGACAGATCAATGTTGTTATTCATTGTGTAGTCATAGTTAAGGCTTTGGTACATCAGCACAATATCAATCTAAACACTGGGAATGTGTTTTGGTGTGGCAACATCAACTGTGAGGTCAAATGGCTGCTGTTTTACTGGTAGTGGTACATTTCTGTCTTAAGAAAGACAATAAGGGTATTGCTATTAAAATTGTAATGATGGGTTATTACCCAAGTATGCACTTGATTTTATGATTGGTCTATCTCCTCATAATGACTGCCACCATTGTTGTTTAGCAGACATTAATAATGCAGAATTGTAAACATATTTTGGTTTGCAATTTCTTAATTTTCTTTTCAGTGTACTAAATTTTCATGATCAGATTTACCTTGGGGTAAAGGCATGTTAACAAACCAAACTTTAGATTTGGATTCTTTGTATTGTAAAAGGATATTTCCCTGGTGTACAGATGTAAAATCTTACATTTATATGTATCCCTATCCAGCCCTGAGATGGCAAAATGTACTTCTTTGACGCTCTTTGTAATGTGCAAAATACTCTCAAACACTTTTCAAATATATCCAATGCTTTCTGATGGGCCATTAAGGATGTTTATATCCACAGTGTATTTTATGAATGCAGAAAACAATATCCTTTCCCTTTTACCCTTCTGCTGGAAGGAGGAAAGGCAGGGCCAGTTGTTTTGGAGTGGCTTAGTGACTTTTCCTCAAGTAAATTAGCATTATAATTTTTAATTGAACAAAATTATTAACTGAACCACAGTGAGGAGCCAAAAGTGTTTTCTCTTTCGTTGAAGTGGGGAGTAGCCAAGGTCAATGTGTTTGCTCCTGGAAATGAGCCTTTTTTTTACTCTGTGGGAAGTTCATAGCACTCTGTCCTGCTTGCAGCTTAATGCATTGTCTGCGCAGGTCTGGCAACAGACAGCTCTGCATATTTCCTCCCTGAAGACACACTTATCCCTCCACAGTGCTTGATTCATGGCTATGCCTGAGTGGTGCAATGACAGCGGAAGAAGATGGCAACTCACATCAGTAAAAGCGAAAAATATAGAAATCCTCATGCTATTACTGCTGAAATCAAATCAGTCAGTAAACCCCACAATACGATGTGAGGCTGCAGCTCATCAGAATCAGAATGTCAAATGTACTTAAAGAAGCTGTTGAAGGTATAAAAAATGTAGCCAATCACTGGTTTGGTTCCTTGCCAGTGAACAATGGTGAAAAAGGAGTGACTAATGTATTACTACTGATCATGAGAGCTGCTTGAGAAGACCTCATCCGATCTGATAGTGTTTAGGCCATACCCTCAGCAGGGATTATTTGTGGATGTAAGGAGCGGAGCAAAGCCGCACTTTTGATTCCTTCCGGATTTGTGCGAACAACGCCAGGCACTCTTGTCGTGGATTCGGTGGTAAAAGGCACCACGGAGGATTAAAGAGCAAGCCTTTCAGTTTAATTTGTACATCAGCACTTGCATGGCCAAACCGCATGACAGTGGAAAATTACCGATGACAGAATTTTATAATGGAAATGAAGTCATAATTTGGACCCATGTAAAATGCCTTACAAATACAGAACATCCACCTCCAAATATACACTTTAAAAATAGTATGTTTTGAGTTTGCGTTCACAAAGATGTAAGTCCTTCTGAAATGAATTATGTGGTATTTTAAGAAATGGTTTTCAGGGGAAACATTTTTTGTAACTACCCATTTTCTGTACTCAGATTTGAAATGTTCATAGTTGTTGGCCCGTCGTTATGTTGTAGCACCATTTGTTAATCCATGAACTATGTATCTACTGTCCACTGCTCACTCTGCTCTGTGACGATCACCGCATTGTTTACGCCATTTTACTTCCTGAGAATTAAATTTATTTCAAACTACTGATGGCTCCCATTATGATTTGATGTTTAACTGGACACAGAGTGTGGCTTATTAATCTGTAGAAATATGAACCCATACTTTAAACGGAATATAGTATTTGTTAAAAGACAGGCCTGCTTCTATTGTGTACTAAGTGTGAATTACCATCTGTAATTCAGTTTAATAAAGAATAGATTGTACACACATTGGACTATTCAATCCCTCCGAAATTCCTGAGTGATTCCAGAGTAGCCAATTGATTCATTTAGTATCTCAGTGAAACAGGTATTCCAAGCAGACCAGGTGCTCTCTCCCTCTGCATTGTCTGTGCCGAGTGTCCATCGAGCTCGACACATGACCATTATTAAGTTTCTCCAGCAAGTGAACTGGGATAACAACTGGGTCAGGTGATAAGGAAAGGAGATAACAGCTGATTGATTGATGTCTGGCTTTGCCTCCATCACAAACAGCTGACAGATGGCCAGTGGGGGTCAGATGACTCCACTCTTCGGATTGAGCTGGAGTAATGGTATGCAAATCTGAAGGACAAAAAGGTCATTGTCTTCTCTCTGTCTGTCTGTCTCTCTCGCTCTCTCTGCCTTTGGAGTATGCCAGGGCTCAGAAAAATCTTCTCACTGTAGAACTGTCTTTTCTTTCAGAGGAGAGAATAAGCAAACAGTTCAAACTTCTCCTGTGAACTAGCCGCATTACTGTTATATGCTGCTGTGTGTATGGTTAAACAGAGTGTCAGAGTGACAAGTTTCTAACTAATATGGATATCCAATTAAATGTGTGTCGATTCTAAATCAAAACAAATATTTTTGAAATCTTCTCTCGTACAAAGAATTCACTGGTAGCAGTATATCTGTCTGTTTAGCAACAAACTCATAGAGGAAAGTTTTTATATTGTGTAACTATATAAATTATTACTGTATTAATATTTATCTTTAAATTAACAACATAGTATTCTTTATACTATTATAATTATCATATAATATTGCTATTAAATGTTACTAATAAACTGAATGTTTAAAAATAAATAAAGCTGACTAAATGTTCCCACTACACTTGTAATACAAGGATGCAGTCTTTAAACTATGGTAATGTATCATCTGAGTCTATATATTAGTCGAAAAGAAGAGAAACGTGAGAAATGTGTTAAGGCTGATCCCAGCGGTTAGAGCTACACTTACAAAACATGTGGACAGGAGCTGCATCCGAGCTACTGAGCTCAGTATTAACGCTGGCTGGCTGTAATACAGCATGAAATTTACCCCTTCAATCAAAATGATGTGTATTCTGGAGGATGGGTGACTGAACATGCTGAACCATGGCTGGGACCAACAGACCTGCATTTTGACCAAACTCTTATGCCCTAGCTGGGTTAGGATCCAAACCTTCCGGCGGGGGGCACTGGGATGCGACCCAGGTTCTGACGGGTGGCACGGATGCCTCAGCTCACTGACTCCTCGTGATGTGTGTACAGGCACTCAGCGGGGGAATTTGTTGGAGGTCTTTGCCTCGGTTTGGACCAAGAGACCCGCAGGCCCTGCCTGAAACTCCCAAATCTTTTTCCTTGCTTGGCTGTGTGAAATGAGCTGGCTGCAGCTCTAAGCTTCTGTTCCTTCTTCTGAAGATAAGACATCGATAGGGGCCCAAATCAATCTGACCATAGCGGGCTTTGTCGTCAGCTTTGAGCAACAGATTTTATTACTTGTAACTTGCATATCATAGTGAAGTTTGATAGTTAGGGAATTGGGATTGTAACTACTGCAGGTTCAAATGACAGGTCAGACGTTGCTTCCCATGGGCAAGGTAGCCTGAATCTCTAATACTGTCAAACTATAAGAAGGGAGAGATACAAAGCAAACCATCAAACTCACTGTTTTACATTCATTTGCTAAACTACACAAATACATTTAAATAGAACATACAGCAATTTAAATAATTTCACCTACCCCAAAACTCATAATGCATCTAAGGAATGAAAAATTCATGATCCTGAAACTGAATCTGGCCCAGGGTTAGTCAGCTAGGCTAGTGTGGGTTTGTTTTGATGTCCTGTACATGTGTTAGGTTTGCCCTTCTGCAACTGTAGAAGGCAAAAGAGAACACAATAGGCTTGAGAAAGTAATCAATTTCGGTGGTTGCCGACATACAATCTACAAAAAGCATATCCAATTCCAGCATGAATTCTCGATGTGCTATCTGCGAAGAGGATATTCATGGAAGACTTCATGACTCAATGAAATGTATCATGATATTGTCATGAGCTTATTACACATATCAGCTCTTATCAGATTTCTGTGTTCATTGTGCAATTGAAATGATTGTTTCACTCCTTCAGTATGACAATCCACCTTCAAAAGGGATTTTTTTGTATGTGATTTTTTTCTTCTTCTTTTAATGCTGATTTCGTGAAATATAATTTTACACAGGAATGTCAAGGAGGTCATGGCGCATCAATCATGTATGCAGAGCAGTATTCAATGTATTTGTATTACTTTGAATTTGAGGTCTTGCGGGTGCTTGGTGCTTCCTTGAAAATGACAGTCTGAAATTTGGAACGGTGCGTGTTAATTCCAAAATGACATTTAAGAGCACTTCAGTTTGAGCAAACACTGAGCAGTTCTGTTTAGAAAAGAAGCACCCTTCTTTCACCATGTTACCCCCGTTATAATATGATATGAAAATTCTATCATCCTGCTGAATTTAACAGCCGAGTATGTAACATATCTTATGGCTGTGATGTCATTGGAGCTGGACCTCTGGACCTTGCAGTGGTGCTTCTAGCCTGAGTGCGTCGTGATAGCTGAGCCGCTGCAGCTGCGCCGTCTGTTTCTGTGTCCATGTGTAGCTCGGCAGGGAGAGAGGCTTTTCGCTATCTCTCCAGCGTGGAACCCGTCCTGCATGCGTTAGCAGCTTAAATGCTGGCAGTGTGTGCCCACAGTACAGACCCTCTGCTTAGCAGCCAGCTTGGCAATTTCTGAGAGCTCCAACTGCTCTCCTTCTGAGCCCGTCTCGAATTCTTACACTACTACACTTCTGAGAACTGGAGGCACAATGACTGCACATGAGTCGAGACTGAAAGAGGCAAGGAAATATGTTAGATATCATGATATGGAAGACCATCATTTTTTTCTGACATTATGTATGTTATCATTGAAGTTATGTTCATATGTAATTCAGTTTTTTATATTCATATTTATCATTGTTTAAGATTTATTAGTAAGTAAAAGCTTGCATATTTATTTATTTATTTATTTATTTTTTGCATTTAGATACAATTAATGAAATGTTTGGAATCTTATATAAAGTGGCAGTGTTTGTGGCAGTAAATTTTGAGTAAGTTTAAGTTTCCTTTGAAAAAGTTTGATGACATCAAGTATGGGGTTTTACTGAGCAGCAGTTTACTGACTCTAACTACTCGAGGCAGTCTAAAGATACTTGACCAGACTGTGAAAAAATGTACCTACTAACTTCCTGTTAAGAAGAGTTGCAATCTACCATTTTACGCAAACTGCCATTTCTCATTGAAAGGAACTGGGAAGTGGTGTGCCCAACTGTGTATTATACCCGCAAGATCAGAATATATATTGTATGAATGGCCTGGAGCAGCCCAAGGGCCAAGTGGTGTTTGGCTGGAATGTAGTTTTTTTCCAGACATTCAGAAGCAAAAACATTTAAATATTCACCCAACCTTCACCCAAGTTAGCTCTAGATGGAAATTTAGAATGACAGTGCAAGGAAAGGACGAAGACTGTAAATGAGTCCTGAAAACATTCTTAAAACACTCTTTAAATATTTTACTGACAATAAAAAATGGACAATAAAAATTAACTGCATCTAGTCAAACTAGTTATCAAATTAAAACTGTGGTACAAACATATTGTGTCAAAGGCAATTTTTCACTTAGTTATCAAATAACTTGCTGTTTAAAATCAAAGTCATACCAGATGAGTCATGGTTATGCAATTTCCGGTCATTGAGGTCCAGCAAAACTGATGCATCATGAGTAAGCAATATTTCTGCAATTAGACTTTGAATGCTTTGAAAGCAAAATTATGTATTACGTATATTATGAGATTCTTAAATATATAATTTGTATTAATTACAGAAGTTGTAGCACATGACATGAAATTGTTTGATATCTGTCAAAATGGACCTTGATGAGAAATAGATCAGCATGATAAATAAACAGTTCTAGGACAGAAACTTTGTGGATGCCCTCCTCCAACATTACTCCCATATTACTTATTTGCTTATACAGGATTGCGTAAATAGTTTACACTTTATCCACTTACACAGGCTGATGTTTATGAAAGGAATGCACTATTATGAAAAACAATCCTGCAGCAGTTATGATGCATGATAAAAATGCACAATTACAGATCCACAGGGACCATGGAAACCGGGTAGTCTTGGGGACAAAGTGATTGTTTTGGCATATCCGTGGTAGCGCCCATATGCAGCCAAGTTATACAAAAAGCAACTTCAGGTACCAGGTGCCATTCCATAATTAAGACCAAAACACAAAAAGCAACTTGTCATCATAAATATCTTGTTAAGATTAGTAGCAATCAAAAGCTACAAATGCACTTTTAAGTAATACCAGATTCACATTAACTTAAAATGCTGTGACATTAGCAGAGAGATGCATCCGTCTATCTTTTGTGTGTCTCCTTCTCATATGCAAAAATGTCTGTATCAGGTTCACACCCAAGTCTGATACTCTGGAGATGTCTTTCTTCACTTTGTATCACTGAAAGAGTATTCAGTCTGTCCCGAGATACTGTATTTATTGAAAGCTTCCCAGGCATGGGCCATAATCCTCTTTGAGGTCTTAAAGTCCCCGTCAGATTCAGATACTGGGATGGGAGATTTAGCAACAAGTCTCAATAACACAACAGCCTCTGACAGTTTCCACACATCAGTTTTAACAGTGACAATGCTGTTTCTGTGCTTGACAACCAACATGTATTGAGGTAGGTAAATCCTGCTAAGAGACATAATTCATGAGTAGTGATTATCTCTCTGCTGTGGGTCCAAAATGTGTCGGTGACACTACAAAAAGAAATACACATAAAACAAACTAAAAATATTCCTGTGTTTTTACGTAATTCAGGTATTCTACATTTTGCCACGTGATTACTCCCTTACATCTTGCATTCCCGACCCCCTTCATAGTCCTAGCTTGCCAATGCAAACTGAGAGTTTCTCATTGACCTTCCAAAGCTATTTACCACTGTGAGGAACCACAGTTTAACAAATCATCCAAAAGACAGTGTGGTGTATAGCACAGTGGTCCTGCTCTCTGTATTAGGGCATTAGAATGTACAACATTTTATTTGTTCAAGAAGGACCAGTTCCCCCTATTGTGTGAACAATACCTCTTTCAGCAAAAACATAAGAATACTGTCCAAACCCAACCCTGTCTTGCTTCAGACGTTTGATAGGAGAAGGGCACAGGGTGGTACGGGCTAGGGAACACAAGCTAGTTCAACATATGCTGCGCATTAAAAAAAGTGCTCAAGGCGTGTTTGCAAATGTGCACCGATTTATCTTCCCCAGAGTGATTGTAGCAGTGATATAGAATGGTGCCAGCACTGCCAATACCACCGGCACTGCTGTACCCTGCCATGTAAATTGCTATGGCTTCGAGCATTTGCTAAATGAGTATAACATTATTTAAAGTCAACTTCTCAATGTCAGTGGCCCAGCAATGTCTGGGAGTACAGCGTAAGACCAAGTTGTTAAAACAGGCAATATCCAAATGTAAATAGTTTGACATAAACTCTGAAGGTGAGAAGGCATAAGTAAGTTTTATACCTTTTGTCTCCCTTATCTTTTGTTGAATTGTCATTTCAAGGATGTGTATCTCTTCTTCTATTAAACTTTCTTTTTTTTCTATTTTTCATAGCAGTTTATATTTAAGCTTCATTAAAACGATCAGACAATGGATTACTTTCTAATTAATGAAAGCCACATCATGGCCCCTGGCACCTTTTCCTGTTCTGCCAGTTTTGCAGGGGAAGAATGCATTGGTATCTTAATTGAGGAAGAAAAACACCAAAAGCATGAAAAAGCTGTTTGCAAAACTGAATTCTAATGAGTTAAACACTGGGGGTGAAGGGCAACAGAACATTCCAGTAGCCTTAGACATGAACTCAGCTGATAAAAAGAAGAATGAAACACCCTTGCTGGGTAGGGAGGAAGTGCAACGTCATTATTGCTGAGACAATGAGGCAAACGATCATAGAGGAAATCAAGTCGCGAAAATGTTTTCATTTGCATGCATTAGCCATTAGTGTAACGAGGGGAAGTGACATTGGACCCAGAACCCATGTGCCTGTGCGGATTGATAACTCTGCTGCATCTGTGAACGTTATCAGTGAGAAATACTATGCCGGCAGAAGAACCAATGTCGGAGCATCCCCTTTTGTGATGGTAGCCTTGGACAAACCCGTGGAGTAGAATTGAACCCCTGCCATCTCTCTCTCTCTGATGGCTACAGGAAGAGCCTCAGGATTCATTGTCTTCAGACTGCCCCGGAAAGGCAGCGAGGACATGAAGGATACACCGAACGGCTGCAGCCAGACCTGGAGCTGACTCCACGGACAAAAAAAAACCACACATCTGTCTGTCTCCCCTGACCCAACGCACACATCCAGGATACAGCACACTCATATCTCCGCTCTCCAGAACATTTACAGTCCCACAATGCTGCATGGAGCCAAACCCCCAGAGCAGTCCGTTATGCTCTGGGCATGAGGCACTGAGTCAGACACTCAATAATCGCAATAGTGATTTTTCAACATGCTAGCTCATTAGCCTCTTACACTGAATTATTCAATTAAGTGTCTGCGGATTGCAGATACTAAACCTTAGTGGCGGTCAGTACACATCACTTCTGCAGATGGGCATTCGCAGGCTCCCTTGGCTGTAGTTAAAATGCCACAGGAAACAAATCTGAGTGAGGCCAAGTGGTCAGGAAGTGAGGATGTGGTGGACAAACATGAATGCAGTGGCAAAGGGATAAGTCTTCTCTCCTAATCGTGTGGGATTGATATGCCCACATCAGAGTCAGTGTCTAGAAACACAACAGCCTGGGGCTCAGGTATGTTTCTGAGCAGTCTCTGTTTACAGTGGTTTTCATCTTTTCACATTCTCAACCAAGCTGAAAACAGTTGCTGGCCTTCTTGAACAGAAATGATCGGATGCTGTGTCACACGAGGGTGGTGAGTCCAATGCACATATGGCAGGGTGGCCTAGGCTATTGCAGGGTGGATTGTCTTTGCGGCTCAGTTGCCACTCTTACTAGCCTGTCAGACTGTCAATCTCTGAAATTACCAAACCATTGGGCCATAATGCCACAGAGCTTGAGGGATTTTCTTTGCTGATAAAACAATAGCCAGTTACTTCTTCTGACCAGTCACAATCTGTTTTTCTGGGATAACCAAACTCACCCTTAGAAACATGAAGGAACCAATAAGCTTGCATCCTGTACAAAAAAAAAAAATCGAAAATTTGAGTCGCTCTGTCAGCAATCGAGCATCTGGAGTCAAGACTAAACTCATCCACACAGCCGGCTTATTTTTGGGACATTTTGGAAAATATATGTAAACTGTCAATTGTGCAGTGATTCCAGTAATGAGCCCGGCCTTACTTGCTCGTCCCTGCGGAGGGGCTCTCATTGCAGTGGCAGAGCAGGCATGTCCCATAGGTTGTAGTGTCTGAATATTGAAGTGGCTTCTCGTGCAAATGTGATTCGCGCATATCACGCTCCCACAGTTGAGCTTGTGAGCCATAGGAAAATGAGAGGGATAGACGAAGGACACATGAGGGTTGATAGTGATATATTCCATCTTTGACCCAGTTTAAATCCTCTGCCAAAGAGCTGGCGTTGTGTTGGAGTCAGTGCACACCCTGCCGTCTGTGGCAGGCAGGTGTGAATAGCTCTCCTGTCATAATAAAGTGTGATTAAACATAATGATTGTGGTGTGCTGTGATGCTTTGTTATGAAATATAATAATCATGCCACTCTGCGAGGCTGTGTTATTAAAGATAATAATTATGGCACTTATGAGGGAGCAGTAAATAATTTTGGCAACTCTTTGATGCTTAGGGCCTTGACAGGAATACCATCTGAGGAAAAAAAAAATGTCCACCAATGGTAGAGTAAAGCACAAGATATGATTCCTTCATCTCAGTCTTTGCATGCAATTGTTTCTCTAAACACTGGAAAATAAAGGACTCCTTGTAACGTGGGTATTGTTTACAGATTTAGAATATCCGTCTCTGAAAAATACATTTAGAAGATGATATTTTTATAAGTTAATGGGCACTTTTTCTCATGTCCAATACACTGTCTTCACAATGGCACTGTGCACGGTGCTGTGCAGACAGTAAACATTAACAATGATGTTAATATGAGGGTAATAACTACAAGAAATATCATATGATGTTTCCTGTAATTATTTATGCTTACTGTCTGTAGAGCACAGCATTTGGTCTTTGCTCCATTGTGGAGTTTTCTCAACTATGGTCGTGTATTTCCTGGAGGGACTGATACCTGCTATAATTATAATTTGTGAGTGGTGTATTACCCATTGTCAGGTCAGCAGTATATAAAAAAGAAAATTGCCCATCTTCATTCAAAGGACAGTACACTGAATGTCATTTGACAATTTCCTTTTAATTAGAACTCATTTGCAGAAAGATGCCCACCAGTTAATCTATATTGGGCAATTACCTTCTATTTTCCTTACTTTTAATTAAAGAGCAGAAAAGATTGAGCTGATCCACAAAGAGAGAAAAAAAGAATGATAAAAAATGAGACTTCACACCTCTTTTTGGCATTTGTAAAATTCAGATGTTATCTATTGTTCTCAAACTAGCATGGATGGTTATTTTGTATTTTGTCCTAGGGCTATTATTAAGTGGTACTATACAGTAAATCATAACGAACCGGATTATCCTTTTTAGTTATCCTGATCTAAGTCTTTCTTATCTGTAAAGCTGATATCGAGAGGTAATATCCACTTAATGTTTTTTTTTGCTTCGAAGCCTTTGTCGTCTGCAACATCATTTTGAATAGACCCTACCAACACTCACACACCTTGAAACAACAGGCAAGAAGCACAGCTTTGAGCCAATACTGTTTGTGCCACCCTTCAGCAATATTACTGCAGCTTCCCATGCAAATTTCCATTACTCGCTTTACAGATTTGTGATACATAAGCATGTATTCAGTCAAAATTAGCATTGCCATTCTACTCAAAACTAAACACAACAGGTTTTTTGACAAACGGTGTTTGTCAGGTTTAGTCATCAGCAGCTGTTATGAAAACACTTAATGTGCTTTAAAATACTGTAATCCTTGCATTAATTTACGAAACAAAGTTAACAACAAATTTTGGTTAAAGCCAGGTCCGGAAATTTCTATTTTATAAATATTACTAGACGAAAGCCAGACATAAGACCAACTTGAAAAAGAATCATCATAAGGGGACGTAGGTTACCTCACCAGTTATATTTTCACAATTTATACTCGACTAGTGAGATGGGTATTTGCTGCCTTTGACTGACAGCCATTTTGTCTCCAGGACTGAAACCACCAGGTTCAGATGAACTGTCCCCTTTTGCATTACATTTTAAGCCCCTTTTTGAATTCTATTGTTTTGAAGACTCTGTGAAAACTGTATATATTTTTTATATTGTATTGTGCCATTAAGTTTGAATTAAATGCCTGAATTGTATTGCCTAGCAACAGAAAAAGTTCAAAGTTAGCGAAACAATACTTTGCTGGTTCTTTTTTGTTGGAAATAACTGCTACAAGCATCAGATCATTCTGCTGTGACATCCCTCTGTCTGCATCATACATTTTCAGACTAACATCTCTACAGACCACATTCAATTCAACAGCACAACCTCAGCCACATAACATTACACTTAGTCATTGTATAAAAAATGGGCAATGGCCTAAATGTCTGACTCAGTGCATCCAGGAATTCAGTATTTCAAGTAACTGGTTTCACTCAGATTTCTTATAACACAGTGAGCCATAAGAAAAAGATACTTATATGTGTCCACATGTGCGTGTGTGTGTGTGTGTGTGTGTGTGTGTGTGTGTGTGTGTGTGTGTGTGTGTGTGTGTGTGTGTGTGTGTGTGTGTGTGTGTGGTTGAGACTAGGATAAATTTCCCAAGGTTGTGACGAGCTGGCTATTAATGCAATTAAAACAAAGGTTCGGGAGAAGTACAAGTGGTTTCAGACAACCCCTTATTCAAATACCTCTGTCTGTCCAATCCGATTTTCCTCTGCAGGTATTAAATTGCCAAGTACCTTATCTCCCATCACAAACACTGCTTCCGGCATCCCTCCACCTCTTCAACCTCCTCCTTCATGTCTACTTCCTTTCTTCTGTTTTTTCTTTTTCTTCTAGTGGTCCAGTGAGGGGTTCACCTCACACAAAAAAAGCTGTGAGGTATGGCGCTGCCCCCTTGGACACCAAGCCCATGATCAAATGACTTTTGTACAAACTTGCCACATCATACTAAACTGCTAAGCGCATTCATGTTGTCTGAAAATTCATTCTGCTGAAATGGGAGATTGTAGTGCTGGGACACAATAGTACTCATCCCACCAAAACTAAGGTTTAAGTTGGCCCTGGTTCGTTGCATTAATGCTACATTGCCTCTGCCCACCAACCAGCTGCCACCTGGACATGTAAAATTGAGGCGAAAATAGAAAATTGGCTTAAGGCTCTTTTTTGCACAACATTTGCAGAAAAGGTCCCCTGAAATAGAGTAACCCTTCACCACAGCGTGCATCGTGGGCCACGCTATTTGGTTGTGTACAGACTCGGGTGCCGCATTTTGTTTCCTTGTCCCCCAGGCTGGCCTGGCCACATATTTAACAAACAAACGCAGATTAAAATATGACATATAGGTGGGACTGGAGTGATTTCCATGCTCATGGAGATTTGCTGCTTTGTTCAGTCAGATTCAATTACCTCACCTCTAATTAGGAAGCATAAAGCAGGCCCAGTTTGTGATCCTGGCGTCACACTCTGCAGCCAGCTGATAATGCGTGCTGGCCCTATCGGAGCTCAACCAAAGCCTTGCTGCGTTGCACGGGGGGGGGGGTGGGGGGGGGGGGAGAGCAAGCCATGAAATTAAATGTCGCTCAAGTCAGGCACTTATTTGTTTTGTGGTTTACTCATTTTTTTAAAAAAAATCTTTTGAAATTGTTTCTTTTAGAAAGGAGATGGTTATTAACTATGGCTCATGCTGCGAGGCCTTTGCACAGTAGCGGGGTCACGTTTAGCACAATGATTCGAAAAATCTGAAATTACTGTCTGCAAAAATGATGTTTGCCTTTAAAAATACATATTTAAAAGGATCTTGAAGTGTTATTATGGAGGCTTTGGAGAAGGAATCCCTCCACAAAAACCACCACATCTTTGCTTTTAAGTCACTGTATATTTAAGTCATGTAGTCCTGGTTCTCAGTTTCCAAAAAAAAAAAAAAAGGTCATATTCTGATTCAACATGTGTCAAATCATGTCTGAAATACAGGCATTTAATGTCTGAAATTTGCATTTAATTGAATATATATATCTAATTAATTTCACAGTATACTGTAACCTTAAAAAAAAAGGGAATAAGGGTCTTTAGCTCAGCTGTGAATGTGTCCTTTCCCTTGCCAGAATGTCTGCTATGCACGTAGAGGTGAAATTTTCAGGGTTGTAATGGGAGTTGTGTAGCACTGAGGGATACAGGGGTGAAACACAGCAGTGACTTGGGTTATTTTCTCGTCAAACGTGCTGTTACTCATGTAAGCTGTTACGCCCACTCAGAATAGTGTGTGTGTCGGTGTGGGTGGGTCTTTGAGTAGCATTAGCTCATCTGAAGCAGTTTTCTTCATATTTTATACCTAACTGTACTTCATTTAATTTCATTTCATTTCATTTTCCTTTTCCAGGAATTTTTCTTGGACCCAATTGCCAGAGCTCTTTAAAATACATACATAAATGATTACATACATGGTACATACATAAATAGAACATATAACATCCAACAATATACCAATCATACAACATGCACAATATACTAGACATATATACTGTAAATGGGACTATAAGACAGAGATTGTAAGTGCTAGATCCAGTAATACAGAACACTGTGCATTTCTGTGGTTAGAGAGCTACGAGAATCCTATAGTGTCTTATTAAGGTGCCTGATGCTTCTTGGGATGAATGACTTCAGTGCTCTATTAGATCTAAGTTTGGGCATTGAGAAGCGTCAACCAGAAGGCAGAAGTGTGAACTCACTGTGAAGGTTGTGGGTGGAGTCATAAGCAATGCGGTGAGCCAGATTTAAAGTAAATCTGTCACGAAGGGCATAGAATTTGAATATAAAGAGGCTGCCAATTTATTAGAAATATTGATGATCTTACTGCGTTTATTTTTATTTTGCATAGACAGTGAGCCACTTCACTGCTCATATTAGTCAGTTAAGTGAATATATGAATCACTTCTTGTCTATGTGACTGCCAGCTTCATAGGAAGGCACAGAGAAAATTAACATGCCTCTCTCCTCAGACTCACCTGTGGTAGGCCTTCATATCTCCAATTTACTGAACTTGTATTTTGGGAATTTTTCAATGGAATGTGTTTTTATAGCATATAGCCTCATGACACTCACAGTTCATGGTGTAAGCAGAATAAACCAATCCAGGCTGTGCTGTTGTGTGCTTTATATGTTAATGAACCACTTTGGGGCAGTTCGGTCCCCCTCAGCCTTCAGACCTTGTCACACTGATCTGTCATGGATTATTTTCACACAACTCTGCAGCCTGTCTCAGGTTATTCATTACACATTTCACAACCCAGTAGCCATGTACCATGGTTTTGCTCTGCTCCTCTGACAGGTGATGATGAGGCGTCAGATAAAACCTAATTTGCACTGTGTCCTGATTGAAAGCGTCTGTCTGACTTCAGAGGATCTATCAAAGATCCACATTCAAAAACCTTTCATGCTCACTGCTTGTACAAAGGGGTAATTCATATAGCAGCTAATGAAAAGAGCATAGCACTTTTGGTGTTTGAGGGTCTTTTCAGACATCCCTATGCAGCGAAAAAGGACAATAAGATGACACAGTCAAGACAGAATTTTTGAACTGAAGCATGTTTCTTTATTAAAGGGATGGGGAGGGAGAGATTGTCTGAGAGACAATTGAAGGTAAACCCCAGGAGGTGGGTCGGTACGTCCCAGAGAGTATATCTTCATACAATGCCATTGTCTATTCACAGGCATGTTTCGTGACACTGCAATGATACTCATGATCACAGGAAGTGATTCCTATGAAAACAAATTCTCAGGAGCAGACACACTTTTAAAACATTTATTCATTTCCTGGCTGAAAAAGGCTCTTGGAAGTAGGTGCTCTGAAAAAGGTCAATATTATAACGGAACCAGAGATATGCTTATTGCTTTTCATGTCATTTTTAAATTGGTGAACAGCTGTTAAGTTACGCTTGAACTTTAGACTGCAATTTCCAAGAGTGTATCTCTGATTATTGCTTTAGTTATCAATATGAATTTGGAAATACTGAAGTTGTATATTTTGAATAGAAATCAGTATATTTACTTAAATCCTTATTTTATCCCTTTGGATTGATAACAAATTCTGAAAATGAGGGTATGAAACTCATTATGTGGTGCTGGTTTTGTTTTGTTTTTTTTTTTTTTTTTTGTAGTTTTTGCCAGGACAGTAATTGCCTCTTTGCTTTGCAAACATTCTTATCCAGAGTGACTGCACTGTGCTTATACCATTACATTTTATTTTTTCATTTAATCAAATGAAAGAGTTATATTAATAATTTACAGAACTAGGAATAAGGGATGCTTCTAAAAACTTTTCACTTCTCATCTTCTCTCCTCTACTCATTCTCATTCACCTACATTCTGACTCATCTCCTACCTAAAAACGTATGGAAAGGAGGGGAGGAGATGAGCAGAGGAGAGGAAAGCATGAATAGAATAGACAAGAATTGGAACAATCTGGGTGCATCTCTGTCATCTAATTAAATGTCGACTAGTAATGAAATGTCCCTATCACAACTTTGAGCCTATAATAAGCCAAGGCTATAATAAGCGTGTCAGCTCATTTTAATACCAATAAACATAAATGTCAGTTACACTTAGGATGCGGCTACTTCTACAGCAAAAACAAGAGTGTCTTAAATGTGCTTTTGACAGAAATATGGGTGACCTTTCACCTGGCAGTGCAACCTTCAACAGAGATGTCTTATAAAGGTATTGTCACTGGTTGTCATTTTTTCATATACCTTCACATTCAGGGCTCATATTGGCCAACAGATCACAAGCAACAGCCAAACAGATAGCAGTGCCGGTCACAAAGAGGAAGAGGAAATAAACCACAGGGAAATAATGCGGAACTGGAGATGGTGTCCTTTCATGACTGATGTGGTTAACATTGTACACTGATGATAGTGGAGAATGTTACACACAGATAGAACAGAGCTGTGTGTGTTCTACAGAGCCAAGAGAGAGATGAGTGTGTTCAATTGAAAAAAAGAATCCAAAATCTTTGCCTCACAGTGGTGCTGTGAAAAAGAATAACAATATTTGATTGAGACAGTGGTAGCCAAGTCTCACATTGATGCTAGTAATGCCCCATAGTCCTCTGTTACTGATGAAATTTCTGACTTTGTCTCACTGTTTCTTTCTCTCTTTTTCCCAGGACTGCTGGTTGATGGGCAGAGGGAGAAAAATGAGAATTGCATCTCAAATGAGAATGAGCTCACAGCCACTGAGGACTTTACCATGGAGGAGAACTCGTCTGCTGACCTCAATCCTCACAACAGCAAAGACGTGGACTTCTTCTGCAACCAAGGTGAACCTTTCTGAGGCAATCACTTCTGTTTCTCTACCTATCAACACCACTCCCACACCTCTGCCACATGAAATTATGGATTTGCTTGTCTGCATGGTGACTCCTCAATAGAACCATGCAGCTCATCTGATAATTGATGTGCATTGCATGTGAGTGCAGTAGTAACAAGTTAATTATGTGGGTGGCAAGGCATGGCAGTTTTAAATCCTTGGAGGATTTTTGTACTTGTACTCTTGGACAAAATATTTTACTTGAGACCGTGGAAGCTGTCCTCTACACTAGTAAGTGATAGATGAGAGTGATGATGATGATGATGATGATGATGATGATGATGATGATGATGATGATGATGATGATGATGATGATGATGATGATGACACACAACCTGTCCAAAACAAATGGTAGAAGATTAAATTAAGTGTCAAATACAAATCTTAAATTAAGTGTACAAACAAAACAGACAAGAAGGCCCAATATGCTGATAGGTCATTTTGATTTCTGAATTGCAAAAGTTTCAGGACATATCTGGAGTGTACATTCTCCAAACATATATGTAATTTTTTTGTTTTTTTTTTTTTTTTTTGTAGTTTTTGCCAGGACAGTAATTGCCTCTTTGCTTTGCAAACATTCTTATCCAGAGTGACTGCACTGTGCTTATACCATTACATTTTATTTTTTCATTTAATCAAATGAAAGAGTTATATTAATAATTTACAGAACTAGGAATAAGGGATGCTTCTAAAAACTTTTCACTTCTCATCTTCTCTCCTCTACTCATTCTCATTCACCTACATTCTGACTCATCTCCTACCTAAAAACGTATGGAAAGGAGGGGAGGAGATGAGCAGAGGAGAGGAAAGCATGAATAGAATAGACAAGAATTGGAACAATCTGGGTGCATCTCTGTCATCTAATTAAATGTCGACTAGTAATGAAATGTCCCTATCACAACTTTGAGCCTATAATAAGCCAAGGCTATAATAAGCGTGTCAGCTCATTTTAATACCAATAAACATAAATGTCAGTTACACTTAGGATGCGGCTACTTCTACAGCAAAAACAAGAGTGTCTTAAATGTGCTTTTGACAGAAATATGGGTGACCTTTCACCTGGCAGTGCAACCTTCAACAGAGATGTCTTATAAAGGTATTGTCACTGGTTGTCATTTTTTCATATACCTTCACATTCAGGGCTCATATTGGCCAACAGATCACAAGCAACAGCCAAACAGATAGCAGTGCCGGTCACAAAGAGGAAGAGGAAATAAACCACAGGGAAATAATGCGGAACTGGAGATGGTGTCCTTTCATGACTGATGTGGTTAACATTGTACACTGATGATAGTGGAGAATGTTACACACAGATAGAACAGAGCTGTGTGTGTTCTACAGAGCCAAGAGAGAGATGAGTGTGTTCAATTGAAAAAAAGAATCCAAAATCTTTGCCTCACAGTGGTGCTGTGAAAAAGAATAACAATATTTGATTGAGACAGTGGTAGCCAAGTCTCACATTGATGCTAGTAATGCCCCATAGTCCTCTGTTACTGATGAAATTTCTGACTTTGTCTCACTGTTTCTTTCTCTCTTTTTCCCAGGACTGCTGGTTGATGGGCAGAGGGAGAAAAATGAGAATTGCATCTCAAATGAGAATGAGCTCACAGCCACTGAGGACTTTACCATGGAGGAGAACTCGTCTGCTGACCTCAATCCTCACAACAGCAAAGACGTGGACTTCTTCTGCAACCAAGGTGAACCTTTCTGAGGCAATCACTTCTGTTTCTCTACCTATCAACACCACTCCCACACCTCTGCCACATGAAATTATGGATTTGCTTGTCTGCATGGTGACTCCTCAATAGAACCATGCAGCTCATCTGATAATTGGATGTGCATTGCATGTGAGTGCAGTAGTAACAAGTTAATTATGTGGGTGGCAAGGCATGGCAGTTTTAAATCCTTGGAGGATTTTTGTATTTGTACTCTTGGACAAAATATTTTACTTGAGACCGTGGAAGCTGTCCTCTACACTAGTAAGTGATAGATGAGAGTGATGATGATGATGATGATGATGATGATGATGATGATGATGATGATGATGATGATGATGATGATGATGATGACACACAACCTGTCCAAAACAAATGGTAGAAGATTAAATTAAGTGTCAAATACAAATCTTAAATTAAGTGTACAAACAAAACAGACAAGAAGGCCCAATATGCTGATAGGTCATTTTGATTTCTGAATTGCAAAAGTTTCAGGACATATCTGGAGTGTACATTCTCCAAACATATATGTAATTTTTTTTGTTTTTTTTTTTTTGATTATGGAGTGTTTCTGGAATGCGAACATTTCTCCTTGCATTTGGTCCATCTCCAAAAAAAATTGGTGATTGAAAGAGGAACTGGACATGGCTTACATCAGAGGAATCAAAGGGTAATATATATGTCTGGAAGTTACATTTGGATTACATTTTTGCCTAATATTTAATGTTAAAGGTTAAAGCACATATTGTCAAAACTAACAATATGATTTTGGAATCCTTTCTATCTTGTAGCATATCAAAAGCTTGCTAAAACATCCCTAATGATGGATTGTTTTTACTGGACTGGAAAACAAGGTCCAGCTGTGATTCCCTGATAATGTTTGGGTGTTTTTGTTCATTAGAACCTCATGTCAGACTTACATCACAGACCAGGAGAAGTGAAAGCTCTTCAGGAGCTCTGCTGTTCTCGTCAAGAGAATTATGCTTACCTTGGGAAAGCCATTCTCTTTAAGTTTTGGTGTTATGTTTAAATTAATCTATTTGGTTCACAGTTCCTATATTTATCTTGCTTTGAAATGCTTTGAACTGAGCACAGTGTGTATTCATTTTAGAAATGTTTTTGATGAAAATGAATTCGAGGTTTAGCACTCACATTGGAAGGTAAACAGAGTCACTGAACCTCTCTCTCTCTCTCTCTCTCTCTACTCCCTTCCTCTGTATATACTCTACACACACAAACACACACACACATAATATACATATAGGTATACATACATATGTATTCACATATACATACCCCTCTCCGACACTTTCTCTGTCTCTCTCTCTCTCGGCTGGTTACTGTTGGGAGGGGTAGTGCCAAACTTCTAACCGCCATCAAATGCCAGGCTCTTTGAACTCAGTTTAAATTACACTTTATTTGTCGTGGTCACACGTCAGCATCACAGGAAGCTATACTTGGGGCCTGCTCCAGGTTATTGTGCATGGCGGACAGAACCCCGCCATCTTCTCCCCACCCCCTCCCCCATCGTGTATCCGAACGCTTTGATTTTACCACCTCAGGTGTTCTGAAATTCAGAAGCTGTCTAACGGTATGAATTTTCCTTGTTAATTGAGAATTTACTCTTTGACTGTCTCCTCCCCTCTTTCTTCTTATTTTAACTCTTTGAACCTATAAACTATAAAGTGTCAGGAGTGCACCGCAGGGGAAAACACATTTCATAGAGAAGTCTTTTCATGTTTGATTTTGGCTGAGCAAAATAGTGGTTTTCGTGTTGTTCTACTTTGAAAGGCGGAAGGCTACTGTACAGTTTATTAGAATGCTAATTTTGGTTCAGTTGAAATTATTCACCCACCTCACTATTTCAAATGTATTATTATTCTTATTAAATATCTGCAAATAATATTTCAAAATCCAAGTCCACAGGTACAGAACATCAATATGCATGTACTATCCATTATATTTACAGTTTATTCTCTCTCTCTGATGTCTTGAAGCCTTTAGCATTCTTTGTGAAATAAAACAGATAAAAATACAATTACATTGCAAGTTAATATACATATAAAGCAGCTGTGTGTTTTAGGTTATGCAGTATCCTGTCATACAGGCATGTGTGGATGCAGGAGGAAGTTATTTCTTTGATCCTTTCCTCTTGATTCTCATGTTTTACTAAAGTGGCAGTGGATTAATGAAAAATAATGAGCAAAATTGGACTGACATTACAGAAATACACAGCGCTCTGGCACAAATATTGGCTCTCCTGTAGTCCCGTAATCCTAGACGTCTTATCCAAGAAAGTTACTGTATACCAGACTGATTTTTCACTTCCATTGCTATCTTTGCAGCAGTGTAAGCCTCTAAATCTCTCATCGAGGTTCAAAAGCTATGGACTGTGAAAGGCTGGATCCGACGTCTATTTGTATGAAGGCATCAGGTGTAGTCATTTGTGGCCTTGATCTGTTATTCAAATGCTCAATTGTGGATTTTATTTTTCTCTAAACTCAATTAGTTGTATGTCTGGGTGGTTTACATTCCCCCACTTAGTATACAGAAGTGAAAGAGCCATCAGAACACAGTCTTGATCTGAAAAAGGTTCGATAATGAAGGCTGTGACGAAAGAAACCAACCAGGTTTTGACAGGCATATGTAATTAATTCAGTGAATGTAGGTTTTTAAACATACCTGCTCATCTTATAGTCTTTATCTTTTTTCCCTCTCCTCTAGAGCAAGGTCTTGTGTATAACTTTCCTCTGTAGAGCCTCCTCAGTCCCGACTTTCACCATATCTGCATAGTCACTTACTGGAATGGGCTTGTCAGAGTTAAAACATTCATTAAAAGTCGCAGCCTATCATGGGTATTAAATAGCCTTGGAGGCACAAAAGACAGCCATTCGTTTTCATTTGCATACGAAGCACTAGTTAACTTTGATCAGGGTATGGTGAAGAAGTTTAAAGGCACAGAGGCCAAGAGGTCGCGTGCCACTGATGTGTTGCTGGTTTGCTTGACTTTGACTTTGACTTTAAAAGGAAGAAAATGTGGCACCAGCCACTGGATGGAGTGCCATGAAGGCTTGCCAAGGGCTGCCACAATGTTCCTTTGGCAGCTCTTTATTTTTGCAGAACTCATTGCAACTCTAACCCTCTCTCTTTCTGCTGTGTATATCATGTAATGGAGCAATGTAAAGTACATTACATGCAGGTCGTCCCATTCAGCATAATTATAAGGCTTGCTGCATTAAATGAGAAGTTTTTTAGACATCTTCAGTGAATTTTAGTCTGTGATTCTGTGCATATTGTGTATGGGCAACTAAGAGCTAAACATATAATATCTCACTATATTTGTTTTTCTGTAAATGTCCAAATCAACATTTATTGTACATGAAATTAGACTGACAATTTGAAGATAAGTAATAAACTAACCATGAGGCTAAAACATGAACACTTAAATGAAGGAAATGTAGAGATATGAGTGATTACTGGTGATTATGGATTAATTCCTTAAACAACTTGCCTTAGAAATGCATTCACAATGTTCAACATTTTAACAGTACCAATCTGTTACAAAGCATTTACAGCCTGTTTTCATATAATTTTCTGAGGTTTTATTTACAACATAGTATCCTTTGGCAGGTAACAGTGTGTTACCTATGTGTTTTCCTTTTCCTGTATTGAACTAGCATCACTTTTTCTCATTTTAAGAAGTAAAGGTTTGAACCTGAGAATCATTGAATGTATTGACTTTCTTGTGCAGCAAAACAGGGATTTACTTTCGTTTTTAGTGTTTAGTCAGAATCGTAATGACCATGATTCCCAAGGTTCCACTTTGAACCATATTTTCCTGACTAAAACACTAGATCCTATCAGTCCAGACTCCTTTAGATAGCAACAGCACTTATCGCCAGTAATCACCATCATCCAGTAACATGAGTCCCAAAGGGGAGGGGGTAGGTGGGGATGGGGGAACTAATGTCACTTACCTACATGTGGCAGTGTGCTAGGTTTACAATACTATCCCAATTTTATAGTTACAATAATACTAATTGTAACATCAGCTCTTAGATTCAGTATCAATGACCAGACTAAATTCTATGTAAAAATTACAGTTAAGGTAACAAACAGGAAGTGGGAAAAATAATTACAACAGTCTTTGTTTGTGCGTCAGAGAGGGAGCAAGAGTCCACACCAGCAGACGATCTGAGCATTTCACCACAGATGATGGCCTGGAATTCTAATTCAAAGTTGACCCAAAGAAGATGGAAAATGCTAATTTGCAGAGTGATAAGACAAATTGAGACATCCCTTTAGCCCCATTTGACTCCTCAGAGGAAATGAATCATTCATGTTTGTTAAGTATGGCAATTTTGACTGGGCCAGATCTACACGCTCCGAGCTTGAATCTGGGTGTGATAACGGCTCCACAGTCCGCCAGAAAATGGCTTGGTGTTGTAATGATGGGATTTTATGGGCCCCGTTCTTAGCTTTGGAGTAACAGCCACAAACGCTGGGACTCTCTGGAGAATCCAACCATTTCAATGAAGAAGCCATCAGTAATGAGCTTTCAGATACTGCAGTTCATGTGGAATGTGGCCCTTCGTTGACACAAAGGGTTGAATATTGTGTTCTTGATACTCATGAAATGAGAAGCACTGCTGTCCAACTAAGTATGTACATACATTCTACATCTTGTATTAATTACAAATGTCAGTTAATTGAAAAACACCAAGTTTTCTATTTATGCCATAGCCAGGGCACATGAAGGGCTTTTCGTCAAAGACAAAGGACTAGAAAAGATTTGACAGTAAGCCTTTCCCTTTATTTTAACACTTCATCTCCATTTAGCTGTAGAAATATGCATGCATTGCACTGAGCTTGTGAAGTGACATTCCTGCCCAAGATTGGCAGAACAATTAAAATTTCCATTGTGTATTTTGTCGAAACCATACACTGATTGATAATTACATGACTACTAATGAAATAATTCATTATGCTTAAATTAATACTGTTAGTTACACTGACACTTCGATTCTGGTTCCGTTTTTCTTCAGTATACTGTAAATCCTGATGTGTTTCTGTTCTTCACAGTTGCTACCATAGTGCAATTATGGTACCTTGACAATTTAAGTAGCATTGCAAGAATGCTACTGGCTGTATAATTCAATGCTCATGTAAGAAAAGCAAGAGCACAGTGGATGTAACCTCAAAAGAGTAAAATTGCTAAATCTCAGTAGATTTATAACTCTCAGTACTCTCAGAGTAAATGTGCCCTACTGCATCATTTAAACATAATGTTGGCAAGAGTTATTGCTTCAAACTTTGTGATGGGCTCAAATTTATGGTTAAAACAACTGTGAGTCTTTTTTGTCAAGCCAAGAGTGTCTAACTGCTTAGTGCCTTTAATTTATATACAAATTAAACAAGTCTAGTGTCAATGCAATTCACCAAAAGATTCAGCAATGCTTGAAGCACCACATTAATTTGATTTATTCATAGTTGTTTCTTTGTTCAGCTGCAGCTACATCCTGTCCTCTTGAGGATCTTTCCAATACCCTTGATAAAGCAATGGTTTTTATGTCTCCAACTTCCACGACTACTGCTGTAGTTAAGAATCGCAAACTGTCAAACAGTTCGCTCTTCCTTAATATGCACAAAAATGTCCATGTGATATGGTATGTTACATGTAATTGGGAGACAGTGTTTGGGGCAAAGGTTTGGGAAAGGTGTGTGCTAAATGCCTAACATTTAATGTAATATCTCTCTCTCTCTCTCTCTCTCTCTCTCTCTCTCTCTCTCTCTCTCTCTCTCTCTCTCTCTCTCTCTCACTCTCTCTCAATTTCAATTTCAATTTCAATTTAATAATGCTTTATTGGCATGACTGCATACAATATTGCCAAAGCTAAAACAATGAAACATTGATATATGTAATATATTTTTTAAAAATGCATGACAAATACAGAAATAAGAAAGAGACTGCTACTAATGCAAAAGACCACACATTTGGTTTGTAATACCAGAATATAGGGGAGTTTTTCTGTGTTATTATATTTTTTAATTCAGGGAAAGTTGTTCCATTTTTGAATAAAATGAATCTCTGATGTCTTGGTATTTGGGGCATTCTGTAAGGAAGTGCTCTCTCTCTCTCTCTCTCTCTCTCTCTCTCTCTCTCTCTCTCTCTCTCTAGCTCTCTGGTTTAAATGGTTGAAAGAAGTTGTTTGTCCTAATAAAGGTTGATGAAAATCTCAAATCTCAATCTCTCTCACACTCTCTCTCGTTCAAGTTGGATACATAGGAAGGAGTCAGTTATTTAGCTGTTGTGATATAGTTAAAATGTTATAGTTTATTGAAGAATATTTATATATAATCTAAAATCTCCTCCAGGGGAAGAGGCTGTTCCTGAAGAGGCAGGGGAGGTAGATGGTGACATACAGCACAGGAAATTCAGGCCACCCCCTCTCGAATCCGAGGTCTGGGTTGGACCAGGTAAGCTGACTCTAAAACCTTCAGACTGTTCGTGGCTGTTAAAAGCCTTGCATGCCTTAACAAATGCTTGTGTACATGTGTGTTCCGTGGTGTTGTGAGGGTGAATGGTTATATGGGGAATATGGTGTATTTTAGGTCTTCCAGGTCCGTTGAGGCTCTTTAAAATATACAGATCTCAATATCAGTATACATAATATGCGTCTCTAGTGCCCTGTCAATACTAACAAAGTTTGTATGTCTCATTACACAACAGATGTACAATACAATGGGCCTCTTTTATCAAATGTGAGCCGAACAGATTTGATCGTAAATCGTTCGTAAATGCATTTATGCAAAAAATGTGGGATTTATCAAAATTTTTGTATATCAGTATGTTCGTAGGATCTGAAGAAATTTCACGAGCATTCTGTTCGTATTGTGCGCATAAGTGGAAAAACACGGCTGTAAAGCATGTTTTTTGTGTTTTGCTTTTATTATTCTATTCACTCATCTTTTATTGGATTGAAAATGAATTGCACGTTATTTGGTAGTAATATAGTAATTATAACGGTTCAAATTGTTGCATAAAATCACTATAGGATTCAACATTAAAACAGGTGATGCTTCATTTGTGTAATCCTGATTAATCAAATTAATTCTCGTTTAGAATTTTACATGAATTCCATAAAACACATAACAACGTTTGCTATAAATAAGAAGCAGAAACCATTACTAAGGTCTTCATTGCTATGGCTGACCTCGCTCTATTAGCTCCAAGAAAAACTTAAGCAGTCAACACATCTCCAAAACAGCACAGAAACAGGACTGTCATAATATATTTACATTCTTATTTAATAAACATACATTTAATAAACAATTATGTTATTGGACAAACATAGTCAGTTGATTGAGCCATTTACTGTGTAGGACTTTGCAATCTAGTTTTCTCCTGTCTTTGAAAAATAAATCTAAATATTACAATTGTCATTATTTTTACATAAGGTAAAATGACGTTAGAGTTTGCATTTGAAAAGGAAAGGGACTGCAGAGTGGGTGAGGGCAAACTATTATAGAGGATCCTAAATACATGATAGCTCTAATTTGAACTAATTATTTTACTTGGGATTCGTTTCAAGTTGGAAAAATGTGATAGTCCCAACGATGTACTGCATGTGTCATTACCACTTTGGCCAGCCATGCCCCTCCCCTTGCGGGCCTGGCTGCAGCTGCCCCCAGTATTTATGGCAACGATAAGGCTGGTATACAAAAACTTACCTTCAGAGTTGGAGGGTGATTGATCCAACACGAGGGAAAACAGATCACTGTCACCCTCCACAGTAATTCCAGCCAACGACGTCTCTCCAGTAATTTGCATCCAGTTTCATGTTGAACCATTTTCTTTTAACCTGTTGCAGTGTATGCAGAACTTTTGACAGCGTTACTTCTTGCCAGGCTTTGGTCCATTAACAAAACCTCAGTCGCTGCTTCACAAACTTTTTTTTCTTTTTCCTTTTCTCTGCTATCTCTTTACATTGCCAACAAAGGGATTCTAAGCTCCTTATATGGTATTTCAGGGGCTTCGATTTATGCTAATCGAAAATTCTGTGAACGTACTTCTCATTTACAGTTGATTGGTATTTATCAACATGCACACTGGGATACAAACAAATGCTGTGTCTATGTGTGTTTGATAAATCTGGTGAAATTTGTTAGTTTGTATCCATTGATGCATAAATTTACACACAGTTTTACAAAAATATTGATAAATGATGCCCAATGTCTTTGTTTTGGTCCTCTGTTTTGCTTATATGTTGTGATTGAGCAGTGCACCGGTTGCAGGATGAAACGTTTATCTGAAGTTACGGCTTTGATTCTGAGATTTTCATTTACTGTTTCTTCACACAATATAAATCTTTCCACTTTCATACTCACTGTTACAATCAATAAAAGCACTTGAAGTTCTGAGGAATAAGTGGATCTGTCAACACCAAAATGAAAACATCCAACTAGCAGACATTGCATTCTAGCAGACAACTAAAAATGTAATGATTAATATAATGGGCTGGATTCTAGCATTTGTCCATAACTTTGCCTCACTGCAACTAACTGCAAGTGAAACTTTTACCTATGTAAATAAATCCCAAAAGTGCAATTTAGAGATGCAGTAATTCAGCAGCTCCTATCTGCCATTACTGGCCCAGTGCACAAAATATTTCTCCATTTCGGATAAATAACTTGATTGCAGATGGTTACATTTTTAGCTAGATTTTGGCCTAGATTCATACCAATCATGAGGGCCCCTTAACTATGAGTTACAGATTTATGCAAATGTCATATTTACAGTACATCAGCGTGTCCGTCACTGGGATGAATGTAAAATATCGCTCAAGAATGGAAAAAATGCAACATTCACCGAAAGTTGTTTCTCAGTGTTAAGGAAAACGCACAGCCGAAGTTAGATTGAATGACCTCAGGGGCACGTTATGCTAAGGGGCCCCTTGGGTGTATTTACCATGACAGCGAATCAGTGTTATCTGCCCTATCGGACAATACATTTATCATTAAATTTCACATTTGCATGGAAATCTTAGGGAGGAAATGAGAATTGCAAGGGGAAGATAAGGGCTCTCAGCCGTCTGTAACAGACAGTGTCTGTGATTGGTCTGTAGATGGGATCCAAAGAGGTCAGCGGTGAACCGCAGGGTGGTGACAGAAAAGAAGCATCACATTCGAAGGGGGTTAGGAGAGCTTAAGAGAGAGACTGCGGTCTCTGTGACAGACTAATTATGCTGTTCCGTCCCATTACCATGAGAAAAAAAGATTGGTAAACAAAGACATTAAAATTAGTTTTTTCCTTTTTTTTGTTTTACTTTGAGAGTGCCGCATGGACCGTGAAATTGGTGCACTGGAACATAGCCTCACTGAGCTCTAGCGCATTCGGCCCTCAACACCAGGAAGAGTTTCAGGTGTGCTGCCGAACCCCCCACTCCCCCTTCGCTTCCCTCCAGCCTCCTTCAGGGTTTTGTGAGCAGAAGCTGAGCCTGTGCAAAGGGGGGATATTTCTGTAGCAGGATAATATCAAGATCTGGGCTGTCTGTTCCCACCTAGAACTCTGATTAGCAAGAAATGCATTTCATCCCTTAATAGTCCCTACATGGTGTTTATTTATTTACATTTAATTTCTTTATTTATCAAGATCAATGGACAGCCACTTGACTGGCACAGAATTTACTATTTTGCCAAATTTCAGTTGTTGTCTCTTGCCAGGTACTGGGAATAGTAAGAAGCAAGTATGAGAGACTGCAACAGAAAAGAACACTAGAATTGAAAGCATATTTGCTACTGGCCAGCAGTGTATTGGTTAGTGAATTGGGCAGTGACTATTATGGAACTATTTAGGAAATGTGGATTCTAGGCAAAAGTTGAGAGGCATTGCTTCAGTGGCCCATGAAAAGGAACTGTTATTTTTTTATCCAGTTCATATTATGTAATTATTTGAGGAATGAGGATGTTTCAATTCTATGTATAGTATTAATTCAAAGGCTCAAGTTCTTTTGCAGTTTCTCAAACATTTTTGACAGTTTAGCATCGTCAGAAATAAAGCCATAAGCTACCATGGATAACTCTGGAACGGTGACTTATTCATAAGGGTTACTTATTCTGAAACACCCCTACGTTGTTCACAAAGCCTGCGTTTCATTTCAGTGATTTAAATGCATTAGTCAAAAAGCCATTGAGCATTCACTGGCAGTTCTTTTAGAAGATGATCTTATGTAATCTGTCTCATGTGATCTTCTTTATTGTAGTAGTTCTGCCATATATGATTGCCTTACTGTACATGAACATGTTTCATGTCATATCTTCGCATGTGTATTTTTTGTAGCTGCTTAATATGAGATGATATGATGACAGGATATGCCACATTTTACTGATATTTCCTAATTACCATAGCAATGAACACATCTCAAATTCTCCCCTCCAGCAGAATACCAGCTTGGGATATACATACTGTGCAGATCTCATTAATGTGTATCAACTTGTATCATCTGATTATGTAAAACTAAATAAGAAGTGGATACCCTTCGAGAATTCTGTTCACAGGTTTCTGCCATCGTGAACTATTATAGGTAGTGATATTGTACAGGCATATGCAAAGTGCCATTCAAGGGTAGACCATGATGTGATGGAATTGGAAATGAAACAGTAATCTCATTTGATTTCCATCATTAGCATTAATTAATGTATATAGTCTTTTCATTCATTTTGATCCTCTGCCATTTGCATTTTCCACTCTTGAAAGAAAAATGATTATGGTGAATGTTAATTATAATAATTAACTCTATTTACCATCATGGCTTATAATCTAATTACCATTAAATAAAAGATACTTGCATGTTAGAATGTCATATTGTTTGTGATCTATTCAGGAGAAACAGTAGTATAAAATGAATACATTTTTATTTTCTGTGGCATCATTTTGCGGTGCAGATCACATAGCCAGAACTGTAAAACTTCATGGAAAACTGTTGGAATACAGTGGATGGTAAAAGAGTCAGCCGGGGGCCACAGTTACCTTCTTTTCTAATCTCCTTGCTAAGCCTTGCCATTCTGCTCATTGTAGCTTCCACCACTCCGGCATTGTGAGTCTCAAGCCTGTCAGACACAGTCCAGCCCGTCTCTTTGTGCCAGCTGGACATGAGTAGCCCGTCCCTGGCTGAGGGTGGGCATTGGCAAGGCTAAGGCTAATGGAGAGATACAAACGGAATGTATCTTATAATCCATTCATAAGAAATACATTTTCTGGAATTCTGGCCAGAAAATGCTAAGTGCATTTAAAAAAAAATGATGAACCCTTAATTTCAGTTTTTCAGTTTACCCCAATGCATGTGAAATAAAGAACTCTTCATGTTTCATGCCCATACACCCACTTACGTTACATAAATGTGCTAATGTAACCAGTTTCCAAGGTGTTTCTGTATGTCTCACATAAATGATGAATTTTGCTGCACTTGCACTGCTTCTAGTGATATTCTGACACATAGCTTTTTAAAATGTATTTCAATTACTTATGAAATGTCAGTCTTCCTGCCTGCTTTGCTGTAAGTCAATCACCAATAAATGTTTGTCCTGTACCCTAAAAACATATACAGAAATGACACCCTGGTAACATATTAAAAACCTTATAAAGTACATAGTTTCATGGTTTTATATTAATTCAGCCTTCAATGTGTAGGCTTCTGCCATGTATCACACTAGTGAGCTTACACAGTTTACACAGCTTACCAGATATTATATACAATTTGTAACTAAAGCTAATTCAAAGCAAAGAGAACACCAGAATGAAATGTTCAATGCTACCTAGGTAAAGATTGCAATAGATATGTATCCGTTTGTCAGTTTGAGTTGGAATGACCTGTGGTAACCCCAGCTCTAAACCTTGCAATAGCTGAGTACCTAAGAACTATCAGTAATGGGGTGGGGGGGTGTTTGGGGGTTAAAATCCTTTCCTGCACAGACTTAATGAGATACTTTGACAACTGCCAAGTTTTGAATCGCAACAGGGAATTTTAATTTGATCCTGAAGTCCATTAAGTCAGGGTGTTGTAGGGAAGGAGGGTACTGCCAAAATGAGGTAGAGACAAGTGGAGCGCACAGATACAGATTAGGCCTCAGAAGATGAGAGTGTAAAAGGGATTTAATGGTCACATGGATTAGAGAAATCCTTGTAACAATGTTAAATAATTACAGCTCCAGCCGAGATCAAAGCGCAATTGATTGAACCCCTCAAGCCTTTAGCACTGTCGTCTCGGAAAGCCGGCTGGTAAACTTGCACTGAGACCGAACTGACGGCACAAGTCAAATTGGATTGGAAGTATAAGAATGTGCGTTGAGCTCTTCATTTTTTGGTTTTGCAAGGCTTTTGTTGCTGGAAATGTAGTTTGAGATGCGTTTGAAAGGTTTGATAACCCTGTCTTGACATAATCATGAGACGAGCATGTCTGAGGCGCAGCTGATAACTAAGCATTTTAAGAAGACGCGTATGTGTTTGACATTTATTTATGCAAAGCGCAAACTCTGACAAGACCTCTTTGAAAGTTGTTTATTTTATCAAAGCACAAACACTTCATTTTTTTCCCTAACTGAGTTCATGGAAATACTTTTTGAGGGTTAACATCTTGTATAAGTCACGTACAATATTAATAACATATTATGGCTAATTACAGTCAGACCCGAGAAGGAAATGTTAAAATAAAACATGGTTTTGGTCCAAAAATGCAAGGTTGAGGTTTTCAGCCATTCTGCAATATATGTGGGGGATTGTTCTGATGTAAATGGCTTGTTTCGGTACTGTGCTCAGTACTTGAAACAGCAGACAGGAAGAGATATGTTTTGGTTACATATCACAATTAATTTAATTTATATCCTTTTTTGTAATCATTGGTTATCCATTTTATGAGGCTTTTATTTATTAACCATTTAAACAGACACAGTTTTCAGCTGTGCCCGCTTATATTTTCCCGCCTGTTTATGATCAAAAAGATTTCGTCATGTATCAGATAATATAAGCATCAAAAGCTATTAATATTATGTAATAAAGTACTGGAACAAAGCATAGTTTATTTAATCATTTCAAATGCATTCAATCATCTTAAACAGAGTTCCTTAGTAGGGTAAAACTCTGTGCTGGGAAGAAGGGTTTAATATACAATAATGTAAATATAAAATAGTAACAAAAGTAATAATATGGAATAATATCTCATCTGACACTGTGCCATCCAGTGGCAGTGGACATAGTATAAATATTAATAAACCTGAGTTCTTTGAAAGAAACAAAGGTGCCATTTTACTTGGGAAGAAAAAGGGAGTTTTAAAGCAGACTTCATATCGTGTATGAGGCAGATAAGCCTTATGAAGCTGTTCAAACACAAAGTGCTGCATCCAGGATCATAACGGCATCGCAGGTGGTGTCTCACTCCCACCCTGTTTGTTTTATGATGGGAGGGCAGGAACATGGGGGTGCAGCTTGAACTGATCCTGACACTGTCCCCCTCCTTCCTCCACCTCCTCCTCCTCCTCCTCCACCCTCCTCCCTCTTCTCTCTGGCATATAAAACAAGACTAAATAAAGTATAAAGGACTGTGAAGGTTCTCGGGATTATAGAAAATTATGGCCTTGTAATCACAGTTTATCCAGTCCTTCGTGGCTTCGGAGGACATGCCTACATGTGAATTCTGTAAATATTTTGAGCTTTAAATGCACCAAAATTATATTAGCATCCATAGCGCCCTCATTTACTGACCGCAGTCTGTCATATTTACTGACGGATCAGCTAAACTCAAAGTAATGGCATTAACTTAATTTACCGCTCCATATTAAGAAAGACCAAAATGAGGGAATCCACCAAAGTAGTAGCAGCCCTGAACAGAGTCTGCCTTGTTCTATTTACTGGTGGGGGGAAGGGAGTTAAGGGGGGTACTCTTGCTGTCAGCTGAATTAAAATACCAAATAATAACAATGATCATGATAAAGGGCTAATCTGGGTGGAAAAAAAAGCTCTCACATGTTCCTCCCTGATTGTGTGAGTATTGCGGTATTCAATTATACTGTTTTCATTGGCATATTAATCATCTTTTCAACAAACAAGCCGCCGTTAATTAAAGCGGAGTGTGGATAAAGACGTGTCGCCGGATCATCACTCTGTTTATCGCCATGCACAGCCCCGCAGTTCAGCAAACTCACAGCTGTGAGATGAATTTCAATGTTCTGCTTGTGTTTCATTTTTTTCAATTTATTTATTGTTATTTGTGTGTGAAAGTGTGTTTGTGGAGGGATGGATGTTGGGGGGGGGGAAGGGGGCAGTGGGGTTAGGAAATAATTATTTGATTGTAGCTTTTGAAAGACCTTTTCCACTTTACCACAACTTGTTTTACCATGTTTTAAAAAGGAAGCACAGCCGCTTACTATGAGAAGCTTAAATTTAGATACCCTTTTAAAAATGTGTTTACTTTTCAATTAACATTGCCCTTTTGCTTTCTAATAATCTGCAATACAGTAGACCTACTCATCTGTAGACATCGCTTCTCTTTGTTCTTATTGTGGAATACAGTGCCAGCCGCTCGCACAGTGTATAAACCGGAAGGCCACTCCTCTCTTACCTCAAATACAGGATCTTTCTGGTCCAAAACACTTGGCTGCACTGTAACCGATGAACAGCCCAACTCCACTGTCGACGCGTTCACTTGAATGCAAATGCACTCAAACAGACTGCCGCGCTGCAAGGAGATTCACTCTTGAGGAAAAGAGTAAGAAAAATGTCAGAAACCCTCTGCGTGACCGTGCCAGAGAAAAAAACATCTGAACATTTTTTTTTGTAGGGCAGAGATGGGCCCATTTCCAACCCCTAGTGCCCTATCAGACAATTTAAAGTAAATCAAGCATGAAATGGAGCAGAGGAGCCCAGAGATAAGGACCCTTTAAGTCGTTTACAGATTAGGGCTGAGGGGCGAGGTGCATCTGGTCACTTGCAGGGAATCAGGCCTGGCTGACTCGTTTCACAATAGTCACATGTGTTTATGGAACCGTTTTCCTCTGTTACCTGGGGAAGCAGGAGAAGACGAACGGCGATACACCAATGAGTTGCTCTAAACCCCCCTGCCATCTCCCACATGATCAATGAAACTCATGACGCTCACCCACACACACATGCGTAACACAAACACACAAACACAATTAGCCAAAGCATACCACTGCACACTCACCATGTCTCCTTTGTTGAGGAATTCCTCATTGAAATATTGTGCTCCATTCTGAGCAGTTAGCCTAGTGCATCTGAATGCTTACTGCAGCCTCAGTCACTGGCATCATCTTACACAAGAGACTGAAATGACTGAAATGACATATGTGTGTATATGTGTGTGTGTGTGTGTGAGAGAGAGAGAGAGAAAGAGAGAGAAAAAGAATAAAAAGTATATGAATATAAAAAAAGTATATGAATATAATCATATTTAATGCAAAACATTTAGCCAGTCGCCACATGTGCTTCATGTGTAGTACTGTAAAAATAATAAGTACATAAATGAAGACTGCAATGTTTCTGTTTGTTCAGATGTGGGTAACTTCAATAAAAACTGCAGGTAAAAGTCCTGACTACAAATCTAAAGAACAAATCCATGTTGGGCCAGAGGATCCTGCTCACATCGCTGCACTGGTGCCTCGTCACAAGAACCCAAGCTTGACCTTCCCAGCTGGGGACTAAAGTTTATCTGAACTGTCCCTGTATCTGAAGGCATTTTAACAAATAACTGAAATGGCATGATTCATTCTATTCCTGTACCATTTTTATCAAAACTATATGTAAGAGAAATAAAATCCATCATATCTGTTGACTGTCAAACTGCTCAGGCTAAACCCACTGCACAAAAGGCAAATCTTGGGGAAGAGGGCGAGTTGAGTTAAGAATAATCTTAAGTTCTGAAATGTGATAACTGACCACTGGAAAGGAAGGAGAGACACATTAGTCCCTCTGACAGATGTGGGAGGAGAATCCATCACCACAGATCCAATCCCATAATCCTCTGTAAATAAACAATGAAAGTGGCCTAAAATTGTACTGCAGTAGCCACATCCAATGAGTTTAACAAAGCAATTAGTAATACATTTTACAACAAAATGGCCAGCAGCCATAACACTGTAGCCTTCCACCACCGTATAGATAAAGCTTATTCGGCTTGGGTTTGGGTTTGGATTAGCATTTGGATTTCAGGATTGGGAGAGTCACACGGCTGCTGAAAAGGGCACTGATGAGCCAGCTGTGGGCAGACAACCCTCTGGACCAAGAGTAAAACAGTGTCACAGCACTGTAATGGGGACACTGTGATGTTGAAGATGACATCTTTCAGAGGTCAAAGTTCGATCACACAATGGTAATTAAAATTCCAGGGCTCTTGACATAACAGCAGGTGGTGGGCACCTCAGTGCTCAGACTTTTTATTGGCTTAAAAAGTCTTTCTGTCTGCACCTCAGATGATGTGATGAGAATTTAGCAAAAATGGTTGCTGAATATGTAATAACTGCATGACTGGTACTGTGCTATTATTATTTATTATTATTATTATCATCATCATCATCATCATAATCTGTGGCTGAATGTAGCTAGTAGAAAAACCCTTCTAATTCACAACAAAGCTTGGAGCACTTAGAGCACAGCGGAAGGCTTTCATCTGTGTTTTAAATGTAGTTCTCAGTAGGAGATAACACAATTAAGCAGGTTAAAAATTATTCTTTTTGTTCACTCAGCATGTCAACAACTGCTTGGGGGGTTGGGGGTTCATCAAAGCACAGTGATGTTTCTACCTAAGCTTTTATATTTCATATTACTCATCTCTTTAAAGCTGCACCACTGATGAGAATAACCATATGTTTCACTTTTGATCTATGGTTCACACACTAAAATAGTGTCGATTCTGCTTTGCAAGTAACCTGCAATGTCAATTTGCAGTGATTTTCATGAATAGTTTGACATATAGACTTAAAATGACATCACAATATTGCTAGACCCTTATAGTGACAACAATATAAATCACCATCAATTTTTTAGCTTTAAATTGCACTTTTGTGTCATAATGGAAACTGGGGTGATTCAAACATCAGGCGTGATTTTAAACATTAGTCATCAGCAAGAAGTCTTCTATGTGATTCATCACTCCTGCATGCTCAGTAACAATACAACAAAGTTAGAAGGACAATATCCACTTGGATAAGTGTAGTTTTTAAGTGCAGGTTAACAAGAATATGAGTGGCCAACACAGGGGCAACCAACGTTAGAGACGCCTGACCAGAGCAAAGTACAATGTGCAGGATGTCGTTTTGTCAAGTATTTCCAAGATCCAGTGTAATACTGGTTTCCTACTTCCTTTCGAAGACATGCTCCTATGATGAAAATCCCTATGTGTTGTTTCTAGTTATCCAAGTACTACACTTTTAATTTATAATGCCATTAAAATGAGTGTGCATTTGAACCACACCACAGCTCAATGGTGTTTCTTGAGGAATCTTTGTCAGGGTGTACTGCATTGCAGGTGTTAATAACATGACTGAAGCTGTAAGATGACTGAAGCTGATTGACTGTTATTTAAAAAGGGAGAAAATGGGAGTGACATGATTTAAGAAAGTCTTTTGCTTTGTCTTGGTGCCAAGCTGCAGGGTATGGAAGTTTCTGGAAGACTTGTTAAGGTGTCATGTTCCAGGCTGAGTAAGAGGTGGTGCATTATTGGGACTAAACAGGGAAGATTTGATGTTTTGCACAGAATTGATCAGATGTGGTGTTTCGGGCAGAGCACGTAAGATGCAACTTTTCAAGTAAATTCAATGTTGAAATATGGAAAAGGGACATTTCGGTCACCTCTGTGCAAGTGCCACTGTTACCCCTTTTTTACAGTTTTTTCCTCATTGACAGGCCCTGTTAAATTCAAACGCAGGCCTGCACTGAATTTGCGATGGCAGGAGAAAATTTATGAAGGGTTGGTGTTAGTTCGTCTCGAGGTCAGACTTGTTTTTACCAGGACCCAATGATAGAAAATAATTTTGCTCAGTTTTTCCCCTGAGGCTATTTGCCGTGGCCCTGGTGGGAAATAGTGGGGAAATGAAGAATGGCAAGTCATGCGGTCATGTGGAATGTTATTTGATAAGCCTCCTAAGAAAACACGTGTGACTTTCTCCCTTCACTGCAGAATCTGCATATCTGCACAGAAGAGGCTTGGGTCAGCTTTGCTGCTAAATTGGCATGCATTCTGATACAACAAGTGGAAGCAGAGCCTGTACTGCACTTAAACAGATGTCTATTTTTTCCGGACGTTCTCTTCTTCTGTCAAAGAAATGTCTGTCCGTGTGGAATTTATAAAAGTCACAAATATCCAGGATTTTCCAAACCCCACCCCCACCCCATGTCCTTTTCTTTATTGTTCAAATATGGTAACCTTAGCCAATACGCTCTGCAAAAGCACACATAGGGAGAGAAGATACATAGCGGAGGGAAATGAATAAAGAATTAAGAAACAAGGCAGCTGAGGTAAACACCAAAAACTGTCTCGAAGGCTTCATGTAGTTTTTTTTAGGGCACACAACAAAGACAAAAGTCCTTGAAAACAGTCTCTAGGCAGCTTACACCTTCGAAAAATTTGAAAATGATTTAGACATTAAGCAGTGTCTCATGTTAAGATGGCCTCAATGATCTGTCGGGGGCAGAAGAAGCAGTTGTTGATTGAACATTTTACTGGTGGGAGTGAAGGAGAGACAGCAGCTCCAGTCTGCCAGGTCAGTGGCTGAGGTCAAACTGATCGGATTGGTTTCAAACACATGTCCAGCCGAGGCCGGCTGCCACGACATGTCCCTTAGCAGGCACTCTGTGCTGCTGCAGGAGTATTCTTTTGTGGCACAGCTTAGTGAGGGGGCTGTCAGAACCCGAGGAGAGAAGCTGCAGGCTTTAGTCTGCTTCAGTAAGTGCGGAGCAGCCAAGAGGTGAGCAGCACTAGTGGAATAATTTATATTTAAATTGCAATTATTGTATGGTGATGTTGAGAAAGGCTGTGCAATCCTGAGGAAGTCTGCGGTTTTTAATTCAATGTTATTTTTCATTATGACAGATACATTTTTTTTGTGTTTCTTCTGTATTCCGCATTTTTCTACATTTATCTTCTATATGTATGTGAACTATAATTAATGCCATGAACTAATATGTCACCTAATCACATACACACACACACACACACACACACACACAAGCACATTTAATTGAATGTTGCACAAGGTTATTTCCAAGGCCTCTTTGGTTAAGCGTTGCCTTTCTGTCTCGGAGTGTTGATCTTCTGCTGATTATTGTAAAAGATTCTCCCGTTCCTCAAGACTTGGATCCTATTTGCTGGCTTGAGCAACCGCTATGAAAAAGACAAAGCCAGCTGGGATGCAGTGGCCTCTGGGACGGTGTTTGAGAGGACACAAGGAAAGGGCACTGAGGTCATCACACACCTCACCCACTCATCAACTCCCGTTTCGCTCAAAACTTCCTCGCTGGAGAAGGCGTCCCTAAGTGTCAAGCGGAGCGACATACAAACTTCAGTTCCAATTGGTTACGGACGGATAGCCTTATCAGAGGAGAAACAGAATGCATCTGGCTGTTTCTGTGTAGTGAGTGATATGTCTCTGATGCTTACATACCAGCTGTGGTTGAACGCTTAATTACTTGGTTTTAATGAGCTTATCCACCTTCCCGCCATGGCTCACCAAGGACCCCAGCACGCTTTAGAGACCGTGAGCCCACAATGTTTACAACACATCGCATCCCTAATGCACAGACAAACGTTCGGCCGGGCATCTGGGCTTGCTGGCATCCGACAAACAAAAATCAGTGTATTTATGTTTTCCCCGAACCGTCGAGCTGCTTTTAGGAATACAAAATGGATGACTGCCAGTCAGAAAATCTTTATGAATTGTAAATGATCAAATTGAATTTTCAAATGTGTAGCAACCTTTTATGATGCCAGGAAACAAAGAGGGTGCAGTACTAAGGCTGTGATTGTCTATAAAATATTTGATAGACAAAATTAATATTGGCAGTATTTGGTTTGTATTTTTTGATATACATTTTGTTCTTTGGAGAGTCAAAAAATAGTGGCATACCTCAAGGGTTGATTTATCAGAGTGCATTTGTAGCCACAAATGACAAAGAACTACATTTGCCTGTGACCGTGCCATATTTAGCAATCATAGTTACACAAATGTCAGCTGCTGATGACCTTTCAATGGGTTGAAATATTCCCCACTTGCAACTGGTTTTGCATGCCTTCAAATAAACAGTACCAGACTGGCCACTTTCTAAGAATGCAACCTTACATTAAGATACAGAAATGAAGTATGAAGTGAGACTACAGAAGAAGCTAAAGCTGTTGTGTAAAAGATGTTTTGTCCTCCTGACATACATCAAAAGATACTTGAAAATGAAGATATAAGAAATGAACAATAGTGTTGACCTTTCCAAATCTACAGATAATGAGCTGAAGATCTGCATGGCATTGTCTGAGAGTGCTTACGCATGAGGCATTTTTATTTTAGCCCATCACCTTTAGATATGACACGTCGGTACATAAGAATGGGTGGGAAATATGTTTTGTCTAGTTAAACGCTGTTTATTGCCTTTGAAGTACATGATGCTGTCTCTGTACTGAACTACAGCACATAAATATACTTCTTGAAAATAACTTTGTAATTCCTAAAGGCTTGTACAGTTGTTGGGCTAGACTGCCAAAACCTCAATACAATGTGAATATTTTCAAAATATGATTTGTGTGTGTACCAATTTTTTGTGTGTGCTAAACTGCTGGGTCACTTTAAACCCCATGTACTTAGCACTAAATGTCAGGAATAATGAAGTTTTTTTAATGAAATAGTTCCCTAAGCAGGTATAAACAGCAAATATTCAGCAGAAAGGTGGTTGCCAGCATGTGGCTTGCGTAGGATGGAACTTTATTGTGGACATGAACAGCAGGGCAAAAAAACAGAATCTACAAATCATACCTAGAGAGGGCACTTCTGACAATAGCATTGCTTTCCCAGCTGACTGAACAAATTATTAAAGGTTACAAATAGAGCCATTTCTATGTCATCCATCTCCCGCTTTCGCCTGCAATGACCCAGGTGTTTGTCACTCTAACAGCAGTCACACCTCACCACCACACAGGTGCAGTTCCTAGACTATTTTGTTTTTTCTTTAGTATGCCCCTTAATGTCCTGCCATTTCTTCTAAAGGTCTCCGGTAGATAATTGTATTCCAACCAAAGTCTTTCGTGTGTGATTGAATTCCACACTTGATTCCTTTACCCAGGGAAGGTGTTACATCGCCTTATACATTCTACACTTTCAGTTCTTTTTCTGAATTTCAGAAGGCTATTCTCTTAAGTGCAATGTCAACATTTTGAATTTGCTGTACTGTGTCTCTTGGGAATGAGGACTATGGGATGGATGCCTTGGTTAAACACTGTCAAAGTAATTCTTTGTTGGACTATATAATTACCCATTTAAAATGATGATAGTTAAAATGAAAAATAATGAAACAAACACAGGATTTTAGTCATCATGAATTAGCTGTAAGATGCAATCTACACAACAATGCCTAGTGATAGATTTAGACTTCAAAACCTCACTTCAAATGAGTGAACAAATAGCTCAGTTGGCGGGGCATCTGACACAACCATATTGGTCCCTGATTTTCCTTTCCATGGTTCCTCTTCATTTATGCTCCTGTCTGCACTTGGAAGGCCAATAATGCTTCAATGGCAATGCTGTCCTCAAACACAATTGCAAAAACAACCACAACTGGCAGTGAACACTGATCTCCATCATCACCATCCATGACTGTGAGGAGAGCCACTTTCACTTGAGGGATTCTAGACAATTGGTAGTCTATAGGAGACATTAAAAAACACTTGCTTAGCATGGTTAGTCTCCTGAGGCTAAACTGAGAGATCACTGGGGTTGGAAAGTGGTAGCAATATCAGTCATCATGGGACACATGGTCAAGGAGCACACCTACTGTTATAATGTACACCCACCCTGCACTGTAAGTCACCATGGTGGAAAGTGTCTGGTAAATGACCAGTTGTGAAAGTACTGGCTTGTTTTATTAGTTATATAACACGTATAATATTATCAACATAGCCAAGGCCTGTTCAATAGTTTCCTGTGCCTTCTGAATGATGCCAGCACATTTTGGTACTCTGATTTGGCTTTTCCATGGTGAAAGTTTTGTCTGAACTTAAATAGTTTTTTGGATTAAAAACTTTATTAGCTTACCAGAAGTCGAGAAGAAAAAGGGTTCTGACATAATTTTGAAGACATACAAGTCCTTCTAATTAACAATAGCACATCCTACTAATAAATAATGAAAACAACCCTTTACATTTCTTTCGTCATTTAGCAGGTTACGAAAACATTATACATAATGAAAAACCTTTTAATTCAATTAAGCTAGACTGTGTTCTCCAAGTTAAGATTGATTTGTAAGCTCTTGGTGGTACCATGTTCTTTCAGCACTGGAACCTATGCATGGCAACCCTTGAAAAAAAGATATTTTCCCACTTTGATCCAGTTTCACAAATTTGTTTTATGTTTCACAACTGTAAAACTTTTTTATTTTATTTACTTGCACTGTGTTCTTCAAGTTAAGCTTGATTCTTGCTCATAGAATGTTCCCCAAGCCAACATCTTGCATCCTCTCTCACTCTAACACAGTCATTCAGTCGCATCTTCTCCTGAGTGTCACCCGCTAGCTAACTAGTTTGAGCTGTCCTTCAAAACAATCTTTAAAACATTCACCAAAACTACTGATACAATCGAGGAGCCAGAAGCAAAAAAGTATCGAGCAATTACTCAAAATTATTTGGTATTATTTTAAACAAATTTGGTTTTCTATCAAATGGCAGCTTCCCCCCAAAGCCCGTCTGTGTAATTTGCCAGGCTGTGCTCAACAACGAGGCAGCGAAACCTTCCTAATGCGCAGACATTTGGAGACTAAACACGCACACCTTAAAGACAAAGGAAGATTTCTTTAAAAGAAAAATTGACAAATTAGAAACCCAAACCAAAGTGCTTTTCTAAGTGAAAACAATATAAGTGAAAATGAAAAACTCACAAAGATTCTACCCAGAGACTCTCTATTCAAACTACTTTTCACCTCTTCTCTAGACCTCAATTAATATGATTTACATGCAGTGGTAAACAGCAAACCCTTGTAGTACTTATCTAAAACAAGCACTTTAAGTGTACTTAAATAGTTTATCTTTAAAGGTGAAAAACTTTTTTTAACAATGTAATATTGTTATAAAAAATAAATGAAATCTATCTATCTGTTTAAATCCAATCAATCAATCATTAATGTATGTGTGTTGGTTTCATATTTGTCTGTAGGGTAGGGCAGGCAGGGTGGACCTTATAAACTCAAAGTGGTACATGACAGGGCCCTAGCACAAAGGAGTTTGAGGAAAGCTGATCTGGAGTAATACATCCTTCTGAACTACAAATTCAGTGCTGTCAAGGCAACCATGTGGAAATGTGCTTTAGAAAATTATATGGCTTTCTTCAGATGTAGAGATGTGACCCACAGTCTATTATTATGCCTATTTGATCAGTCACTGCCCTGAAAGAGCGCACTAAATGAAGGAGATAAGCTTAGGGGATGCTGTGCCACCATTGCTAATATGGAGCAGAGTAAATCAGCAAAAGCACTAACAAGGGGCCATCGCAGAGCAACATGAATAGTTGCTCTTTCAATTACCATGCCAGCACTGTCACATTAACATATGTGGAAAAGAGAAGTATTCAAAAGAAGTGATATGGGGGTGTAATTTGATACAATCCATCTGATGTGTATTCGCTCAGCTGTGAAACAATATATCTGAATCACCCACGGTTTGGTACATATAACATGAAAACACAGAGAATGTCAGGTTGTTCTTTTCTTTACAAAATGTGTATTAGATTTGACTGCTCTATTGAAATAATATGATTAACAATAATAATAGTGAATGTGTTTGCAGGAGAATAGGGTGGACAGGTTGACAAAAGATTGTGGTTTCATCTTGTTGGTTGTAATAGTCATTGTTGTAATGGAAGTATATGTAACCTAATAAAAGCTTTTTGTGGGATTTATCAATCTGGAAACCTTTGTCTTCTTTTCAATATCATATCTACTACCATGTATTAATGTTAAGCAATGACCAATAATGTATATTAGTAATGGGTTGTTAAACATGAATAATTATATCAGATTCTAAATTGTTTCCTATAAGGTAAACAGCTGAACTAAAAAATTACTTGTGATTAATTGTCTTTTTAACTATAAATCTGTTTTAGGGGAACTTGAGGTGGTCCATAAAAATAGAGAGCGGCGGATTCACAGTCGACAGCAGCTTGCAGTTGGCACGACATGGGGACCGTTTGAGGGGAAGATCGAGAAGAGCAAGGAGGTAAGTCCTTGCTTGGTAGGTCATGGAAAGTTTGTCCTTTGTACATTTGAAATTCATCCAATTTCAATCATCTAATCCATTTTCCCTTTTTTCCCAACCCAAATTCAACCAAATTTGTTCACTTTCCGCTAGAATCCATTTCCTGTGGACTTAAAAAAACGAGAAAAAAGCTGAAGGCACACGACTCCTCTGATTTGTGTGACAACTTATCTTGCCTTTTTCACATTGTAGATGCACCACCAATCAGCATTTGGTATTGTAGCATTCCAAGGTTAGCATGTGCTGTATTTGTGCACTCTAGGCACACGGTCTGACCAGAGTGCGATGAGACCAATAAAACTAGCTAGCTTACCTCTATCACTCTCTGGTGATGGTGAACAAACTGTTGCCTTGTCAGTGAAGACCTCCAGTAATATCTGCCAATGGCTTGCATTTGGAACAAGCA